>OW569418.2:33696830-34946830 GCA_937662695.2 Halyzia sedecimguttata | reverse complement strand
TATATGATCTGTGTTCTTACATGTCATCTTATTTTCCTATGAGAGATAAATGTCAAAATTATTTCATGTTCGTTATTCTTGATATAAAATATAGCTCCTGTTCTAGAAAACAAAGTATGATTGAATGCAAATTGACCAATGAAATAATCTCAGATATCGTAGAATTATGAGGAAGATATGATATTATACTTTTGAGGTGACAATATAATGCCCGTGGATAATCCCTATGTTGATGGAAATATATTCTTGGGCAAGATACATAATCAAATTGGGTTCAGAATATCTCCAGTAAAAACAGAACTGCAATATTGTCTAAGTTTTAATTGATATAATATTATTTTCAGAGTAGATTTGAGGAATGAATTTCTCGGATATGATCGTTATTGGGGAGAATCGATCTGTTTGAATTTAATTTCTTTCATGATGCAATTCTATCGTAAGAATCCATTTATATTATTCCCAGAGACCAATAATTTCGGAGATATGATTTGTCAAAGTTTGAACAAGAGTGTCAAAGCTTCTGTCCATAGAGCTTGAACCAATTTTTCAATCACTAAGGTTTATTATTTGGGAAAATAAAAATTCTTAAATTTAGTATGAATACTTCTAATCTTCCCGAGAGCAAATATTTGAAGTAATACCTTCTTTGTGGCAACATTAAACAAGCTAGAACAGAAATGTATAAAGCTCGTAAGGTGTGCGTTTTATCGTATCAGTAATGACGATATTAATGATGACGTGATTATAAATGAATGTTCAACGAACACTTTGTGTTCCTACGAAATACAAACAACGGTTGGCCATCCATCGCATCCTCCACACTTATTTTATATGATTTATTTCCATCTTTCCATAGAGCGTTAGACGCATAACTGTTCCCTCCTTATTTTAATATGCGAAAAAGAATTGATAACCGCGTTATTAGAATGAAATTTAAATAAATCAATGTATTTATTCTCTGTGGGTCAGTAAACCTTTAGGATAGGCGTTTGGACGGGTTCCCAATCTGTTCAATGTGATGGAAGACAACAAAAAGTAACCGGACAGATTGTTATGGGATACCTATTATGTGCCACGTGGGTGCCGAAACGTCAGGAACTGTTAAAAGGCAAGTTATACAGTCGTAGCACGTTATCCGTTATATATTATATCCATTCTGGGAATATTTGCACTCCGTTAATTCTCTCACCTACTGGTATCTTTAGATTGTATCGCGAATTATTTACATTAGCCGTATCACCTTAATCAAATTACTTTGACGGCGGAGATGGCTATCGGTAGATGAAGAAGAATAAGGTGTTGCTACTATTATCTGTGGTGAGATGAAGACTGGACGCAGCAGGGATGACATATTAACTTGATTTGAATGATGGTTGAAGGAATTTATGATTATGAACCCCAAACGAGGAATGAAATATGTCGAAGAGCTCTGTGGACAGGGGCTTTGGCGCTCTTGTTCAAACTTTGACAAATAATATCTCCGAAAGTATTGGTTTCTCATCAGAGTTGGGGATGATATCAATGGATTCTTATGATCATAAAATAAATTAAATTCATTAAAAAAAACAAAAGTGACTGACATAATTAATTCGAAACCAGCAGAACGATTCTACCCAATAACGAACTTATCCGAGATATTCATTCCTCAAACCTACTCTGAAAATTATATTATCTCAATTGAAACTTAGCCAATTTTGTTTTTACTGGAGATATTCTGAACCCAATTTGATTAACTTACCAAAGTATATATTTCCATCATCATATGGATTATCCGAGGGTGATAGTATATCACCCAAAAAATATAATATCCCATAATCCTCATTGTTCTACGATAGTTTATGTTATTTCATGGGTCGTCTTGCATTCAATCATACTCTGTTTTCTAGAACGAGCCTTATGTTATATCGTGAGTAACGAATTTTGAACAGAACCAGAAATAAATATGACATGTCTCTTATCGATTACAGCATTCTGTGAAATCATAAACTTACGATTTATTATTGAAATTTTGAAAAATCATATCTCCAAAAGTATTCGCTTGTAAGAGATGAAAATGATATCACTAGATTCTTATGATGAAACTGCACTTTAAAAAAAATTAATTTGTAATTTGTAAAGTTAACAAATTATTTTACTCCGAAACCATCAGGCCAATTTTCCCAGAAACGAACTTAACCGAGATGTTTACCACCCAAAACTAAGTAATCATTAAAGGATACTGTGGGAGGTATATTCATCATTGAGTGGTTTCTGCCTGGGTTTTCTCTCCCAAACTCTGAAAAATATCTATAAAATAAAAAATTAATTATTTTGTGATTTGATTCTGCGTAAGAAACACAAGATATTTGTTAGAAGCAATCAATCGAACAATGTTGCCTAACAAATAACAACGAAACAACATCAACGAAGAAACAACTATATCGTAACGTTTTGGAGTCTATATCAGACTCCTTCGTCAGACGCCTAACTAAAAAATCTTCAGAATTATTTTGTTGATTGTTATTCTGAGACAATACTCGAATCTCAGAATAACAATCAACAAATTAATTTTTTCGTTAAGCGTCTGACGAAGGAGTCTGATATAGACTCCGAAAAGTTACGGATAAAGTTGTTTCTTCGTTGATGTTGTTTCATTGTTATTTGTTAGGCAAACATTATTCGATTGATTGCTTCTGACAAATATCTTGTGTTTCTTACGCAGAAGCAAATCACAAAATAAGTATTTTTTCATTTTATAGATATTTTTCAGAGTTCAGAGAGAAAACCCAGAAGGAAACCATTCACCCAAAACTACTCTGAAAATTGCAACTGTCTAGTTCATTCCGTCCGAGACTTATCGGAACTTATCGGACTTAACGGACGGCCTACCTGACATAATTGATTTTGACCACGGATTCTTGATCAGTGAGTCGAACCGAAAAAAAGACCATTTTCATCTAAAAATGTTGAAAATATCGCACAGTTTTCCTAATCGGAATGGCTAGAATAGTACATTCTAAAACAAGCTGCAGAATGGGCTGATATTTAAACACGATTGTGAAATTCGAAAACGAGCGACGAAGGAGCAAGTTTTCGTACGCATGATTGTTGGAATTGCCTTCTGCAACGAGTATTAGAAGATATTGTCTCTATTTCAGTCACGTTTTGTAAAATACTGTTGAAATTTAACGAAAAATTAGGATTATACATCCTAGTGACTTTTGTATTGTATCTTGGCAGTTGGTGTGACTGTTACGAAAGTTGACAGATCTTGGAATTTGAATAGCACGTAGAGCATGGAGATCAGATTTAACAGTTTCCTAATATCATGAATGATTCGAAATTAGCAAGAAGGAAATCTCTATTACCTTATTTTTTTATGAAAATGAAACCTTTCCTCTTAACAGTTATCTCACCTTATCCAGATTATCTTATATTGACATCAATTGACGTGTTTTGAAATTCGATAGGATCGAATGTCAGTGCTGACTACCACAAAACGAAAAATATAACTATAAACAATGTGGGAATTAGTTCATTCCAGCACTGTTTTTAGTGCTGGAATGAACTCATTACGATACTGAAATAGAGAATTGTATATTCTAAAACAAGTTGCAGAATCGGCTCCTATTCAAAGACGAATGCGAAATTCAAAAACGAGCGACGAAGGAGCGAGTTTTCGAAGGCATGAGTGTTGGAATTGCCTTCTGCGACGAGTATAAGACGATATTTTCTCTATTTCAGACAAGTTTTGTGAAATACTGTTGAAATTTAATAAAAAATTGGGGTTATACATCCTAGTAACTTTTGCATTGTATATAAGCAGTTGGTGTAACTGTTACGAAAGTTGACATATTACGGAATTTGAAATTGAATCGTAGGTAGGGCATGGAGTTCAGATTTAAAACAGTTTCCTAATAGCATGAATGATTCAAAATTAGCATGAAGGAAATCTCTAGTACCTACCTTATTATTTTAATGAAAATAAAACTTTTCCTCTCAACAACTATTTCACGATATCCAGATTATATTATATTGACAATTTACATGTGTTGAAATTTTATAGGATCGAATGTCAGTGCTGACTACCGCAAAACGAAAAATGTAACTAGAAACAATGCGGGAATGAATTCATTCCAGCACTGTTTTTAGTGCTGGAATGAACTCATTACGATACTGAAATAGAGAATTAATATTCCGGCATAGTGGACAAGATGCTCCATAGATAGGTCACACTGAGAGACCTGGAATCACCCATCCAGGATTCCCTGCTGTCCTGGGAATGCCGGAATACCATAACGCAACTGGCTAGGGGCAATAAGGTGACTCCTCTATGGGTGCCATGGCACTGTGGTATTGAAGAAAATAAGAAGGCCGATGAACTTTGGAAAAGGGCCTCCAGGGTTACATCTGCAGGACCAAAACCACTTAGGTCATTGTGCGGTTGCTCTTTCCCGCGAAATTTCATTCGCATGGAGGGAAATTAACGTTATCTCATTTTTGTGTGACTATAATTTTACCGAATCTCACAACAAACTATTTCAGATACCTTATGCTAAGTGTCTTGGTGTACAATTTCAACAATTCCCTTTCTCAAAAACACATGTCCTGACCCAAATGAGGAATTTTGATCTATAACCTCGTTTTGGGTAGTTTTATACGAAAAAGCATATAATGAATAAAATAATCGGGACATCAAGAACAAACAACTTTTTCCTGTTACGAAAGAATTAAAGCAAACTCTCATTGCCTTACTTAGTGCCCTCATTGTACTTCTCGCACGCAATCTCGCTCAGCAGGAGAGGAATTCAATTAGTCCGGTCGAATCAGAAATACTACTATAACGGTGTCGGTCTCTTCATTCAGCACATGTTAGGTCTTGAACCCATTGTCGTAATGATCATTCATCTCGTCATAAAAAGCCCAGAGTGTTACTCTTCGGTCCGATTGTTTGCAGATACATTAATATTTTAATTGACGAGGGTTTAGTGGTCTCCATATGTTTTTCCTCGAGATCCAAGTGGATCGGAGGTGATACGTTGTGGTAGCCAAGGAGACAATGTGGTTAATTAATTGCTGTTAAAGATGAGGTCTTCAGGCAAGTTGGAATAATATTAATCTCTATGAAGTTAATTAGGTCACAGGAGTATGATCTAACAGAGTTAGAGATTACACAATAAAGGTATATGAGATAGTCAATAATGAGTTATAGAGTATTGAATTGGCATCAAGGATACAGGTATTCTATATCCAGAAAAATCCAGAAAACTTCAATCGAATATCCGAACACTTGATTGAAATGGAGTATATAAGACGCTGTGCGAATGGTTGGGTTTGATATTCCTCGATTCATGATCACCATAGCAAAAACGGTAGATGAAGAACCTAGCAAGAATTAACCGTTTCTTAATTTTGGGGATTTATCAAAAATGAAATATCCCGGGTGGGCCACGGTCGATGGTACCCTGAACTTTTACGGAGAACAGGACGTACGATTTCATTGAAAATTTGGTTTTTTGGCTAAGATCCACTGCCCAATCGATCTAGAATATTTTCAGCGCTATGGGGTTGCCGCTTATATCAAAAAGTACTAACAACTTTGATATTTCTAATGGAACACCCTATATAATATTGCATTATTCCATGCGACGTAGCCTCCAGATTCATTCAGTATCCACTTCATTATCCCTATCTCTAGCGGTTTTTGAGTAATTAATTGATTTACCTCCTTTTTTGTGCAAAATATAATTTCATTTAAATATTCATTACTTCTGTACTTGGAATCCTAGAGAGCTGAATTTCAGGTATGGACTACCAATATCTCGTGTATCATTTACGTATAATGACATATATCCCTAATCATACAGGGTTGTTCAAAATCCGAGGCTGTTCCGAGACATATTTAAACGATAAAAGAGCGTTTGTTCAAATGGAATGACCTGTATATCATCAGATATTATGAAAGAGAATTCATTTTCCTCTCAAAAGATCACATGTTCCTATACCTAAAATGTTCTCGAATTAAAAGCAAGTTTTCATGCCAATTGGCATCGATTGTAAAGTATTGTTAAATATGAGTAGGTGCTTGATTATTGGCTTCAGGACTGGGCAAATAAAACGATCAATTCCAGGAAGTCGACCTTTCGATCTTGGTTAAGATCTTTCTCAAGACTAAAAACGTTTTTTCTTTATTTCAATACAATTACTCATTCTCGAAAATTGATCTGACCAAGTTGGTGAGTACCAAATTGTTAAAATAGATGATTGGAGTAAATGACGAAAGTGAATATATGTTTCAAAGTAGGAGAAAAATTATTTATGATTTTATTATTCAAAAGGGGAAAATGTAAAAGGGAAAAAAATCCATTTGAGCTTGGCCCTTCCATAAATGTAGATTTGTGATGTGTCATGTGTGTATACATTTTTAGATAGTTTGTTTTTTGAATTTTAATGTGTCAAAACATGTGTGTGTGTGTTCTATATTATACAATAAAGAAAAAAACATTTGCAGTCTTGAGAAAGATCTTAACCAAGATCGAATCATCGACTTCCTGGATTTGATCGTTTTATTTGCCCAGTTCTGAAGCCAATAATCAACCACATACTCATATATTAATAGGACAATAGAAGTCAAATATTGTTGAATATATTAGCCGAGATTTTATTGAAAAATCATTCAAATGGAAGTCAAGTTATGATAATTTATATGTTCTATGACATTTCATGGATAATATAAAATGTTCTATATTATACTCATTTGCATAAAAACTTGCATTTAATTCGAAAACCTTACAATTTACGTATAGGAACATATATGCTATATCATTCGCTTGATTCTCTTTCAATATATCTGTATGATATACATTTCATTTGAAAGACGCATTTTGTATCGTTTTAGTATATCTCGGAAAAGCCTCAGATTTTGAACAACCCTGTGTGATAAGAGACGTATTTCATTAAACGCAAAATGATACACGGGTTATTGGTAATCCGTCACCGGAATTTTAGAACTCTAGGATTCTAAGTACCGAAGTAATGAATGTTTAATTGAAACTAAATTTTGCACAAGAAAAGGAAATAAATAAATTAATTACTCGAAAACCGCTAGAGAAAGGGATGAGGAAGTAGATACAGAATTAATCAGAGCGCTACGTCGAATCGAAAGAAGCATTAATATATAGGGTGTTCCATTTGAAATATCAAAGTTGTTAGTAGCAACACCGCAGCGCTGAAAATATTCTAGATCTATGGAGCAGTGGTTCGTATTCAAGGAACAAAATTTTAAATAAAATTGTACGTCCCGTTCTCCGTAAAAGTCCAGGGTACCACCGGCCATGGCACAGCCTGTATAAAACCCGAATTAATACTGTAGAATAACTTTTATGAATTGCGTTGGAAAGAGTGCAGAATTTTCACTATATAAGGCCACTTGTTGAGATACAAGGTGAGTTCAGAAGTAAGAACAGGGGCTTTGGCGCTCTTATCAAACTACTAGCGAGTAATTATTCCAACTTTGACAAATCATATCTCCCAAAGTATTGGTTTCTCAGAGTTGGGAATAATAATGGATTATTATGATAGAACTGCATTATAAATAGCGAGTAATTATTCAAACTTTGACAAACCATATCTACGAAAGTATTGGTTTCTCAGAGTTGGGAATGATATCAATAGATTATTATGATAGAACTATATCATAAAGGATTGAATTCAAAACGTAGGTCTATGAATCACCTCATATGTTGGCTTTACATACATCAGCAAATTATAATTAGAGCACTCTATGGCGGTGGCGCATGGTTCATTTATTGTTTTTCCCCCTGAATCTTTAGTTTCCCTCAATAGATTTATTGTGATCATTAAATGATACTGTGGTAGGTATATGCATTATTGAATGGTTTCTTTCTGGGTTTTCTATCTCAAACTCTGAGAAATATCTATAGAATAATTTTTTTTATTATTTGACAAATCTCTTGTGTTTTTTTTACCCAGAAGCTAATCACAAAATAATAAAAAGTTTTATTTTATAGATATTTTTCAGAGTTTGGGAGAGAAAACCCAGAAAGAAAACATTTAATAAATCTATGGTGGCCTACGCTGTGCAGCATATTACGTCATCTTATGCATAACAAAACTCTTCTATATTTGTCTATTAGAGTTCAGAATAATTATTTATGGGAAATAATTTTTCTTTGCAGATTCACAAATTGAAGAGCCTCTCCTGTTGCATACGTGAATCATAGATAATTCATTAGAAGCCACGTTGTCGAAAGCTAAAGTTTTTCGTGCAGAATTTCAAACGCTTATAAGGTGAAAAAATTCACTGCTACAATGTGTTACAGGTTGTTACACGCTGTACGTGACTCGCTTGAATACATAAGTATCAACGTGTGGTTCTGTTTTACCGGGAACTGTAATGCTCAGAGCTCTAGTTGCTTATGCCGGGACACAAGAAGATTGCGTTCAACACAATCTGTTAAAACTCGGAAATTCAACAAGGCAGGGCTGGTTGTTGGTTAAAAAGACTGGCTAGGAATAGGAAATGAGTGTAAGGATCTTGATACTTGTTGGGGCGCATTAGATATTCAATAGAATACTGGAGTAAACGTGTTGAATTGGCTTCAGCAGCATATTCATTTATATGTTTGTACATCACTCATAATATTAAAAATTGACTACACTGAGGTGCAAGTCGCCCATACAGCTACTGAGCTCATCCAAGGCATCTTGGATCTCCAACAATATAGGTACAATCGTGTTCAAATTTGGAACTTAGCTGTAAAGTTACGTTTTGATGGCTATCGCAAAATTTCAGCAATGTCGGACTAATGGTTTCTGATACATATAATTTTTTTTCATGATTTTGAAATATTTTTTTAAAGTCTTCTAGAGATACGATCCCCACGAATGGTCGCAAAAATTTGAGCGTTGGCATTCTACAACTAGTTACCGTGTTTGAATTGTATCAGTTTCGTATTATGAGTTATTGAGGAAATATCTAGAACATTTCTGATGGGTATAACTCCAAAACCGTTTGGCCGATTACGCCTATTAACAAATTTAAATATCGTATTTGGAGGCGCAGCCTGCCCTAAAAGTAATCTGTTTCAGCTCGAAACTTATCGTGGCAAAGGCCGGTCGGACAGGATCAAATTTGACCTCGAATGCTTCATCAGTAAGTTGAACCTAATCGTTTGAGACTATTTTTGGCAAAGAATTCGAACATGACTGATATATGGGAGGTTGGAAGGTATATCTCGAGCCAAAAATTACTTTCTATATAAAATTTGACGGAGCCGAAATATATTGATAAGATTCACAAAAAAAATTTCAAGTGTTCAGTGTTCAATAAGTAAACCAGGATAGTTGCTACTTGGGCGAAGAATAAGCCAGTGACTGTTGACAAAATTTAAATATTTGTAAATCTGGAATACATTCACATATTAGCAGTGATCCAAACCGACTCAGCATATCAAAGTCAATTCATTATTATACGACTGTTTGTACCTGCTTCAAATAAATAGAATAGGCGATTTATTACTTTTATGGAAGAATCCTGTATTGGATGTTCAACAAAGCCAGGAAATCCAATGCGTCATTTTTAATGTAAACCGACATTATTACTCTTCAAAGAAGTAGAGAAATTATACAGAGTGTTTCCAACAGAAGGTACATCTTATGAATCGCTCAAGGATATCAAGTATACATCGATAAAATTGATCCCATGGTGGTCATGGTATACGTACAAGAAAATGATATATTGACAATTTCATATCACAAATTCACGAAACTAAATGAATTAATAGTACACGCAAGAGGTGAGCCGACGATAATGTAGCTTTGGCAATTCCCTACACGAAGAAATTAATCGGGCTTGGTGCAGGAGGCGTGTCATATTATCTGACGCGAATTCCGACTCGGAGTCATACCAAAATGAAAAGGTAGGTACTTGATGGCAACCTTTGTTGTTAAATTACTGGTTGATTTGCAACATTTATATATGCTATATAATGATCGATCAAGTTCATTCACTTCATGAAATGCAGTTCACTATAGCAGAAGAAAATAAATGCCCATTTCAGTAGGCTTAAAAGAATAAACCTGTCCAACCAGCAAAGTTGACTTACCGATGATTCGCTGCTAATATATTCCATAAGTATCATATTAGTGCTTACAAAATATCGCTTTATTATATTAAAGCTACATAAACTTCATTCTGTTTTGGAGTATCGAAGTAATTCATACATTTATCTGGAAAACGTTTATGCAGCAGAATTAGGAAATATGTTATAAAACTGTTACGTAACTATTTGTTAAGAGGTTTATAACTAACTGATAAAACAATTTTCCTTACGAAACTGAATTGCTTTGGAATAGTTTTTTTATAAATTCTGGGGATTTTATTATAAATATTCAAAAAACTATTTCAAAGATATTCTGTATAACCTCATGAAAAAATTATAAGAAGAACTGCTTTTAATTACAATTCTGCTTCCATAAGTGAATTGTTCTTTTGGTAATCACTTCATAACTATTTTGTGGTATTGAATTTCCAAAGGCAGCTGATCATTCTGTTCCCAAACTGAAGGTATTATTATCATAAGTTATTTTATTCCTTTCTCAACTGTCTGCACGAGCTTGAACGTTTCTAAAAAACTTATGATTGCCATGAATGAAATGAAGCAAATGCATATTAGCTTTCTAGCTAAAATGACGAATGTCATTTGCATAACTTCATTACTTCAATAATAATATATCGTTGTTTCTTAATTTGGAATTATATATAAACGTCTAGGAAGCATTATTCCACTGCTGAAGTCAATTTTCTGGTAGGTGTAGAATTATCACAACAATCGTGTTCGTATTTTAGATATCGACTTTAAGATATCTTCATCAACTTACTTGTTTCTTCTTTTGAATTTTGCAAAAATATGTATTTATCAGATATCTAAAGTAAACAATTTCATTGATTTTGAAGGTTAGGTTTACTTTCACGAGGAAAAACATAATAACATCTTTTATAGTAATTGTGAAGTAACTAATTTATCACGAAATACTTGAAACTGATGCGAAATCATTTTATAAGAGAACGCCATTAAACATGGCAGCATTCGTAATGAATCAGAGTCGGGAGTGTTTTAAACAAACTAAAAATCTCCAATGTGTAGGTATTTTAACCATCTAGAGCAGAAAAATAATGTGTAGAAGTAGAACAAATTTGAAAATATTTTCGTACAAAGGATTATTAGACTGATAAACCTTATTTTTGTTTTGTTCAATTTTTTTATGTAAAACATTCGGAAAAAATGAGCGTAGAAATTTCATGTGCATTGAAAATTTCGGTGTGTTCAACGAAAAATATGTCCGTAAGTGCAGAAATATATATATAAATAAAATGGCTATGTATAAACAATAATGACACACGACATCTATATCTTCTCTATATTCATATACTTTCAGGGTTGCCTTTTGCAACTTGAACCTTACAAAGTTATTACAAAACAGTTTTTTAGATGGTGCCAGAATGTTTATGAAATAGTCTTGTAATGTTTATGAAGAGCTTTATAAAATGTGGAAAATTAAATAATTATTTTATAAAACGTGCCAATTTTTGGTTTATATCTGTTGGGTAAACGTATTGAAAACACTTCAGCGACCAAGAATGTTTTGTTAGAGTTTGATTGAAAACGTTTCCAGAACTTTTATAAAATATAATATTGCTAGTTGGGTGTATCATAAAATGAACAAGTGCAGTGCAGCTCCTGACTTCACGAGATTGCATTCAAAAACTTTTTTTTCACTACAATTTCAGGTCTTTGCGCTTTTATTCGATACCACTCCAATATCTCCGTGGCATATCTGGAGAATAGCGAATATTCAGATCCACAATCTGCTGCTTCGTAGAAGTCGCATACTTCGTCCGACACTTTGAGTCTAATTGGCTAAAAACCGTGAGCCTGATACCGCGAATCAGACTTTGGTTCGATTATCTTCTGAAGCCCCCATAATTCTACGAAGTTATAAATCAGTTTGCCCAACGCGTTTCTTTATGGGTGGTCTGCGTCCGTCTTTAGATGCAGTCGGGAAAAATCGATTTTTTAACAACAAACGATATTAGGTATTTCGGTGCTGCAGGATTAACCCTGAGCCGCAATTGAAAGTTTCTGGTTTCGCTGTTCACAAATTCTCGATATTATTCATTTCAACAATTGCACACAACTATCGTGGACCAAATATGTTCATTCAGTTTTTTATGGAAAATTGTAAAAATGTATTAAAAGAGAATAATACATCACATTATCTATCTAATTACCGTTTAGACCAGCGCTGATGAAGCCTTTGAAAATGGTAAAAAGTGAAAACAAAATAACAGTTCGATGAAACTCTTTGGAAAAGGAACAGAATAAGACAAAAATTAAAGCAAAAGTAATTTACGGGCTATCTCATGGTTCAAATGAAAGTCCTAGGAAAACATTAAATGGCAAAGTTGTAGGTATTCAAAATTTGTTCAAGCCCTGTAGACAGGAGCTTTCTGGCGCTCTTGTTCAAACAGACAAATTATATCTCCGGAAGTATGGGTTTCTCAGAGTTGAGAATTATATCAATTTTTCTTATGATAGAACTGCATCATAAAGGAAATTCAATTCAAATAATAGTTTATTTATCAAGATTAAATGAGCAATCTGAGAATGAGAACTGCACCATGGAAGAAATCAAATTAAAATAGCTGACATGAATTTGACTCCCTCTGATAGAACAGGATGACATGTACGAGTACGAACATAGATCATATAATAAATCATAGATAGAATAATTATAGCATGCTGTGAAAACATAGAAGTAAGATTCATTATTGAAATTTCGAAAAATCATATCTCCGGAAGTATTAGCTTGTTGGAGTTGAAAATAATATCAATGGATTTTTATCGTGAAACTGCATCTTAAAAAAAAATTATTTTGAAATTTGTGAGTTGAAAGAAAAATGTTGTTGTTACTCCGAAACTATCTGGCCTATTTTGCCCAATAGCGAACTCAACCGAGATATTCATCTACCTAACCTACTCTGAAAATTTCAACTGCCTAGCTCATTCCGTTCGAGAGTTACTGTAAAAACAAAATTCAAAAATTAAAAAATTTTTTTTTGACACTTCACGGTAACCCGCTCAATACAAAACTTCACATGCGTCTGAAAGTCATGATTCTACAATTTGGTGCTAGATTTCAGATAGATCGAGTGATCGGTTTCTAAAATATTCATAAAAAATGTTTTCACTGAAAACGGCCATAACTCCGAAACCGCTTGATGGATTTCACCCGTTAACGAACTCGTCCGTGATATTTACGCTCCAAACCAACCCTGCAAATTTCAATCCTCTAGCTCCTTTCTTTCGAGAGTTATCATGTTAACGGACGGACGGCCGGCCGAATTCTGGACAGAATCGATCTCGACCACGGATTCTTGTTCAGTGAGTCGAACCATATCGTTTGATACCATTTTCAGCCAAAAATTCGAAAATTACAGACATTTGGGCAAACTGATAAGCTCTCTGTTCCGAGGAACAAGAGCGCCAAAAAGATATATAACATTTTTATTTTTACTTATTTCACATAACCTAAAAATGTATGTGAATAATTCAAATAATCGAGTTTTTGGTTTTTTATTTTTATCTTTTACAAACAATTTCCTTTTTGGCGCTCTTGTTCCTGGGAACAGAGTACTTATCAATTTGCCCAAATGTCTGTAATTTTCTATTTTTGGCTGAAAATGGTATCAAACGATTTAGTTCGACTCACTGATCAAGAATCCGTGGTCGAAATCAATTCTGTCCGGCCGGCCGGCCGTCCGTCCGTTAACACGATAACTCTCGAACGAAAGGAGTTAGAGGATTGAAATTTGCAGGGTAGGTTTGGAGCCTAAATATCTTGGACGAGTTCGTTATCCAGCAAAATCCATCAAGCGGTTTCGGGGTTATGGCCGTTTTTAGTAAAAACATTATTCATGAATATTTCCGAAACCGATCAATCGATCTATCTGAAATTTGGCATCAAATTGTAGAATCATAACCTTTAGACGCATGTGGAGTTTTGTATTGATCAGCATTACCGTAAATTGTAAAAAAAATTGAAAATTTTAAAATTTTGCTTCTTCTATAACTCTTGAACGGAATGAGCTAGGCGGTTGGAATTTTCAGAGTAGGTTACGAAGATAAATATCTCGGTTAAGTTCGCTATTGGGTAAAATAGGCCAGATAGTTTCGGAGCAACGAACAAATATTTTTTTTTGAAGTACAAATTTCAAAATGATTTTTTTTAAGATGCAGTTTCACCATATAAATCCATTGATATCATTTCCAACTTGAACAAACTAATACTTTCGGAGAAATGATTTTACGAAATTTCAATAATGAATCGTACTTCTATGTTTTCAAAGAATGCTATGATTATTCTATCTATGATTTATTATATGATCTGTGTTCATACTCGTATATGTCATACTGTTCTATAAGAGTGAGTCAAATATTTTTTAGCTATTTCAATTTGATTTCTTCCATGGTGCTGTTCTCATTCTCAGATTGCTCATTTAATCTTGATAAATAAACTATTATTTGAATTGAATTTCCTTTATGATGCAGTTCTATCATATGAATACATTGATACAAATCTCAACTCTGAGAACCAATACTTTCGGAGATATAATTTGTCTGTTCGAACAAGAGCGCCAGAAAGCTCCTGTCCACAGGGATTGAACCAATTTTTTTAACGAAATTTCTTGAAAACTTACCGTTTTATGTCCCAAAGACACTGATATTTTTTGATTTGAAATATTTATTTTTCACCCCATTTTAATATCAAAAATGCATCCTTATTTTCAATAGATAATTCTCACGTCAATATATCTGCATTTTTAATACAATTGGTTGGCTTTCTTTTCGATGAAATCTCCACTTTCTGATGGTGTTAGAAAAAATATACATTACGATGGTAAATTTTCGCAGAAAATGCAACGAAATGACAGGTAGAAAGGTAAGAACCTCTTATCCCCTTTCCACTTCCTTATGACTTACCTTTTGATAGCCTAAAATTTACACTCAGGTGTATAAAGAACTATAAACTTTTTTAAAAGAGCAGATATTTTGACGTGAGAATTTTCAAATCGAGATTAGGTTGCTTTTTCGATATTAAGTCAAAATAAGGTGAAAAAATTGATATTTGATACCAAATTTTTAGGGAAAAAGATAAATTTCTGTAAAAGAGACAAATATAAAACCAAACACTTGGTTATTTAAATTTTTCACATAAATTTTGAGGTTATGTGAAGAAAGTTTAAATACAAAAGTTTTAGATCTCTTTAGTACTGAGAACTTTGCCATTCAACTTTTTTCCATAGGACTGGTAGTTTAGCCGGAAATCGAGATAAACAGTTTTTTACCATTTAAATCTCACCCCCTTCTACTTCCCGACCTCAGATCACCCGTAAAATATTTTTCCTTTCATTCTTATTATACTCTCTTCCTTTTCCAATAGGTTTAATCCTAGTATATTTTTTTTGTTTCAAAAATTATCCACCCTGGTCTAATTACACAAACGTCACAAACGTGATAACACATTTTGAATGCCGCTTTTTTATAACTCTATGGACCCTGAATAAACAAATTAATGGACTGCATTTAATACATCAACTCGAGATTCAAATCGTCTAAAAGGATCTAAAAGGGAAAGTGCATGTTTCATTTCATGTAACTGTATATAATTATGTTAACTTTCTACACAGTGTTTTTCAAAAAATAATTTTGCATATACATGGTAAAAATGTGGTGGCAACAATATATCTTATTTTCTTTCAATATCCAGGAAGATAAATCCAAAATGCTCTCAAAATGTCAAAACTAATTTTTCCTGATGATATTTCTGGTATGGGCACGAAAAAACTACAGAATAATTCGAGGGGGAAACCGCTGACAAAAATTTGTACACCAGAATTCAAATTCAACCGGAATTTCATTGGAATTCAATAGGAATTCATTAGGAATTCAATAGGAATTCTTTTGAAATTCTATTGGAATTCTATATTCTTGTACACCAGAATTCCTAGCGGTTTACCCCTCGGTTAAGACCAACTATTTGGAGCTGTATACATGATTGTCCGATAGGTGTCGCACTCTAACATCATTAGGTATTTTCAATAATTCAATAGGAAGTCCGTGGAAATCAATAGGAATTCCACGGAATTCAATAGGAATTCCAGGAATTCAATAGGAATTCCATGGAATTCTACTTTCTTGTACACCAGAATTGCGAGCGGTTTACCCCTCGGAACAATCTGATATTTTAACAGGGGGTCTTCATTCTAATTTGCTCATATATGGAATAGTATCGATCAAATCGCATTTAAATCGTTAAAATATGTATTGGCCATTCCATTGAGTTATATGTTGCAATAATTATTACACAACACAAAATTCATTCAACATTCATATTGTTAATTATTCCTATAGAAATGGGTCATACAAAAAACACAGTATTGAACACATCAAGTTTCAAATTAGCAAAATATTTGGATAATATGGCCCAAAAAACGTTGCATTTGAACAGCTCATATTATTGTGGAATCAGTTCTCCTAATATTTTTCACTAAATTGAATTTCGATATTTTCACTAAAAAACATTTTTCGATTTTTTTTCAATTTTATATTTCCGAAAATTAATAGTAATTCTATGATTTCATAGAATCCTCTAATTATAATTTGCTGATGTATGCAAATTCAACATATGAGGAGATAGATCATAGACCTACGTTTTGAATTTATTTATTTTTCATGATGCAGTTCTCAACTTGAGAAACCAATACTTTCGGAGGTGTGATGTGTCAAAGTTTGAATAATTACTCGCTTGTAGTTTGACAAGAGTGCCAAAGCCCCTGCCCACAGAGTTTTCCTACATTTTTCATTGCTCGAATCTATTTCAACAAATACAACTCATAGCTTGAAATATGTCAATATTCCTGGTGAATACCAAACGGAAATGTATACGGAAATGGTTATGTGTATTTGGGTCAAGTTTTCAATTTTCTTCGTTCATAAGTTTGTATACTCTAGAATAAATTATTATTATATTCGGTGGAGCACAAACCTGAGATGGTTGAAGGATGTTCAGACACGAAGTAGATGTTGGCAGAACTTCATGAAAAATTATTGGAAAAAGTTTGTTGGGGGTAGTTTGAATTTGTTCTCAGCTCTTGCAACCGTTCCGCAAAACGAAGTCAACTGTATCTCCTGAATTTTCATTATGTAAAGAGTTGGCGGAAAAGTTTGTTGTTTCATTCTATCCATAAAATATTTCCTAGAGAGTAAATTTTTTAAAGAACAGAATATTGGAGTTTCATTTATACCATCAACAACACGTTCGTAATTTGTGGGGTTCAAGCTTCATTAAGATGATGATTTAATCTGTAGAAATCACAAACATAATTTTTCCATAGTAACCATAAATCATTATGATACGTTTCCTGTAGATTCTGACGTTTACCTATTGGCAGAACACTCTAAAATTGTTCGTTTATTAACAATGCGATCTGCCATTTTCCAATATTATTATGGCCATGGGAAGATAGTTTATGAGCCTTTTCTCGATCAATATCGGGCGAATGGGGGCATATGTTTTCAGGGTTCAAATTTTAAACAGGGAGGGGGAAAGGCTGATTTCATTGTTTTGTCTCGAGAAAGACTCGAGATAAACACTTGAAATTTTATAGTTAAGCTTTGTAAGGAGAGATTAATTCTTGGAGAAGCATTGATATGTCTTCTGATAGAAGCTAGAATATTAGGAATTTTCAAGCAAAAAAGTTATTAACATTGGAATGAGGCCCTATTTGAGAAAATTTAAAGGGTTTTTTCAGTTTTACACGAATTTTCTGAGAATAATATGTAAAAGATACATTGAAACAATGTAGAATTCAATGGGTATTCTGATTATGAATGGAAAAACTGGGTATTACATTTCAAAAACGAAAGTTGGTATCATTTCCGGTGAACCCGGTAGTCGAACGAATCCGAAATTTTTTCCAAGAATTAATCTCTACTAACAAAGCTTAACTATAAAATTTCAAATGTTTATCTCGAGTCTTTCTTTGAAATATTCTAACGAACGGTATTCTTGAATCACCCAGTATATTATATATCCTCTTAAGCTGGCATTTCGGCAAATCAGTGAAACTCAATGGGTGTTAATTTGATTTGTGAATTATATGCATAAGTATAAGAATTATACGGACCCATTTCGAGAACTTTTTGGCGAAACCCTGTGAACTTGTTGATTTATTGACAACGGTAGCAGCCATATTTCAATATGAAAGTATTTCTATTATAATTTCTTTAACTTTCTTTACATTTCTGAAAATACTTTATAGTCAATGCCTCATTTATATGTAACTGAGTGAAAGTCTTCTATAAATTTATGATGTTCGTTATTCTGCAACATTTATAAATGTTATTTTGAAGAGCTCAACATCCTTTTCGAAACTATCAATAATGGAAAAAGGTACTATGATGAATATCTTTAGTCAAAAATTATTTATTCTTTTGTCATTGTTTCATCTTGTTTCTACTACAACTCTTTTCACTGATTGACATATTACTTACTCATGTTCTCTCGAGTAAAGATGCTGGCCATAATCTTTTGTCGTACAGCCTCGGTAGTGTTTTACTCATCAATACATACCTGAAAAAATGATCACAGTTAGAGGTATAAAACAATTATAATACTATATCAAACGAATTGTTGAATCTTTCTCTTATTTATTACGTTTCGAATTTTCTTTCGCTTGCCAGTTTTGCTGAAGAACTGGACATAAAATATTTCGTGAAAAATATTAGTTTCAAAATATTATACTCTTTAGGAAATATTATAATTAAATATCATTTAAGTAACCTCAAAAAAATGAGGGTGTTAGCTGATGTATTTTATTAAAATTACTTGGAATCAAGAACTTCTTCAAATAATTTACGTTTCTATCAATTCGATGCTATAACGAACAAAATGAGGCGTATTTCAGCAAAACCGTAATATTCACCTTTTACATCATTCTTCCAACGACTGCTTGTTCTTTCATTGCAATATACTATCCTCAAGTCGAAAATCTTTAATTTCACGCACGAATCTGCATACTTAAGATGTAGTTTCGATCAAATTTCCGATGGCACACAATTCGAGATGGATAATGTTATTCTCAATTTATGAGTTGAAATAACTCCGGCATATTTTCATTGAAGTGCTTGCTTCACATAAGATTATGTGCACAAGAGGTACCTTAGGCCAGAAGTACACCCCGCAGAGACAGCGCAGAGGTTTGCTACCGTTCCCGTTCGCCGAGGCAGTCAACCACCTTTAACCCTTGACCGCGTCAAAGGAGGCTTACGTACCACAGGATGAGGAAAACATTTATTTTGTGGTCGACCGTACTGTCATTTCTGTTTCTTTCCTTCCGTCGTTCGGTATGAACGGCTGGAGGGAAATTGGTCAAGATTTTGATCAGTGGTCCCCAACTCTACTCAGAGGCGGAATTGTATTGGTTTGATTATAATCATCATGAACCTGTCGTGAAGGCATCTATTTCAAGGCCTTGATCAAGTTAGAAGGATTTATTGTGGTTGATTACTGATGTGTAGTTTATATGAATATTTGAAGGCATTGCTTTTTCTGCTCATATGGTTACAAGTATAAGGATATGGATTTGATATTATGCGAGTTAGTAAGTAGCGAGATTTCACGTTATTCGGCATGGAAAATAAATTATAATATGCTAAAGTGCTACTAACTACTAATTATTACCAAAGCTGTTTCGTTCAAGCATTATTAAATATTTATGACAATATGATAGTAGTGACGAGGATGGGATGAATAAGGAATTCGAAAAAATCCTGCATTAAAATATTCATATACAATACACAACAGTTACGCTGTCACTAGGTTCTAGCATCTATTTGGATACAGTTCTAATATATCTTGTTCCCTCTAAACCTCTATCTGCATCCTAGAGTGCCCTCATTGGAACTTGCATCCGAAATTTCGGATTTACCTATTCAAAAATAGGAGTATTGTTGTAACCTATCAGGGCGGTTTTTGATCGAATCTCCAATCAATAAGTATTGTTATTTCTCCCGTTTTTACCCAGACGAAGGAACCTCCCATCTTCCTTCTATGTGGTCGTTTAAATACAATATCTCTGCAAGAATTCATTACTATTTCCATCAGTTCGCGAAAGAAGGGAGATAGTATATATAATACATTTAGATAATTACGTCGCGCTTGTTATCAAGGTATCGGAAACAAGAAATTACAGTTTGCTGTTTGTTTAAAGTGTGACTTACTACTTATTACTACCATGGCTATTTCGATCAAGCCTTATTAAATAAGAGAAGATTAAAAATATAACATTGGCGACGAGGATGGGATGAATAAGGAATTCGAAAAAACATGGCATTCCAATATTCACATACAATACACACGTTGTCACTCGGTTCTAGCTTATAATATATAGATACAGTACTAACATCTCTTGTTCTCACTAAACCTCTATCAGAACCTCTTCTTTTAAATCCAGAAATCTTACGACAAATCTGTCTCTATGGTCGCTCCATACAGATTAAATTTGTCTTTCGTTCCGATACTTCTTCTCTACACCATTCACTGACCCCGACATAATGATTTTTTCTAATTCGCTGATTTTGGGCTGATGGAGGTATTGAGGATCAGTATTCCTCTGCGTCAGAGAGACTCAGACCTGATGACACGCTGACCACAATGGCTCGAGTCGACAGGAAGGGATCTCCTTACTTTACATTTTCATATAGAAGGAACATTTTGAATTGTATAAATATTACATTGATATAATAACTTTCTGCTTGTTATGAAGGTATCGGAAACAAGAAATTACAGTGTTTCCAAATCTGTCGCCATTTCCCCAACCTCCTCGTCATTGTTATATAATGTCAATTAGATTACTGCTAAGTTCTTAAGATTAATGATACTAATCTTCACCAGTTGTTCCCCAAAATAGCAACAGCAAAAACTTGTCACCCTGATAAATCAATCAAGGCAGGAAACATCTGGTCCTTCGAATGAACATTACTGGTTAAACGACCCAACATATTTTCCTTCGAGCTACGGCTATCGTACATTCGGCCCATCAAACCGTATTATCTTGATAAACCCAACACCATCTGTGGTTACCATCTTCCGTCGATCGCCGGACAGTTTGAGTACCCCTGCATTCTGGTTGATATTCGCACAGGAATGCCTCTATCGACATTTGCATTATGGCCATTGTTGGTGGACAATAATATCCCAACCAGGCACGATCTATCCGAGTGAATTGTGATCGTTGTACGTCTCCTACGTTCGCATCCGGCTAAATCAAAAGGCGACCGATAGATGGGTACCTTGCTGCCGCTTTCGCCTACTGCGATGATCATGACTGCCTTTGTTTCGTCTCGAATTATGCCTGAGTTGAAACATTGACAACTCCAATCGCATAACTCATAATTGGACGTGGCTATGACTAGCATTCCATAACGTACACACGGCGGATACAGTTGGCTCTGTTGTTACTGTGTTGTTTCGGTCTGGGTATCGTCAACCTTGGTGGGTCGTTACAGGAGAAAATCAGACGTTGAATAGCGTCGGGGGAGATCGTTGCAGGGACGGTAGCTCATTAGAATATGACGTGAATATCTGCGTCAATTGGATGTGAATACAGATGGAAAGGGCACATTAGCAGTTTTGAGGTTTGTATTGCTGCAACTCGGTATCTATATTGCCAAGAGTTTCTTCCAATTAGAGGTTTCGTTTTGTTTTATTGGATTTAGAGGCTTTCTTAGTAACAATTAATCTGATTTTTGGTTCATTCAATAGAGGGAAGTTCGCTATCAATATTAAAAACAATAGCCATCCAGCCAAATGGCCATCCTCTTTTGACGAAATTGCACACTATATTTTCTCACATGTGGGCATCATTTCTTCTATAGCGATGTAAATATTCTCTTTGAGTTCTTGCGGTATCCAGAAATCACTCAGCCTGGAAAATTTTCGCCAAAAAGACCAATTGTTTCATCACTTCTATGGCAAGTATGGCGGTCTTGTTCAGTAATGACCATGAAAATGCATTAATCATGGTTCGATAGCGCAATTCATTCATCTAAACAGCCATCCAGCTTCATTTCCAATAAAATAGGGCCCAAAGATCTCTCCTATCACAAAACTACCTCAAACAGTTACACGTTGTGGATAGGGAAACTACTCAATACTTATATTTAAGTGTTCTGAATCCCAAACATTCCCAACACTAAATCAGCAAAACACGACGTTGTCGCAGGCTTTTTGTAAGTTTGTTTGTTTGTGTTAAACCGATTGAGCGAGTAGGTATCCCGTGCTGCAGCCTAGAGAGGCTTATTGCACCTCGGTCGGTCTCCTATCAGCTGACAGGGTCTCATGGTTGATCCCCTTGTGCTCATGTTGCTTGCTGCCAAAGGGTTTCTTAGTCGATCCTTTGCAGCTCAGATTTACTTAACCGAGCTCCTGCACCACTGACATTATATTGGTCTCATGAAACATCTCCACTGTCTTGTCAGTGTATTACCTAAATAAGGTCCAGTTTCCTAGCAAGCAGGATTAGTCCCTTGACTAGGTTCCTCGCACGGTTTCTGGCACTCAGGGTCGTGTCATCGCCCCCATAGTGAAATCTCCTGTCTGAGAAGGACACTCAAATATGACATGTGAGGCAGTTTCGTCTGCCTCCACACATTTCCTATAGGGTCTTCTCGGAGAATCCCCATCTTCTGTTGGTGCTTTCTCAGGATACACTGTCGATTTAGTTGGTCAGTTACTGCCCTGAGCTTACTCCTACTCAGTAGTAGAACTTCTTCAGTTATTGAAAGGCAGGGCTGCCTCTTCATCAACTTGCTGTACCGCTGGCCTGAAGTTTCATTCCAGTACCGAGTGTGCTGAGCAAGGATTCGTTTCTCAATGATGCCTTTCACAGCCCATTTGGTCACCTCTACTCCTGGCTCTTGCCCGAAGAGGGTCGTAGCCGAGCACTCTCTAGCGAATGCGTCAGCTCTTTCATTACCTTCAACCCCTCGTATGCCCCGGCATCCACCCGAGTTCCACTCGGTTTCTGACAGCCAAAGTTTGTAGGTCCTGTCGGCATTTGAGCAAAAGTATGGAGGAAATTATCCAGCTGGTTATTGCCTTAAGTACTGCCTGACTGTCCGAGAGAGTTCGTATGTTCCTATTGGACTAGCCCATACGAATATTCTCCACGACACATGTCGTGATGGCAACCACTTCCGCGTTGTTTTGAGTTCATTTCTTTCTTGAAAAATGGGAAAGCACTGTGGATAGGAGCTTTGGCACTCTTGTTCAAACTTTTCAAACTTCGGCAAATCATATCTTCGAAATTATTGATCTCTGGGAATTATATAAATGGATTCTTACGATAGAACTGCACCATGAAAGAAATTAAATTCAAACATACCGATTCTTCTCAATAACGAACTTATCTGAGATATTTATTCCTCAAATCTACTCTGAAAATTATATTATATCAATTGAAACTTAGCCAAAATTGCAGTTTTGTTTTTACTTGAGATATTCTGAACCCAATTCAATTATGTATTTTACCAAAGAATATATTTCCATCATCATATGGATTATCCACCGGCATTATATTATCACCTCAAAAGTATAATATCATATCATCCTCATAATTCTACCATAGCTGAGGTTAATTCATTGGTCATTTTGCATTCAATCATACCTTATTTTCTAGAACAGGAGGTGTATTTTTTATCAAGAATAACGAATCAGAAATAATTTTGACATTTATCACTCATAGGAAAATAATGGCGATTTCCATTGACACGCTCGGATCACTCCGAGTCATATTTGACAGATATTTTCGGTTCAATTGGACAGATGGATGACAGATGAGATCGATTTCGAGTGCTCCGAGCGGGTCAATGGAAATCGCCATAAGATGACATGCAAGAGCACAGATCAGATAATAATTCATAGATAGAATAATTAAGTACAGCATTCTGTGAAAACAAAGTAGTACGATTTATTATTGAAATTTAAAAAAATCATATCTACGCAAGTAATAGCTTGTTAGAGTAGAAAATGATATCAATGGATTGTTATGGTGAAATTGCATCTTAAAAATGGAAGTTGAAATTGGTGATGGAATTTTTTTTTTCGTTACTCCGAAACCATTTGGCCCATTTTCCCCAATAACGAACTTAACCAAGATATCTATCTCCTAAACTTACTCTGAAATTTTCAAATGTCTAGCTCATTCCGTTCGAGAGTTATCATGTTAACGGAGGTCAGACTGGAGCGGCCGGCCGGACAGAATCGATTTTGACCGCGGATTCTTGATCAGTGAGACCTTTTTCATCCAAAAATTCGAAAATTACAGACATTTGGGCAAATTGATAAGCAGTCTGTTCCAAGTAATAATGAAAACAATGGAAAATGAACTAGTGCACTCAAAGGCCTGAACCAAAAAACAAATGTTGGAAAAGAATGGTTCTTAACAAATATTGATATTTCGAAAGAATCTGACCTAGAAATTATTCCACAAGATGTATTAAAAAAAAGGGTTTGACAACACTCCTCTACATAACCCTATATAGCGACTAATAATCCAGCATTTAACAAAAGAAATGCAAGTTGAAACTAATAATTTAATCTACAGTTTGATGAAAAAATTTTTAAAATTAATTTTTACCAAATATTAACTGGTTGCATTTTTTTTGCATGTGAGTGTATTATGACTTGGCCTATCACCCGCTTCCGGTTTGACGTCGACTTCTGGGACACTTGCACACAAATTTGCTCAGTTCCTAAAGTATTAAGTCTGTAAATAGTCGACTGAAAAAAAAAACACATTCGTATTACATTCAAAAAGTAATTACGTCGTCAATTTTCATTCGACAAAATCCACCCAGGCCATGAGAACCCATTTCTTCCGGAATCCCAGAAAAAAGGTCGCTCAACCGAGATAAAATCGCGGATACACGATAAACAATGAGATGAGAAATACGGGCGGAAGCGATTTGAATAATCGATAATCACAATATTTAACGCCGCACGCCGGAAAACACCCGATATCATTAATCTGAGACGGCCGATAAGATCAGATCTCACCGGCGCATCTTTCCCACCTTATGACTTTATCGTCCGTAGGTGTTTCCCCGGACCTGGTCGCGTGTTTCTCGGCACGTCACGCCGCGTCACGTCACGCCAACGTTTCCGCGCCTTAACGGATTCGTCCCCGGGTAAAAAGTCAACGATCCGGCGTTTGGGGTTCGTCGTTTTTGTCGGGGGATAGCACGCATCGACGTTATTGATGATAGCGCGGTTTAATATCAGATTATTTCCGATATTGATGAGCTAATCACGATGTAATGGACTTATCTCCTCGCGATTATACGGCGTCCAGTGGAGCTCCATTGAGCTGCGTCTGTTTCGTAATAACTTGTAATTATGAGATTGATCGTGGTTGGGAAGGAGCAGAGGAGAATCGAAGAAGGGTTTTTTTAGCGTTCAGGTATCGACATGTGCCGGAGGAGGGTGACATTTGACCTGGGAAGTATAGGCGTGAAAATCTGCTGTTGAGGAAGCCATCGTATATGAGGCAATGGCAAATATTGTTGGAGTGTAGTTCGATATTATGATTCATACTGTACGATTCAAGATTGTTTTTGAATTATCATTTTCACACCAAATTCAATACTCGATGATAAAAAAATTTGAGAAAAAATTCACAAAAATTGGAGTACGGTCCTGGGGACCCCCGTTAGGAATGGAATTTCTTACGCCTTTTCTTCAAATCCAAATGAAATTTATATGGATATTTCAAATCGTTTTTTCACCATCTCCTCTCGCAAACTTCTCAATTATGACCAAATTTATCAATACGAAAGTGCCCTCTTTATGCTGCCTACAGCTAAAAAACACGTTCCTGTAACACTGCTGATTCAGGAGATATCGACACTTTCATCCGCGCATGCGTGGACTCCCGTGACATGATTCTGTGACAGGACAGTATAACTACACACAAAACTCCACCCCTATCAGATTATACCCCCAAGTTTCATAACGTTTTTGAATTCATGGTAAAGAATTAACTTGTGCTTCAAGCCGTGAATTAAAATATATTCTGGAAGGGTTCACTATAAAAGTAACTACACTCTTGTCCACTACAGTTTTTTGTCGTCCCACATATGTTTCGGGAACAAAGTTTCCATCTTCAAAGCGTTACTGTAACGCTTGGTCTTTGAAGATGGAAACTTTGTTTCCGAAACATATGTCGGACGACAAAAAACTGTAGTGCAGGACAAGAGTGTAGTTACTTTTATAGTATTCATAATAATTCCACAGTGAACTCAAAATAGAATATTCTGGAAGGGTTTCAAATCCAAAGGTTCTTTATTTGAGGAAAAAACGAATTGAAAATAATAATAAGAAAATTCTAGAAGACAATGACAATAAGTCAAGAGTGGAAATGAACCTAGAAAGAAACTATCAGAGATGTGATATAGCAATCCACTCTGACAGTTAAGCTGCTATTAAAGCTCTGAGCTTCCATGTAATCGAATCCAAGCTAATATGGGAGTGCCGAAGTAAACTCAATGAAGTAGGCAAGAACAACAGAGTCTCCTTGGTCTGGGTTCCTGGTCACGTGGGAATCATAGGAAATGAGGAGGCCAACACACTTACCAAGAAAGGAGCACAAACCCCCTTTATTGGCCTGGAACCTTACTGTGGAGTTGGTAGACACACCTACAAAAGTGAATTCGGGACGAAAGAAGAAAGTGAGAGAGGTACCCTCTGGAGATCTCTCTCCGGAATGCATCACTCCAAGAAAATCTTCCATAACTTCGATACTGTCAGATCCAAGAAATACATGGTCCTCAGTAAGAACAAGCTGCACTTCCTCGCTGGCTTCCTCACAGGGCTCTGGGGCCTTAGGAAGCACATGATGAGATTAGAGCTATCAGAAACTGATGAGTGCATATTCTGTTGGGTGGAGGATCAAACTCCTGATCACCTGATGACGGAATGCCCCGCCGTCTCAAACCAACGCAAGGAATGCTTTGGGCAAGAAATATGCAGGAGCGAAGACATAGCCTCCTTGAAGCCATCCCAGATGCTGGAGTTCATTAGAACTCTGGAACTGGAAGGCGAGCTGTAGATGGTAATGACATCAACAGCTCTGAAGGGGGGGGGAGTACAATAGACCTTAGGGTCGCAGTGCAACGTAACCCCCTACAACAATATATGCAAGTCAAGAGTTTTTAATCCGATTTTCTATTGCATAATTCACGCCTCACACACCCTCACGGATTGCATCAACTGAATTCAAATTTTAAAATAAATTTAATAGTGAACTGGGCCGTGAAGTAGCTCTTAGTGTTGTTACATTTCTGAGATTTACATGATTTGGAATTTCAGAAGAAGTAAGTCAGTTCCATTACGGAATATATTTTTCACAATAATTCCTGAAATACAATCAAGGTTCAATCCGGTACCAGATTGTAAAATGGTTTTTTGAAGGTTAGTGCGGAGTATCAACGGAATCAGACAGATAGTTCTAAAGATTCTTCTTTCATGTGATCACAAGATTTGTGTGTCGGAACTCTACTAATTACCAACTTTTAATTCTGATCTGTATTTTTTGACATTATTTCAGATGGGTCCGAATTTTTAATTCTGACATTTGAGTTTTATGGGAATTGAAATTCATCAAATATCCGAGTTTTAATTGGATCGGATATGTGTATGAGTGATAGAAGAATTAAAAACAAAATTTCAAATGTGTCTAACTGCAAAAGCATTTGTCCGATAATGCCTATTAACGAACTCAAATGTCGCATTCGAATGCGCAACCTATACCTTGAGAATTTCAAGTCCCTATCTCTTTCCGTTCGGAAGATATCGTGGCAGCGGCCGGCCAGCCATAATTGAATTTGACCTCAAATTCTTCATCAGTGAGTCGAACCAAATCGTGTGGGTATACCTTCGGACAAAAATTTTGTAATTTGGAGCGCATCTTATGTGCTTCAAATTACAAAATTCGAATCATTTTACACGTAAACAATTCCAGCTTCTCCCGATACGCCGATCAAAACTACGATTAACTCCAGTAACATCCCCCTCCCGCCTAAAACAAGTGTCTTCTTGAACGGGCATTCTGGGTACACCTGTTGCCGACATTGTCTTATCTAGTTTATCACTTTCCTCAGCTAATTTTATCCCCATATATTATTCCTCCACAACAATGGCACACACACAAGAACGTGTTAGATATGAATCGAGTACGTGCGAAAGGGTTCCCCTCGCTAATGAAGGCACTAAGGTAGGTGGTTTACAGTATGATCTGCCTTAAGGTACATCCCACACAGATGGACTTGTATGCGATTCGAGCGGCTTTGATCGAGGAAGTATTGTGGTGTATTATTCACGAATGAAGAACGTATTCAGTCGAGTTATAATAGTATATTATTTCATAAGGAGGAGAAGTGTCACTTCTCATGGCGAGCTTGAGAAGTAATTGAGTAATTGAGGAGTAATTGATTTTTTTTCAAATATCAATCTGGAAAATGCTACAGAACTGTGGTGGGAATACATAGTAGAGGTTATAAGGAAGGTTTCCACTTTTGTTCAATTGAATCATCCAAACGAATACACAGGTCATTTTCATTGAGGCCAACTTCTGCTTCTACTACTACTAGATGGAGGAGCCAACATTGAGTCTTTGAAACGACACAGAGGTTGGAAGCCAAGTAGTGTAGCACAAGGCTACATCGATGATTCGCTGCGAAATAAGAATGAGATTACTGGTAGGATATTGAGCGTCAACGAATTTAGATAATTCTATTAAGGCATTAGCTTTTGAACAGAATCCGTGACATAATCCTACCAGTTCATTATTACATGGTCTTAATTTTCAAAATGCAACATTGACCAATTGTACATTCAATGTAACTTTAACGAATGAAAATGACGTTTGAGTTAGAGAACTTTTGTTCATGGTAACCAATTCATCTTTTACATTGCAACACTTCTCCTCCTTGGCGGAGAAATAGAACTTTTCGATGATCCTCTCAATCGAAAAGTGACGTTTTTAAAGTTCGTTTGAAAATAAATTGCTTTATCTGGATTTTCCACAGCTGAATTTGGCAAAATCGATAATTGACCAGTGAATTCAGAGAATATTCACATCACTTGCAGCGCTTCGTATTTCGAGCCTTCTCAAGATCACCGTTTGAGCTTGAAGCAACCAACGTCCCGGTAAAACCCGCCAAAACACCTGCTATTAAATGATCCTTCAGTTTGGAAATCGAGGGGAGTTCCTTGTGACCGCAATGTGCCCGAATGCAAGCAGCGCCGGACCGGTCTCGCTGACTTCGCAGTTGCAAGGAATGTAAAACGGATGAATACGATGAGAATGAGATCGCGATCATTGAACGAAGCGTGTACCTGTATACGCAACCCCTTCGGCATCTTTTGCCAAAGTTATGTAACTCCCACGTGAATCGGAGATAAAGGGGGACACGGACTACATGGTTTGCTTCCACTTGGTGAGATCAGTTCGAATGAATGAGGGATCACAATTTCCTATTGAAAATATGTTGATTTTTTATTTTGTGTCAATATGTATCTAGATACAAATTTTCCTCAGATATTCATAATATTTGTTTTTGGCGCTCTTGTTCCTCGGAACAGAGTGCTTATCAATTTGCCAAATGTCCGTAATTTTCGAATTTTTGGATGAAAATGGTCTTGAACGATATGGTTCGACTCATTGATCAAGAATTCGTGGTCAGAATAGATTCTATCTGGCTGGTCTGGCCGTGAACACGATAACTCTGGAACGGAATGAGCTAGACAGTTGTAATTTTCAGAGTTGGTTTGGGACATAAATATCTTGGCTAAGTTCGTTATTGGGCTAATCGGCCAGATGGTTTCGAAAAAAAAAATTTTTACATTACAATTTAAATTTTTTTGAAATGCAGTTTCACCTTAAGAATCAATTGATATAATTTTCAACACTAAAGAGCTTATAGTTTCGGAGATATGATTTTTCAAAATTTCAATTATGCATCGTACTTCTGTTTTCACAGAATGCTCTAATAATTCTATCTATGTATTATCGTATGATCTATGTTCACACTTGTCATCTTATTTCCCTATAAGAGACATTTCAAATTTATTTCTGGTTCGGCTAGGGTAAATTTAAATTCCACTCTAAATTTTAATAAAACCTTTTAAAGATAAATTTATTTTTATCATACGTAAAAGTTGGACTCAAGTCCAAGATACTATTTAAAACGGAACATATCAATATGAAGTTTGCCACATTAAAGACAGCCACTCAACTGTCAAATATTCTGTTACGTTTTACGCGCCACTTCTGAGTGCGGTTTTCAGCGGGAATTGGTTGCTTCCTAATAATTCAAAATGAAATATACAAGGGCGGTTTTGAGCAGGCCAGTTATTGATTTTCTTTGCCTTTTATATGGTTTCTCCAGTTTCATTTTAAAACATTCATTCGTAAACATTAAATTTTTGTTGAAATTCTTAATTTCTGAACTACCTACTTGGGTAACTTTGAATCGTTCAATGTTACCCGCACTTTCAATTTGGTACATCAGGTAACTTTGAATTATCATTTTAAGGTGGAGAATGCCACGGAAATCGGAAAAAGCGGCGCTCGGTGACAGGAAATATGGTACAAAAAGTAGGAAAGCCCTGTGGACAGGAGCTTGGGCGCTCTTGTTTAATAGACACATTTTGTAGCTCTATGTTTTAGTTGAGTTTCTTTTATGATGCAGTTCTATTATAAGAATCCATTGATCATTCCCAACTCTGAGACACCAACATTTTGGGAGATATGATTTGTCAAAGTTTCAACAAGAGCGCCAAAGCTCCTGTCAACAGGGCTTTCCCTCTTTTTGTATCATATTTAGTGAAGAAGTTTATATAGCGTAGCTCGTTTTGCAGGATTAAAACTAGTTCCTTGGCAAAACCTACATGATTGTTTTCTAGCGACTATTCCGCCCATATTATATTTTGTATTTAGTCAGAAAGTTTTCATAGTGATTCTTCTTTCGCCGCGATGAAACAAGTACCTACTTTGGCAAAACTTTCGCCTTTGAAAATGGCAAAAAGTGAAAAAAAATAGTGGTAGGATCAAACCCATTGGAAAAGGAAGAAACTATAACAAAAAATAATGGAAAAATAATTTACGGATGATCTGAGGTTGGGAAGGGGAAGGGGCTGAGTTTTTAAGGGTGAGGAACGGTTTATCTCGATTTCCGGCAAAACAACAAGTCCTATGGAAAAAAGGTGGCGGGCAAAGTTGTAGGTAATGAAAAGATCTACAACTTTTATTTCACAATGTTTTCACATAACCCCAAAATTCATGCAAAAAATTAAAATATCCAAAATTTGGGTTTTTTATTTTTATCTTTAGAAAAAAAAAATTGTTTCATGAAATATGTTGAGAACTTACTATTTCATGTCCCAAATACAATGTAATTTTTTTAATTTGAAATATTCATTTTTTCAACTCATTTTGACTTAATATCGAAAAAGCGGCCTAATTTTAAATCGATAATTCTCACTTTACATATTGTAGATGTCTTAGAACCTTAATAACTTAGCATTTTCTGAAAAACATTACCATAGTAATGTATTTTTTTTGTTTACACCATCAGAAAGTAGAGAATAGAGAGAACAAAAAGCCTACAGACTTTCTTAAAATAGCCGATAATTAGACTTGAGAATTTTCCATTGAAAATTAGGCTGCTTTTTCGATATTGAGTAAAAATAAGCTGAAAAAATATTTAAAAAGGAATTATAGTGTGAAACGTTTTTTACCCTTGAAAACCCACCTGCTTCCAGTTCACGACCTCAGATCGTCAGTAAATTATTTTTCATTTCAGTTTTGCATATTCTCTTCCATTTCCAATGGGTTTCGTCCTAGTATTTTTTTTTGTTTCAAAGATTTTCTACCCTGGTCTATATTGTTCTATACATACTGAAAATTTATGCCGAAATGCCGTAGGTCTGGCCGGTCTTATACATATACGATCATAGTAGTTAATCGGTGTTGAAAATGCGAAAAATATCGATGTTAAGTTGAATGAATATAATATAACCTTATCATCCGTTAGGCATCTTAAGCAAATGGAATCCAGAAATTTGCAGGCGATCTTCTATCAATCCCACTTCGATAAAAGCCAGCAGCAGTCTGACTCACGCGGCGATTATTGATCGATAGATCTTATCTGTGAAAAAAATTGCAAGTGAACGTTCTGCCTACCATCTTGGTTTCACTCTCAGCGAAAAGGGGCTCTGGGCGTCTTGAACAACGACGGGGCAATTTACCTGTCGATGGAAATCTGTTCCTCGTGAGCGGTTTCGAGTGCTAATGACGGATATGAACCGGCGGATCAAATAACTGAATTATCCCGTTTTCGGATCCGCAGACTACCAGATTAGATAGATCTCCGAAATGCGAAATTCCTCTGGAGATATTCGCGGCGATGTTATCGGAGTTATCGTGAATGGTAATTGGAAAGCATCGTGAATTTGTGTTTCCATATTTCAGGAGTAGATTTTCTCGTATCGGGGGAATAATATCTCCTCATGTTGTCTTCAGAGAAGAACAAATCGGAATATATAAGAGGTTTCATCAAAAGGCACGCGAAATTTTTACTCTTTATGCTTGCTTGTTTGTTTTGCACAAATTTATGGAATGTTGGGATGTTATACGGAAAATAGTTTCAAAACTGTTCCATTTGACTAACTGATGAAAAATCCGTAGTCAAACTATGAGATCGGATAAAAAATCATTTGAAATTTTTGGAAATTTTCAAATCTACATACCTGGCAAAATTGACAAATCATGTCTCCGAAATTAATGGTTTCTCAGAGTTGGAAATGATTCTTATGTTTCGGATTCTTATGATAGAACTGCATCATAAAAGAAATTAAATCCAAATATCTCTGAAAGTATTGATTTCTAAGAGTTGGGAATGATTGGCTCAGTGGTAGAGTAATTGACTTGGGAGCGGAAGCCCCAAGTTCAATTCCGAGGCTAGGAAAGAAATTTTCTAGTCACGGTAATCGCCACCATTCGCTGTTGGGTCAAAAATTAACAGTGCTGTGCCTAAGGTGGCGTAAGGACACAGTAACAAAGCCTACACAGAACACAACTGGTTCTCCTAACTCAGGGCAAGCTCTTAGAGCTTATGAGGGGTCTCCTTGTGGAAGGCCCAGGAGGATCAGTATAATAATAATAATAATAATAATAATAATAATAATAATATCAATGGATTCGTGTGATAGACTGTATCATAAATATAATTGCAGAGATAGAGGAAGAATTATTGTTTGCGGCCATAACAAACTCAATATGCTAGATACCGTCCAAACACTGAAGCCAAGCAGCGTCGGGCGTGGTTAGTACTTGGATGGGTGACCACTTGGAAAACCACTTGCTGTAATCTCTTTTCAATTTGGCTCAAGTGCTTCAATGTTTCAAGAATTTTCGTAATTAAATCCAAAACGTACCTATGTCTATGACTCACCTCATGTTGGATTTACATACATCCGCGAATTATAATTAGAATATTCTATGAAATTATTAGTTTGTTAGAGTTGAGAATGAAATCGATGGATTCTTATTAAGAAACTGCATCTTGAAAAAAACGATTTCGAAATTTATAATGTAAAAAAAAAATATTTTTCGTTACTCTGAAACCATCATTTTGCCCATTAACGAACTTTACCGAGATATTTATCTCCCGAACCTTTTTTGAAAATTCAACTTTCTAGCTCATTCCGTTCGAGAGTTATCGTGTTAACGGCCGGACAGATCAGTGAGTCGATCTAAAACGTTTAAGACCATTTTCATCTAAAAATTCGAAATTTTCAGACATTTGGGCAAATTGATTAGCACTCTGTTCCGAGGAACAAAAACGCCAAAAATAATTTTGACTGAAGTAGGAATTTAAAGATTCTAGTAGGAATAGGAAAGATTAAATTTTGACGAGGTTCAAAAGTAACCTACAAAGCCCATTTTCTAAAAATTCTTACATTTCACTTTCAACATGGATTTTGTTGTTGAGCCCAGATTTTAGTTGATTTGGCAAGAATATTTTAATATTCTCCTATGTTGTATACAAATTTCGAGTCATGTACAGATCAAGTAATATAATAGTCACTTATGGATAATAAATTTTACCGTGTCTTGCGTCAAAGAAAGAAATTTATTCGAAAAATGATATGAAGAAACCTGCACTCAAGCTCATAAGAAGACCTCAAGGCCTCAGTATTTTTTTTGAGGAGGATAAATGCTATATTAAGTTTATTTATATCATCTTAAGCAGACCTAATAATTGTACATCTGAAATTTTTTCCTTGAACTACAAGAGGAAAATTCATTAAACTTCGTAACAGAGGTTGAGTCATTATATTAGACATAGTATTTTCAATCTTATTAGTAGTGCCCCACAAAAACTTCGAAATTTAATTTTTTGCGTGCACGTTGTAGGCAACAGCACATGCTATTATTTTGCCCAAATTTCTGTGATGTTTAAATTTATTGCTGAGGTTAAATATAGAACATTTTTCTGTTTCTCAGAAACTATTTTTCCGATTTTGCTGACTTAATTGGCCAAGTAATACCCATCTGAAATGTTGTTATTTTATCAATCGCTAATAAAATACAGATAGAATATAGAATCGGTAGATAGTTGTAGAATGCCAACGCACAAATTTTTGAGAAATTTTGTGGGGATTATATCACCAGAAAAGTGGCGAAAAATAGTGTATTTCAGAAAATATCGGTCAGAATTCTACAGCCAAGTTCCAAATTTGAACAACATTGGATCTATTTTGTTGGAGTTATTGAAGAAATACTGGAAAGCGAGCAATTTTGGGCGAGTTAAGTATCTGGAGACGGGAGCCTTCAAAATCTAATTCTACAGCCAAGTTCCAAATTCGAACACTATCGGATCTATATTGTTGGAGTTATTGAAGAAATACTGGAAACCGAGCTGCGTTGGGCGAGTTCAGTATCTGGTGTGGTGACTTATACCATGATAATTTTGGAACAGAAAGAGCAATTTTCAGGGCAGGTTGCGCATTCAAATGCAGTTAAGCTTGTTAATTGGTTCCGGAGTTAAACGCATCTGAAAATTTGTTGTTAAGTAAGTATTTCCTGAATAACTGAAAAAAATGTATCATTCAGAAACTATGTGTTAGATTCCGCCGAAATTCTGCTCAGACCTTTTATTTTCTCAATATGTTCAAAAATACAGATCTAATCGACTTGTTATTTAGTACTTGGAGTTTGCAGCAGAACATGTTTATACAGGCTGAGTCTTTGACCACTGCATTAATTTTAACCAAAGATTCCTCTCATTAAATAAAACACTTTTTTCATTCACCATTTTTCCAGATTCGGCTCAGGTAAAAAGTTACAAGCGTTTGAAGATTTCACAATGTGCTAATACACTCCCGCATATAAATTATCTATGAAATTGTTGTCATACGAGAATAAGGCATGGTAACGTGGTTTACAGCTTGATGCGGGATTCCAACGCTCAGGGACGGATCAATAAAAGTAGTGAAATTTCTGGAGTTTTCCATTTTAAAACATTCAATGAAGAATATCTCGAAAACGGTGCGTTTAAGGAGAAATGAAGAAGAATAATATAATGTTCTAGAACGATGTAATATTCTTGAAATTACCCTAGAAAAACTTTATCCGCTTTCTTTATGCTAATTTCGTTTAGTTTTATGAATCCACGAGTCCATAATTAGAAAACCAGTAGAAGTAGAAAATAACTAATATATGGAAAATATGTCTCATAGTTATAGGAAAGTTCACACCGATATTCATTTTATTCGAAAAAAGGATGTCAAAGCTACAAAATAAAAACTGATTTTTTTTTCGAAATTTCAACAGCCTGTGTCTTTTTACCTGAGCCGAATCTGGAAAAATGGTGAATGAAAAACTGATTTATTTGATGAGAGGATTCTTTGGTTAAAATTAATGCAGTGGTCAAAGACTCACCCTGTATATTTTTCAATAATTCAATTAATCACAGATAGGTGTCGCAAAAGACCTACCTACTCCAAACAAATACATACAAATGAATATCGATTATCTTCTATATCATTCCAGCAATTTCACTACCTCTAACAATATGAAAATAAAAAGGTTTTACCAATAAGGAATTAGGTAGTTAAAACGTAATAAATGGAAAAAAATTGTTCTGAAAGGATTCATAAATTATTAATCATAGTCTCGGACTTTCCACTATAATAAATATACTTGTTCAAAAATATGTTCTAAATAACAAATTTGCAATTGCGCTGTGTCGAAAAGTCGATAGAAGAAACATTTTGCAAAGTTAATTGACTTATTATTTAGGAAATGGTGAACCTTCCAAGCCTTCAGATATTCATTTTTGCCGGTTCTCAGCGTTCTATTAGCTTCCTGAAGTACAGTCATAAACAGGAGTACAAGCATATAATAACTTCCGCGCCCTTATTTATTTCTCCCAACATTATTTTTTCCCGATTCCCTCTAAATCGAACCATAATCGCTCTTTATCGATATCGTATCTTCCGCCCGAATAACGCGTGTCATAAACATCGGCGAAAGACCATTACGGGCCCACCCTGTGAGCCGGAGCGGATAAAGCGCGCCATCTAGCAGGCGCGAGGGTAAGCAGGTGATTCAATTTAGAGACTCTGAATGACCTTTAATTACACCGTAGCCGGAACATTAGACTAAATTATAGTTATTTGAGCGCGAACAAACTCTGCAGAAATTGAATTAAAGGAGGCTACGCCCCTTACATCGCCCGAGATAAATACGGCTGGTCATGTGTGCAAACTTGATGGCCATGCGTTCGAAATTCAGACTTCCCGGATGGATTTGATGGGCGTATGGGGATTGGATATTCATCGCGATGAATTCAATTCGAACAGTAATATAGGCTGACATTATATTTCAAATTTCAGACAGATGAAGCATCCAGAACTCACGTACGTCAATGTTTATTGGAAACAAATTCATATTTTAATTATTTCTGGTTTCAGTCGTCTGGGTACTCGTTATGAACACTTCACGAGGAACCACACTCTTGCCCACTACAAATTTCATCGTCTTGTATACAGTGCGAGTATTGAAGTTGGAATACGTTCAGTAAATCAAGGACAAATTTTTTGTTGTGGAAACGTTCGGCCGGGTCGATTAGTATTTCAAATTTCGGTCTTTTTGATGTAAGAAAATGTTATACAGCGTGTCCTTAAACTAGTTAAAAGTTTTTAAAAATTTTAACCTTATCACATCGACTGTTTGCTTGAACGAATTTTATTATTATTAATATTGTAATTGAGCAGAGGTTGTTCCGATGCAATACTTGTCATTTTAACAATAATCCTGTCAGATCATCCTGAAGAAGAACCGCAGAAGGTTTGAAATATAGATGTTGAAGACGATAGTTTATTGATCTTTGCCCTCACCATAACTTGCCGAGTACCCAAATAATTTTTTCTTCCTGAAATTTTACGGCAACTATTTTCATTATATATATATATAAAATTTGGGACACGCTGTATAGCATTTTCTTACATCAAGAAGAGCGCAATATAAAATACTAATCAACCTATCGAGCATATTTACAAAAAAAAAATCTGTCTTTGATTTACTGAATTTATTTCAAGATTGAAACTCGCACTGTATGTTTCGGAAACGAAAAGGTATGGGAAAAAAATTGGTTCAAGCACTTACGTGAAGTCAGAAGCTTTTGCGCGTATGTTCTATTGTCCATTCTCCTGTATTGGACTCTCTTAATCGAATTTACTATGGTAAATTATAGTGTCCATTCTCCTTTTACCATGGTAAATTCGAATTGAGAGTGTCCAAAACCGGAGGATGGACAATATAATTCACCATGGTAAATTCGATTAAGAGTGTCCAATACAGGAGAATGGACAAAAGCTCCTGACTTCAGTCAGTGCTTGAATCAATTTTTATTTCATATTTCTTTTTAAATTTTCTATGGGTACCGTTCTTTTAAAATTTTGAACACGTCTCTATGTCGATATTCTACAAGTAGTTACCAAGCTTCAATTCGATCGAATCTATATTTTTTGAGTTATCGAGGAGATAATATTCCTTGTGAGTATAACTCTGAAACCGTTGGACCGATTATGCCCGTAATCGAACTTAACTCTCATTCGGATGTGCAACATACCCTGAAAATTGCCTATCTACTTTCGTTCGAAAGCTATCGAGGCAACGGTCATCCATCCATCTAATAAACTCACACAAGGCTGCTCGAATCTCCAACAATATATATCCGATCATGTTCAAACTTGGAACTTTGCAGTAGAGTTAGGTTTTGAAGGCTCTCGCAAAATTTCAGCGATATCGGTTGAATAGTTACTGGTATATAGAATATTTTTCAATAATTTCCAATGATTTCAGAATTTCAGATGGTTATAATTCCAAAACCATTTGGCCGATTATGCCTATAAACAAACTCAAAGGTCGCACTCAGATGCAAACCTAACCTGGAAATTTCAAGTCGCTATCTCTTTCCGTTCTCAGGAGATCGGGACAAAAATATTTTTTAATAATTTTTTAAAAATTTTCTAGTTATGCGAGTCTCGCAATATTTCACAAACGTGCTTATATTCTACAACTAGTCAGCAAGTTTCAATCCGATCCGATTCATATTGCTTGAAAATAAAATTATCACTCGGAAACCATTGGGCCGATTATGCCCAAAGCAACGAACTTGTCCGTCGTATTGGTATGCGCAACTCAGAAAATTTCAAGTCACTATCTCATTCCGTTCTCAAGTTATCGTGGCAATAGACGGCCGGCCGGACAGATTCAAATTTGTCCTCGAATTCTTCATCAGGTAGCCGAACTCAATCGTTTGAGAGCATTTTCAGCAAAAAAATTCGAAAACTACAGACATTTGGGCACAATGATTACGCGATGTTCCTCAGAACAGAAGCAAAAATGTTTTAAATTTGAAAAATCAGGACATTTAAAAACAAGAACAGAAAATATGTGTATTTTTCATATGAAATAATAGAACTTAGTTTAAAAGGTTTCAGCATTTTTTTCTAGCAACGTATATGCAATTTTGTTTATAATGAACTTATTGATGAAGATAAAATATAAATGACAGCTTTATATTCAAGTGATATTTTTGAGTTAATTATGCTAAGATTACACCAGGTAGTTTTCTGTTATGTTGAGATTACAAGTAATCCCTGGCATCCTCTTTATCTATTTTGGATGATTCTAAAATCTTCACTGCCTCAGAATAGACAATAATTTCAATAACTTGTCGCCATATGATCCAAGAATTCGTCTAACACAATTTAATCTTGAAATTTTCAAGACCTAACTCATTTCCTTTGGGGTACAGAAGATTGAGACAGATTTATGGACAAATTAAATTTCCACAACAAATGTTTTCAGTGCAGTACATATACAGCCATATACAGTTGTATATAGCAGATGTGATAGAAAATGAAGTATTGTTAATCACTATTATTCTGAATAGGCCAGCTAGAACAATCTCATTAAGCCATACGGACATAATATTCTTGAACCTTTATGATTCCTCAAAGGAATATTACTTATCCTCCTGAAGTGACTCTGCACAACATAAGATCAATTAGTTCTAATCTAAATATAGAATACGCATTCCTCCCACTTGAAAATCTTCAAGAACGCGCAACACATCTTGCTGAAAGTGAAAACGGTAAAGGCAATTCCCAGAATGGTCAACATACATCAACAAACTTATCAATATTCTATGCTTAAACGAAAGTCCTTTTTCCTCGAGTTCCCAAGCCGCGCTCGCCATCAATATGTTCTTATGACGGATTCCAACATTGGCCGAGAATCCGATTCCGACTGCAATCTTGCGGAAATGAACGTCAGGATATTCTGGAGAAAAAACGGATTCCGCAGAAATAGGCGGCTATCAGTCGAAGTAACCACCGTACGAATGCGGTCTGTGAATGGTAGGACATGCATCAAGTTGATCTGGTTGCGTGCTGACAACGCTGACACGAATAGCCCATCCTCGGCCGGGCATTTCGGGGATTTAAACGCGTTTGATGCTGACTTTAAGGAGTAAATGCCTGGAGATAATATCAGGCTTTCGTACCACGAATTGGCAACACTTTTTATACTGGACAGTTGACAACTAATTCATGATCAATTTATTTTGACGTTTTGAAATCGTTAAAGGTGCACTTTAGTAACGGTTGTAAAATGTGCAGATTTATTTTGTAAATCGGGATTCAGTTTGCGAAACTCATAACTTGTCGACAATAAAGAGATAAGTAACAATGTTTCAATAAAAAAATCTGGAACAAGCACTGACGTGAAGTCAGGAGCTTTTGCGCGTATGTTCTATTGTCCATTCTCCTGTATTGTACATTCTTAATCGAATTTACCATGGTGAATTCTATTGTCCAATACAGGAGAATGGACAATAGAACATACGCGCAGAAGCTCCTGACTTCACGTCAGTGTTCGAACCAATTTTGTTTTTCGTAATTTCTTATCAATTTTATAGGGGTATGGTTCTCACAAAATTTTACTCACGCCTTTATGTCAATATTCTACAACTAGTTTCCAAGCTTCAATTCGATCGAGTCTATATTTTTTGAGTTATCGAGGAAATAATATTCCAGGTGGGTATAGCTCCGAAACCGATGGACCGATTAAACCCAAAAACGAACTTAACTCTCCCATTGGGATGTGCAACCAACCCTGAATCTTGCAAGTAGCTATATCCTTTCGTTCAAAAGTTATCGAGGCAATGGTCACCCATCCAGTTACTGAACTCACACAAGGCTGGTCGGATCTCCAACAATATGGATTCGATCATGTTCAAACATGGAACTTATCTGTAGGGTTAGGTTTTGAAGGCTCTCGCAAAATTTCAGCGATGTCGGACGAATAGTTTCTGATGTATAGATTTTTTTTTCAATTATTTTCATGATTTTTAAAGAAAATTCTAGACATACGGTCCTCACGAAATTTTGCAAAAATTTTAGCGTTGGTATTCTTCAACTGATAGCCACGTTTGAATTGGATCGTTTTTGTATTTTTCTAGTTATTCAGGAAATAACAACTAAATTTCAGATGGGTATAACTCCAAAACTGTTTGGCCTATTATTACAATAAACAAACTTGCAGGTCGCATTCGGATGAACAACCTACCCTGAAAATTGCAAGTCGCTATCTCTTTCCGTTCGAAAGTTATCGCGAGATATATAATAATTTTTCATAATTTTTTTGAAATTTTCTAGTGGTACGGTCCTCCCAAATTTTCACACACGTCTTTATCAGATGCAAAACCTAACCTGAAAACTTTATGTCGCTATCTCTTTCCGTTCTCAGGTTATCGTGTCATCAATAATATTTTTAAATAATTTTTTAAAAAAGGCCAGCGATACGATTCTCACAAAATTTTACGGACGTCTCTAGGTTTGTATTCTACAACATATACTCGTCAAGTTTCAATTCAATCGGATTTGGCTTGGTTGAAAACAAAACACTACTTGGAAACTGTTGGGCCTATTATGCCCATTAACGAACTTGTCCGTCTTATTCGGATGCACCACCCACCCTGAAAATTTCAATTCCGTTCTCAAGTTATCGTAGCAACGAACGGCCGGCCGGCTAGACAGAATCAAATTTGACCTCAAAATTTTCAACAGTTGAACCCAATCGTTTGAGTTCTTTTTGGGCTTCAAATTTGAAAAATTCAGACATTTGGGTCGAATGATGACGCCATGTCACCCAGATAATGGCAAAAATGGTTATGGACGGATTTAAGTCGATATTTGCATCCAATTAACTGAGCATTTTTGTAATTTATTAAATTTAAAAACCATTACTGCTATACAGGAAATTTTTAATAAAATGTCAATTAATTTTTCCTCATGGCACTATCGTATGAGTCGACTGATTTGTGTCATATGAATAATTCTCCGATTGAACTATTGAAAATAATCTACTGCTATTCAGGTGTTCTTTGTAATAATAATAAATTGCCTTTATTTATACTGTAAATATTACAATATTATAATACGAAAATAAGACGAAGTCTAGCAAGATGCTACTCCACTTAACCTCAACCAACCAAAATTTACATTTTATTCCAAAATGGCTAATGGCTATCTCATGGCACAATTGTACGATTGAACTGATTTGTGTCCTTACACCGCCACGAACAGAACGCTGTTTATTTTCGACCCAACAGTAAATGTACCTATGTATTTGAATGTGTGTATTTAATGGGCCCCCATAACGAAAATAGATATCATACACACTGTTGTAAGTAATTCTGAATATTCTGTCTGCAATTGGATTTGCTTTTATCGAAATCGGTTTTACTTTTTCTGAAATTTAATTCACATTTTCCGAAATTGGCTTCATCTTTTCCAAAATTGGGGGTGCAGCTGAGTTCCTCATTTTATCCCATCCATGACGCCAGCGTTATACGTAAAGTGGTGTTTCAAGAAGCTTAATGAGGCTCAGTTGCTCAGCTTAGTTGAATTTGTCTCAAGCTACAGAACACTGATGAGGTTTAAGATGTCTGACAGGCGTCAGTTCTTGCTCTCAGCAAATCAACGAAATTTTCTGCGTGAAAATTAGAGTTGCGAACTCTATGATACGAACCCATTTCACGAGGCCCTATTGGCAGAACGCCAATACAAAGTTCATTACTTCTTATGACTTCTCAATCAATGATTCGTCTTCGGTGTTTTGGCAATCGTCTAGCATCTCTTTACTTCAAATAATAATGAAACCATTTATTTTTCATAATCAACAAAAAATTTGAATAAAAAAAATATTCAATATAGAGCAATGACAAAGAACCCCTCAGATCTGAAAATCGGCCATTAGATATTCCGATATTGTGTATGGTTCTAAATGAATTAAAAATTTCTTAAGTGAAATTTTGAAAATCTTGAAATTCTCGATGATCTTGTATTTTTTTGGTAATTTGTTAAAAAGCTTAATACACATGTATCCCGCATTCTTTTGTGTTAGTGAAGGAGAACAGATTGGTGGAAGAAAGTGATGAATACGTCTTGTTCTGATAGTGCTCTCATACGTACAAAGATAGTTTGGATTCTTTTTTAAGAAAATCAGACATTTAAATATATACAGATATACCGATGGTTGTCAGTATTTCCTGCTTTTTAAATAATCCGCGACACGATGATCTCGGCGTTAAGCCCAGCATGGTCCTAAGCACTCTGTTCTGGATGATACAAATTTTATGTATATCGGAACTATTTCCCCATACCATGATCCCGTAGGACATTATCGACTGGAAATTGGTAGAACAGACTACTCGCAACAATTCCATGTCCGATTTTTGGGCCAAAATACGAATGGTATATAAAACAGAAATCAGTTTCCCCTGTAGTACTCTCACCTGATCGTACCAGCTCAAATTGCAATCCATAGGTAGTGATTCCTAAAAATGTTGTTTTTATCCCACAGTACCAACTGCGAACGACCCATCGATAGCTGTCCCAAAAATTTGGCTGCATCATGCAGCGCGACGTACCGAGGAAATTGGCAATTCAATATCCAGACCACAATAATGAAGCAAATTACCGTCTATTCGCTACTTACGCGTAAAAAAGTGCCCGTTTTACGGTAAATCACGATGAGACTTTTTGGCTACGCGGGATGACCGGCCTTACGTCCGGATTCGATCACGTTTGACGATGGGCGAATGGACGTAAAAAACTTATTTCAATCAATTCCGGCTTTTTTGTGGTTCTCCAATATTGGCCGTTGACGAAATTCGGCACGATACTATTAACGCGTCCAGCTACCACTTATTTAATTTCATTTTCGCTCATGAGGAATCCGTTACGACGAGAATGGGTTGGTTTTTGTGTGGTTTTTACTACCAGATGTTTGTTGGGTTATACAGTGCGAATCTCTTGGAATAAGTTCATTGAATCAAAGACATTTTGGCGCTCTTGTTGCTCGGAACACAGTGCTTATCAATATGCCCAAATGTCTGTAATTTTCGAATTTTTGGCTGAAAATGGTCTTAAACGATTTGCATGGTTCGAAACACTGATTAAGAATACGTGGTCGAAATCGATTCTGTCTGGCCTTCTGGACGGCCGTTAACACGATAACTCTCGAACGGAATGAGCTAGAAAGTTGAAATACTCAGAATAGGTTTGGAAGATAAATATCTCGGCTAAGTTCGTTATTGGGCAAAATCGGTCAAATGGTTTCAGAGTAACAAAAAAAAAATTTTTTACATTACAAATTTCGAAATGAGTTTTTTCTTAAGATGTAGTTTCTCCATAGGAATCCATCGATGGCATTTTTATCTCTAGCAAGCTAATACTTTCGGATATATGATTTTTCAAAATTTCAATAATAAATCGTACTTCTGTGTTTTCACAGAATGCGATAATTATTCCTCTATGATTTATTATAATATGATCTGTGTTGATACATGTCAACTTATTTTCCTGAGACATGATATGTCAAATTTTGATATTTAATGCCCATGGTTAATCCATTTGATGATGGGAATGGTAATGGTAAGTTAATAATATTGAGTTCAGAATATCTCCAGTAAAAACAGAACTGAAAGATTGGCTAAAGATTCAATTGATATAGTATAATTTTCAGAGTGGATTTGAGGAAAAGAAATATATCGTTCATCATTGAATTGAGTTACGAATATCTCGGATGAGTTCGTTCATGGGTAGAATTGGTCTATTGGTTTTGGCTTAATAATTTTTGGCGCTCTTGTTGAATTTAAATTCCTTTATGATGTTTGAATTTAATTTATGCTATTATGAAGTTCTATCATAAGAATCCATTGATATAATTCCTAACTCTTAACAATACTTCCGAAGATATGATTTGTCAAAGTTTGAACAAGAGCGCCAGAGCTCCTGTCCACAGGGCTTGAACCAGTTTTCTTATTGTAAATATGCTCGGACATGTCGATAAGTATTTTTGATGTAAGAAAATTTTAAACAGCGTGTCTCAAATTTGGGATATGAAGTCATCGATAATTTTTTTAAATGGCTACCCTAATTTTTTCATGACTATTTTTAAAGGGCATATCAAGATAAACATGCGTACCGAATATAAAATTTTAATTCATTGTCGTTGAAAATATATTTAACAAATATCAACTGATTCGAAAATGAAAGAATCTAATTCAACAAAAAAAAAAATAAATCAGGCAGTTTAAAAATGAAATGTCTAGAGGTATTTGTTCATCATTTCTTTTTTCAAATTGAAAAATGAAATAAACAAGTTGGAAAGCCCTATGAACAGGAGATTTGTCGCTCTTGTTGTTACTTTGACGAACCATATCTCCGAAAGCATTGGTTTCTCAGAGTTGGGAATGATAGTTTATTTAATGTAGATTATTCTTCAATAAACTCTCATTCTATTCTATTCTATTCTATTCTATATCAATGGATTCTTGTGATAAAACTGCATCATAAAGGAAATGAAATTCAAATAATAGTTTATTTATCAAGATTAAATGAGATATCTGCTTTAATGCTTCAAAAGGCGTTAATTAAAAAGAAACAACAGTTCCAAAAATTATTATTAATCCGAAACCACCAGACCGTTTCTACCCAATAACGAACTTATCCGAGATATTCATTCCTCAAATCTACTCTGAAAATTATATTATGTCAATTGAAACTTGGCCAATATTCCAGTTTTATTTTTACTGGAGATATTCTCAACCCAATTTTATTAACTTACCGAAGTATATATTTCTATCATCATATGGATTATCCAAGAGCTATCTACGATAGCTGATTTTGTTTCATTGGTCATTTTCCATTCAATCATACTTTGTTTTTCACAACAGGAGGTATTCTATACAAGAATTTTAACCGAGATATTTATCTCCTTAACCCATTCCGAAAATTTCAACTGTGTAGATCACTCCGTTCAAGAGTTATCGTGATAACGGCTGGCCGGACAGCCGGAAAGAATCGATTTTGACCACGAATACTTGATCAAATCGTTTAGGTCCATTTTCATCTGAATATTTGGGCAAATTGATAAGCACTCTGTTCCGAGGAACAAGAGCGCCAAAAACAAGTAGGGAGAGTAGTAGCATCGTATCAAGCGAAAATTAGCCGGGATATTCATTAGTTTGTCGTTTTTGTGAGAAACAACGTTTGTTGATGAAATATCGGACAAAATGCCGTAGATAGGATAAGAACAAAAAGTGAAGTTTTTCATTTATTCACAGAGAAGTATCCGGATTTACTGCCCATGACGCAAAGTACCATGAGCAAGATGGAAAAACAGTTTGGGGAAAATAGGTAGTAAAGAAAAAAAAATCATCGTCGGTTTGCACTGAAGATGTTGAAATTAATGTGCTTCTCTCTGTTCTGAGAAGAGCTTTTCAATAGCTTCCCAGGTTTCCAGATTCAACACCTATTGACTATTTCTTATGGGTGTACTTGAGAAGCAAATTTTTTAAGACCAAACCGTGAAACATTAAGCAGTTACAAGAACGAATAACACAATAGTGTATGGTAATTTCCGCCGAAGTAATGTCCAAATCGAGTTTCAGTTCTGTCAAGGATATTGTCAGTTGGTAAATGGACAACATGGACCGAATAAAAGTTTGTTATTTGGAACGCAGCACATAGACCCAAAAAAATTCTATATCAGTAATATGAAATATGTAATTATTTGAAATATTTCCAGAAAATCTGCCAATTATCTCTTTCTTTACGAAATTGCTCTTGTACTTGTTGTATGAGTGAACCAATCAAATTCTTGTGTATGACAGGTATAACATGAATTTTTCGATTCAACATTGAAAATATGCAAAGTGATTTATACTGTTGGTATCAGACAAGACCGGACCTAATACTGAAAACAGGTGACTGTGATGGCACTTGCATATGTCGTAATCATCCAAAAACGAATATGTTATTATGCATACATGTACGGGATATATTCAATGCCGTGAAAATTTCTATTGTTTTCGAAGATGGCCTTCAGAAGTCTTAGAAAACCTGAATCCGGGTGGGTAGTTGTATATTCAGAGACAAAGGTCATGCAAAATGAACATATTCACTATATTGATATTATTCCATTTTATGAATTCAAGAACACGATTGATATAAGAAGATATTATTTCGTAGGTGTAGCTATAAGATCAGAAACAATGTTATCCTATAGGAATCACATTTTATGATCATATTTCATTACAAGTTACAGAATTCCCCTCTGATAGAACAGTTGATTGATTTTAAAATTGTTGACTATTTCTCTTCTGCCACGCACTATCTTGTACACGCTAATTTATTCGAACTGACTCAATGAAAAATTATATACGATTTACACTTATTTATTCAATATTGTGACGCGTTTCGTCGACACAGCGACTTCATCAGACTACATCATACTAAATTCTTAACAAGTTATTATCTCCCTATACCTAGATGACATGGACACAGAATCATTTAAAGAAAGAATTTAGTATGATGTAGTCTGATGAAGTCGCTGTGTCGACGAAACGCGTCACAATATTGAATAAATAAGTGTAAATCGTATATAATTTTTCATTGAGTTAATATGGATTTGCATCAAGTAAAAGCCACAAGCATTAAATTTTTCATTCGAACTGAATAGATCTCTAAAGGTTATCTCATTCATTCCATAAACCGTCAGACCCAACATGCAAGTTGAACCTTTTTGAACTTCAAGCCGATCTTTCGGTTGCACATATTATAAAATGCTTACCCCCCATATATTTTTCCTCCTGGAAAAGTAATTGGGGATTTCAGAATGCAGAATTTCACATCACAAAGTGAATATATTGATGACGTAGACATGAAATCCCTTTGAGGATTTATGTTGGTACTTAGTAGAGAATAAGCAAAAGGGAGTTATATACTGCGAAAAACTACTACTATAATATTCGGATCACGAACGATTTCCCGTATACCCTATCAAATAAATGCATACATGGTTTGGCGCCACAATGAAGTATTTTTGCGCGTATATTCTGGGAAACATCGCGTCATAGTTTTGCCCAAATGTCTGTAACTTTCGAATTTTTTGACGAAAATGGTCTCAAACTATTTAGTTCGACTCCCCAATGAAGAATTCGAGGTCAAATTTGATTCTGTCCGTCCGGCCGTCCGTCCGGCCGTTGCCACGATAACTTGAGAACGAAAAGAGCTAGCGACTTGAAATTTTCAGGGTGGGTGGCGCATCTCAATACGACGGACAAGATCGTTAATGGGCATAATCAGCCGAGTGGTTTCCGAGTAATAATTTTGTTTTCAACCAATATAAATCCGATCGAATTGAAACTTGGTGTATAGTTGCAGAATATGAACCTAAGCACGTTTGTGAAATTTTGTGTGAATCGTATTGCTAGAAAATTAAAAAAAATTATTAAAAAATATTTTTGTTGTCACGATAACTTGAGAACGGAAAGAGATAGCGGCTTGAAGTTTTCAGGTTAGGATGCGCACCAGAACGCGACATTTCAGTTTGTTTATGAGCATAATCGGCCAAACGGTTTTAAGGTTATAGCCATCTGATATTTGGTTGTTTTTTGTTCCTCATTAACTCGAAAAATACTAAACCGATTGAATCATGGCAGTTAGTTGTAGAATGCCAATGCGAAAATTCTTGCAAAATTTCGTGAGGATAGTATTTGTAAAAAATTTTAAAAAAATCATTGAAAATTGATAAAAAAAATTCTATATATTAGTAACTATTCGTTTGAAATTGCTGAAATTTTGTAAGAGCCTTCATAACCTAACTCTACTGCCAAGTTTCAAGTTTTAACACGATCGGTTGGATATTGTTGGAGATTCGAGCATTCTTGTGTGAGTTCAGTAGATGGGTGACCGTTGCCTCGATAACTTTTGAACGAAAGGAGATAGGGACTTGCAATTCCGAAAGGGAGAGTTGAGTTCATTTTTGGGCATAATCGGTCGAACGGTTACCGAGTTATACCTACCTGGAATATTATTTCCTTGATAACTCAAAAAATAAATATTCGATCGAATTGAAGCTTGGTAACTAGTAGTAGAAAATCATCATAAAGACGTGTTTAAAATTTTGTAAGAACCGTACCCCTAGAAAATTTGAAAAAAATTACGAAAAAAAAAATTTTAAGAACCGCACCCCTAGAAAATTTCAAAAAAATCACGAAAAAAAAAATTGGTCCAAGCACTGACGTGAAGTCAGAAGCTTTTGCGCGTATGTTCTATTGTCCAATACAGAAGAATGGACAATAGAACATACGCGCAAAAGCTTCTGACTTCACGTCAGTGCTTGAACCAATTTTTTTTTTCGTGATTTTTTTTCAATATTGGCGGCGAAAAAGCCATGCAACAAATGTGGTTTAAATTTTAATGTAAAGAATACCGTGAACTATAACAGTAATGGATGATCAAACTGACACATCATACAGAAGGAAATATATAGAGGCAGTCTCTTCTTACTCATATCATAAGCGCCTAACAAAGATAAGAACTCAAAAGAACGAAATCCGGTGGAAATAGTGATGTATCACTATTGATGAACAAGAGATTTTCAAATGGTTAACTTATAACTTAGACTTAAAGTAGGGATGTAATGTGGTTTCCTCGCATGGAGCTTGGACATGAATAAATCAGACATTTCGACATCTTGAGCTATCGTAAAATAATAATATTTAAATCTTTCACCGGAGAAATCGAGGAACATAAAGGTTAAAATATAAAAATTCCATATAGTTTACATGCAGTGTGCGAAGTAGGTATTTCGCACACTACTTCGCGCACGGTGTCATGGTAACGAAGGAAAATGAAAAAAAGGGTCACTTCGCATATTGTTGTCAATGCGCGAACCTTGTCATTTTTTGACGTTTGTAGAAAATAGTTATTTTTCTACAAACGTCAAAAAATGACAAGGTTCGCGCATTGAAAACAATATGCGAAGTGACCCTTTTTTTCATTTTCCTTCGTTACCATGACACCGTGCGCGAAGTAGTGTGCGAAGTACTTACTTCGCACACTGCATGTAAACTATAATATATGGAGTTTTTATATTTTAACCTTTATGTTCCTCAACCAAACAAACAAATGCCATTTTATTTTCATAGTTACAGTATTTACTTGATTTGGAAAAACATTTTAAGCCAGTTCAATACTATTTTTCATATTAAGCTATGCATGTTACTTATTTTAGAACAATATTTTTGGCGTTTGTAGAAAAAATTTTGTTTGCATCTCATGCGCGAAATACTTTGGTGATCTCGACTATTTTTTTTAACTCGGCTGCGCCTCGTTAAAAGAATCAGTTCTCGATCACCAAAGTAGCATTAGATACAAAAATAACTATTCTCTAGCAAGTGTGCAAAGTAATACTTTTCCGCACGCATTTACAGTTAGACAAGTTAGAACAAGTTTGTGCGTGCGAAAAAGTCACTTTGCGCACGTGTTAGGAATAATTTTTATCCAATATTTATTACGACAGAATCATTATTTACATATTGCAAATTGATTGCTGATCCTGTTAGTTCATTAAATGGGTGTCTCGATGAACACGGATTCGACGTAAAAGGGCAAGTAATATTCTCGTTCCTTGAAGTTGAAGAACAGTCGTGCCAAGGTCAATGATTCTCTATAGGGCAGCTGTATGGATGGCTTGATAAAGGTTTATTTTTTAAAGTAGAGTTATATGTAGACAATCCACCGTATTCACAAAGCATTCAATCTCCGTTAGGTACTAACTGAGGTCCTCAGTTAAGGATAAATTTGAGTCGCAACCTCAGTTAACGTATTTAACGGTGGTGAAACAGGCCTGTTTCATGTTAATTTTTACGTTAACTGATGTTGCGATTAAAATTTATCCTTAATTGAGGATCTCAGGTAGGACTTAACGGGGATTGAATGCTTCGTGAATAAGGCGGATGACCTTATTAGACATTTCCTTTCTTTGATTAGTTGACTCGTCGATGTAACTTTCGGCGACAGAGGTAGATTTCCAGCCTCCCAGGCGCTTAACATTAGTTAAACCTTCCCCGCAATTGGCCAACATAGTAGCCGATGAACGTCTGAAACTATGACCAGTGTATAGCTCAAGATTTTCCAACATTGAATATTCTGCTATTTCCGAAGGCATTTTTCCCAACACATTGGGTACTACATGCTCCTTGTCTATATTGGACAAAACAAGGCCTGTATGGAGTATTTTGTTTCCTCAAATTCGGATATTTAAGATAGCCGATGTGATCATCAATCATTATTGTGCAGAAAATTGTACAAAAATTGTAGCAACTTGGATGAGAAGGTGAATTTCATCAGGCGCATCTTCCATAAATCTAAAAACATCACTTTTTTCAAATATTTTGGCTTTTTTCGGACGGTACCCAACATACGACCTGTCTAAAAATGAAGTGAGTTCTAAATATTCACTCAAATCTAAGTTTCTCTTCCCTCTAAGTACACTTCTGAACATGAAATATTTGCCCTATAGTATACTGGGCTGTAATTTCTTCTTCAAATGTAAAAAGTATACTAACAATACTTCTTACCGGAGGCAAAATTTACAAGTCTTGTTTTTTGATTGAATTGTTCCTGAGAATTTATCATGAATATCTATTTGTTCCAGCTGTAATGCAAATATCGGGAATAATAATTGAAAAGTGGAGTTTTATAAATTTTGATCAGTTTGACATTTCCGTGCCGCAAAATATTCTTTTCCGCACGATGTGGAAAAGTGTACTTTGGCAACACAAATGCGTGCGGAAAAAAAATAATTTCGACATTATGTCAAAGGATGCGAATTTCAGAGAGCTAAGCTATTCAGGAATTCCTTCTCGAATCAATTCTTCCAATCTACAGCTGCGAAAATCGGTCTTATCTTCAATGTCTCCTACTCCGCTGTCAGTGCTTCTTGACCCGCTGGATCTCGATTATCTCTTCGCCTTCTAAGGAACATCGAGGAATCCCGTCTCTCCGTTCCATCTTCTTTTATAGACTCGACCGGTACAGCCAAGATTTCGTCTTTTCACCAGAGAACCTTGCCACAGAAGATGTATTTTTTTTTCAGAGATGCAGGTCAGCTGGCACTCCTGATAACGACCAGCAAACGTTCTTTGAGGATCTATAATTCTGGCTTATCTATCGTAAGACGGTGCACAATTCAAATGCGAATTTAATCTTCGCAGCAGGCGATAATATATGCGGTATTCCTGTAATCACGAAGATATCGAATATTTATACTGGTGCAGTATCTCGAATATTCCTAATGATGGGTTTCACGAAGCTTCAATTAGCTCAATTGTGGATTTAATTCTATAGCTGCATCAAAAATTAACTGTGAATCTATATAGAACCACACTGATTTGGCAATTAAGAGCTGTCAAAGCTTTTTGAACCCACCGTAAGACGTCTCAAAGATATATTAGGTGTGCAATTCTGCTTCCCTCGTTTACATAATTATGGCTTGAGTGAGAAGTTGTTGTCGATATAAATAGAAATCATAATGGTCATAAGTTGGGCATTTGTAAGCGTAACTGCATATACATTTTAGTCGATTTCTGTCTTTTTCCTGGAGATATTCTTGATTTCACTGTCAGTTTACGACGTGATTTGCATATAATGATTCGTTTTTGTACCCCAGTGCAAAGATTTGTTTGGCTGAGCCTCTTAGAATTGCCTGAAATGTTTATGGTTATGCAACAGTTTGGAAAAACTTCGAAGGCATAGATAAATATGTCGGGCGGACGAACCCCACCCCACTGCGGCCAGTAGGCCTATTGTGGCACATCTAATCTATACTTCACCCCCAAGCTCGAGCCTTTGTATAAGGGAGATGAGGCTAGTAGGTGAAAACTTGTCCAAGTCCCTCAATCTCAGCATATGTACTCCTAGTTCCTCAAATATAATCCTGTCCCTAGCAGGGCAATAAGATATGTTCAATAGACTCGTCGTCCTCCAGGCGTATGGTTCTGAATCAATCCAAGCTTACTCAGGTGTTTTTCGAGTACACAGTGTATGCAGCTGTTAATACTCTCAGGTCTGAATTGGAGAGTTTGGACCATCGTCTGACTCTTTTACCTGATGGCCCAATAATTGAGGGAACATGTCTGAGAACAGATATACTGCTCTTGAGTTCTTGGACCTTTTGGTCTGTTGTTCTCTGATCTTGCTGTCTTGAGAGACATGCAACAGGCTGTTGTCAAATAGGCATCGTGGAAGTCCCCTGTGCCTCCAATGAGTCCGCACTCTCATTACCTTCTATGCCAGAGTGGCCCGGAAACGAAACAGATGAGCTGTAGCCTGCAGCTCTCTCCCAGTTCAGCATGTGTAGTCCGGCAGTCCTGCTCAAGCATGGTCGTGCAGCCAATACCTTGAGGGCGGCTTGGCTAGCCAAAAGGATCTTAGTTGATCTGTGAATTAATCCTTTCTCAAGTATGAGCTTCTGGAAGTGATCAATGACGAACATCTTTGCTTGAAAGTTGCAAAAGTAAGGTAACTGCTGTAAGAGTTGAAACCATGAGATGTTCAGAGGTTCGTGAATAGTTTACTTAGAGGTTTCTGCAGCTCATTGTCTGAAGTCGAAAAATGGAATGATATGCCCGGAAGCAAAAATTCGTGTGCCGAACCATTTATTCCCGGCTTCGAGATGATGCTCTGTCTTTGTTGAGACAGGCTGTTATTATTATACAACGAAATTGATTCATTGGAGCAGATCATCAATACAAAATGGGTTCAAGCCCTGTGGACAGGAGCTTCCTGGCGCTCTAGTTCAAACAGACAAATTATATCTCCGAAAGTATTGGTTTCTCAGAGTTGGGAATTATATAAATATATTCATATGATAGAACTGCATCCTAAAGGAAATTCAATTCAAATAATAGTTTATCTATCAAGATTAAATGAGCAATCATGAGAATGAGAACTGCACCATGGAAGAAATCAAATTGAATCTGGCCAATTTTGCCCAATAACGAACTTAACCGAGATATTCATCTCCCTAAACTACTCTGAAAATTTCAACTACCTACCTCATTCCGTTCGAGAGTTATATCTATGTCTATGGATGAAATGCAGTCTCACTACTCTCAGATCTCTTACTTCATGTTCCGTTCCGAAATGTAAGAATTTTCGGAGAAAACCTAATTTCGGAGCAAACAACTGAGATTTTTCTCACTTCGCTCACAATTCTTCGATTGATTAGATAATGTCATGTCTCAGGAACATCATTTGACATTATGACAATTCATACATAGAATATTCTGTGACAACGTTGAATTACGATTTATTATTGAAATTTTGAAAAATCATATCTCTGAAAGTATTAGCTTGTTAGAGTTAAAAATGATATCATTGGATTCTTATGGTAAAACAGCTTATTGAAAAAAATTTAATTTGGAATTTGCCTTTTTGTTACTCCGAAACCATCGGTCCGTTTTTGCCCAATAACGAACGAGATATTTATCTCCCAAACCTACTCTGAAAATTTCAACTGTCTAGCTCATTCCGTTCGAGAGTTATCGTGCCTACGGCCGGACCGGCCGGGCAGAATGAATTTCGACCACGGATTCTTTATCAGTGAGTCGAACCAAATCGTTTAAGACCATTTTCATCGAACAATTCGAAAATTACAGACATTTGGGCAAATTGATAAGCACTCAGTTCCGAGGAACTAGAGCGCCAAAAACGGCCTCAATACAACGAGAGACGTGAAATGGTGATGTTACAACACATTAATGCTCTGCATGTTACGAAAGTGTTCAAGACATACTTGAGTACCTTGAAATGGGAAATTTTACCCCAAGCTCTTCATATTATATCTATGACTTGTTCGATCTATATAACACTAGTATAGGGTTATATTTAAACTATTCCATGCCCTGGACACTGTTCGACCCGAGGATCGTTGGGATTACGGGTCCCTATACTTCTAACCTGGGTTCAGCCCTGTATATTTTCAGTACCTATCATTACATATTTTTTGAAATAGCAATAGATGCATACACAAATAACATGTCAGATGTTTTATACCCTTCTGAATAAAATTGGCAGGGTTTTTCCATTATAATCGAATATGTCCCTCGGAGATATTCAAGACACGAAGCGACCCATATCGACCAGTCATCCCGTGTACAAGGATCCTGAGCTAAGCAGAGAAAATAAATCTTATTTCAATTAACTGTTTGACGTACGGCTATCAATAATGTACATCTATCGACTAATAATGAAGATAATCTAAATTCCAACGCGGAAGACGAAAGACTAGAGGCCATAAATTTATGTGTGGGACATACTGTACGTCCTGAGTCATGGGGTATTTAATATCGTTGTGGTTGACCAGAAATTATCCCATAACTAAGAATAACGATGTTCCATGATGCGAATTGTCCCGCCAGAGATTTCTTCAGATGGTCTCGGGCGAGCGAATATCGGCACTGCTGATTCTGAGCACGCCCCAGACTGACCGGGATGATCATTTCCCATGAAAGCAATTACATCAGATTTTACATGAAGAAAATGGAATTGAATATAGTGTGCTTTATTCTAAAAAAATTCTCAACGTCTTTTGCGCGCAAATACCCAACTTCTAGTCCTCGAGCTAGGTGTCGTCAGTTATGTCCTATCGGGCAAAAACCGGTAAAATGCTCTCTACATTTGTATCATGAAGCCCCGTGAACGTCAGCTAAAACTTCATGGGTGGGTCGAGGAGCAGTAGCCCCCCACGTAAAAAAATAAATTTCAACTATTTCCTCCCGATTGGAAATTTATCAAATAATATCCAAGCCAATACACTTGAAGAAAAAAAAGAAGTCAGCTGGCCATAGAGAGGGGGCTTACACGTCAGCTGGTCACACGAACATTATTTAAAAATTATTTGTTCACTGATCCTGTCACAGCTGAAAATTTCTTAGGTGACGGTTGATATGATATTATTAAGAAATGAAAAGTTAAAAGGCTATATCTCGGTAGAAGAATTGCCAGCTGACTTCCGGAACTGCGTAGCACAGGATCTATACAGGAGCATCTATCAACTATTGAATTGCGTGAGCTGAGGAGTTTTCCCTCAGCCGATTGCTACCAGTATTACTTGCAGGTTCATATCGTCAATCCGCTTATGAATTTTTATCTAGCAGGAAATGACGTACCTATCTAAAGTTATTCGGCTATAAACTTCACTTCATACATTGATTTGAAGATATAAATTTATTGTAATGATTCTATATTATTATTATTATTATTATTATTATTATACTGATCCTCCTGGGTCTTCCACAAGGAGACCCCTCATAAGCTCTAAGAGCTTGCCCTGAGTTAGGAGAACCAGTTGTGTTCTGTGTAGGCTTTGTTACTGTGTCCTTACGCCACCTTAGGCACAGCACTGTTAATTTTTGACCCAACAGCGAATGGTGGCGATTACCGTGACTAGAAAATTTCTTTCCTAGCCTCGGAATTGAACTTGGGGCTTCCGCTCCCAAGTCAATTACTCTACCACTGAGCCAATCGCACTAATCATAATCAAAATGTTTTATAGATAATTCATTTATATAAGCTATTGATGCTTATTCTTGGCCCTTCGTAAACTGTCACTGGATCTATCATATGTTTGATGGTTTAAATGTTTGTTTGTAACTGTGACTTTAACTGCCATACGCTAAATAAATAGAAAGTTTATAGATATTTGAATGCATCAGCTGATGAATTTATCCTCGGTATTACGGAGACTATATGTATACATGGTATAGATTCTTATTGCGGGGTTGTTCCACCAGAAACATCGTGCTATAATTTTGCCCACATATCAAATAGCTTTAGATATGACTTCATTTCTTCCCAGATGAAAATTGATGCTGATATGATCCTACAAGTAAGAAAAATAGCTATATTCTGAGGCAAGAGTCATCAGCGCCCACATTAAAATAGGTAATAGATGCTCCTCTATAGCTTCTGTGCTGCGCTGTTCAGGATATCAGCTGACACGCATATTACCACCTCACGGCAATTGTGTGTGTGTGTAATTTAGTTTCGGGGAAAAAGCGTTGTTTCCGAGGGGAGTGTCCATACCATGGCCCTAGGGCCAATTGGCAATAAGTGCCCGCTTCTTCAACATGTCAATAATATTCTAAAGGTGAAAAACGAAAATTGAATATTTGAATTGAGTACCAATTTTACTGACGCAAAAGGTATATAGTTTGCACCATGAGTTCTACTTAAGTACCTACCATATTTTCCGAAGAATAATTTTATTGAATTATTTGCAGTCGGAAGGAGTGAAAAACTCATCATCAACATTCTTTTCAATTCACCCCAATCCAATGTGATGTCAATGAAAGATGATGAAAACATAATTGCAACTGTTTGTTTGATATCACAGGGAAATGTGTCAAGTGGATATTGCCCAAAGACTGACTTCAACACTATCAAAAATCCTTCATATCTATACCTTTTCAAGTTCAATTTCGGAAAAAGTAAAAGCAATTTCGGAAAATATAAAATCAATTTCGGAAAAAGTAGAAGCAATTTCTGAAAAGGTAAAACCAATTTCGGACGAAATATTCATATTTCTTTGCAATTTTGTGTCCATCGGACTCATTTTCGATATATTCCTGATCAATATCTTCTTTCTTATGATTTTAACTCATACGTTAAGTGGTTTATGAACGACTAATCTCAAGGTGAAATAATTTATCGACTAATTGCCACCTACCTACTCGGAGTGGTTTAGGCATTTGGGCCTGGTGGTTCGGTTGAATTTTTGAGTCGGTATTTTGGAAAAGTAGTTTTTTTTAGCGAAATGACATGTTTACCGTTACGAAATGATGCGGATGCATTTCTTATTGTACTGGACTCAATATTGCAATATACAGCGTGTTAGTAAAAAGTTGCTGCCTTGAATGCTCAACTTGACTTCTGAGATAATTTGAATTCATTCCCTGAAAATAAGGCGTTTAAAGAACTTATTTAGCATCGGATGATATATTTATGATTATACTGACACTCCTAGGATTTCTGAAGAGACTCCTCATAAGCTCCTAAGAGCTTATGCGAGTTGGGAGAATGAGTTGTGTTCTGTGTAGGCTTTGTAATTATGTCCTTGGGCCACCGTAGGCACAGCATTGTTAATTTTCGACCCAACAATGAATGGTGGTCACTAAGTAAAAAACTTCTTTGGTAGCCTTGGGATTGCACTCGAGACCTCCATTTCAAAGTCCAATATATGCAGGCTAGTAATCACATGTAAATGGAGTTTTTAAGGGAGTCGGTGCACACATCTCAACAATTTGAACTACGTACATCGAAAATCTATAATTATGATTCTAAATGTGCCTATTTTACCTTGATGTTGGACTAGGAAAAGGAGGTGCTGAGATCAAGCTCGAGGCTAGTAAAGAAACGTCCTACTCACACAGTAGTACCCAGGTACCTAAGATGGCGTCAGGAAAGCCTACACAAAATACAACACACTCTCCTAACTCACACAAGCTCTTATGTGGGGTCTCCTCAGAAGATCTAGGTAATGAAACATTAACAGCGCCTCATCTTAAGCCTAAGAAATGAATTCAAATCATTTCGATAATCACTTTAAGCATTCAAGAAAGAAACTTTTTATTAACACCCTGTATATTGCAATACAATAAGAAATGCATCCGCACCATTTTTTTGTATCTTGAACAAGTCATTTCGCTAAAAAAATGAACCGAAATTCTCGAAACACCGACCCAAATGCCCAAACCCTACCGAGTAGGTAATTTGCAATTAGTCAGTAAATATTTGTTTCGTCGACCTCAATGAAAAGTGACCTTTAACGTACTAATTTGCGACCCTAAAATCGACTATCATTGAAGGCAAATACTTTGCTGAGGTGAAAGTACTTTCTTGTCCGCAAAACTACTTTCTCGTCCGCTGTGGTGTGTGTGAATACAGCATGATAGGGTTCAATAAATACATGTATCTGTAAGAATAACTGTCAGTGTTGTGTTTCCTATGGATATGGTTCAACATAAACATATGCGTATGTGTCATTTGATATTGTGAAATTATTTGAGAGGTCGGAAATTCATAAAAATATGTGGAGGTCAACGAAAAAATGTAATATGCACCTCGGTGAAAAACTGTCTATTGTACGCCTGCTCGACTATAATAGACAGTTTTCCGTCCTTGGTACATGAATCACTATTCCTGGAGTTTAGTCATTCTTAAATCACTTAACGTAAGTTAAAATCATAAGAAAGAAGATATTGATTAACAACATATCGAAAATTAGTGTGATGGACACAAAATTGTACTGAGTAAATCTGAATAATTTGTCCGAAATTAGATTTACTTTTTCCGAAATTGCTTTTACTTTTTCGGGAATTGAACTTGAAAAGGTATGGACTTAAACTGATTAGGTTTCATCTTTCTACTTCCATGAAAAATTCAGCTTATTTAACATACATTTGGAGTTTATGAATCCGTAGATTGCTGCATATGAAATATTGAAGTTCATAAAAGTTGTTTGTGGATGATTCGTTCAAAGTGTTCCGCGATAATCCTTTTGATGTAATATCCGAGGTGTTTCGGAACGGATGAAAGATCATTTTAGTGGGAAGCTCCAACGTATTCCAATACGAATCGTATAATGAAGGTATAAGTAGATTTCACGACGAAATCTTCAGAATTCGTTTCAGGATGCCACCATGAAATCGCAAAATGCTTGTCTGCTTATTATATCCCTGTTTTCAGTTCTTCTCGACAAATTAATTCAAATTTATTCAGCGGATCGAAAATTCCGGCTAAAAGGCAAGTCGGCGGCAATCGTAGGGCCTTAGACGTGAAGTTCTGGTCACGCCAAAAATGCGAATAAATTTACAGTAATCGTAAAAAAAATGGACAATGGCTAGTCGACGACCGTTAGCAGCTATTCTCGCATAGTTGCGGCGACACTTCTATTCGATAACCATCTATTTTTTTTCCAGTCCGGGATATGATGGACGACCGTATGTAATGTGCGTTACATATCAGCCGTTAGGTTCTAGATTATGCTCGCCACGGCTAGTCTTGTGCAAGAATATTTCCGAGGGAAGTTTATGCTTTTCCTAGTGCTACTCGCGTCATAAATCCAAATTCTTTTCGGTTCGTGTGTGAAACGGTTGTTATTATGATTTCATATTCATACTTAACGGCCTAAGGACTTCACCCACGTTCGTAAATGTAATGCGTTTTATATGGGAATTTATGTTGTACTTACTCACGTACATAAGTGTCATTTGTTGGAGGAGTTCGATGGATGAGTTGTCCTCTGGTTAGCTACTAGTACCAGTAACAAGTACCACATAATCATAGGAATGTCAGTGAACTATGTCTATTTCAGGGTGGTAGTAGTGGTGATGATCGTCTTCCATTCGGGGAAAACTTGTTTGGAGACTGTTTCATTTGTTATCTACAAGTACCTGAAGGTTACTCTGAATCTAATGAGAACATGTCGTTAATTGTCTCATATACAGGGTGATTCACGAAAACTGTTCGTTAGAATATTTCAGAGAAAGACTCGAGATGAATACTTGAAATTAAGCTTTGTTAGGAGTGATTAATTCTTGGAAAAAGTTTCAGATTCGTTCGACTTCCGGTAAACTGGAAAAAATACCAACTTTCGTTTTTTGAATGGAATACCCAGTTTTTTCATTGAAAATCAGATCACCATTGAATTCTACATTGATATAATGTATCACTTACTTATTATTCTCAGAAAATTCGTGTGGAATCTGAAAAAACCTATTTTATTTTCTCAAATAGGGCTTCATTCCATGTTAATAACTTGTAGATTTTTGCATGAAAATTCATAATTTTCTACCTAGAATAGTGAACATCATAAATTTATAGAAGATAATTGTCAATAAATCAACAAGTTCACAGAGTTTTGCCAATAGGTTCTCGAAGTGGGTCCGTAAAATTCTTATACTTGTAGATATAATTCACAAATCAAATTAACGCCCATGGAGTATCACTGACTTCCCGCAATGCAAGAAGACATGCGTTTTACAGTTTTAGCTCTTCATCATTGTTCTGTAGCTCTGGACAAATTCAACTAAACTGACCCGCGTTAAGCCTTCCATAGCCGGCTTAAGAGGATATATAATATACAAGGTGATTCACGAAGACAGTTCGTTAGAATATTTGAAAGAAAGACTCGAGCTAAACACTTGAAATTTTATAGTTAAGCTTTGTTAGGAGAGATTAAATCTTGGAAAAACTTAATTTATTCATTTGACTTCCGGTTTCACCGGAAATGATACCAACTTTCGTTTTTGAAATGTAATAGCCAGTTTTTCCATTGATAATAATCTGATTATCCATTGAATTTTACATTGTTTTAGGCTGGTTTTCCTGTCACGCTGACGGTCGGCGCTGATGGGTCAATATGTATGTAGCTATAGGTAGCGTTTTCGAGTCACGCAGCGCTGACGGCCGTCAGCGCTGAGCTATATACGCGCACGTACGCGCCGGCGCGTCGGCGCCGCTGACTAGCTGGCACCGACAAGCCTCCACATTCAGTGAGCCGGAGACAATAGCATCCTTCTATTTCTCTATGTGATCAGCGCGATACTAAAAGGATCTGAGCTGACCGATCAGCGCTGACCGTCAGCGCCGACCGTCAGCGTGACAGGAAAACCAGCCTAAATGTGTCACTTACATATTAGTTCGTGTGAAATCTGAAAATAAACTTTATATTTTCTCAAATAGGGCCCCATTCCAATGCTAATAACTTGTAGGTTTTTGCATGAAAAGTCCTAATTTTCTAGCTTCTATCAGAAGATACACCAATGCGTCTCCTTCGTTAATTACAAATTCAATTGAACATATAGGATGTTTCTATTTCAATGTCAAAGTCAGTCATGGCAAAAACTTCAAGACTAAGTTTTATCAAACTGTCAATTATTTTATTGGTCAGCTGGAATTTACGTTGAAAAATATTTTATTATCTATAATACATAGGTACTACTCGACATACTACCTACCGAATATTTCGGGAAATAAGCATTTTAGAGCAGTAGTATATGTATTATGAAATATACACTATTTTTTGAAGTAGATTCCAGCTGGCCAATATAAAAATGGGTTCTCATATAAAAAAGAAATAGTTCTGAGGTTTTTGTCATGACTAACTTTGACATTGAAATAGAAACACCCTGTATGTTCAATTGAATTTTTAATTAACGGAGGAGAAACATTGGTATGTCTTCTGATGGAAGCTAGAAAATTAGAAATTTCCATGCAAGAATCTAGTTATCAACAATGGAACGAAGCCCTATTTGAGAAAATTAAAAGGGTTTCTTCAGATTTCACACGAATTTTCTGGGAATAATATCTAAGTGATATATTCAAACAAAAGTAGAATTCAATGGGTAATCTGATTATCAATGAACACACTGGGTATTATATTTAAAACATGAAAGTTGGTATCATTTCCGGCGAAACTAGAAGTAGAAGGAATATGAAATTTTTTACAATAATTCATCTCACCTATCAAAGCTAAACTATAAAATTTCAAGTATTTATCTTGAGTCTTTCCTTGAAATATTCCAATGAACGTTCTCCGGGAATCGCCCTGTATATATCAATAAGAAATTAGTGGTATTCACATAGCTTCTGAATTATTTTCTAGAATGGGTAGTGAATTTTAAATCAATTCAATAAAGTATGGAATATTTCGTTTAAAATTTGATAGTTTTCACCTTTCTTCTTTTCCTTTTTCAGATTAATTTACGGATACCTTGTGAAAACCTGCTTTTCGAAAAAATAATCAATGTTCAAGTAGAAGATTCAGTATTCAATATTTCAGAGTATTCTGTTAACAATTGATATCAATTTTTACAAATCACACTAAATAATTTTTCTCCGGATGCATCGTCAAATTGATTCAGAGTTTCCGGAAACTTTTGACCCTGTATCTTAATATTTAAAAACATTGTTGTAACACCCGAACGACTCTAGGAAATAGAACAGTTCAAGCCATTACGAAATAGACGCCTCAGATGGAAGACGGATGCAAAACCCTATCAAATCCATTCATAAACACTAATATATAAACTCCATAACTCAAGACAAAACTATTTAATTATGCCCATCATCGAAAAGGATTTACAATTCCTTCCAATTATTAAGTTGGACGAGGAAACGAAGAAGAGCCAGAGAAGTGAATTAAAGAGACTCATCAGCGAGCCTAACGAATATATTTCAATATTTAATTACCGTAGATTGCAACACTTTCTCGCCCATTCGTTCACGTCCGGCACGAAGCGTTGAACCTGAGTTAAAGAACTCCATAACGTCGTACGCCGTTGCTGAATGATATCAATTTTGAAGAACGACGTTAAACTGAAGGAGTGTAATTATCGTGGTCAGGAGTAAGACGAGAACAATTTTGGGGGTCGATGGGGGGCATCGACCTCTACGCATTAAATTGCATTGGGAATTCTTGTGGGATATCCCACAAGAGTGGAGTTCTTTCACAGTCACTCCGGTCGAATTTGCGAGGTTAAATGTGAAATTGACTTCAGGGAAGTTGCAGGATACTTTTAAAGTGGATGAAAGTTAGTTTTAAATTGATTCTGGTCCTCACCGCACTGATAATGTGTTTCGGACGATAAAGATGTTGAATATCTATTGGCGTTAACAAGACAGATCGACTTAAGGTCTTGTTTATAGTCGGTTTAATGGTGGATAATTAGAATTGAACTTTATTAGTTCCCGATTAAAATAATTCCAATTTGTGTTAAAAATATTTCAGTGAACTCTCTGTAATTGATTATTTTACCCGCAGATGCTATAAACTGTTCATTCAGATCGATTCATCCTAAGAACTTAAAATATATTTCCACAAAATTCATCAACGAATACAAATCCCACCTGAAGTATAAATTAATAATCTCATGCTGAATTAAAAAATGTTTACTTCAGTCGCCTCCAATCAGTAGTTTGCGAAGTATTGGAAAACTGCAGGTGTAAGCAAAAACTTATTGAGGAAGTAGACAAACATTAGAGGAAATTCTAAGTCAATTGATCATTCAATATGACGGTAAAAAGTTGGATCGTTTTCAACATAAATCATCTTCATCTACTTATAGCTAAAATGATCCATGAAGCCATTTTAAGAATATCTAAGAAAGAACAGGTAATGAGATTATTATAAATCAGAAAGCCTGGTCCTCTCTTACCAGGTACATCAGCCAATCTTCCTAGTGACGAAATGATTAAGGAAGCAAGCATCGAAAAGAACTTCACTACGATGCCCAGTAGGAAAAAATACTGGGACAGGGAATCCACCAACTAAGTTCTTAAAAAAAATGCCATTAAATGTTATACAGATGGTTCAAAGACCACTACAGGAGCTGGCGCTGGAGTATATGGGGCAGGCACCAAATGCTCACTATCGCTAGGCTCCTTCAGGCAGAAGTACTTGCAATAGAAGATGCGTGGAAATGAACCCTGAAAGAAACTATCAGAGATGTGATGTAGCAATCCACTCTGACAGTTAAGCTGCTATTAAAGCTCTGAGCTCCCATGTAATCGAGTCCAAGCAATATGGGAATGCCGAGGAAAACTCAATGAAGTAGGCAAGAACAACAGGGTCTCCTTAGACTGGGTTCCTGGTCACGCCAAGGTTGGCCAAGGAAATGGGGAGGCCAACACACTTGTCAAGAAAGGAGCACAAACCCCGTTTTATTGGCCCGGAACTCTAGGAGGATGAAACTCCTGATCACCTGATAACGGAATGCCTCGCCATCTCAAAACAATGCAAGGAATGCTTTGGGTAAGAAATCTGCAGGAGCGAAGACATAGCTTCCTTGAAGCCATCCCAGATACTGGAGTTCATCATAACTCTGGAACTAGAAGGCGAGCTGTGACGGGGTGACACAATAGACCTTGAAGTCGCAGTGCAACATTACCCCCTACAACAATAAATGATATATACAACATAAATCATACAAATAAAAAGTTTCATAAGTTTTTTTTCTGATGCCAAATACAACCTGCTATAGTTAATCAATCGGAACGAGTATCTAGAAGGATCAATATTGATTTTACTTCACCGTGGAGAAGGTAAAAAAATAATGTGTTCTGTTGGAGTTCAGAATTTAATTATTCGGAAATAAAGATCCAAAAATAAGAAGCTCTTTTGAATCATTTGTGGAGAACTCAATATCTAGAAATGCCACACACATTCCACTAAATTTTCTCATAACTAGTGAGTTTCGAAAATGAAGTGACATATTCAAAGAGTGGGTATGTGCCTCTAGTATCCCAATATTGTTTCAAGGACATACACTCCACCCATGACCTAAGCAGGATTCGAACCTACAACCACAGCCGTTGTAGTGCGAGCTGATGCCGCATGGTATAGCATTTTAATTTCTGAAAGTAACTTTATTAAGATTGACATCACAGGAATGCCATATTCACTTGGAAAACGACTCATTTGATGACTTTATGTCCATATATTATTTGAACAGAAACTATTAGGTTCTGTCCAAATAATATATGGACATAAATGGGAAGATATTATATCTTATGGACATAAAGTCAACAAATAAATCGATCTCCAAATAAATGTGGCATACCTATGATCATAAAGAAAATCAATCTCAATGAAGTCGATACTTTCAGAAATGAAAATGCTATTCCATTATTTAATAGGACTCAATTTAATAGCATTTAATTTAATTTAATTGGAATTCATGTTAGTCACGCAGCTACACTGCTACTGCTAAAACAATGATTTACTCTCTTTTTATGTGTTAAGGAGAATGTTCAATATTCTCAAAAGTTGAAAAATAATTCTCAAGGTATTTCTTTGGAAAACATGTAACGCCTTGTGTCTTGAAAACGAAGTATTTCCGGACAAAAGCCTCGAGGAACTTTCCGACTCCAAATAACTCAGAAATTAATAGCCTGAATCGGTTCGCAATGTTTATGAAACCTGTATATATACATATACAGGTAATGATGAGCTGTACAGATCTTGAAATCATTTTACATGATCGTTTAACTATCGTCTGAGGTATCATATTTCAATATCTAAAAGATCCAAACTTCAAGACATTCATATCTTGCTTCTCACGAGAAATGGATGAAATTCCGTATTTTTGGCGCTCTAGTTCCTCGGAACTGAGTGCTTATTTGGCGCTCTAGTTTACTCCCAAGTTTCATTGCTATACATAATCGAGGGTTCAAATTCAAACGCTAATATTCAAAAAAACCGATATTATCAATTGAACAAGTATTTCGGACATCAATTTTATTATAAATACAATTTTTCAATTTGGTGAAATTATTCTATCAAAGTTATTATACAGGGTGTTTGACGAATTATTGTACAAGCTTTCAGTGCAGATGCAGAACAACTGGGTGAGTCTAAATCTGTGTTCAAAATATGTCCTAACTATATTCGTTTAAGATATACAGGATGTTTTATGTATTTTATCAAAAACTTTCAATCGGCATAACTCTTGAATGCCTGTATGGATCATCATGAAAATTACAGGCAATGAGTATAGGCCTGTGCCTGATATTCTCTCATAATGACTTGTGGATAGCGCTGGTCCGGACTGAGGAAATTGTCTTTATTACTCATATTGTAAAACACCCTGTACATAAAATTTTCAAGAAGTGTTTCAGAATCTGCAATAAATACTCTTTCAAACAAGCCTATTGTCGATAATGGCACAATTTGTGTCAATATTTCATGAACCATTGAATATTCGAAAATTTTCAATTTATAATAAACACGGACCCGTGAATATCCGAATAGTGCGTTAATTGATATTGAATTGAAATTCTCAGTAACATCAATTAATTATTGTACTGCATCTTATTCCATCCAATACATGAATTTAGGAGTTTCACATTTGTTTACCTAGTTGGTACCTGAAAATAGAAATGATAGAATTACTCATATTCGAATTATTCATCTTTGAAACTTCAGTTTTCGAATAATTGAACCTCAGATTTTAGAATCATTGAAGATTTTTTGCCAAACAATCGAAAACTCGAATTAAGTACCGATAGAAGTGCGAAGGAATAGTTTCGTGTGTTTTGGTTGCTTAGACCGATATTTCTCAACAGAGACTCGAAATAACATTGAAAATTTAATTGGACTATTATCAAATGGACTCGAAAATAAAAATGTAAAATATATATTATGAACATATATGGAACTAAAAACAATTCACAATAAATGAGAAAAAATTCATAACTTGTTTTCGAAAATACCCCCCTTTCTTCTAAACATTTTCTAGCTCTTGTGATCAAATGCTCTACAGATTTCTTTATAATTTCTGGTCGATGTCGTATCTCTCCACATGAAGCTTGAATACGATTAATCAGTTGCTCCCTATCCACGATTTCTTCGGAGTAAACTTTCTTTTTCAAGTGTCCACAGAGGAAATAATTTAAGCATGTAATATCTGGGGATCTTGCAGGTCAGTCATAAGGTCCCCCTTTACCAAACCAATTATCTGGATAAACTCCTTTTAAATGCTGCATGTGAGGAGATGAACAATCTGCCCGAAAGGCTAATGAAACCTCCAGCACATTCAATACAAGAGCTAGCAAGTGTCAGAAAGAAACAGGGGAATTTTCGAGAACAAATCACAATCTCATTCCTTTAATTCCCTTTTACAATGAGTTCGCTTCAATGAACAATATTTTTTTGTTTTTTTTTCTATGAAATCTTTGGTTCTGCTATCGTCTGTTTTAGTTATTCAAAACAAAGAGTGTTCGAAGATAAATAATTCGAGAATGAGAATTTCTATAATTTGAACCATGTGTTTATTTTTTTGAAAAACTCTATTGGGTACTCTGAAGTGGAAAACCTGAATTTGTGTATTGGGTGGAATACGATACACCACATTCCTGAAATCATGATACTGAGAAATTCAATTAATTTAATATGTATTAACGCATTATTTGGAGGCACACAGGTCCGTGTTTATGATGAAATGAAAATTCCAGGTATTTAATGGTTCATAAAATATTGATGCGAAGTGTGGCATTATTGCCAATAGGCTTGTTTGAAAGATTGTTCATTGTAGATTCCGAGATATATTTCACTTCTTGAAAATTTGATATACAGGGTGTTTTACAAGATGTGGCAAAAGAAAATAATTTTCTCAGTCCGTATCTGCGCTATCAGGAAGTCATTATGACAAAATATTATGCATAGGCCTGTACTCATTTCTTGAAATTTTTATGAAAATCCTTGCAGATGTTCACGAGTTATGCCGATTGAAAGTTTTCGATATTGAAAATTCCTGTATTGCTTAAACGAATATAGTTAGGACATATTTCGAACACTGATTAATACTCACCCAATTGTCCTATATCTGCACTGAAAACCTGTACAATCATTCGTGAAACACCCTGTATATGGTAGTCTCACGCATCGATTCGAATGTAATCCCTTTTCAAGTATAAACATCTTGTCTGACACAATCGTATATAACTACGGAACAAATGAACTTATTTATTAACCATTACCAACTCATGCACAACAGTAGCAACAACTAACATTGTAACTGCCTCGTTTATCAATATCCTACCAGGTATTTTTCAGCTTCTTCCGTTGGCTCCTGTGCCACTTTTTGCTGCTCTCTCTCTCGAAGATTTATGTTGTTCTATTTCTATAACCGTTCCCGTGTACTGTAATTACAAAATTCCCCCTAACGAGCTAAGGAAATATATGTCATAATTCCAATAGGCCATCGCGTAAAACTTTATTGTACGTTCAGAATGACATCTTTCATTTTAATTTTTGCAATTATCTACCCTTTCATATTCTGTATGGGCTCGGAGTTTAGTGAAGTCGGGTATAAGGCATCAGACCGGTTGATTTTTTGGTCTTATTTTGTTTTTATAACCAGATATGCTTTCTGAAATGACTGGGCATTCATTGCTAGGTATATGTGTAATTGGATCAGCACTTATTTGGACTGGTAGCTACTTGTTTTCTCATTAAGAAACTGTTTAATTTTTCTCGATCATGTTGTTTGCAGGTTATATCATGGGCTTGATTGGTGATCAAATTTGAATTCAGTTCGGTTAAACTTGCGATATATTCATTTCGATTTGTTGATTCTCGTTATGAGATGTTAATTTTGAATTGATTGTTTTTCAATCCTTATTAATTTTTGGAGCTCCTGTTCTTCGGAACAGAGTACTAATCAATATGCCCAAATATCTATTATTTTCGTATTTTCGGACGAAAATGGACTTAAACGACTCACGGATTAAGAAGTCGTGGTCAAAATCTCGAACCGGATGAGCTAGGCAGTTGAAATATTCAGAGTAGGTTTGGGAGATCAATATCTCCCAAGTTTGTTGTTGGGAAAAATCGAATAACGAAAAAAAAATTTTTTTACATAACAAATTTCAAATTGAATTTTTTTGAAGATCATATCATGAGAATCCATTGATATAATTTCAAACTCTAACAAGCTGATACTTTCGGCGATATGATTTTTCAAAATTTCAATATTAAATCGTAATGCTATGTATTCACAGAATGCTGTAATCGAAAATTAACGTCCATAATTGTAACTATGAATTTCAAGATGTGTTCATAAATGACAACATCTACAGATAAGAGACATATTTATTTTCTAGTTCTATTAAAAATTCGTTGGGTACTCATGATATAAAATACCTCGTGTTCTAGAAAACAAAATATGATTGTATGCAAAATGGCCATTGATATGACCTCAGCTATCTTAGAATTATGAGGATTAGAGGATATTATAATTTTTGTTTCATAATATGATGCCCTTGGATAATAATCTATATATGATGAAATATATACTTTGTTAAGTTAATCAAATTGGGTTCAGAATATCTCCAGTAAAGAAAAACTGGAATACTAGCTGAGTTTCAATCGATGTAATATAATTTTCAGAGTAGATTTGAGGAATGAATATCTCGGATGAGTTCGTTATTAGGTAGAATCGGTCTGGTGGTTTCGGATTAATAATTTATAGCACTCTTGCTTTATTTTTAATGACACTTTTTTTGATTTAATTTCTTTTATGATACAGTTCTATCGTAAGAATTCTTTGATATAATTCCCAATTCTGAGAAATCAATACTTTTGGATATATCATTTGTCAAAGTTTGAACAAGAACGCCGAGGCCTCTGTCCTCAGTGCCATCTCACAATTTTTTCGAATAATTGCACTGAAATATGTTTTAATTATAGTAATGGTGAGAATTCCGCCAAAACGAACTGTATTTCATATGGCAGCATATTTGGCGCTCTTGATCCTCGGAACAAAGTGTTTATCAATTTGCCCAAATGTCTGTAAATTTTGAATGGTCTTAAACTATATGGTTCCACTTACCGATCAATAATTCGTGTTCTTAATCGATTCTGTTTGGCCGGTCCGGCCGTTAACACGATAACGAACGGAATGAGCTGGACCGTTGAAATTTTCAGAGTGGGTTTGGGACATAAATTTCCGTTAAATATATCAGTTAAATTATCAGTTAAATTATCAGTTAAATTTGGTATTGGGCAAAATCGGCGTGATGGTTTCGGAAAAACAGACAATTTTTTTTTTTACTTTACAAATGTTAAATTCAATTTTTCACTATATATATATATATATATATACATACATTGATATCATTTTCAACTTTAACAAGCAAATACATTCGGGGATATGATTTTTCCAAATTTCAATAATACATCGTACTTCTATGTTTTCACAGAATGCGAATTCTATCTGTCTTTATTCTATCTGTATTCACTGGACATCTATGTCATCTTATCTACCAGACATGTCAATTTTATTTCTGTTCTAGAAGACAAAGTATGATTGAATGCAAAATGACCAATTATAGGAGATTATATACCTATATTATATACCCTACATGGATAATCCATATGATGATGGAAATATATACTTTGGTAAGATTGGTTCAGAATATCTGCAGTGAAAACAAAACTGGAATATTGGCTAAGTTTCAATCGACATAATATAATTTTCTGAGTAGAGTTGAGGAATGAATATCTCTGATAAGTTCGTTATTTAATTTTAATTTAGTTTCTTTTATGATGCAGTTCTATTATATGAATCCATTGATATAATTCCCAACTCTGAGAAGCCAATACTTTTGTCTAAGTTTGCACAAGTGCCCAAAGCTTCTGTCTACAGGGTTTTCCTACATTTTTTATGTGAGAAATCGTATGTAAATATATATTTTTATGAATGCAGGCATTATTTGCGAAATTCATGAACCTACCTATAGTAGTGGGTATAATGTAACTTTTTATAATAAAATATTCAACAGTACTGAATTGGATGTATGATGCGGATCATAATAACTGATTTCCATTGAATTAAGCTAGAAGATTCATTTGATTCGACTATGATCTTAAATTAATCGGGACCAATTTTGACGAAATTTTTTTTTCAATGAAATCCAATCAATATCATTATGAAGACATACCCTCGTCTGAAATGCAAATTCCTTTCATTCAAACGTATCAAAAAAAAATTATATACTGTTAATGAGTGTTCTCCTCGGAGAAATATAAACAGTATGTTGGCAATTATTGAATAATGATTTCTGGTAGGATTAATAGATATAAAATCGGTGAATAGTTGAACAACTATTTTATTGATCGTAAATTCACATCACGCGATAGCCGTATTATTATGAATGGTGTTTGATTAAAAGTAATCTTTAAGACATTCAACATCCAGAAATTATAAATCCTCTTTGATACGTCTAGTTCTTGCGCATCGTTAGCATTATTGTTCAACTGATAAAGTTACATATAACTTGATATAAATCAAATTGAATACGTGGGTGTAAATAATCTTAATGAATCTATTAAATGGATTTTTTCCTATTTGATATGGAATTATTCTTCAGGTTTATTAATTAATGTTGATCCTTTATTTGGAAATATTTGCCTTGATTGTAATACAATTTTTATGTCCACTTTTCTATCAATTTATGATTATGTCTGCTGCGGAATTTCTTCGTAATATCTGTGTGTAAATTTTAACTATGAATGTTCAATTATGAATATTTTATTTTTCACCGAAACTCGTAAACTTTCATTTTCTGTCATAATTACCTAAGTATTTTAATAAATCGCATCTCATATGTGGAATTTATTTATGTATACGATTATATAATCATTTACCAATTCATATCAAGAATTTGAATGAAATAATATTAAAAAATATGGACTCCTGTGGGCAGCAGCTTTGGTGCTATATTCTTCAAATTTTGACGAATCATATCTCCGAAAGTATAAGTTTGTTAGAGTTGAGAATAATATCAGTGGATTCTTTTGATGAAATTTAATCTTGAAAAAAATTAATTAGAAATGAGTAATGTAAACAAAATGTTTTTCACTACTCTAAAACCACCAGTTCGATTCTCCTTAATAACTAACTCAACCAAGATATTTATCTTCCGTACCAAATCTGAAAATTTTAACTGTCCAGCTCATTTCATTCGGGAGTTATCATGTTAACGGACGGCCGGACAGAATCGATTTTGACCACGGATTCATTCCTTATCAGTGAGTCAAACCAAAATGTTTGAGACCATTTTCAGCCATAAATTTGAAAATTACAGACATTTGGGGAAATTGATAAGCACTCTGTTCCAGGAACAAGAGCGCCAAAAAAACAATAAAAATTATGCAATGTAGCAAAGATTACTATTCAGTAATCATTAAAAGATACTTTGGGAGGTATACTCATAAAAAGGTTTCTTTTCTGGATCTCTCCCAAACTCTGAAAAATAGCTATAAAATAAAAAATATCTTGTGTTTCTTACGCAGAAGCAAATCACAAAATTATAAATTTTTGTATTTTATATATATTTTTCAGAGTTTGGGAGAGAAAACCCTGAAAAGAAACCTATTAATTATTTCTATTCAGTATTAGAATACATGGATTATTGTGAATTTTTCTCCTTAGTATTAATTTGTTCTTGTACTTTAGTTATGATATTTTTGAATCAAAAGATTTTCCACGTGAACTTCTTCTTTGAAAATTATTAAGAATACCACTTATAATTGAATTGTTGAAATTTTCATTTAATGTATATTGTCTACACGTATTTTTTCATTTTATTTCTTCATTACGAATGAAACGGAAGTATTATGATTGATCCATAGTATCAAAATTGCACTAATTTCTGATATATATTTCGTACTCGTTGAAATGGAAAGTGAATTTTTGCATATTATTTATTTCGTATTTTGTAAGTTTTTCCGCCATATATTTTCATGGAGAAATTCGTATAAATGCATGTTTGAGACATATTCACAAATCCCTGTTTTCTAACAATATTCCTTCAGCCGAAGAATCCGTTCGCCTGTATATTATTTATTTCGTATTTTGTAATTTTTCCCGCCATAAGTTTTCATGTAGAAATTCGTATAAATGCATGTTTGAAACAGATTCACAAATCCCTGTGTCCTATCAATATTCCTTCAGCCGAAGAATCCGTTCGTCTGTATATTATTTATTTCGTATTTTGTAATTTTTCCCGCCATAAATCTTCATGTAGAAATTCGTATAAATGCATGTTTGAACCAGATTCACAAATCCCTGTGTCCTATCAATATTCCTTCAGGCGAAGAATCCGTTCGCCTGTATATTATTTATTTCGTATTTTGTAATTTTTTCCGCCATAAATTTTCATGTAAAAATTCGTATAAATTCATGTTTGAAACAGATTCACAAATCCCTGTTTCCTATCAATATTCCTTCAGCCGGAGAATCCGTTCGCTTGTATATTATTTATTTCGCATTTTTTAATTTTTTCGCCATACATTTTCATGTAGAAATTCGTATAAATGCATGTTTGACACATATCCACAAATCCCTGTTTCCTATCAATATCCCTTCAGACGAAGAATTCCGTTCGCCGGCTCCAAAACATTAAAACGACCTCGATATCCACCTGTAACGTGAATCGTGAACTCCACGAGGTGGACAAGGTCGAACGCGGCGAGCGTAAGAGAAATTTATAGGTAACTTTTACATAATCGCGTTCACCGGTTCGATACGGCCGGTCCACCCGCAACTCCCTGGCGCCGGCATCCACCGATTCACCAGGTCCTTAAAATATCGCCACCTACCTTCAGACACGGCCCTCGAGGATAATCTCAGTCTATGACGACAGTTGATGATGATGAGGATGATAGACCGGAACGGCTGGTCTTCAAATCTCGATCAAGACCGTACTTGGAGTAAGAAGAGACACTGACACTTGTGAATTACAATTCTATGTCCTTGGCCTTGGCGTTGTTTTCGCGATCACAACCACAACAGAAATGCTTTGGCGAGCGACGAACTGCCTCTTTTCCTGCTTTAACGACGGCCTTAGAAGTACCCGGTGGTGGGGTACTGCTCCTCGTGATGGTACCCACTACTGCCTTGCGTACCCAGAAGGCAGGTGGAAGGTGAATTCGATTTTTTCGTGGATGAGATTTCCATGCTTGAATTTTCAATTTTGATTTTTTTTTTCAGTATCCCGATTGAGTGAGCTGAAATGATTCATCAGACAAATAGTCTGTTTTTGAGAATAATCAATTTTATTATCAAAATAAGTTTCCACATAACGTAATGCTACATATCAGATATCCTCTCGATTTTGTACGTAATAATAAGTGTTTAACTTCGCCTCCGCGATCAATAATGTTCACCCAGTATATGCTTTGAACAGGCATAAATCTTACATGCTATCTAATTTGAACACATTGTAGAGGGTTGCCATGGACACAATACTATCTGAGAATATTTTAAACAAGAAACGCTTTTGTCATTCTTACCACCTGTTTTAATAACGATTCAATGACAACAATAGAAAGTAAAATCCTCTTGGACTAGAAGTATCAACATGATCAATATCCACTATGTATACAGAATGTTGCTAAATTGATGCCAGTAGTAGGTGATACTTCGGAGAAAAATAAGGAAGGGTCTTTCAAATATATTTGTTTCTAAGCCTCGTCCGCTCCAAGTTAGTGCCTTTGCAATTAAGGATACCTTCTTCATTATAAAAATTTGAATAATATAAGTAATTGTTAGTCAGACTGTATTTTCAAATTATTATCTTGAATCGAGTTTTTAATTTGAAAAAAAATTGATGCATCAAATTGATGCAAAATATAGTACAGTTTCCCCCCTTCGGAATTTTCTCGTCATTTAATAAGGGGTTAGCTGACTGCCAACTTGTATTCTACTAAGTTGATGAATAAAAACCTCAATTTCAAAGAACAGTAACGGGGAGGTGGTGAGAAAAATTTCCCAACGAAAATTTGACCCTCAACACAGAAGTTGGCCTGTTTTTTTTTTAATTTTTGAAAATTCTTCGTTTCTGAGTTTTGAGGGGGGGGGTTCAATTTTTTTTTCGTTTCTCATTCCATCATGAGTTTGTTCCGAAAAAAACACCCCAGGAAGGTGGCATCAACCCCCAACTTTTTTTGAATAGGGAAGAGATGTCTAGTGTTGTTTTGTTTGGAAGTTATTTATGTTCTGTATACAACGCAGTTAAAATTTTCAAAATCGGTTCATTATTTGCGAAATAATGTAATAATTGAAATCACCGTCAAAAAGTGATTTTGAACAGACAGTTGAACCACCCAAAATCAAGAACCTAAGAGTTTTGAACTTATTCATCGAATGCTTAACATATTGCTGACTTATATTTCTTTCTGGATTATTGTTATTAACGCATCTTGCACTTAATCTAGAATCTTCGTCATTCCGATAATATAATTTGAGAATTTCTCTTCTTTCTTTTATAGAATAGACAGACCATTTTCGCCCACGTAAGAAAGTCTCAAACCGAATTATGATGCAGAAACGAAAGACTGTAATGCATTTGGGAAAGAATGTTCAAAAAAATAGTATAATATAAATGAATTGTCTCGCGCATTTTCCGATCTTGAACGATAACAAAATCGAATGTTTTAAAATAAAAACTTTCAAAAATTCAAATCGTTCCACATTAAATAAAAAAACTTGAAAATTTAAATTGCGATTTTTAAGGAACAGAAAAAACTTCTTAAGTAAACCACATCCAACATCTCCTCCATATTCAAAAAATGTTGGGGGTTGTTGCCACCCTATGGTGGTTTTTTCGGAATAACGTTGTAATAGGAATTCTTTCTCCCTAGTACAGAGCTTGAAAATTATTTTTGGATTCTTCAAAACTCTTAGGTTCTTAAGTTTGGCGGTTCAACTGTCTATTCAACATCACCTCTTGATGATAAGTTCAATCATTACATTATTTCGTGAATAATGAACCGATTTTGAAAATTTGATAAATAACTTTCAAACTAAGTAACACTCGACATCTCTTCCCTATTTAAAATATGTTGGATTTTTGAAACAAACTCATGACGGTAATTTGTCCCCCTCCAAATAGAAATTTTTTTTTAATCTTCGAAAATTGTCTATTTCTGAGTTCTGGGGTGGGGTAAAATTTTCAATGGGACACTCTGTATATGAGTTACACTTTATTCAATGTTGTGTTGGAAGTTGTGATGGTGTTCCTTAACTCTTGTTTCGAAGTTTCTATGCATTTTTTGGCGCTCTAGTTCCTCAGAAATGAGTGCTTATCAATTTGCCCAAATGTCTGTAATTTTCGAATTTTTCGATGAAAATGTTCTTGAATTATTTGATTCGACTCACTGATCAAGAATCCGTGGTCGAAATTCATTCTGTCCAGCCGGTCCGGCCGTCCGTTCGGCCGGCCGTAGGCACGATTACTCTCGAACGGAATGAGCAGTTGAAATGACAGTTGAAATTTTCAGAGTAGCTTTGGGAGATATATATCTCGGCTAAGTTCGTTATTGGGCAAAATCGGACAGATGGTTTCGGAGTAAGAAAAAAAAAATTTTTATTTACAAAACAAATTCCAAATTAATTTTTTTTCAATAAGCAGTTTTACCATAAGAATCCAATGATATCATTTTTAACTCTAGCAAGCTAATACTTTCGGAGATATGATTTTTCAAAATTTCAATCATAAATCGTATTTCTACGTTGTCACAGAATTATATAATTATTCTATGTATGAATAGTCATAATGTCAACTTATTTTCCTGAGACATGACATTATCTAATCACGCGAAGAATTGTGAGCGAAGTGAGAAAAATCTCAGCTGTTTGCTCCGAAATTAGTTTTTCTCAGAAAAGTCTTACATTTCAGAACTGAACATGAAGTAAGAGATCTGAGAGTAGTGAGACGGCTTTTCATCCATAGACATAAAATGCTCAGTTCTTTCAATTTATGACGGGACTGATGGAAGGGAATATTATAACTTCAAAAATATTGGGGTTGAAATACTCGTATTTTAGCGATGCAACGAGAACCTCACCCAAAAATGTTTGAAAATATTACGTAAATATTGAAAGCATAATCCTGTAGTTCGAGAGAGGAGAAAATTTGGGGAACGTAGATCAGGAAATTTTTGATCGATTACAAGGTGAGTTTTCATTATTAGTTCTCTTCTTCATTACATGTTTTATGGAATATCTACTATTTGTAGGTACTTTAAACCTGTTTTGGGCAATTGTCATACGAAACTTGTTTTTTTGGCGCTCTAGTTCCTCGGAACAGAGTGCTTATCAATTTGCCCAAGTGTCTGTAATTTTGGAATTTTTGGCTGAAAATGGTCTCAAACGATTCGGTTCAACTCACTGATCAAGAATCCGAGGTCGAAATCGATTCTGTCCGACCGTAGGCACGATAACTCTCGAACAAAAGGAGTTAGCGAATTGAAATTTGCAAGGTGGGTTTGGAGCGTAAATATCTCGGACGTGCTCGTTAATGGTCGAAATCCATCAAGCGGTTTCGGAGTTATGGCCGATTTTAGTAAAAATATTTTTTATGAATATTTCCAAAACCGATCACTCGATCTATCTGAAATTTAGCATAAAATTGTAGAATCATGACTTTTATACGCATGTGAAGTTTTGTATTGACCAGAATACCGCAAGTGTCGAAAAAAAATTTTGAAAATTAAAAAAAAAATTGTCTACAATAACTCTCGAACGGAATGAGCTAGGTAGTTGCAATTTTCAGAGTAGGTTAGGGAGATGAATATCTCGGTTAAGTTCGTTATTGGGCAAAATTGGCCAGATTTAATTTGATTTCTTCCATGGTGCAGTTCTCATTCTCATGATTGTTCATTTAATCTTGATAAATAAACTATTATTTTGAATTGAATTTCCTTTATGATGCAGTTCTATCATATGAATACATTGATATAATTCCCAACTCTGAGAAATCAATACTTTCGGAGATATAATTTGTCTGTTTTTTTAGATTATAAATTAGTGCCTTAGGTTTTATTAGACTTTTTGCTATATTTTCATTGGAAAATCTTGTCGGCCATCTTATGAGTCGAACAAAAAATTCGAATAATGGAATATTATAGCAATATTTGAATTTGTAAAACAGCTGATTATTAATTTAATCTAATGTGTAATTTTATTAATACAAAATCTTGAATATAAAAGAAATTTTCAAGAAAAAATGTATTTCTGGACTTTTTGGCGCCATAGTTCCTCGGAACTGAGTGCTTATCAATTTGCCCAAATGTTGTAATTTTCGAATTTTTCGATGAAAATGGTCTTAAACGATTTGGTTTGACTCACCGATCAAGAATCCGTGGTCGAAATTCATTCTGTCCGGCCGGCCGGCCGTAGGCACGATAACTCTCGAACGGAATGAGCCAGACAGTTGAAATTTTCAGAGTAGGGTTGGGAGATAAATATCTCAGCTAAGTTGGTTATTGGGCAAAATCAGACGTATAGTTTCGGAGTAATAAAAAATTCTTTTTTTTCACATAACAAATTTCAAATTAAATTTTTTTCAATAAGCAGTTTTACCATAAGAATCCAATGATATCTTTTTTAACTCTAACAAGCTAATACATTCGGAGAAATGATTTTTCCAAATTTCAATAATAAATTGTATTTCTACGTTTTCACAGAATTATATAATTATTCTACGTATGAATTGTCATAATGTCAACTTATTTTCCTGAGGCATCTACTTAGAGAGACAAGGGTAAAAAACCGTCAAATAAACCCCCATGTGGCGATTTTATGTCGAAAAGTGAAAATTAAGAATATATATCCCAGGTAAGTACCGACGTTTTATTCAAATACCGGAGATCGACAAGATCGTACGAGGAGCCCGATAGCCCGGCGGTCTAATCCGTCGTGTTTTCAGTTTCGGAACGAGAGAAGGCGGGCTCCAATCCCAGAAAGGGAATTACACTTTTTGGCGCTCTAGTTCCTCGGAACTGAGTGCTTATCAATTTGCCCAAATGTCTGTAATTTTCGAAGTTTTGGCTGAAAATGGTCTCAAACGATTTGGTTCGACTCACTGATCAAGAATCCAAGGTCGAAATCGATTCTGTCCGGCCGGTCCGGCCGGCCGGCCGTAAGCACGATAACTCTGGAAAGAAAGGAGTTAGAGGATCGAAATTTGCAAGGTGGGTTGGAGCGTAAATATCTCGGGTAAGTTCGTTAATGGGCGAATTTTTTTATCGATTACAAGGTGAGTTTTCATTATTAGTTCTCTTCTTCATTACATGTTTTATGGAATATCTACTATTTGTAGGTACTTTAAACCTGTTTTGGGCAATTGTCATACGAAACTTGTTTTTTTGGCGCTCTAGTTCCTCGGAACAGAGTGCTTATCAATTTGCCCAAGTGTCTGTAATTTTGGAATTTTTGGCTGAAAATGGTCTCAAACGATTCGGTTCAACTCACTGATCAAGAAACCGAGGTCGAAATCGATTCTGTCCGACCGTAGGCACGATAACTCTCGAACACAAGGAGTTAGCGAATTGAAATTTGCAAGGTGAGTTTGGAGCGTAAATATCTCGGACGTGCTCGTTAATGGTCGAAATCCATCAAGCGGTTTCGGAGTTATGTCTGATTTTAGTAAAACACATTTTTTATGAATATATCCGAAACCGATCATTCGATCTATCTGAAATTTAGCATCAAATTGTAGAATCATGACCTTTATACGCATGTGAAGTTTTGTATTGTCCAGGTTACCACAAAGTGTAAAAAAAAATTTTCAAAAAAATTCCTACAATTACTCTCGAACGGAATGAGCTAGGCAGTTGAAATTTTCAGAGTAGGTTAGGGAGATGAATATCTCGGTTGAGTTCGTTACTGGGCAAAATAGGCCAGATGGTTTCGGATTAACGAAAAAAAAAATTTTTTTTTAAGCAACAAATTTCAAATTCAATTTTTATTTAAGATGCAGTTTCACCATTTAAATCCATCGATATCATTTTCAACTCCAACAAGCTAATAATTCCGGAGATATGATTTTTCTAAATTTCAATAATGAATCGTACTTCTATGTTTTCCCAGAATACTATAATTAATTATTCTATCTAGGCTTTATTATATGATATGTGTTCATACTCGTACATTTCATCCTGTTCTATAAGAGAGAGTCAAATTCAGTTCAGCTATTTTAATTTGATTTCTTGCATGGTCGCTTCTCATTCTCAGATTGCTCATTTAATCTTGATAAATAAACTATTATTTGAATTGAATTTCCTTTATGATGCAGTTCTATCATAAGAATACATTGATATAATTCCCTACTCTGAGAAACCAATACTTTCGGAGATATAATTTGTCTGTTTGAACTGGAGCGCCAGAAAGCTCCTGTCCACAGGGCTTGTTTCTATCTATAATTTATCAGAACTATCACTATTTAACTGATACACCCTGGATTTATCTTCTTTATTGCATTTTGATTTTGTATTCTTAATGCGATTTGAGAGGCTATTGTTTGTCCATAATATTTATATCGTCGTTGCGCCTTCAAAACGGACATGTGCATATATTATGCAAAATGCGTTAAGTGTATATTTCGATTAAGAACTGCAAGCTGGATATTTCGATAAAAGCTGCCATGTGATAATCACACTAGTTTCGGTTCCAGTTGGATTTGATCGAAAAGCGACAAGTACGAAATCGAAAATATGCTCCTGCGAAACACGCTAAGTGTATGAATGCACAATTTATCAAAAGCCACATGTCACACTTTGAAGGCGCAACGACGATATGTTTCAAATAGTACCATCCAGAGTTACTGAGGAAAATTTCGAAGAAAACACAATTAAGATAAACAATTTGCTTATTATTTACAGAAATTAAGGTTACAATAATAAATTCAACAGCTTGACATATTTTGGAAAACCAAGTCACAAAATTGGAAGGTTCTTCAGGACCACTCTGTAAATATCTCATAACTGAAAAGCAATCACCTGAAAAAACGTATTGAAAATAAAGAATCAGTAAACATAAAAAAGCACTGACGTGGAGTAGTTACTCTTTGGCGCCCTTGTTCACATTGGTTAATTTGAATTGAATGATGAGTGCTTAAAGCTCAGTAGATATAGCGAACCGTTTGATATATCGATGCTTAATTCGATTAAGAGTGTCCAATAGAGGTGAATAGACAAAAGATCAAGCGTGTAAAAACTGACAGGTCTGTGCTTGAACCAATTATTCAATATTATTTCGAAAATTCTTAACAGGAAGTTATTGTGAGCTCTGCAGGAGTATTTTCTCGATTAATATTGTGGGAATGAGGTCATACATACAGGGTGTCCCAGAAATCAACGATAAGCCGGTAACGGGCGATAGGCCAGGTCATAACAGTTATCAGAAAAATATTTAAAAAAATCTTTGTCATGAACTTTTCAAATTATAGGTATTAGAAAAAAAAGGACAAAACTGACATCCTGTGATGATCTTTCAAGTCCTGTGTCTACAAATATCAATTTTTCGTCAGTCTTTTTTTTGTAATGTAATCATGAATAATCCTTCTGTAAATTACAGTTCAAAATTAAAACATAACTGCCTCAGTTTTAAATAAAATGTTGGATTTTTGCCCAACATTAAATTCAAAATAATTTCATCATCCAACTTCAACCGACTGTACTGTAAAAAAAATGTACCACACTATTTTGGCAAGTAACATCAAAAGATGGCGCATTTAGTCTGGATTCCAAAATGGTATGATACTTGCTAGATTACTTCTTAGTTGAGGAAAATAATAATGTTTTTTTAAGTGGAACCGGATTTCAGTCCAATTCTGTTCAATTATTGGAAATGGAGCCTAGGCATCTTTAAGTCCACAATTTACAAGTAAAGTTTGATTTAAACGGTAGACGGAGAGTGACGTTATTTTCCTTAGTAAGAGTGAGACAGATGGTGACGCTAAGTGGGAGCGAGATAGATAGTGACGCTACTTTTATGCGAGAGTGAGACGAAATAAAAGATGCAAGTTTGAAATAAAATTAACATTGGATTTTTTCAGTTGACTTTAATTTAATTAGATTTACAAGAAATTACAGCAAATATTCAAATTGCTGGCTTTCAGCTGCAATGCAAGCGAGGTAAACATGTGGACGGGAATTTTGAATGGTAGAGTTATTGGTCCATTTGAGCTGCCGGAGAACTTAAATGCCCAGGTTTATTAGGACTTCTTACAACATCAACTACCAGATTTATTGGAAGAAGTGCCACTGAACATTTACGGCAGCATGTGGTACCAACAAGATGGCTGCCCAGCGCATTATGCTCCCACAGTTCGGAAGTTCCTCGACCGAGAATACCCCGATAGGTGGATTGGGCGGGGTGGTACAATTTCGTGGCTTGCCCGTTCACCCGATTTAAACCCCATAGATTTCTTTTACTGGGGAACGATAAAGGAGATTTAGCCGAGCTGCACCAAAGAATTACAGAAGCCGCTGAATACATTAACTCAAGAAGTTATACCCGTCTTATTACGCTATCATTTTTAAGAAGATGTAGAGCATTGCAGCTGAAGGCCAACAATTTGAACATTTGCTGTAATTTCTAATTAAATTAAAGTCAACTGAAAAAATCCAATGTCTGAATTTTATTTCAAACTTTGCACCTTTTATTTCGTCTCACTCTCGCATGAAAGTAGCGTCACTATCTATCTCGCTCACACTTAGCGTCACCATCTGTCTCACTCTTACTAGGCAAAATAACGTCACTCTCCGTCTACCGTTTAAATCAAACTTTACTTGTAAATTGTGGACTTAAAGATGCCTAGGCTCCATTTCCAATAATTATACAGAATTGGCCTGAAATCAGGTTCCATTTAAAAAAACATTATTATTTTCCTCAACTAAGAAGTAATCTAGCAAGTATCATACCATTTTGGAATCCAGACTAAATGCGCCATCTTTTGATGTTACTTGCCAAAACAGTGTAGTACATTTTTTTTACAGTACCTACAGTCGGTTGAAGTTGGATGATGTAATTATTTTGAACTTAATGTTGGGCAAAAATCCAACATTTTATTTAAAACTGAGGCAGTTATGTTCTAATTTTAAACTGTAATTCACAGAAGGGTTATTGATGATTACATTACAGCAAAAAGACTGACGAAAAATTAATATTTGTAGACACAGGACTTGAAAGATCATCACAGGATGTCAGTTTTTCCTTTTTTTTTCTAATACCTATAATTTGAAAAGTACATGACAAAGATTTTTTTAAATATTTTTCTGATAACTGTTATGACTTGGCCTATCGCCCGTTACCGGCTTATCGTTGATTTCTGGGACACCCTGTATATTTTCACGTGTCAAACTTCAACAGGGGGAGAAGGCTGAACTCATAATTTTTTTCATAAATGGCGTTACCGTTTAGTTGACTTTGTCGAGAGCCACAGAACACTGAAGAAGATCAAGAATTCCGAAACGCATCTTCTTGCTATTCGTCAAATCAATCAAATCCCCCGAGTGTTAATTTGATTTGTGAACTCTATGCATAAGTATAATAAATATACATTTCGAGACCCTATTGGTAGAATGCGCTGAACTGATTATCATCAATTGTCCAGAAGACACCCGGTGTACAGCAGGCCGGAAAAATTTGTTCATTCGATTTTTTCTTATTTTATGATTCATTGAATATTGTCCAAAGGGTTTACAAACTTCTCATATAGAACTGGAGGAATACTTTGGACGTGTGATGGATGATTTAATTTTGTACTAGATTCGTGAGTTCTAATCCGTAACAGAAGCTGTGAAAATTTCAAATTGCTTCAGATTATTTTAAATGTTTGATTGATTTGATTAGGTCGAATATAAGGGAGGAATAAACCCAAAATGATACTCGTGAAAATGTGGAAGAGTCAGTAGATGTGTGAAATATAGAGATGTGGAACTCACTAGAAAATAAGAGCTTCACTACGATACTCGGTAGGAAAAAAGACTGGGACAGGGAATCCAGCACCCAAGTTCTTAAAATAAATGCCATCAAATTGTACACAAATGGTTCAAAAACAACCACCATATGAGCTGGCGGTGGATTATATGAGCCAGGCACCAAATGCTCACTATCGCTAGGCTCCTATCCGAGCGTCCTTCAGACAGAAGTACTTCCAGTAGAAAGATGCATGGAAATTGACCTTGAAAGAAAGCATCAGAGATGTGATATAGCAATCCACTCTGACAGTCAAGCTGCTGTTAAAGTTTTGAGCTCCCATGTCATCGAGTCCAAGCTGATATGAGAGTGCCGAAGAAAGCTCAATGAACTAGGCAATAATAACAGGGTCTCCTTGGTCTGGGTTCCTGGTCACGTGGGAATTAAAGGAAATGAGGAGACCAACACACTTGCCAAGAAAAGAGCACAAACTTCCTGTATTGGCCTGGAACCCTACTGTGGGGTTGGTAGATACACCTAGAAAAGTGAATTTTACATGAAATCATAAATTGAAAGACGTATTTTCTGAAGATCTTTCCCCGGAATTTATCACTCCAAAAATTCCTCTGGAACTTCGAGACTGTCAGATCCAAGAAATATATGGACCTCAGTAAGGACACGCTGCACCTCCTCACTGGTTTCCTCACAGGGCACTGCGGCCTTAGGAAGCATATGATGAGATTAGGGCTAACAGAAACTGACGAGTGTATATTCTATTGAGAGGTTGATTAAACTCCTGATCACCTCAAACCAACGCAAGGAATGCTTTGGGCAAGAAAGCTACAGGAGCAAAGACGTAGCGTCGTTGAAGCCATCCCAGATACTTGGAGCTCATCAGTACTCTGGAACTGGAAAGCTGCAGATGGTGGTGACATCGACAGCTCTGATGGGGGGGACACAATAGACCTTAAGGTCACAGTGCAACATCACCCCCTACAACAATATCCAATATATACACTAGAAAATGTTAAAGAATCCCGTAAAATTTGGATTCAAGTTCTCATCAATTAGAACAAACGGTATGAAAATACCGTAAAATATCTGCAAAGAATCGAGGGCAATTGGCTCAATAAATCCGTTTAATGTGTTACTGAATCAATTCTCTGCGGTTCGACCCTATGCCCCAGGTGCTGCAACGTTTCATAATTGTCGGCCAATATCTCCATCTATTGCCACTATCCGTTAGTCTGCCCGGGCGCAAAAAACGCCCATACATACACCCGCAACCCCAAGGGCGGTAACGGGTCGGTATCAGCATAACACATAGATGCATACCGAATGAGTTGCGATAACAGAGATATAGTATCCTCCTGCCGCTTCATTATTATGTATGGAATACTGCCGATGAACAACGGGTCCTCACTCTCACTTTCGATTTTGAATAATCCTCCATAATTATGACCTGAAATGAAGAATAGCACCATTCGATATTGACGCCGATATTGGAATATCTGCAATAACACCTTCGGTATGAAGAATAAATTAACTATCAGTATAATCATCAAACTTGGATTAACCAAACCCAGTGAAATAGTTAGTTGGCGAACCTGCCTACAACACCGGAGGTTGCAGGTTCAAGTTTTGCTCGGTCATAACTGGTAAGTGGGTCCTAAGATTTGAATAGATATACAGGGCGGGCCATGGTCGATGGTACCCTGGACTTTTACGGAGATCAGGACCTACGATTTTATTGAAAATTTGATTTCTGGACCAGGAATCACTGCTATATCGATCAAGAATATTTTCAGCGCTGCGGTGCTGCTGCTTGTATCAAAAAGTATCTACTAACAACTTTGATATTTCAAATGGAGTATCCTATATATTATTGCTTTTATTGATTCGAAATGGCCTCCTGATTAATTCTGTATTAACTTCCTGATCCCGATCTCTAGTGGTGTTCTTGTTCTTTGTTCCACGGAACAGAGTGCTTATCAATTTGCAAAATGTCTGTAATTTTCGAATTTTTGTCTGAAAATGGTCTTAAACGATTTGGCTCAACTTACAGATCAATAATTCGTAGTCAGAATCGGCCGGCTGGCTGGTCTAACCGTTAACACGATAACTCTTGAACGGAATGAGACAAATAGTTGAAATTTTGAGAGTAGGTTCGGAACATAAATATCTCGGCTCAGTTCGATACTAGGTGAAATCAGCCAGATGGTTTCGGAGTAAAAAAAAATCAAATTCAATTGTTGAAAAAGATGCAGAGTCACATAAGAATCAACTTACTTTCGGAAATATGATATTTCAAAATTTCAATAATACATCGTACTTCTATGTTTTCACAGAATGCTCTTATATTAATTATTTTATCTATGAATTATCCTATGATCTGTATTCACACATGTCATCTTGGACTTGCGTCCAAGATTGTCCAAGATACAATTTAAAACTTCACATTGGTATGTTACCAATGTGAAGATTGACACATTAAAGAGAACTACTCATCTGTTAAACATTCTGTAAGGTTTTACGCGTCATTTCCGAGTCCGTTTTTCAGCGGGAATTGATTGCTTCCTCATAATTAAAAATTAAATAAACAAAGGCGGTTTGAGCAGGTGAGTTATTGATTTGCCTTGCCTTTCATGTGGTCGTCTCCAGTTTCATTTCGAAATTTTCATCCGTAAACATAAAATTTTTGTTAAAGTTCTTAATTTCTGAACTACTTGGGAAACGTATAAATATCGGGTAATTTTTAATCGTTCAATGTTATCCGCAATTTGAATATTGTACATCGGGTAACTTTGAATATTCATTTTAAGGTGGAGAATGCCATGAACATCTGAAAAAATGACGCCCGGTGTCAGAAATATGGTACAAAAAGTCGGAGAGCCCTGTGGACAGGAGCTTTGGCTCTCTTGTTCAAACTTTGACAAATCATATTTCCGAAAGTATTGGTTTCTCAGAGGCGGGAATGATATCAATGATTCTTAGGATAGAACTGCATCATAAAATAAAACAAATTAAACAAGAATCCATTCCCAACTCTGAGAAACCAACCTTCGAAGTTATTTTTTAAAAGATACATTTTGGAGCTGTTGTTTTAATTCAGTTTCTTTCATAATGCAATTCTATTATAAGAATACCTTGATCATTCCCAACTCTGAGGCACCAATACTTTTGGAAATATGATTTGTCAAAGTTTGAGTAATAGCGCCAAAGCTCCTGTCAACAGGGCTTTCTCACTTTTCCATTTGCCCAAATGTCTGTAATTTTCGAATTTTTCGCCGAAAAGGGCCTCAAACGATTGGGTTAGACTCCCTGATGAAGAATTCGAGGTCAAATTTGATTCTGTCCGTCCGGCCGGTCGTCCAACCGTTGCCACGATAACTTGAGAACGGAAAGAGCTAGCGACTTGAAATTTTCAGGGTAGGTGGCTCATCCCAATACGAAAGACAAGTTCGTTAATGGGCATAATCGGTCCAATGGATTTCGACTAATAATTTTGTTTTCAACCATTATGAATCCGATCGAATTTAAACTTAATGAATAGTTGCAGAATATAAACCTAAGCACGTTTGTGAAATTTTGTGAGAATCGTATGACTAGAAAATTTTTGCATGCAAAACATAGTTCAATTCAACATTCATTACTTTGTAACTTGTAATCCTAGTGTTCACGCCAAGTGAACGTTCTTTTTTTTGTACATTTTAAGTTTTCAATAATTTTTCAGTTATTACATTTCAAATGGATTTAATTTCGGTATTAATTTCATTTGTTTACAAAAGGTGAAATTTCCATAAGTAATTTTAAAACAGATGTGATCCCTGACGCTTCGCGCACACATTTTTAATTACGAGTCAGTATCATTCTTTACGTATAGTACGAAAGATCGATTGTTTCCTTTTCTGCCTCCGAAAATAATTATAATTCTCTTCGTAGTTTACGTACACAATCTTTGGAAAATATCGCATTTTCATTCGCGGTGTTCGCTGAAAAACGAAGTAGTGTAATCTGCATTACAGTGTTTCCATTCAATAAACTTTGTATCAAAAGACTCCGTTGTGAGAAAATAAGTTGTCATCAGTGGCGTACTCTGTGACACTCTTAAGGATAAGTGGTGTCGAATTAATAATTTCCAGCTTCTCAATCATAAAGGATCTTCCACTACTGGTTCAGTTTGTTGAGCTCAATCATTCTGCTTCTGGTAAGTGAGGACTGCTACAAGATCCATAGCTTTCAAGTTGACCCACTTTTAGGTAAGAATATTTTACTTTATTATTTTGATTTCACTTGTCCTTTTCGTGCTGTGTTGGGATAAGATTTAACGCTCAAAAAAAAAACAGTCCACTTAAATTCCTCTAGGTAAATCCCCAACATAATTGGTCCTTAATTCGAGCCAGATTGGACTTAATTTCACTATCTAATTCTAAATTTTCATTAACTTCGTTAATATTTCTTTTTTTTACGGTCATCAAAACAGTTTTTATACGCATCCATATATTAAAATCTGGCAACATTCAGCATAACTGGCAAGTGATCGTATTCAGAGCTCACATCTGTTTCAATTCAATCGATAAATTTTTAAATCTGTTTCTTCTTTCGCTTATTCACAATAATGCCACCTAAAACGGATACAGGCAATTCCGTATTGAATAAATTGGTCGATAAAAGAGCCAATGTATTCTCTATTGTAACCGGAATATGGAAAAAAATAAAGGGTTACGATTCTTCAAATTTTTTTGAATTACAAGCGTATCAGGAGAAAATACCTGCGTACGAGGCAAAATTTGAAAGCATTCAAGAGGAAATAATGGAAGTTAATTCGGAATTGTTAGCAACTGAACACGTTGAAACGGCACAGTCGGAGTTGGCGTTTGCTGAGGTGGTATCTCACATTAGGGCTTTATTTTTTTCATTAAAGCAACAGCAATCAGTAGCAAACCAAGCGTCCAATACACAGGTTTCAAATTTCGAATCACTTTTGCTACCGAAAATAAATATTCGCCCTTTCTCAGGCGAAAGCTCAGAATGGCCAGAATTCTTTCAACTTTTCAATTCTCTAGTCCATAAAAATAAAAGTTTAGTGCCAATACAAAAATTTCAGTTATTGAAATCTTATTTAAGGAATGAGTCTCTTGCAGTTATATCAGGACTGCAGTTATCCAATGAAAATTATGAATTGGCATATGAAAACTTGAAATCACGTTATCAAAATCCAAGAATGTTAGCGACTATGTACTTAAATGAAATACTAAATTTCAAGTCTTCAACTAATAATTCTGTAACACATCTCAAAGAATTCTTAAATTGCCATCAAACCTCCGTGAACGCAATAAAAGCACTAAACATAAAAGATTTATCAGATTTTCTTTTATTTTCACTAGCGCTACGTAACGTTGATAATTATACTAGAAAAGCATTTGAAAGTCAATTAGGCTCGTCTGATATTCCTGAATATAAGGCTTTGATTGATTTTGTTACGAAACAACTTAAAGCTCAGGAGTTTTGCGAACAGAACTCTTCTAGATCTTCGAATAAATCAACAGGTTTAAGTTCATCTCATAATAAAACAAAAAATGTTTTGCTCACGAGTTCTGCTGGTTCTTCTCAGAATAGTTCTCTCGGTGTATCATCTCGTTCAGCGAATTCAAGAAAACTTAATTGCCCAAAATGTAATGATACACATCCTTTGTTTGCGTGTCCATCTTATATAAAAATGTCGAGGCAAGCTAAATTTGATTACTTAAAATATTGCAAACGTTGCTTCAACTGTCTTGGACTCCATAATTTTAGAGATTGTGCTTCCAAAAATTCATGTAGAGTATGCAACTCAACTCGTCACCATACTACTCTTCATCCAGATAACCAATTTGTCAATCAGTCAGACAATCCATCTAAAATTCCAGAAAGTAAGAGTCTCCACAAACAGAATAAAGTTTCGGACTCTGATTTTGATAATCCCAATGATATTATCAACTCTTATCATATCAACAAAAAATCGGTTTGTGTCGGTCAAGTGCTTCTTGGTACTGTTCAAGCTAGAATTGAATCTGCCGACGGTACAATGATGCAAGTTAGAGCTGTGCTAGACCCTGGGTCTCAAATTTCTGCCATCAGTCAGAAATTAGTGAACAAATTGGGTTTAGATATTAATTCAGTTAATATGTCTATTTCTGGTATTGGTCAGACCAATGCGCAACCTTTAGGTCTGATAGATTGTAAGTTGTATCCCAGAACGGGATTAGAGTACTTGCATGTGCACGCTGTTGTGTTACCTGAAATAACCAGCAATATACCTTCTGTCCCTTTGCCACCAGAAATAATTAAACATTTCAAGCACTTGAATTTAGCTGATGAATCGTTTCATATCTCTCAGCCCATAGATATGTTGTTAGGTGCTGATACCTATTCAATCGTTTTCGAACGTGACGGGCGTATTTCGTCTCCTGGATACCCTACGGCCGTTAATACATTTTTCGGTTGGACAATCATAGGTCCCATAAATGAAATGTGTTCTTATGCTAAGTCGGTTCTTTTGACTAAATCTGATCTCAGCGAACAGATGCAAAAGTTTTGGTCGTTGGAAGAAGTTGCACAGGCTAATATTCTGGATCCTGTAGATGACTACGTGGAGAAACATTTCGCATCTACTCACTTTCGCGATGAAAGTGGTCGATACGTAGTGTCGTTGCCTTTCAAGGTGGATAATCCAAATCCAGTTCTCTCGTTTAATTCAAAAAGATCACTAAAATCCTACTTTTCGCTCGAAAATCGACTAATGAAGGATGAAGCTTCCTTGAATTTATATAACGATTTCATGTCAGAATATTTAAAATTGAATCATATGGCACGTGCCAAAACTTCCAATAGATATGTGATACCGCATCATGTTGTTCGTAAGGACTCTAGCTCAACCACGAAGCTGCGAGTTGTATTTAACGCCTCAGATTTAGATATGTCGGGCAGCTCGTTGAATGATATGTTGTTGGGAGGTCCTAAATTACAGAAGGATATTCAGATAATTTTACTTTCATTCAGAATGTATCCTGTAGTCATTTGTGCAGATATAGAGAAAATGTACAGACAAATTCTAGTATGTCCTTCTGACCGCAAATTTCAACATATATATTGGCGTTCATCTCCCGATCAGCCTGTAACAGAATTTGAATTGAACACTGTCACTTATGGGTTGAAACCTTCGGCGTTCTTGGCTATACGAGTGTTGAAACAACTCGTAATTGACGAGGGGAAACATTTTCCTAGAGCATCCAAAGTATTGAACGAGGATATATATGTTGATGATATTTTAACAGGCGCTTTTGACGTTCAACAAGCTATCGAACTGCGCAATGAGCTTCAGAAAATGTTGAAGAGGGGCGGATTTTCTTTGAAAAAGTTTTCGAGCAATTGTCTCGATATTTTGAATGACCTACCCCCTGATCATATTGAGGCTAAGTTAAATTTTGACGATGATTGCATGGGAATAAAAATTTTGGGTTTAAGTTGGATTCCAGCAATTGATTCATTCATTTTCAATGTGAATGAATTCAAGGAAAAACCAAGTAAACGTTCAATTCTTTCTTATATTGCACGTATATTTGATCCAGTGGGATTTTTATCTCCTATTGTAATTTCAATGAAGCTCCTAATACAAAAATTATGGTCGGAAAACCATGCTTGGGATGACCCCTTGTCAATTGCTTGTAATAATGACTGGTCTAAAATAGTGAATGATATTAACTTACTTACGAATATTAAAATTCCACGATCTGTAATTTCTGCTCCTAAAAGTAGCATTATATTAGCGGGATTTTGTGATGCGTCCGAAAAAGCCTACGCAGCCACTGTTTACCTATCTGTTACATTAAAAAATATCATACACGCTCATCTATGGATTGCAAAATCCAAAGTGGCTCCATTAAAAACCTTGTCTGTTCCTCGACTGGAACTATCTGCCGCAGTCTTGCTGACCAAGTTGCTAAAGCTTATTTTGAAAAATGAATTTCCAGTGCCAATTTCGGAGGTTCGTTTATTTTCCGACTCTCAAATTGTCCTTTCCTGGATAAAAACCCCGCCTCATAGGCTCAAAACGTTTGTTGCCAATCGTGTAGTCGCAATAAACGATTCTGTTTCTGATGCTTCATGGCATCATATTCCAACTAATTCTAACCCCGCCGATTTGGCCTCTCGAGGTCTCGTTCCTCACCAGTTCGTGAATCCGGAAACTCAAAAATTTTGGTTTCATGGTCCTGAATTTCTGTCGATGCCCGTTGTAAATTGGCCACCACCATTTATCAATTCTGACACTGAGACTTGTTTATTACCTGAATTGAAACCTAGTCTTCATGCTGGAATTGCAACCAAACCTACTATTAGCCCATTTCTGAATATTTTGGATAGCTTTTCAGATTTAAACAGAATGAAAAGAGTATTTGCTTACGTTCGGCGATTCACTTATAATTGTCTGAACTCGAAAACACGTTTGACTGGTCTTCTTTCACAATCTGAGCTTAAGAATGCTTTACATTCCATTATTTTGATCACTCAAAATCACTATTTTGATCAAATGAATCAGAGATTATCAAACAAAAAATCAATTGAAAAATCTTTGAGGAACTTAAGTCCTTATGTCGACTCTGCGGGATTGATCAGGGTGGGCGGTAGACTACAGTATTCTTGTTTATCTGAGAATGCTAAGCACCCAATTCTCCTTCCGAAGAAATGCGTGCTTTCGCGATTACTTTGCAACCATTATCATTTGGTTTCCCTACATTCAGGTCCAAACACGACCATGAGTTTGATTCGGCAGAGTTATTGGATTTTGTCTCTCAGAGGTCTGGTGCGAGAATGCATCAGAAAATGCATCACTTGCACTAGATTTCGTGGTGCTACGTATCAGCCTTTAATGGCTCCACTACCTTCACAAAGAGTAAATATTGCTCGTCCTTTCAGTAAGGTGGGTGTGGATTTTGCCGGACCATTTTCCTATCGGTCAAATAATTCACGTAAGCCAACTATGTTAAAAGCATATCTTGCTTTATTTGTATGCTTTTCAACTAAGGCCGTTCATTTAGAACTCGTTTCATCTCTCAATGTGGAGGGATTTCTATCAACCTTGGATAGATTTATTGCAAGAAGGGGTTTACCCCTAGAGATTTGGTCAGATAACGGTAAAAATTTTGTAGGTTCAGCGCGTTATATTTCTGAAGTTAATTACTTTTTCAGCCAAAATAATTCGAATATTTTCGAAAATTTGTCATCAAGATCCATTAAATGGAAATTTATCCCTCCATATGCTCCTCATTTTGGTGGTCTCTGGGAAGCCGGTGTGAAGTCAGCAAAAGGGCTTCTTTTCAAAATGTTAGGTGCAACTGCCTGTACCTTTGAGGAGTTAGCAACACTTTTTGCTCGTATCGAAGCTGTATTAAACAGTAGACCGATTTGTCCATTATCTCCAGACCCCTCTGAGTCCGGTGAATTTAACACCAGGACATTTCCTAATAGGTGCCCCACTCTTGTCCAGTCCCGAGTTGACATATGATGATGTCAAAGCTCCATTGAATCGTTGGGAACAACATAAAAAATTATTCCAACAGTTTTGGAAAAAGTGGTCAAGTGACTATTTGCATACTATGCTTCAGCGCAATAAGTGGCATTCAGAAAATGCTTGTCCTTCTGAAGGAGATATAGTTATTTTAAAGGGTGTAGAATCAAGCCCTGCCACTTGGCCTATCGGACGTATATTGAAATTACATCCGGGACCTGATGGTTTAATTCGGGTAGCGTCTGTTAAGACCGCAACTGGTCAGTATACGAGAGCGCTAACAAAATTGGTGCCTCTTAACCTTTAAGATAATAAGGTATTCTAGTTCATTGTTTCTTCTTGTAATGTCGTTTGTCTGTAAAATTGGGTAAATTTTAGGTGAGCGGTTATGTTCACGCCAAGTGAACGTTCTTTTTTTTGTACATTTTAAGTTTTCAATAATTTTTCAGTTATTACATTTCAAATGGATTTAATTTCGGTATTAATTTCATTTGTTTACAAAAGGTGAAATTTCCATAAGTAATTTTAAAACAGATGTGATCCCTGACGCTTCGCGCACACATTTTTAATTACGAGTCAGTATCATTCTTTACGTATAGTACGAAAGATCGATTGTTTCCTTTTCTGCCTCCGAAAATAATTATAATTCTCTTCGTAGTTTACGTACACAATCTTTGGAAAATATCGCATTTTCATTCGCGGTGTTCGCTGAAAAACGAAGTAGTGTAATCTGCATTACAGTGTTTCCATTCAATAAACTTTGTATCAAAAGACTCCGTTGTGAGAAAATAAGTTGTCATCAGTGGCGTACTCTGTGACACTCTTAAGGATAAGTGGTGTCGAATTAATAATTTCCAGCTTCTCAATCATAAAGGATCTTCCACTACTGGTTCAGTTTGTTGAGCTCAATCATTCTGCTTCTGGTAAGTGAGGACTGCTACAAGATCCATAGCTTTCAAGTTGACCCACTTTTAGGTAAGAATATTTTACTTTATTATTTTGATTTCACTTGTCCTTTTCGTGCTGTGTTGGGATAAGATTTAACGCTCAAAAAAAAAACAGTCCACTTAAATTCCTCTAGGTAAATCCCCAACACCTAGGAAGCCGACATTTCGGGTATGGATTACCAATATCCCATGTATCATTTAAGGAAATTGACATACGTCCCTAATCATACAGGGTTGTTCAAAATCCGAGATGTTTTCGAGACATTGTAAAGTATTGTTGAATTTATTAATGGAGATTTGATTGAAAAATTATTCAAATGGAAGGCAATAATTATACAAATGAAGTTATGGTGAAATTGTTTATTCTTCAGGATCAGTGCGATCAAAGTGTAGCAAGAACATGCAGAATGTTTAATCCTGAATATAAGTTCTGGTTAAGCCTAAATCTTATTCTGCACTTTTGGTGGAAGCATGAGGATTGGCGTTAAAACAAGATAATACATTTAAAATTTTATCTTCTTTTGCAGTTATAAGTTTCGGCATTGTTCGTGCCGCATTAAGTTTTGATCCATAAAGGATGGAATTATACTGCAATCCTATACAAATTTTCTCTTGTTCATAGGTGCTGAGTCGGGATTCATCTCATTAAACATTGTTCTTGCTACAATTTGATCGCATTGACCGTGAAGAGTAAACCATTTCATCAAAAGTTTGTATAATTATTGCCTTCCATTTGAATCATCTTTCAATCAAATCTCTGTCAGTAAATTCAACAATACTTTACAATGTCTCGGTATGTCTCGGAAACGTTTCGGATTTTGAACATCTCTATATGATTAGGGACATATGTCATTATACTTAAATGATACGCAGGATATTAGTAATCCATTCCCGAAACGTCGGCTTTCATGGACGCCTAATACAAAATGTAGCTCAATATTGCTTTTAGTTCAAAAATCTTACAATTTAGGTATAGGAATATGTTATATCGTTTGATCGGAAATGCAATTCTCTTTCATTACATCTTGTGTCATACCATTTTGTCTTGTGTCATTCCATTTTATCGTTTAAGTATGTCTTGGAAACGCCTCAGATTTTGAACAATCCGGTATGATTAGGGACTTATGTCATTATACGTAATTGATACAAGGGATATCGGTAATACAGATCCAAACTTTGGGATTTCTAGGATTCCAAGTAATGAAGTGTAGAATGTTGAATTGAAGCTATGTTTTGCACAAAAAAAGAAGTAGATCAATTAATGACTCGAAAACCGCTATAGATCAGGAGGCTACGTTGATTCGAAAAAAGCAACGATATAGAGGATTTTCCATTTGAAATATCAAAGTTCTTAGTACCTACTTTATGATATAAGCGGCCACACCGCAGCGCTGAAAATATACTAGGTAGATAGAGCAGTGGATTCAATTAAAGAAACCAAATTTTCAATAAAATCTGACGTCCCGTTCTCCGTAAAAGTCCAGGGTACCATCGACCATGACCCACCCTGTATGCTAAGCAATACACATAGGTACAAAGAAGGTCATATCCCATTGGGTTGAAAATAAAAAGTTTTGAATGTAATATTTGCATATTCAATATCATCAATATCATCAATCATCAATATCATAGCACGTGTATGATAAACTATTTGGAAAATCAGTGTGGCCAGGAGAATCGTTTAGCTTGTTCGAATTTATTGTCTGAGTAGTCACCCATCTATATCCTGAACTCACCCAGGACTGCCTAGCTCCAGGAAAGAAATTAATAGCTATATTTCCAAATATATAATTCCGACCGAGTTTGAATTCCGTACTTGGCTTTGCAATGTCATTCTCAACTCTAACAAACTAATACTTTCGGAGATATGATTTTACAAAATTCCAATAATTATTCTCAATTCTATATGATTTCATAGAATACTCTAATTATAATTTCCTGATGTATATAAATCCAACATGAGATGAGTCATAAACCTACGTTTTGAATTTAGTTACGAAAATTCTTGAGAATTGACCCACAGAAGCCAAATGGAAAAAGTGGGAAAGCCCTGCAGACAGGAGCTTTGGCGTCTTTGTTTGAACTTTGACAAATTATAACTCCGAAAGTATTGGTTTCTCTGAGTTGGGCATGATATCATTGCATTCTTATTCAATTTATTTTATTTTCTGATGCAATTCTAACATGAGACTCCATTGAAATCATTCCCACCTCTGAGAAACCAATACTTTCGGAGATATAATTTGTCAAAGTTTGAACAAGAGCGACAAAGCTCCTGTCCACAGGGCTTTCCCACATTGCTTATAATAATTTCAAACTTTCCTAGCCATACGATCCTCTCAAACTTTTCCATAAGATTTTGAATTATTTTGAATATATTTTTTTTATATTCTAGTCATGCGATGCTCACAAAATCTTGTCTTCATGTCGGTATTTTTCAACTGACTACCTCGCTTCAATTCGATCAGATCAGTATTTTTCGAGTTATCGGGAAAACGAACCTAGTCGGCGCATTGAGACTCCAAACTTATTTCGCAAATTTCAGCTCTCTAACTCATTGCGTTAGAAAGTAATAGTTGCGAAGGCCGAACAGAATCAAGTTTGACCTCGTATTCCTCATTACATTTCTTCGTTCTGCCAATAGTGTCTCGAAATCTCAAAATTGATTTGTGAAATCTATGCATAAGTATATCAGTTATAAGAACTCATTTCGCGAACCTTAGTGCAGATTGCTCTGGACTTGTTGATTTATATTAATTTCGTATAACTCCGGGATCATAGGAAATTCCATTATCTCATTCGTCATATGTGGGAATTTTCAATATTATTTAAATTTTATGTTTATGACATTTGATACTTGCCGTTTTGTTTCAGTTTCAGTGTTTCATGGTAGTTATATATTTATCTGTTGCAAGTTATTGATTTTGAATAATTAATTAATTATTAAGCTAGTTTTAGTGTCAGGATGTCTCGTAAACTGACGTTAACCTGGCACACGCTAATAGGTTAGTTGTTCATGTCTGACCAGAATATATGGATCTGACTTTAGTAAAAGTGTCTCAGTTTACGGAATATAGACAGTCCCATTCGAATACATTCGTTCACTGTTGGTTCGAAAATCAACATTGCAGTATCTGTGGTGACGTACGGTCTCTTTTCAAATACATACTTTCACTGTTGGGTCGAAAATAAACAGTGCTGTGCCTGTGGTGGCGTAAGGACCCATTCGAATACATTTACTGTTGCCAAGGTATGCATGCAATTTGTATACTTAACTCACTTCCTTAAAATCTGAGAATCATCCAAGAATTTATTTAATTGGTTCCTTTCTGGGTTTCCTCTTCCAAGCTGTGAAAAATATATATAGAATAAAAACATTATTATTTTGAAAATTGCTACTGCGTTACAAACACACACCTGTTTATATTATAAACTCCCTCTGACCAAATACTTGCATTTATAAAATCTTTGAAATTTTCTTCAGATAGTTTCACTTTGAAGCATACATATTTTTTCTTGAATTTGACATCTTTTGCATGAGAGGGTTTTTTTTGGATAGCTAACTATTTTCCATTCATTGTTTGTAACTTGCATGACCGTCATCATGAATTGATAGGCACTATGTTCACCTATACAGCGTGCCAAAAAGATTTTAATGAAGAATTTGCTGATTCTAAAATTATTATTTTGAGATTATCTCTCTCTCGATTAAGAGTGTCCAATACAGGAGAACATACAATAGAATTCACCATGGTAAATTCGATTAAGAGTGTCCAATACAGAATATTGGACAATAGTACATAAACGCAAAAGCTTCTGACTTCACGTCGGTGCTTGCACCAATTTTTTTTTTCAATAAAAAAAAAATGTCTAGTGCCACGATTCTCACTACATTTTGTTAGAATTTTCGCGTTAACATTCTACAACTAATAACCATATTTGAATTGCATCGGATTTGTATTTTTGAGTTATTGAGGAAATAACAACCAACTTTAAGATTGATATAACTCCAAAACTATTTGGCCGATTATACTAGTTAACGAACTTAAATGTCGCATTCAGAAGCGCAATCTACCCTGAGAACTGAAAGTCGCTATTTCAATCCGTTCTCAAGGAATCATGCGATACATAATATTTAATATCCTTAGGTTTATATTCTACAACCACTCACCAAGTTTCAATTCGATGATCAGTATTGGCTGTAGACAAAATTATTACTCGAAAACCATTGGGCCGATTATGCCCATTAACGAACGTGTCCGTCGTATTGGGATGCACCACCTACTCTGAAAATTTCAAGTCGCTATATCTTTCCGTTCTCAAGTTATCGTGGCAACGGACGGCCGGCCGGACAGAATCGAATTTGACCTAGAATTCTTGATCAGGGAGTCGAACCTAATCTTTTGAGTCCATTTTCAGCGAAAAATTCGAAAACTACAGACATTTGGGCAACATGAGTGCGAAAATTATTCAGACGAAATTTATTCATAAAGCTAGATCGGTCTTGTTGATCCCATTCTGTGGTCTCCTCGATCGCGAGATTTAAAACCATTATACTTGTGGCACTCTTGTTCCTCGGAACAGAATGCTTATCAATTTGCCCAAATGTCTGTAATTTTCGAATTTTTGGCTGAAAATGGTCTTAAACGATTCGGTTCGACTCACTGATCAAGAATCGGCCATGGTCGAAATCAATTCTGTCCGGCCGTAGGCACGATAACTCTCGAACGAAAGGAGTTACAGCATTGAAATTTGCAGAGTAGTTTTGTAGCGTAAATATCTCGGACGAGTTCGTTAACGGGCAAAATCCACCAAGCGGTTTCGGAGTTGTGTCCCTTTTTAGTACAAACATTTTTTATGAATATATCCGAAACCGATCACTCGAGCTATCTGAAATTTAACATCAAATTGTATAATAATGACTTCTATATGCATGCGGAGTTTAGTTTTGACCGGGTTGCAATAAGATATAAAAAATTGGTTCAAGCCCTGTGGACAGGAGCTTTCTGGCGCTCTTGTTCAAACAGACATATTATATCTCCGAAAGTATTGGTTTCTCAGAGTTGGCAATTATATCAATGTATGCTTATGATAGAACTGCATCATAAAGGAAATTCAATTCAATTAATAGTTTATTTATCAAGATTAAATGAGCAATCCGAGAATGAGAAATGCACCATGGAAGAAATCAAATTAAAATAGCTGAAAGAAATTTGACTCTCTCTTATAGAACAGGATGACATGTACGAGTTTGAACACAGATCATATAATAAAGCTTAGATAGAATAATTATAGCATTCTGTGAAAACATAGAAGTACGATTAATTATTGAAATTTAAAAAAATCATATCTCCGAAAGTATTATGTTGTTGGAGTTGAAAATGATATCAATGGATTTTTATGGTTGAACTGCATCTCAAATAAAAATTGAATTTGAAATTTGTGACTTAAAAAAATATTTTTTTTTCGTTACTCCGAAACCATGTGGCCTATTTTGCCCAATAACGAACTCAACCGAGATATTCATCTCCCTAACCTACTCTGAACATTTCAACTGCCTGGCCCATTCCGTTCAAGAGTTATTGTAGAAATTTTTGTTTTAATTTTCAAATTTTTTTTTACACTTTGCGGTAACCTGGTCAATACAAAACTTCACATGCGTATAAAGGTCCTGATTCTACAATTTTACATTAACGAACTCTTCCGAGATATTTACGCTCCAAACCCACCTTGCAAATTTCAATCCTCTAACTCCTTTCGTTCGAGAGTTATCGTGCCTACGGCCGGCCGGCTGGACCGGACCGGCCGGACAGAATCGATTTCGACCTCGGATTCTTGATCAGTGAGTCGAACCAAATCGTTTGAGACCATTTTCATCCAAATATTCGAAAATTACAGACATTTGGGCAAATTGATAAGCACTCAGTTCCGGGGAACTAGAGCACCAAAAAATATTAAAATTTTTAAATTTTATTTCTACAATAAATCTCGAACAGAATGATCTAGGCAGTTGAAATTTCAGAGTAGGTTTCAGAGATAATTATCTCGGTTGAGTTCGTTACTGGGTAAAATTGGCCTGATGGTTTCGGAGAAACGAAGAAACAAATATTTTTTTACAACACAAACTTCAAATTTAATTCCTTTTAAGATGCAGTTTCACCATAAAAATCCGTTGATATCATTTTCAACTCTAACAAGCTAATACTTTCGGAGATATGATTTTTCGAAAATTCATTAATGAATCGTACTTCTGTACTTCTTATGTTTTCATAGAATGCTGTACTTAATTATTGTATCTATGAATTATTATATGATCTATGTTCTCACATGTCATCTTTTTTTCCTATGAGAGATACATGTCAAAATTATCCATGCACGACTTATAAAACGATCATTTTTGAAAATATTTCTTGCATCATTGAACTCAATCAATTGGAAAGCAATTATTTGAACATTGAATTCAACAATAATATTGCTCGTTACATTGGCATAGACATTTACATCGGCGCGCTTTTCTGCTGAAAAGAGTAAAACTGTAATTTTCGAATTTTTGGCCGACAGTAGTTTCAAACGATTAGTTTCGACTAACTGGTGAAGAATCCAAGGTCACAATGGATTCTGTCCGGCCAGCCGTCAGCACGATTACGCTGGAACGCAATGAGTTAGAGAGTTCAAATTTTCAGAGTAGGTTTGCAGTCCAAATGCGCTGACTAAGTTCGTTGATGGGCAAAATCCACCGAGTGGTTTCAGAGTTATTTGTTTTTCCAATAACTCGAAAAATACCGATCTGGTGGAATTGAAGCGTGGTACTCAGTTGAAAAGTGGGAAAGCCTGTGGACAGGAGCTTTGGCGCTCTTGTTCATACTTTGACAAATCATATCTCTGAAAGTAGTAGTTTCTCAGAGTTGGGAATGATATCAATGGATTATTATGATAGAACTACATCATAAAATCAATTGAATTCAAAAAGAGTCATTTAAAAAAAACTCAAGTGTGCCAAAAATTCACAATCCAAAATCACGAGACCAAATAATTATCCGAGATATTTCTCCTCAAATACACCCTGAATCAATTGAAACTTGGCCAATATTCCAGGTTTTGTTTCTACTGGAGATTCTGAACTCTATTTGATGAACATACCAAAATATACAGGGTGTCCCAATGAAAATTTGACCCCCCTCCCACAACTCAGAAACGAAGAATTTTCGAAGATTAAAAAAAAAAACAGGTCAATTTCTGTTTGGAGTGTGACGAACTTCCATCATGAGTTCTGAAAAAACCACCCCCACGAAAGCGGCATCAAACACCAACATTTTTTTAATGGGGAAGAGTTGTCGAGTGTTGGTTATTAAATGGTTTCTTTCTTGGTTTTCTCTACCAAACTCTGAAAAATATATTTGTTTTAAGTAATCATAAAAGGATACTGTTGGAGGTATATTCATCATTAAATGGTTTCTTTCTGGGTTTTCTCTCCCAAACTCTGAAAAATATCTATAAAACAAAAAAATTAATAATTTTGTGATTTGCTTCTGCGTAAGAAACACGAGATATTTGTCAGAAGCAATCAATCGTACAATGTTGCCTAACAAATAACAACGAAACAACATCAACGAAGAAACAACTATATCGTTTCGGAGTCTTATATAGACTCCAAAACGTTACGATAGGTAGGTTGCGCATCCGAATGGGAGAGTTGAGTTCATTGTTGGGCATAATCTGCCCAACGGTTTCGGAGATTTTACCTATCTGGAATATTATTTCCTCGATAACTCGAAAAGAAAAATATAGGCTCGATGGAATTGGAGCTTGGCAACTAGTTGTAGAATATCGACCAGAAGACGTGTGTAAAATTTTGTGAGGACCTTACCACACATAAAAGTTACGAAAGAAAAAATTGGTTCAAGCACTTGAAGTGAAGACGTGAAGTCAGGAGCTTTTGCACGTATGTTCTATTGTCCATTCTTCTGTAATTGACACTCTTAATCGATTTTACTATGGTAAATTCGATGCTTGAACCAATTTTTTATTTTTGGTTCTACGACTAAACATTACTTGACAAAAGTTGTCGATAATCTCATTTGCAACAAAAAAGGTTAGCTATTTTTTTTTGTGAGACCAATAGTTCGTCATAAAAACTATGTGAACCCCTTTTTTCAAGATAGCGGACAAGGGTTGCAACCCCTCAAACTTTAATTTACCTATAAACTGACTCCCCTGTGTAAATAAAATTCCGTCTTCTGACAAATGCACGCTAAGCCAAAAAAAAAATGTATCATTTCAATGGACTATGCTTCAATTATATCGACCGTGTAAGGTGCACCTAAAGATTCCGGCATCATCCCCAGTACTGCCAATCCGGAACGGGAAACCGTACCGATTCCTTCATTTCCACCACCACCACCACCCGGTGCGCATCTCCGCCAACTGCATCTCTCGTACGGTGCCGGTGCACGGGGTCCGCCGCAGCAGGTTCGACAATCTAGAGTGCACTTCGGGTTCATTATCAAGGCCGTATCAAGACCGCGCGGTTCACCGACCCCCGCGCTGATGTAACGCGAGCGCTGCTGTGACTACCTGCGGGTTTCCTTCGTGTGTACTGCTGCCGGAATATCTGCACAGTGAGGGGTACCATCGACGATTGGTTCTTATGGCCATTTATGAAATTTTATATTTGGCTGTTATTGGAAACGATCGATGTGTTTGTCGCTCTAATTGGTTATTCGGGTTTACATGCTGCCCAATTAGCCTTTAAAATTGAAAGAAAACGTATGGACAATAAACTGAACCAGATGCAGATATAAAGGGGAGGCTGATGGTTGCTTTCTTGTTCATAGAATATCCCTCTCGAAATTTGACCTCTTAGTCCTTTATGAATCCTATGTACTTTATGGACCCCCCAATGCAATGCTGTAAGGGCTAGCTATCAAGGCCTACCTGGGGAGACAGAAATGACTGGATATTGTATATTGATGTAGGGGGTAACGTTGCACTGCAACCTTAAGGTTGCCTTCCAGTATATGGGATAGCTTCAAGGACGCTACATCTTCGCTCCTGCAGATGTCTTGCCCAAAGCATTCCTCGCGTTGGTTTGAGATGGCGAGGCATTCCGTTATCAGGTGATCAGGTGTTTCATCCTCCTACCATCAGAATCTGCACTCGTCAGTTTCTGCTAGCCCTTATCTCATCATATACTTCTTAAGGCCGCAGTGCCGTGTGAGGAAACCAGTGAGGAGTTGCAGCGTATTCTTACTGAGGTCCATAAATGTCTTGGATCTTACATTGTCAAAGTTCTGGAGGAATTTTTTGGAGTGATACATTCCAGGGATAGATCTCCAGAAAATACCTCTTTCAGGTTTTCAGTTTCGTATTTCATCCGAAATTCACTTTTATAGGTGTATCTACCAACCCCACAGTAGGGTTCTGGGCCAATAATGGAGGTTTGTGCTCTTCTCTTGGCAAGTGTGTTGGCCTCCTCATTTCCTTTAATTCCCTCGTGACCAGGAACCCAGACCAGAGGAAGGAGACCCTGTGGTTCTTGCCTACTTCATTGACCTTTATTCGGCACTCCCATATTAGCTTGGACTCGATAACATGGTAGCTCAAAGCTTTAATAGCAGCTTGACTGTCAGAGTGAATTGCTATATCACATCTCTGATAGTTTCTTTCTAGGTTCATTTCCATGCATCTTTCTATTGCAAGTACTTCTGCCTGAAAGAAGCTCAGATGGGAGCCTAGCGATGCGAGCATTTAGTGTCTGCCCCATATACGGCAGCGCCAGCTCCTGTAGTGATTCTTGAACCGTCTGTGTACCATTTAATGGCATTATTTTAAGAACTTTGGCGGTGGATTCCCTGTCCCAGTCTATTTTCCTACCGAGCATCGTAGTGAAGTTCTTTTCTATACTTACTTCCTCAACCATTTCGTCACTAGGAAGATTGGAAAATGAAATGTACCTGGTGAGAGAGGACAAGGCTTTCTGGTTTTTAATACTCTCTTTACTCTCCTTTCCTGGAAATTCTGAGAATGGATTCATGGGCCATTTTATCTATAACTAGATGAAGTGATGTGAGATTTGTGATAATCTCAAGTGCCCTGGAAGGACAGGTCACCTTAGCTCCACACACGGGCCAATCTTTGTGCTTTGTCGAGGGGTTTCCTCGTGCTATTCTGGCTTGTTGTTGTGTACCAGACTACTGCCCCATACCAGAAGTGACTATGCTGACATGCAAGGGTTGCCACAAGGTGGGGTCCTATCATTCCTGTTGCTGGTCAAGTATGGACTTCTGGAAAGTCTTTCGGCCGGTGGTTTCAATGCCCGCAGCAAGCTGCCCTCAGTATCCCGAAAAGTGGTATGAGGAAGAAGGGCTTTACGTCAATTCCTCTTAGAACACCTTGTTCCCCTTCTATAGAAGGAGGAATCTAAATCTCAGAGCTCCGGTCCTAAATGGCAGACTATGAACTTCCGCAGTGACCTAAATTCTCCATATTCAATAGACAATTTCACTCATATCAAAATTTGACCAACCACAGGCCAAAGACAGCTCGTATTATCACGGAAACACCAACTGTCTTTGAATTATGATTCGTCTTACAACTTTGGTGTTTTCAATGACTCAACCATGGAACTGGACTGTTTGATAAATGATAAATATAAATTACAGACGTCAACACGAGTCTTTTTGTTCGTGAAATAGTCTAATGAAATATCACTTGCGACTGAATTTGTCTCATAAGTCTGTTATTTCTTAACTCAACTGAGTTGCTCAGAGAAAACACCACTCGTCCTTCGGACTCGTGGTGTGTTCAAGCAACTCATGATATTACTAGTGAAAACAACATCCAATAAATGCTGCAGTGTATACCAAGCCTAACCACGCTATCTCACAGCCATTCAGCTCGCTCGTACTTGGAAGAAGCAGGTCCATCGAAATTACGCAACGATTATCGGATGTACCGGATAGCCAAGATGCGGTAGCCGAATTCTGACCACGCGTAATCTTATCCGGTAATCTCGTCGGCCAAATTGGATGTACTACCAATTGGTAGCGTAATAAGATCCGAAAAACTAACTGGACCGGGGAACCTAAACGGATAAGTCTGAGAGTACTGCCGAATGGATTGGTTCAATTAGCAAAGTGCATGTTTATTGGATCGTCAAGAGCTCAATTTCTCATTGGTGGAATGTTCTTCACGATAAAAACTTGCAGCAAGCAGAGAATACCTACTGCCAAATCATTTCTATTTTTCGCTTCGCATTCATGAGCAGGAGAATGTTCGATTTAAGTAATGGGATTTCTAGTAATCAAATAAGCTGATGATGACTCTTTCAAATATGAAGCTTTTTTTTCTGTTCTCCATTCAATGATATCGTATACTCGTACGAGTATGTAAGACAACCTAATTACATACCAAGAATCATAATAACTGTAAGTGAATTGAACATTTTTAGATAGGTACACAATTTCATCAATTATATTGTATTAATTTGTGGAGAATTTTGACTTGTTTACTGTTGTTGTTAGAAGGGTTGATGAAGTATATTGAGATTTTAATTCTTGTGGAACGGAAAACTAAGCTGAACTGCTTTTCAACCAGTTGTGTCTGAAATATGCCGATCTATCTCCAGTGATCCATACTAACAAAATTTTTATTTTTCAGGTGAGTCAAGAGATGATTTTTTCGTCCACAATCTCTTTGCATGTACGGTAAGGAATATCTTTTTTCTTTGTTTTTGTATAACTGTCTTATTTAGGTCAAACAAAAATATTTTGTTGATGAATATGCATATAAATTTTTTTGAGAGTTCTAACAACCATTCAAAATTTATGTCATATGAAACAGTTTCACCCAATCATGTCAACATTAATCGATAATTTTTTACTAAATATAGTAACCAATCAAATTACTTAATTTTGAGTTATGTGTCATGGATTATAGCGATAATACCCTATTGGTGGGTTTCACGAAGCTTCGATTAGCTTAATTGTGGATTTAATTCGATGGTTACATCAAAATTGAACTGGGAATCGACATAGAATCGCACTAATTCGGCAATTAAGAGCTGTCAAAGCTTTGTGAAACCCACCGTATATGTGCTGTTTTCAGATTGACAATCAATTATTGTATTGAAAATTATTAAACGTCAGATTGACAATCAATTTTAAAAATCTACAAAGTAAAAAATTATCATATCGAATACCCTTCAGGCCTTGATAAACACTGAAATTTTTGTCATAGAGAATGCTTCAAGCGTGTTGCTATTATCAAGCTTTCAGCATTCACTATGACAAAATTATTTCGGTATTATCAAGGCCCTAGGGATATTACTACTGAAAATTATTAAACGTCAGAATGACAATCCAATATTTTGAAATATACAAAGTAAAAAATTATCTTATCGAATACCCCTCGGGCCTTGATAAATACTCAAAATTGTGTCATAGAGAATCCTTCAAGCGTGTTGCTCAAGGAGCCTGAGGCCGCAGGCCGAGGGCTATTATCAAGCAATACGCTTTCAGAATTCTCTATGACAACATTATCTCGGTATCATCAAGGCCTTAGGGGTATTAATGATTATTTTATTCAGTTCAATTATTATCAATCACTATAACAACACTATTGAGTTTGATAACTTCATCCCGAATAAATTTCAAAATGTCACGTTTTGGCAATGCGAATGTTCAAAGTATAAATTCGCTAATCAAAGGAAAAATTTATGCAATTTTGCTACGAAAGAGATTATGAAATGATTGAACATATAATCTTGAAAGAATCTTTAGAAGATTGGGCGGTTGATATGAGAAAGAAAGACGGGAACGAATTTAAAGGAGCAACGGCGAAGACAATGTGGAACGTTTCGGGCAAACTCTTGCAAGATACTTGCACCTATACTATAATGACCATTCCAAGAGGCCAGCGATGCAATCAGGAAGAAACTAAGCAGATCCAGTTCAGTTTCGTTAAATTTGTCTGAAGTTAACAAAATAATATTGGTATAGGATGAAAATACTCGTGAAGGTCTAATGCGTAAATTTCACCATATCGCTGCTGTAGATTTAGCGTGGCGAGGAGGAGAGGCAGTTGCTTGTCTAGTGAATTTTTTCAATTCGAGAAAAATTACGATGACTCTACAAATAAATCGCATTGAATACAATCCGGTTTTCAGTAAAACATGCCAAGGTGGTTATAAAAGCTGTAGAAGTAGTAAAAAGTTGGTTTCCAATAGTGATAGACAAAGCTGCCCTATACGTCTTTTTCATAAAGTGATATCAAAACGAGGCAACAATATTACCTCACCACAATTGTTCTTGAAACCAAATCAACACTGGAAAAATTAAACACAATATCCAATTTATCCAGAATTGGCTGAGTTAGCGATTGCTAATGAAGTTTTTATCATCAATTCGCACTGTTTCAAATACCTGGAAGTGCATTTCCGATGCAAGGCCTGTCACCAGCAATGTGCCCCAGGAGCCAGTTTTTGGCTCCGTCTCTTCATGATCTACAGAGCCGATTTGCTCCATGTTCGGAGCATACCCTGTTCTCACTTTGAGGACGACACTCAGCCTTACATCAACCCTATATCTAATGACGCCTTGCTTTAATCAGACCTGAATCGTATCAGTCGGAGGATTGGCTTCTCGACACCAATCTAAAAATGCGTTGTCCTGAATATTTGAAAGCAGAAACTGAATAACCAATACTGTCTGGTCAGGCATCCGCTTGCTGCCATGGATTCACATGGGACCTAGGATTCACCATTTCGTTCCAATTGAGTAGGTCACAACATGGATAAATAGTAACATCGGCAGCAAGAATTCTCTTCTTCCCTTTCTGGCTGTTCGCCTACTCTCTACTGCCATGTAATCAAAAGCTTCATAGTATACAGGGTGATTCACGAAGACCGAATATTTCAAAGACCTGAAATTTGATAGTTAAGTTTTGCTAGCACAGATGAATTCTTAAAAAAAAAATCAGATTCGTTCGACTTCTGGTTTCACCAGAAATAATACCAACTTTCGTTCTTTAAATGTAATACCCATTGAATTCTACTTTGATTTAATGTGTCACTCACATAATATTATCCTTAGGGCTTCACGCGAGAACGAGATTTTTCTCGTCTCTTCTCGTTCTCTTCTCGTGAAAGCGAGAAGAGACGAGTCGAGACGTTTTCAAAAATATTATAGGCGATACCGAGACCACATACAGTTCAACACGAGAGTCTCGTTTTTGGTCTCGTTAAATTTTTTGTATGAAGTTTTATATACTACTCGATTTTTTTCAACACCCACGCAAAATAATTAAATATGAAAAGTTCCATCTATAATTACCAATATATTTCGTTCATATTATGCATCGATCGTTCTAGAAATACACGATTTTTTAGAAGATTATTAATTCTTTATGACCTTGCGATAATTGTGATTATTTTTCAAGAAAAAATAGAATTCACAACCATAAAAAATGATCCCATTATGAATTCAATACTTAACGGACAACTTTCATTACCCCTAAAGATGTGAACAATTATTATATACATCTGTGGAACTACGTATAATAAAATTGGTGAAGTAATGAAGCTATTCAATGTTGCGAAAAGTGTTATGAGGAATACGCCAAGAACACCCTCAATGATCTACCCACCGGGAAGGTATTTTTTGAAAACTATAGCAAATTGTTCAATTCTATTAAAAAATGTATCGACATCGATAGCCTATTTAAAACATCAACAAAACTTTCGAAATATTTGAAAGCTGAGTTTGAAGAATATTTGCTGTTAGAAAGAGCAAATAGGAATCAAATTATTTCAAAGTAGTGGAGAGTGATGAAAAAGTTCTTCCTACACTTTCCAAGATGGCCGATTATTTATTAATGGCTTCATCTGTGCCTGTTGATTATTTTCCACAGCAGGTATGATCATGGCAAAACCCCGTACATCATTGAGAAATGATGTGATGCAAGCGTGATTGTGTTTGAATTCTTGGTCATCGAGTAATTTAGAAGTTGACATTATCAGTGTTTAAAATTAAAAATAATATATACATGTACAAACATTTTTGTATAAGAGAGTAATAAAGATAGCTTTACAAAATTATTCACTATTGTATACCATTTCGTTTATATATTATAATATTTATTATCGTTATTCAGAATTTAGCGAGACGAGATGAGACAACTGATAACGAGACGAGAACGAGACATAAATGAGACTTAATATTTTCGGATTTGGCGAGAGCGAGACGAGATTTTTTATACTCTCGCCTACTCTCGTCTCGTGTAAAGCCCTAATTATCCTCAGAAAATTCCTCAGAAAACACATAATATTATCCTCAGTTCTTGATCATATACATTCGTATACGAGTTTTGGTCGAAAAATGTTAATTTCGCCCAAGAGTAATGTTCTTCATTTGCAAAATTAAATGATTTTTTATTTAAATCCAAAATTACAAGATATCGTTTTTTATGGTGGATGCATAATATTGGATAACTAAACGTAGTTTTCAATTGCAATCAACTTTTCTCCATAAATTATTTCGATATTCTAGAAGATAAGTTACTTTACTCCAATGCAAAATTCACTTTTTGGCGCTCTAGTTCCTCGGAACTGAGTGCTTATCAATTTGCCCAAATGTCTGTAATTTTCGAATTTTTCGATGAAAATGGTCATAAACGATTTGGTTCGGCTCACTGATCAAGAATCCGTGGTCGAAATTAATTCTGTCCGGCCGGTCCGGCCGTAGGCACGATAACTCTCGAACGGAATGAGCTAGACAGTTGAAATTTCCAGAGTAGGTTTGGGAGATAAATATATCTGCTAATTTTGTTATTGGGCAAAATCGGACAGATGGTTTCGGAGTAACAGAAATTTTTTTTTTTTTTTACAGAAGAAATTCCAACTTAAATTTCTTTCAATAAGCAGTTTTACCATAAGAATCCAATGATATCATTTTCAACTCTAACAAGCTAACACTTTCGGAGATATGATTTTTCAAAATTTCAATAATAAATCGTATTTGTACGTTTTCACAGAATTAAATAATTATTCTATGTATGAATTGTCATAATGTCAACTTATTTTCCTGAGACATGACAGTTTTCTGGCCTGAAAGATGACGAAGAGTGAATATAAGGGTAAAAAACAGTCAAATAGACCCCCATGTGGCGATCTTATGTCGAAAAGTGAAAATTAAGAATATATATCCCAGGTAAGTACCGACGTTTTATTCCAATACCGGAGATCGATAAGATCGTTCGAGGAGCCCGATAGCTGGTCGGTCTGACCCGTCGGGTTTCGGAACGAGAGAAGGCGGGATCAAATCCCGGAAAGGAAATTACACTTTTTGCGCTCTAGTTCCTCGGATCTGAGTGCATATGAATTTTCATTTAAGATGCAGTTTCACCATTAAATTCCATCGATATCATTTTCAACTCCAACAAGCTAATAATTTCGGAGATATGATTTTTCTTAATTTCAATAATGAATCGTACGTACTTCTTAGTTTTCACAGAATGCTATAATTATTCTATCTAAGCTTTATTATATGATCTGTGTTCATACTCGTATATTTCATCCTGTTCTATAAGAAAGACTCAAATTCATTTCAGCTATTTTAATTTGATTTCTTCCATGGTGCAGTTCTCATTCTCAGATTGCTCATTTAATCTTGATAAATAAACTATTATTTGAATTTAATTTCCTTTATGATGCAGTTCTTTCATAAAAATACATTGATATAATTCCAAACTCTGAGAAACCAATACTTTCGGAGATATAATTTGTCTGTTTGAACTAGAGCGCCAGAAAGCTCCTGTCCACAGGGCTTGAACCCATTTTGTTCGGAAAAACGTCGTAAGCAAATGCAAACAATTAATATATACGTTTTTAATTTTACAATTTTACAAAAATGAATATTATTGCTCCTCCGAGCATACAAGTAGACCTTCTACCGGAGGAATAATTCTTCCTCAATTCGGTTATGATATTTTGCGCTTTTTGTTAAGTCGTTATTGAAACAAGATATACGAATTATTTTTGAGCTTCGAGAAAAGATTTAAATCACCCTGTGTTAAGGAAACAAATGAAACATTATCACGAATTTCCCGCTTCGAACGTGACTATCATTTTTTTCGAAAATCATCTACAAGGTGGTTACCAGACACAAATTGTACAACAAATCTTTATTTTTCCAGTACGGTCCTGATATTCGGAATTTTTTAATATGTTTTATTTTGACTTAGTATGAGGGTACTTAATATGAATCAAATCGAATCTGTAGTTTTCGAGCTATGGGTCACACAATTTTTTGGCTCAATTACATTCAGATTCGAAGTCGCCATGGCTTGTTCTACTCAGGCTTAAACCAAGTACATTCACTATCTGATTCTCCTGATTTTTTTTCCGAAAGACCACGAACATTTAATATATCGACTTGTTGATCTTGTTGATTATTTTGTTGTACACGGCCATTGTATACATAGATTTCATGATCAAATTAAAGCGAATCCACTACAAAGGTGGACCTGATGGCCACATTGTGCATATCTTCAAGACTTAGTTTCCTCGTATTCACAAAAATCAGAACATTCTGAATTCAATTTACCCACCCACTTTACGGTACATTTCTCTGTGAAATCATTCCGATCATACATATACACGAAGTCTTGCGCCCTTTAAATGAAATTTTAATTCGTTTAAACATGGAAGTTCATTGTAGAAGGCGCAGCGAGTTCGGAATCTTATTATACCTGCATGCACATAACTACATATTTGGATGCAAATATGAATACAGCACTCGGAGTCGTACATTAAGTTTCGTAATTTATAATTAGTGAAATTCACATTGTATGTTCCGGATGCAGTGTAGGATATGTAGGAACGATTTTCATTAATGCTGCGTGCTATTTTTGGTTGAAGCCATGATAATCTCGGAGGAATTCTATAAGAATGGCTTGGATATTCGTTCTCATGATTCCGTGTGGGTATGTAATGAGATTTTGTTTCGAACATCTTCATTTTGGTTTCTTATTAGTTTATAATTAATCTTTCTCACTGTTCATACTGGTGACATCTGAAAGTTTCTAATTATTAAGAAAGGAAGTTCATATCAATTTGTTCTCCAGAATTAGGTAGACCAGACTATGCTCGACAGCTCCCTGTTTTAGCGCTTTGTGAAAAATACAGTGACCATAAAAAGTATGGATTAATTAATTTATTTCTTTCCCTTTCAGGAAACGTGAAAAATGGTTTGATAGGCCAAGAAATATTTTGCCGTAATTCTTATTGTTCTACCATTTCCAATTACCAAGCAGTGACGTCATCCATATTTCTATATGGATAATTATGTCATAAAATTCTAAATTCGTTTATGCACATATATCTCCATTCGGGTCAATAATTCTGGAGAGATTCCTTCTTTGGATTTGAAAAACCTGTGAGAATTTTTATATGAGGTCTTTACCAAATAAATATATTTTTATTGCAAAAAGGATACTTGCAGGTGTCATATCAGGCTGTATTGCTCTTATTTCGTTCAGAATCTTCTGTTTCAACTCCTCATTGTTCTTTGGCCGATTGCGGTAAACTTTGCTTTTGCTATAACTCCATAAGAAAAAGTCTAACGGAGTCAGAGCTGGAGACCGAGCCGGCCATTCAATAAAACCTCGCCGACCGATCCACCTGTTCGAGAACACTTCGTCCTGGTAAACACGTAGGACATCGTGAAAATAATGGGGTGGAGCTCCATCGTGTTAAAACCATAGCATTTCATTTGGCAGATCTAGATCTGTGTCGTTTGGAAAAAACCGTCAACGTCGTAATCAGGTTATCCCGTAATAAAGGCAAATATTTACAGAGTACAGATATAAACAGAGTAGGTTTGGGAGAAACATATCTCGGTTATGTTCGTTATTGGGCAAAATCAATCTGATGGTTTCGGAGTAACGGACAAAAAAAATTGTTTTTATACAGGGTTTTCCAATAAGAGGTGTTATTTTGAATAGCCCGCTATTTCGGTAGATGTCACTTTTGAAGCTGTCATTTTTTGAAATTTGACAAGTAGAAACTAGGCCATTAATAAAAATGAAAAGAGACACTCTTCAACACGGAAAAAAAATATTGCTTCTAATATATGAAATTCATATACTGACTAACTGAATTTCATATACTCGGCGTGACAGAAGAACTTACATCTAATCTTATCTGACTGCAGCACCTATTCATAATACGCATCCGGATCTTGAAACTAATCTACTATCATATTATTAGTAACAGTCAGGTCTGAAGGATCTGATGAATTTGACATATGGAACTAGAACCATCGTATACCAATGTAGGATCCCGAGCATATAAAGATGAGAATCTAATCAGATTAACAGTATACCAACGATTTTGAGTACTAGTTAGTCCCGCTTTCGAACCTAGCATTATTGTCATACATTGGTTATATTCCAGTCATATTAGACTTATGATTCAGTTATATGAATTTAGTAATCTCATCATATAAACCTGTAATCTTGAATCTTGTAATATAAAACTAGTAACCTCATCATATGAGTCTTTATTTCTCGTTTATCTGGCAGATGATGATCTATTTTATATTTATACGTATGAGCCCGGAGAACCGAAAAAAATTATTCGAAAAAGAAGTTTTTTCGAATCATTTTGATCATTTCTTCAAGCACATCCATATGTATCAGATGAGATCAATATCAGCCAGATGAACAAGAAATCGAACATCATCAGAATAGATAGAAATATTATAAAAAAAACTCAAGACAAACAAAAACGATTTTATCCTGGGAAAATTTATTGATCTCTTCACATAATGAAAATAAACATTTAAAATTCTAACATAGAAAATATTCAATAAAAATTAATAACAATTCTTGTGCCAGTCTGTCACATATACATAACACTATAAAATATTATAAATAACATAAAAAATGACTAGCTTTAATACTACAAAAGGTATATATACATTAATTCGGTAATACTGAAGTCAATGAAGGGTTCGTGTTCTAATGAATTTCATTCAAAATGGACTCACATTCTGATCCCTCAGAAAAAGAGTTACTTTCGCCGTCAGTGTCTGTAGATTCGAATATTGGAGTTTGTCCAATACTGGGAGATTCGTACTGAAAAAAAAAATTTTATTAAAGAATGAAAAGAACCATTTGGAGAAAAAATGATGCAAATTGATGATGCAATTTGATGATTCTAATATTAGCATATCATTGATTGCCTTGAATAATGAATTTCATCGGAAAATTCTGGAGTTTTTGAAAAATGTAATCAGTTATACAAATTTGAATCAATAGGTACTACATAATACTCACACTGGCACTTCCATTTCTTACATGAAGAGCGAGTGCAGTTTGAAATTTAAGGCGAGGACCAATCTTCGGGATCAATATTTTCAACGTGTCTTGGCTAAGCATTTTAACGGACCCTTGATCAATTCCCTCATCTGCAAGAAAAACGTACAATAGATAAGCAAATAAATCAGGGGCTGATTTTTTTCAAAATGGTTTTATTCCGTCATTATTCTTATGGATGTATGGATGTGAACTGAGATTTCAATTGGATGTGTAATTTCGATTTTTTGGCAATGTTAATGAAGGAAAATTTTAAAACGATCACTGATGATTTTCATTCATAACAAAAAAATTTTTCAATACTCCAATTATTTTCTTCATTTTACATTATTTAAAATGATATAAAATGTATTTTTACGTTGTTTTTTATAGCTAACCTAAACTAACCTAACCTAACCTGCCCAAATATGTAAAATATATTGAAAACTGGTGAGGGGCGATAAACTGCAAATTAACCTCATATTTTTTTATAATTTGAACCTCTACAAACAATGTGAATAAGTCCCTGTATTCAAAAATGTCTGTATAATGTTATTGTTTCAGAGAAAGTGGTTATGATTCGTTTTCAATTTAACCATTATTCCGATTTTCGTTTACAAATCAAACCAAAAGAAGATAGGAAAAAACGCGGATAGTATCATTTCATCAGTTTCTCTAAAAATAAACCAAGGATATGATATTAGATTTCCGCTATCTCTTATAGTTTGAAAGTTGTAACAATGAAACATCAAAAACTTCCCCCTGAACAAAAAGAATTTATTCCCAGAGTTGGGTATTACTGACGTATATACATACTTAAAAAAAATTAACGATTCTGATGTATACAGACATGAATTCATACCCAAAGAATTAAAGAAAATATTTTCCAAGTATCATACACTATCAATCAATAAGCGAATGGCGTGTAGGTACTTACCTATAGAAATCTTAAAATATATTCCAAATTTAAATCCTTCAGGAAGGCTTCCATTCTTGAAATCGCTCACTTAAGTAGGTACCTATAAGTATACATTGTTCTTCGCACAAATATAAAAATAATAAAATATTACTGAATCGCTTCACAAATGGAAATGCCCTACACAACACAACTTCCGCAACCTACTGCAAGTTTGTGAAGATTTAGGCGGTCATTGGGTCATCATCTTCTCTTCTTGAACAACGAATGTTCATTTCGAACAGACGGGATAATTGCATTTATACGACGGGAATACTAGAACCGTGCGAAATTTTATAGTATGGTTGAGAATATAACGCGTATATAATGCTCTATTCGATCGATAAGCTAGAAATCTGTCATTGGACCACGATTTCTAGAAAGATTGATATTTTGATTCGTATCGGAAAGGTTTTCTAAATCATTGAAACATTATATCGTTAATATAGGAAATTCATGTTACTGGTATATGTTACATGTTCGTACGACGTCGTTCTGGATCATTTTTTTCCGTGAAGAACGCATTGAAATTATTAAAATTCACTATAAAAATGGTGAAAATTTGGCAGAGACGGTTCGCAAAACTCGAACATTTTTGGGTCCTTGTGAAGCACCTTGTCGTACCGCAATAAAGAAATTGGTGAAAATGAACAAACTTTATCGTCCGCAAAATAACTTTCTTGTCCGCTGTGGTCACTATGAATACGGCATGATACGGTTCAATACAAACATAAGTGTATGTGTCGTTTGCTATTGTGAAATTATTTAATAGGTCAGAAAATCATAAAAATATGTGGAGGACGACGAAAAAATTGAATATGCACCTGAATATGTCCTTGGTACATAAATCACTATTTTTTCTTATGCTAATGCAGTCAGAAAATTCGGTTCAGCTGATTTTCACATACATATTTGGTGCACGAGTCTCTTACTTGAGAATATGATACACCAAATGGTTTCTCCAGGAGTAAAGCCTCCACCGCAAGTGTACCTTCGAGTACTTTCTCCTCCTTTGGTTTCTATTGATACGGCTTGTGGCAGATTCACTAATCGTTGTATTGTAAGACATATTCACAGATGCAGACTCGTAAATTGCTAGCTACAAAATGGCGAATGCGCTAATGAAGTTTGTTCCATTATTATCATGCTGCAGTAAAATATTTAAGAATAATTAGGGTAGTGTGGGTTATAAAGATATCTTACGCAGAATATAAAATGTTTATAGTCGTTACTCAGTTAAATGGAAATGAACTTGCCCTGGTCTTAATAGTTTTTGCTTGTTTGGTTTAGTCACTTGCTCGAATCAACTTTCATTGTTATGTCTGAATCAGCTGAAAAAATTTGCCACATTATACTGCCATATAAATAGTTCAGGTTAGCATGAAACCTACACAAACAATCGATATTCTATTGAAATTATAGCACCATAAATTTTCATCAGAAGGTATAGTAGCCAGACTCGTAGCCAGACATGTTTCTACATCATTACAATATTAGATTTAATTGAATTCTGAATGAGTCTTTATTGGCATTCGGTGAAGGTTTCATTTGCAGCCTTCATAGCCTTACTTTCTCAAGAGCCTCTGACGAATGAATACATCCAAAAAATTAACAAATTTCGAACAAATGTTCATTTATTCAAAATATACCTACACTCTCTAACCACTTGTGTGGCCAGGGGATTTGTTCAATCCTTAGGTTTTGGAACCTCTATGAAATGTACTGCAACAAATGACTGCGGTTAAAACAGTGACGGGTAAATGCTCTATATAATTTTTTAGGGATATTCGGTATTTGTAGTGCAAATTGTTGTCAATTCATTCGTAGAATGGAATATTTTTCGAAAACGTTGCATCTTACGGACATAAGACTGGTATACCTATATTGTCTTCACTTCAATAGCCTATATTTCAAGAACGCAGGCTTTCCAGATGTATGTTTATTAGGGTGGTCGTTAAAAATTAAATTTCTTGCGGCACCACCTAAAAAGCTTCCTTTTTATGAAAAAACACTAGGAAAATTTTTTATAATTTTTTCAAGTCAAGACAACACGTGCCTCAAGACGATTCAAGTTAATTTTTGGGTAATATCATGTTTTTCAGGAAACTTCTTATAAAATATGAAGTAATAATTATGTTGACTGAAAATTGTGAGAATTGGTTAGAAGACTCTAATTATCAAGATTGTTTGACTGCTGTTACAAATTTATCAGTGGTTAACGATGTCGCCGAACGAGGTGTTCAACTAATGCAAGAGTACAACGATTTATTCACAAAAGATGAAGAACAAAAGCAATTCCTCATTCAAATCTTAGATGATTACAGAAGTAAAGGCATTAAGAAAACGAAAGAAAGTTTACTTAAGGATTGGAATGAAGAAAACTAGAGCTCTGTATATATACAGAGATATGATATGTCAAAGCTTGAATAATTACTCGCTAGTAGTTTGACAAGAGCTCCAAAGTTCCTGTCCGCAAAGCTTTCCTATTTTTTTTTACATGAGAACCTCTCCAAAATGGCCCTCACTATATAAGGGCCGTAATAGGATCAATTTCACCGCAGTTTTGCAAATTGTTGCACTATCTAATGATATATGGAAGCTACACCGAGTGTCCCGAAATAAGGTTAAAAACATTCAATAGTCTATTCTACGTCAAAAGCCAGAACGAAAATATCATATAAACATACATCTGGAAAGCCTGCGTTCTTGAAATAAAGGCTATTGAAGTGAAGACAATATAGGTATACCAGATCGACCGTCTAGCCTCAACATGATTAAAATTTGCTGACGTATGTAAATCTATCATTTGAGGTGGGTCATAGACATACGTTTTCAACTTAATTTTTAATGAGTACCTACTATCATTATAATCCATTGATATCATTCCCAAATCTGAGCCTCAACATGATTAAAATTTGCTGACGTATGTAAATCTATCATTTGAGGTGGGTCATAGACATACGTTTTCAATTTAATTTTTAATGAGTACTATCATTATAATCCATTGATATCATTCCCAATACTTTTACTATAGTATAAGTATTGGTTTCTCAGATTTGGGAATGATATCAATGGATTATAATGATAGTACTCATTAAAAATTAAGTTGAAAACGTATGTCTATGACCCACCTCGAATGATAGATTTACATACGTCAGCAAATTTTAATCATGTTGAGGCTAGACGGTCGATCTGGTGGCAATCTGGCATCAATCTGACATCAATCTTGCCATCAATCCGGATCATCAGTCCATCAGTCGACGCGCATTCAATCAGTTTCCCGTCAATCTGTCATCAATCCATGATTGAAGGTCAGATTAACCGTGTAACCTTCGTCATAGAGCATTCTATGAAAACATAAAATTACGAATAATTGTGTTTATTAGAGTTGAGAATGGTTATCAATGGATTCTTATGATAAAACTGCATCTTGAAAAAAATTGGGAAAGCCCTGTGGACAGGAAGTTTGGCGCTCATGTTCAGATTTTTACAAATCATATTTCCGAAAGTATTGGTTTCTCAGAATTGGGAATGATATCAATGGATTCTTATGATAAAACTGCATCATAAAATCCTCATAATTGTACGATAGCTGAGGTTAGTTCATCGGTCATTTTGCATTCAATCATACTTCGTTTTTTGGAACAGAAGGTATTTTATTTCATGAGTACGCAACGAATTCTGAATAGAACAGGAAAATAAATATGTTAAGTCTCTTATATAAGTAACATTAAATCGACCGTGTCCAAAGAAAGTATATAACTACTAGCGGCCCGGTACGTGCTTCGCTACGTATAAAGGGAAATAATAAAAAAATTTAATTGAAACATCAAATTCATTTATTCAAACAAAAAAAATTTTTATTAATTACTAGCTTCTTTAAAACTCAATCCAAAACATATGGATAAACAATATTTTTTGTTTTTCCATTTTGAGCATGAATACACAAACGGCTGGGGGTTTTTTATTATCGACCGTTAATTTTCTGCTTAGTGTTTGCATATTTTGAGTAATTTTAATGCAAAAATCCGTCTGATTGAACGGGTATTCATTACAGATTTCGTAACTTAACGAAAATATCCAAATCCCAAGACACGTTTACTGGGGTAACGCCCCTTTGAGTTTTTCATTGGGTAAAAATGAAAATAAATTAAGAGAAAGCTATTTCAGACGCTCCGAGTTTCGATCCCGCCGCCCCGCAAGGCTCGGAAGCTATAAATTCCCAATTCAACGACTCAGATTTTTAGTACTCGCATGATTTCCGTCTCTCGATTTTCAGAATATTTTCAATCCTGTCAATCCAATCGATCAAGATCGGTTACTCGTTCATATTTCTCGCAGTTTTTCTAGACGATTCCAATATTTTCGAGTAATTTCGTTCGATATTCAAATTTGATATGACGATAGTTCTCGTCGCTAGTTCAAACCGTAAACGCCGAAAGAGCCGCGTTAAAATTCGCCACAGAAATCCGTGAAATATCAGAATTTTGTTGATTTTCGTGAAGAGTCGCATTTTTCTATCGTTCTTCCAGGAAAACGAAAGAGAGGATCCAAAAAAGGGCTCCGTTGCGGACTAGTTTCGAATCTCGTTTTCGCATTCCCGCAAATACCTACGTTCCGAACGCCAACGTTCCTCCGAATTCCACAATTCTGCTCCTTTTGACAAATTCGGCGTTATTTCGTCTTTTCGCTATTTTTTTTTAATACACCCACGTATTTTCGCTCCGAAATAGCGAAACTCTACGAAACTTCCGTATTTTTCCTCGATAAAACCTTTCGGAATTTCCCCCAAACCCCCCTCCTAACATTCAAAAAAACATCACGTTTATAGTAACATTTTCATTAAGTTTCCTTTGATAAATTAAGAACCGCTCAACCGATTTTGTGCAAACTTTACACAAACCATCTACTAAATAGTCCGAAGAAAGCCTAAAAATTTGGTTTGGATAGGTGAGCCCGTTCTTGAGTTATAAAATTACAACAAAAAGTGGCATTCAATTTTATATATATAGATAAATGTTACTTAGTCTATCAATATCAGCTCGTTTGTTCACATTATTGACACATTCCTAGATGAAACACATTTCTAAAAAGGTTACTTCTATAATAGTAATAATTTGTCAAGAAGAACCTTTCTAAAAAGGTTATTTTTGACAAATTATTACTATTACAGAAAAGACCTTTTTAGAAATGTATTTCAAAAAGCGTCATGCAAGGGCAGACACAAACCCAGGCTTCCATCGTTATTACCAATCATCAGTATGGCTTAGCTAATACACGGAAAAAAAATATTGCTTCTAATATATGAAATTCATATACTGACTAACTGAATTTCATATACTCGGCGTGACAGAAGAACTTACATCTAATCTTATCTGACTGCAGCACCTATTCATAACACGCATCTGGATCTTGAAACTAATCTACTTTCATATTATTAGTAACAGTCAGGTCTGAAGGATCTGATGAATTTGACATAATGGAACTAGAACCATCGTATACCAATGTAGGATCCCGAGCATATAAAGATGAGAATCTAATCAGATTAACAGTATACCAACGATTTTGAGTACTAGTTAGTCCCGCTTTCGAACCTAGCATTATTGTCGTACATTGGTTATATTCCAGTCATATTAGACTTATGATTCAGTTATATGAATTTAGTAATCTCATCATATAAACCTGTAATCTTGAATCTTGTAATATAAAACTAGTAACCTCATCATATGAGTCTTTATTTCTCGTTTATCTGGCAGATGATGATCTATTTTATATTTATACGTATGAGCCCGGAGAACCGAAAAAAATTATTCGAAAAAGAAGTTTTTTCGAATCATTTTGATCATTTCTTCAAGCACATCCATATGTATCAGATGAGATCAATATCAGCCAGATGAACAAGAAATCGAACATCATCAGAATAGATAGAAATATTATAAAAAAACTCAAGACAAACAAAAACGATTTTATCCTGGGAAAATTTATTGATCTCTTCACATAATGAAAATAAACATCTAAAATTCTAACATAGAAAATATTCAATAAAAATTAATAACAATTCTTGTGCCAGTCTGTCACATATACATAACACTATAAAATATTATAAATAACATAAAAAATGACTAGCTTTAATACTACAAAAGGTATATATACATTAATTCGGTAATACTGAAGTCAATGAAGGGTTCGTGTTCTAATGAATTTCATTCAAAATGGACTCAAATTCTGATCCCTCAGAAAAAGAGTTACTTTCGCCGTCAGTGTCTGTAGATTCGAATATTGGAGTTTGTCCAATACTGGGAGATTCGTACTGAAAAAAAAAAAATTTATTAACAGAATGAAAAGAACCATTTGGAGGAAAAATGATGCAAATTGATGATGCAATTTGATGATTCTAATATTAGCATATCATTGATTGCCTTGAATAATGAATTTCATCGGAAAATTCTGGAGTTTTTGAAAAATGTAATCAGTTATACAAATTTGAATCATAATAGGTACTACATAATACTCACACTGGCACTTCCATTTCTTACATGAAGAGCGAGTGCAGTTTAAAATTTAAGGCGAGGACCAATCTTCGGGATCAATATTTTCAACGTGTCTTGGCTAAGCATTTTAACGGACCCTTGATCAATTCCCTCATCTGCAAGAAAAATGTACAATAGATAAGCAAATAAATCAGGGGCTGATTTTTTTCAAAATGGTTTTATTCCGTCATTATTCTTATGGATGTATGGATGTGAACTGAGATTTCAATTGGATGTGTAATTTCGATTTTTTGGCAATGTTAATGAAGGAAAATTTTAAAACGATCACTGATGATTTTCATTCATAACAAAAACATTTTTCAATACTCCAATTATTTTCTTCATTTTACATTATTTAAAATGATAAAAAATGTATTTTTGACGTTGTTTTTTATAGCTAACCTAAACTAACCTAACCTAACCTGCCCAAATATGTAAAATATATTGAAAACTGGTGAGGGGCGATAAACTGCGAATTAACCTCATATTTTTTTATAATTTGAACCTCTACAAACAATGTGAATAAAAGAAAACAGAAAAATGTCTGTATAATGTTATTGTTTCAGAGAAAGTGGTTATGATTCGTTTTCAATTTAGCCATTATTCCGATTTTCGTTTATAAATCAAACCAAAAGAAGATAGGAAAAAACGCGGATAGTATCATTTCATCAGTTTCTCTAAAAATAAACCAAGGATATGGTATTAGATTTCCGCTATCTCTTATAGTTTGAAAGTTGTAACAATGAAACATCAAAAACTTCCCCCTGAACAAAAAGAATTTATTCCCAGAGTTGGGTATTACTGACGTATATACATACTTAAAAAAAATTAACGATTCTGATGTATACAGACATGAATCAATACCCAAAGAATTAAAGAAAATATTTTCCAAGTATCATACACTATCAATCAATAAGCGAATGTCGTGTAGGTACTTACCTATAGAAATCTTAAAATATATTCCAAATTTAAATCCTTCAGGAAGGCTTCCATTCTTGAAATCGCTCACTTAAGTAGGTACCTATAAGTATACATTGTTCTTCGCATAAATATAAAAATAATAAAATATTACTGAATCACTTCACAAATGGAAATGCCCTACACAACACAACTTCCGCAACCTACTGCAAGTTTGTGAAGATTTAGGCGGTCATTGGGTCATCATCTTCTCTTCTTGAACAACGAATGTTCATTTCGAACAGACGGGATAATTCCATTTATACGATGGGAATACTAGAACCGTGCGAAATTTTATAGTATGGTTGAGAATATAACGCGTATATAATGCTCTACTCGATCGATAAGCTAGAAATCTGTCATTGGACCACGATTTCTAGAAAGATTGATATTTTGATTCGTATCGGAAAGGGTTTCTAAATCATTGAAACATTATATCGTTAATATAGGAAATTCATGTTACTGGTATATGTTACATGTTCGTACGACGTCGTTCTGGATCATTTTTTTCCGTGTACTGAATGACACCGAAGGCGTTCTAGGAAACTTAAATCCATCGCCCGCGAACTGGTAGGGAAAGAATTCCACCAGCGGCACCTAAGGAAATCCTTACGAACTCGGAGTCGGAGGTCGGTGGTTTGTGTCTGTCCTTGAATAACACCTTCCTCTTTGGGGAACACTGAGCGATGAGGTGATCTAGCCCGGCCACGCGGAATATTTGTTGATAGTTAAAATCAATAAATATTTCACCGTGTGTCTTTTCTTAGTTATTGGCAATTAGCACAGTTCACCTCATTGAATGAACACTGTATGTACTGAAAATGATAAATATACAGTTACACAAAAAAGGCAGTAGATTACAATTCATAATACATTGACAAAATCGAGCTATGAGAAAATAAACAAAACTGAAATTTATTTGACCATTGTTATATGAGGGAAACACTGGCTTAATTAAATAGATTTCGGGAGTAACTTACCGTTTAATCGTGGTTTCAATATCAGAAACATGAAAGATGTTAAACAAATACACCTCAGACAACATCACACGGGAAACGATTGGGAGAAATTGACAATCCAATTGAATATTTCTTACCCTAAATACAGGGTGGCCGGACGATTGACGTCCATAAAAAAAAGCAGGTCCCTCATATCATGGGGTATTCGAATCACCCCCATGTATGTTATCCGATTTTTCACGGTTTCCGAGTTATGAATTTTTTTATGAAATTTGAGAATTTTCAACTTGAACATCTTCAAATTTTTTGAAACAAAAAAGTACAAGACTTTTCTGATATTTTTTTGTTGTAAATAGATCGCCAGGAATTGTACTTTTATACATAAAATAAGCAGCATCGTAACTTTGATAAAAATTGTGGAAATGTTGGTCTCAAGTGAGAAAGTTACGTATTTTGGATCATGATCTAAATTTTCAAATTTAAATTAAAAATGTAAACAGGTTACTTCATGGCTTCTTAATAGGCTTAAAAACTGCGCTCAACACTCAGCTTTCAGAATCATTAATAAAAAATGGTACTCGACAGTCTACTTTTGCTAGAATTAGCCTTCAAAGTCAGCGAGGTGGAAAAAATCAAAGAACTGGACGTTTACTCAAAAATTATTTTTTGCCATTTTAAGATTTTTCTGATCCAGCTATGAAAGAAAATGCTGAAAATTAATGAAAATTAGCTTTATAAGAAAAGTTTTAGATAAGAAAAAGAAAAAGGTATGGCAATAAATCACACATCATGTAGATAAAAAGAAATTTATTATAAAATTTACAATAGGTTTTCAAAGTGGCCACCTCCAGCCTCCATACACATTCTACACCTTCGCAAAAAATTTTCTTTCAGTCGCATAAAACCTGCCCTGTTTTCTCTTAGGACACGTTCGGCTTCTCTTATCTTCAGTCGCAGTTCGTCTTCATTAGAACATTCTCTGAACTGCAGGTTTTATGCGACTGAAAGAAAATTTTTTGTGAAGGTGTAGAATGTGTATTGAGGCTGGAGGTGGCCACTTTGAAAACCTATTGTAAATTTTATAAATAAATTTCTTTTTATCTACATGATGTGTGATTTATTGCTATACCTTTTTCTTTTTCTTATCTAAAACTTTTCATATAAAGCTAATTTTCAGCATTTTCTATCATAGCTGGATCAGAAAAATCTTGAAATGGCAAAAAATAATTTTTGAGTAAACGTCTAGTTCAATGATTTTTCCACCTCGCTGACTTTGAAGGCTAATTCTAGCAAAAGTAGACTGTTAAGTACCATTTTTTATTAATGATTCTGAAAGCTGAGTGTTGAGCGCAGTTTTTAAGCATGATAAGAAACCATGAAGTAACCTGTTTACTTTTTTAATTTAAATTTGAAAATTTAGATCATGATCCAAAATACGTAACTTTCTCACTTTAGACCAACATTTCCATAATTTTTATCAAAGTTACGATGCTGTTTATTTTATGTATAAAAGTACAATTCCTGGCGATCTATTTACAACAAAAAAATATCAGAAAAGTCTTGTACTTTTTTATTTTTTTAAATTTGAAGATGTTCAAGTTGAAAATTCTCAAATTTCATAAAAAAATTCATAACTCGGAAACCGTGAAAAATCGGATGACATACATGGGGGTGATTCGAATACCCCATGACATGAGGGACCTGTTTTTTTTTTATGGACGTCAATCGTCCGGCCACCCTGTATATGGTACATATACCGGGTTGCCCAGGGTATACATGTTCCAATGGATTGTCTCAGTTGTTTCAAAAGATCAAAATTTTGAAATTTCATGATTTTCAATTCGTTCAAGGAACCTTCAACTGAGAAAAACAAAATTCGAAATTCACTTTCGGTTTGACCGGAAGTGAATCTGACATTTTTATCTCAAATAGCACCCTGTATATATTTGGAATTTTGTTATTTCTACTCAACATTACCTTTCCAACGATGTATCACACTTTTAATTTTACATTTGATTTGAGGGAGAAAACGTCAATTGAAATTCCAAATTGAAAGAATTGCAGTAGGCTACGATATTTTGTATAATCTTGATTTTGACTTATAATTCGTGTATACCGATCCGTCTGTCTTCAAATGAATCGATAAGATGGCCTGCAAGATCTCCAGATTTAACACCGCTAGATGTCTTCCCTTGGGGATATTTGAAAGATCGTGTGTACCAGACTCCTCCTATTGATTCGGAAGATCTAAAAAACAAAATGAGGAATGCGTATAGAGCCCTTAATGCGGAGGTGTTGAGAAGTGTCACTTCGCATGAACTAGTCCACCGAGCTGAAAGAAGTGTAGAACCTGATGGTCAACATTTCGAACACATGCTTTAGTTATTATAGGTAAATTTTTGTCCCCTTTTTTTTAATTTTTTGTTTATTTACTATTCACTCTTTGTTTAACGTTTGTTTAAATACATAGTTGATTTTAAATTGAGGAAACTCTTTTTAATTGATCTTGATTATTGAAGTAAAATCAAGATTACGCAAAATATCGTAGCCTGCTGCAATTCATTCAATTTGAAATATCAATTGACTTTCTCTCCATCAAGTCAAATGTAAAACCGAAAGTGACTTTCAATTTTTATTTTCCCCACATGAAGATTCCTTGAACGATTTGAAAAGAATAAAATTTTCAAATTTTTATCTTTTGAAATGGCTGAGATAATACATTAGAACATGTATACTGGGACACCCGGTATATCACCGAAATAAACCATCGTTGGCATTCAAGTTTTGGCTTTGATTTTATTGATGAGTTAATAATAGGCTGTAATTAAGTTCTCAATATCTGTTCTTTTATTAACGGATTTTTCATCTTGTAGAAATCATTTCATGTAGCAAGCGTTTTTTCAGAATTTTTTGATGACCTAATATTTCGATAGTATCGATGTTGAAATTAAATGTGTTAAGCGTATTTGATACATGCTCTGCTAAAGCGGTGTTATTTTCCTTTTTCCTCTTTAGAGGGTTGAATATATACTGTATATACTTCTCAAAGTAATACTTATAACCTTAGAATTTTGTACCCACTCGCAATAAGATTACATGAAATTAAGGTTCAAGTATTTCGATACTAATTATGCGAATAGCGCGTGCGGAATATGCAGTTGTCAACCTAAGATAGAGCATTACCATTTCTTTTCTCACCCAACTAGTCTAATTAGGATTGAACCCAGAAAACAAACCGTAAAAGGCACGCTACTGGCCGCAGATAATTAAATCCAAGTACATTAAGATCCACTCGAATGTCGATAAAACTTGGCCTTCGGTTATTTATGTCGCGGCTAACCATCTCGATCAAATTCTATGGCATTAGGCTGGTCGCTTTGCCTTTTTTCGACGCAGCGTCGTTTTAATTTACACGATAGCGGGCAACACGATCGGATAATTAGCTGACCATAAGCATTTGAATGTAACCAATGGCTCCGATTATTTGCTTTTATTGAGTTTGTACCAGGGTTGTGGATATAAATTTTGCTTCTATATGGTGATGTCGCGTGGAAAGTTGATTATTGAGATGGCCGAAGGGTCTGTTTAGTACAGTTGAACATTGGGAATAAGCACATCCAACTAGTACTTCTTCATAATATTCTGTGCGTGGGATCAGACTTCGATTCTTCGTGTCAAGAATATTATATTTATATATTCTCCGATATATTTATGTCTCACATTATTTATCGTTGACTATTCTTTCCTCATTGAATTTGTTGAGTTTCATGTCGACCATTCTTAATAACTCCAATAATAAACAATTAGAATCATCATTTCGATTTCAATTTGGTGCACCGAAAACATTTTTTCGTTGTATTACCCCATGTGATTTTCGAGGTCAATGTTTTGTCCAGGCTTTTTGACGCGCTATTCACCTGAACACGTTGCATAATCAATTCATGCAAATGTCTGTAATTTTTGAATTTTTAGCTGAGAATGGTCTCAAATAGTTAGATTTGGCTCACTGGTGACGAATCAGAGGTCAAAATCGGCCGGCCGTCCGTCAGCACCATTACCAGAACTCCACAGATATAACGACTTTTCTAATAGCACCATTAAACCACCTGATTAAAAACTATTTATAGTTCCATATTACCCGACTTTTCCATATATACCGATTTTACTCTACTGACATTCGTTCAAGTAAAGGCTTTCAGCTTAGAAACAGGTATAGACCTAGCGTAGCGATATTGGTTAGAGATTTGGTATTCATTGCACGTAGATATCGGGATCAATTCCCTTTGCCGAATTTGATCTTTTTCGTTTTTTTTTTCATTTCTCATGAAATAATAACTTTGTTGAACGGTATATCTACTGCATTTAAGCCGATCTTTCAATAAATTACGTAAAACGTGAATAATTTCGTATATTATTAGTTATTTCACGAATTTCAATTCCGGTTTTTTTTTATCTCAGGGCACAATTGTATCATTGAACTGGTTTGTGTCATTAAGCCACCACAAAAAAAAGCACTGTTTATTTTCGACCAAACAGTAAATGTATATATTCGAATGGGTCCTCACGGCACTACAGACGCAGTACTGCGTATTTTTGACCCAACAGTAAAAGTATGTATCAGAACAGAGACCTTACGGCACCACAAACACAGCACTGTTCATTTTCGAACCAACAGTGAATCTATGTATTCGAATGGATCCTTACGCCACGGCAGACACAGTCCTGTACACTTTAGAACTAATAGTGGATGTATGTATTGGAATGGGTCCTTACGTCGCCACAGACATTGCATTGTTTAGTTTCGACCCAACAGTGAATGTATGTATTTGAGTCGAAACTAATCGTTTCAGACCATTCTCGGCCAAAAAGTGGACCAGTTTTTTTTTGACGTTTGTTTTAACAATAAGATATATATTCTTGGAAATATAATATAATTTTTTTTTCTGGAGCTAAGCTGCCTTGGGCGAGTTCAGTACCTGGATGGCTGACCGCCATGGCTATAAATTGGAGCAAGCGCGTCAGAACTCCTGGCCACAGTGCTTTTCCAACTTGTTTGAGAAATCCTCGAACCAAAACCCTTATCTATGAATTCACCCCGCAAATTTCCCACCACATATTACCAATGAATGTGAAGAAAATGTTCAAAGAGGTAATATGTCATAAATCTCCTCGGACCACTACATCTGATAAAAATTTGTGTACAATTCTGAACAAATACATATCCTTCTAAGCCCAAGGTCAGCACGTGCCGCACAGCCTGACTAAATTTATGCAACGCCGCTCCCATTATAAATTACAATGGGATCAAGAATAATGACACGTCTTATAATGTCACAATGTTCTCTCGTGTTTGCACATGTTCAGCGGCTTGATAAAGTGGACGTCCGTCCGTCTATGGGAGTTATACGTAGACGAGGACGAAGTGGCGACCGAGTACGAGGAAGAAGAGCGATATGCATTTCCGCGTATATCGCGAGACAGGCCCTGAATACCAATGAGGGCGGCCGACTAAAGTGATTTCTGCCTGGCATCGGGATCCAGCAGAGTGGAGCGCAGTCACTTTCACTGTAGGAGGTTCACTTCAACGTCATATTGTTTCACCCAACTACAAAATCGGTGATAATTTTTGTCGATGATTAATTCGATTAAGGGTGTCCAATAGAGGTCAATAGACCTCTATTTCTGACATAATAGTTATTGATGTCATAAGGATCATAAAGACGATCATTATGGTACCAGTCGTGAATGTTATATTATGTATACTCCATTCACTTGGCCATGATTTAGGTCTATCACGTGTTCGTAACTAAAACTATGGCATGTTGGCGCTACTGAAATACGTTGCCAATTTCTACTCTAAACAATCAACATAATGTTCCATCTTATACAAGATATTATCACAGATCATTATCTTCGAATAATAAAGAACTCTTCACTTTCAAATTGAAAATGCCGAATGCAGTTTTGAATAAGCAGAGACACAGTACCATGATGACAATAACAATAACAATAACAATAACAATACTTTTATTCCCAAAATCATTTTACAAAAAAAAAAAAAGAAAGGGGAATACGTCATAAGAAAAGAAACTACAAATCACAAATGGAACGGAAATTCTAAGAATTCCTTAATAGAGTAAGGTTCAACATTAAGAATCAACCTGATAAGTTCACACTTGAATTTCCCATATTTAATCAAACTGGTAACAGATTTAGGTAGAACATTGAAAAGTGTAATGCACATGTATTTCGTGTTTTTTTCAGTTAAAGTCATATTATGTCTCGGAAAGTGGAAAGGAACAGTACGCCTCGTGTTATTTCTATTCAGATGTTCTTCGAAATAGTGAGGATATTTTTTCAAGAAGAGTATGCACTCCAAAACATACAATCCAGGAAACGTGAGTAAATTGTTTCCCCTGAAATGACCCCTACACGACTCACGATACTTTAGCCCAATCATCGCCCTCAGGGCATATTTCTGAAGCACGAACAATCTGGAGCAATCGGAGCTACCACCCCAAACAACAATACCGTACCTCAAAAGGGACTCAAAATTCGCGAAATAAACCGTTCTCAAAAGTTCTGTATCCACTCGCCGAGACATAACACGTATCATATATAACACACTATTAAGTCTCTTACAAAGCATATCAACATGATAACACCAATTTAGATTACAATCGATCTGAACTCCCAAAAATTTAGTAGATGACGTAAAATTTACTATATTTTCATATAATTTAATTTCATCAGGATAATTTTCCCTTGATCGAATGGTTCTGAATATTACACATTCAGTTTTATCAACATTTAAAAGTAGTTGATTTTGAACGCACCATTCACTCATATCCTGAAAAACAGCCTGTGCATGTTCAACAGTCGATTTTATATCATTGCTTCGCACTAGGGCATTCGCGTCATCCACGAATAACAAAAACTTCAAAGGAGACTGATATGAGCGGCAGAAAACGGAAGGTAGGTCGTTAATGTAAAGAACGAATAGAAGGGGTCCCAAGATACTACCCTGTGGGACCCCGACATTGATAATTTTATCTTTGGACACATAAATGTCATTTCCAGTGTCAACACAAACCCGTGTAACTCTATCGCCTAGGTAACTACGCATTAGTGATAGCTGTGAATCCCGAATACCACAGGAGCACAATTTATCTAGAAGTATATTATGGTTGACACTGTCGAAGGCTCTGGACAAGTCCAGAAAAAGGCCAATCGGCACCTCCCTACCCTCCAAAGCATCAACTATTTCACAAGTTAGTTCATAAATAGCAGTGGTTGTACTTCTTCCCTGCAAATAGCCGTGTTGGTTATTATTCAACACATGGAATTTATGAAAAAAACAAAGGAGCCTATCTACCAAAATCTTTTCAAATATCTTCGCAAATGCTGTAAGCAAACTGATCGGGCGATAATTGTGAACATCATTCAAGCTTCCTTTCTTACGGAGAGGTTTAATGAGAGCTAATTTCAGGGAAGATGGAAATATCCCTTCACTGAAAGCACGATTTAAATGTGGGCCAGTGGCCTAGCAATAACATGAATGGACAGTTTTATGACTGATATTGGTATGTCATCATACCCACAAGAGTTTGTATTTTTCATCGCCCTTACTGTCTTAATCAATTCCTCCCGTGTAAGATCATGATGTGCTATACAGAACTGAAATCTGCAATAGGAAAACTTCATTCTGTCTTAGAACATGTTGAACTTTCGAATGAAATTACTTAGTTTCCTATACTATCACTATATTTTACTAAGGTTTAACAGTGACTCGGGTTTCGTAGTATTACTACATATTGAAGCTACTGTATTTCAAGTTGTGCAACAAGGTATTTTAATGTCATCTGAATGCTTATTTTTTGAGAATTTCGAAAAGTGAGAATACGTCTGTTCGTTTAGAAGTTTCTGCCGGGTTATTTAGGTACTTTTATTCTTTTTGGCGCTCTTGTTCTTCGGAACAGAGTGCTTATCAATTTTCCCAAATGTCTGTAATTTTCGAATTTTTGGCTGAAAATCGTCTTGAACGATTTGGTTTGACACACTGATCAAGAATCCGTGGTCGAAATCGATTCTGCCCGGTCGGCCAGCCGTCCGCCTGGACGTCCGTCCAGCCGGCCGTTAACACGATAACTCTTGAACGGAATGAGCTAGACAGTTTTCAGAGTAGGTTTGAGGGATAAATATCTCAGTTAAGTTCGTTATTGGGCAAAATCGGTCTAATAGTTTCGGAGTAACGAAAAAAAATATTTTTTTTTACATTACAACTTTCAAATTCAAATTTTTTTAAGATGCAGTTTCATCATAAGAATCCATTTTTTTCATTTTCAACTCTAACAAGCTAATACTTTCGGAGATATGATGTTTCAAAGTTTCAATAATACATCGTAAGTTCTATATGTATTCACAGAATGTGAACACATAATCTGTCTGTGATCACTATTCATAAATGTCATATTTTCTAGCTATTAGAGATTATCAATTCATAGTTGTTATATTCTCTTGGAAAGTATTCGATTCTTGAATTTGTGAATATATACAAGACTGTTTTAATGCAGTTTATGGAGGCAATAGGAAAGAAGAACATAATGGAATCATCAAAAGAAATTACTGTTCGTTGACCACTAAGGTTAATATTACCTTTTACTTCCTTGAGTAGTGAGACATATTCCTATATACACTATTTTCATAATGTTGCTAACAAAAAAATACTGAAATATGGATGTAAATTTGTGTATCAATCATATTTTCTTGAGTTAAGGTTCATAATACAGAAAAGAATGTGTTAGTGGTATGAACTATTAAATTTTAAATTATGAAAAGAGGATAGTATTTTATTAATATATTATTATTATTAACTATTAAAATAATTTGTTCGTAATCCACTACCTACTCAAATATCAGGAATAAATGGACAATCTGCTATGATTGACTCCAGCCTTGCTCTACACATTTCGATGAAACTTTCCTTAGGTATTTCGAGTTGTGAAAACTATGCACCGAGTCTAAGTTGCAACAACCCATTTCACGAGGATGAATGATTGCAGATTGCTCATTTAATCTTGATAAATAAATTGAATGACAATTTTTGAAGCATTAAGGTATTTAAGCATTGTAGATTTCTCTTTTTTTTATAAGATAATTTTTGTAGCATTGTTTTTAAACGACACCTTTTATAAATTTTAATTCTTTCATGATGCATTTCTATCATAGAAATCCATTGATATAATTCCCAACTCTGAGAAACCATTACTTTCGGAGTTATAATTTGTCTGTTTGAACAATAGCGCCAAAAAGCTCCTGTCCAAAGGCTTGAACCAATTTTTTCAACTGAACTATCACAAAGTAACGGACTAGTCTATCCATTATTTCTCATTAAAATTTCAAAACTTGATTCTTGATTTCCTTACAAGAATATAGCATAACTGAATCTTTCAACCATTTTATATACGTGAAATATTTCCATAGCAACAACAGATGAAAAATTTTCTGCAACAGTAGCCAGGTCTTTGGAATTGTTGAATTCGCATAGGTAATATCTCCTCAAATTCATTATTTTTCCCAACAAAATTCACATTGTGAAAAAAACGTAATTACCACTACTTTTATGTACAGAGGACAACGTTGCGTAGTTATCTGACAGGAAAATGAGCATAACCTAACATTATCAAAATATACATGGTGAAATGTGTCAAAATTTCATGGCCAACCGGGAGACTTTATAAATGTGAATGGATTATATATGTGTAGTTTCAAATATTATAGGAGGTTAGAGAGCTGTGCATTGCCATTTCCTTGACAACTTCAGGTTGTAACGGCAATATTTATTTATCTGCTGTCAAACACAATTGTCGCGTAGAATTGAATATAATTTAAATAATAATGAGTGATTCTGAAAATGGTAGTTTACTTTCTGATTTCGAAGAAATGACGCGAAATATCGTGGACTACCTTTTGCCGCAAAAATCACGGAGTGTATGAAACAGATTTTAATCGGTACGAAGAATGGCGTTCTACCAAGAAAATCAAGAATATCAATCATGAAGAAATATTGTTGGCTCACTTTGAATGCTTATCTAAGGAAAGAAAACCATCTTCTCTCTGGTCGTATTATGCGACGATAAGAAGTATTTTATTAACAAGAAGATACGTCGATATTAATTACTACCAGCAGCTGGTTGGATTAGTAAAACGAATGTTACAGAGCTAAAATATCCAAAATTTTTACTAAACATGCTATCACAAAGTTTTTAACGGAAGCATCAGATGATACATATACATTTAAAAAAACTTTCTATGACAATTGGACTAAGTGGAACATGCAGAAGAGAGGAACTGACAAATATGCTTGTTGAAAATGTGATACATGAAGGATCCGTTGTTAGAATTACTGTACCAAATACAAAAACAATGCGGTAATGCGGAAATTCTATGTGACATCGGGGAATATCTCAGGATTGCATTTGGTAGAACTTGTCAGACAATATGTGAAAATACGACCTTGCACCACAAAACATCGACGATTGTTTTTACCGTTGGAATTTACACCTTTGGTGAAATGCTTTAAGTTATTGTAACTTTTTTGCGCGTATGTTCTGGGGAACATCGCGTTATAGTTTTGCCCAAATGTCTGTAACTTTCGAATTTTTTGACAAAAATCGTCTCAAACGATTAAGTTCGACTCCCCAATGCAGAATTCGAGGTCAAATATGATTCTGTCCGGCCGGCCGCCCGGCCGTTGCCACGATAACTTGAGAACGAAAAGAGCTAGCGACTTGAAATTTTCAGGGTAGGTGGCGCATCCCAATACGACGGACAAGTTCGTTAATGGGCATAATCGGCCTAGCGGTTTCCGAGTAATAATTTTGTTTTCAACCAATATAAATCCGATCGAATTGAAACTTGGTGGGTAGTTGTAGAATATGAACTTAAGCACGTTTGTGAAATTTTATGCGAATCGTATGGCTAGAAAATTAAAAAAAAATATATAAAAAAATATTTTTGTTGTCACGATAACTTGAAAACGGAATGAGATAGCGGCTTGACGTTTTCAGGTTAGGATGTGCACCAGAACGCGACATTTCAGTTAGTTTATGAGCATAATCGGCCAAACGGTTTTAGTGTTATAGCCATCTGAAATTTTCTGAAATTTGGTGGTTTTTGTTCCTCATTAACTCGAAATATACTGAACCGATTGAATTCAAACATGATTATTAGTTGTAGAATGCCAACGCAAAAATGTTTGCAAAATTTGGTGAGGATAGCATCTGTAGAAAATTTTTAATAAATCGTTGAAAAAAAAAAAAAAAATTCTATATACCAGTAACTGTTCGTTTGGAATTGCTGAAATTCTGCAAGAGGCTTCATAACCTAACTTTACCACCAAGTTTCAAGTTTTAATACGATCGGTTAAATATTGTTGGAGATTCGAGCATTCTTGTGTGAGTTCAGTAGATGGGTGACCGTTGCCTCGATAACTTTCGAACGAAAGGAGATAGGGACTTGCAATTTTCAGGGTAGGTTGTGTATCCGAAAGGGAGAGTTGAGTTCGTTTTTGGGCATAATCGGTCTAACGATTTCCGAGTTTTACCCACCTGGAATATTATTTCCTTAATAACTCAAAAAATAAATATTCGATCGAATTGGTGCTTGGTAACTAGTAGTAGAAAATCAACATAAAGACGTGTTTAAAATGTTGTAACAACCGTACCCCTAGAAAATTTGGAAAAAATGACGAAAAAAAGATTTTAAGAACCGTACCCCTAGAAAATTAAAAAAAAATCACGGAAAAAAAAATTGGTTCAAGCACTGACGTGAAGTCAGAAGCTTTTGTGCGTATGTTCTATTGTCCATTCTTCTGTATTGGACACCCTGAATCGAATTTACCATGGTAAATTATGTTGTCCATTCTCCTGTATTGGACACTCTTAATTCGAATTTACCATGGTAAATTCGAATTCAGTGTCCAATACAGGAGAATGGACAACATAATTTACTGACGTGAAGTCAGAAGCTTTTGTGCGTATGTTCTATTGTCCATTCTTCTGTATTGGACACCCTTAATCGAATTTACCATGGTAAATCTCCTGTATTGGACACTGAATTCGAATTTACCATGGTAAATTCGAATTTACCATGGTAAATTCGAATTCAGTGTCCAATACAGGAGAATGGACAACATAATTTACCATGGTAAATTCGATTAAGGGTGTCCAATACAGAAGAATGGACAATAGAACATACGCACAAAAGCTTCTGACTTCACGTCAGTGCTTGAACCAATTTTTTTTTTTAATTCAACTCAACCTGAATAATATACCGGACATTGTTTTCGGCGATCGTCGGCTTCATTCTTGGACGATTCTGGAGCTGATCTGTGTACCGTGAATCGACATAGCGGATGGAAAAGCAATAATGTTGATGAAGGCTACATCGAAAATTCAAAAATTCATGGTGTCAACAACCAAACCGGATTACAAGTTTACCAAAAAGCATCAACTACAGATGTAAAAACTCTAGAATCCATTGGAATTAATATTATAGTAATTGATCTTTTACCTTTCATAATAAATAGTTTTGTACACAGTAATGCATTTTGAATAAGCTTTTTTGATCTCACCATCACATGTTTTTCATATAATGAATAAATGAATAATAAAATAAATTTTGATCATGAAACAAACAATAATAATATTTGATAAGACGCTCCTAGGCAATTTGGACTACGCCCCTGAGTCCAAACAGCGAGTTCTCCCATAAAGAATTAATCCGTTTACCTGAATCGCGGCCCTTATCGCCGCTTCGTTCGCCATTTATGCTAGTTAATCCATTAATTAAGTCATTTTTCCGATTTCGAATGCTAAAACGCACGGGTAAATTTCCGCATCGGGCGCGCAACGTCATCACAATCGAAAATTTTCGAGCGATCGCACACGTCGCAGGTTAATTAAAGTCCGTAATGGCGGTCGAAAAGCGCTGCAATTCACCCGTACGAATTTAATTAGTGGGCGCTTTTTTCAGCAAGGGATGTTTACGTCACAGGGAGAAGAGCTAGTTGTAACGCCTGCCTCGCATTAAAGATACACGCGTAGGTAGGGTCAACTTTTTCCACAGCAAAATTAATATTGTAGGATTTTTATATCAATCACCTAGGGGTTGATTGAATTACGCTCCTAACATTCCGTCTTTAACGTCCTTGGTTTTCAAAAAACACTTGTTTTGCTATTTACACACTTTATTTACAATTCAACTGGAAGAAATATTTACAACTTTGACAGTATTTACGAAGGTACCTCGTCTCCGTTGGTCTTGTTATAACAAAAGCTTGTGCATCTCTTTTCAAAATTTTTTGTGCCTTAGTATGCATTGATCAGTTGATAAGATAGATCGAACATATCTCTATACTTTCTCAATAAAAATAAGGCTGAAAAAATGCCACTTCCAACGCCCCCTGACGGCAGCATATTTCCAAACTTTCATGGTGGCAAGATTCCATGAAAAACAATCATTTATTTCAAAAAGTACCCTCACCGCCTACCATTTGTTTTATTGGGGGTTACAAGAACTTATATCACCAGGGTTTCAAAGTACTCGAGCTGCTTACTCAAACCGCCAAATTTCATTGCTCTATCGCAACTGGCCCATAAAATATTTGCAAAATAAGGAAACTCACCACGGACCTGGAGGTCAGTTTAACAACAGGAAGCGTGACATTCTAATCACTTCCTTGCCCATGTCGGTGTAGCGGCCTCGGACCCTGTGTACAGGAGAAACATAATTGGACCCAACACTGATCCCTGGGGTACACCTGATGTTGATAACGTAGAGGTAACGTTCCCCATCATAACATGAAACCTTCGGTTTGACAGCAAACCTTCCTATTCACTTCAGCAAGTTACCTATTCCAGAGCCTGGTGCTTCACTGGAGGGGCGTTCCTCAAGACTAACTAATGCCTCTCAATTTTTCGGTTTTACCTAGCAGATATTATTTCGATGAAAATATTTGTGATACCAATGTGATCAGTATAATATCTGATTTCATCTTCTTTCTTTTAATTAGTCCTCCTGAACAATCCAACTCCTATCTCAACTCATTTATTACCTTCTGAATCCAACTACCTGACGGAAGCAACCCTCGTTCCAACCGGATTAACTTCACAGCAACGAATTCCTTCGGCGGGTTATCTAATATCACGACGAATAAACAACGGCTTCCTTGTTGTTCTCGAGATTTCGAAATTAAGAGCGTTCTTCATCAGTCGGCAATTCCGCGTTTGACAATTGCTCAAGGACGCGATTTGGCTCTGAGTCACGAACCGAAGTTTATTGTTCCGCGCTTATCTGGAACATTGGAAACAAATTACGATGGAGGAAGGGCGACGTTTATGGAACGGTCTCACATGAATAACCGGTGATGTGTGAACTGCGAAATAGCGGGGAAATGACGCCGCCTATATGACATTCTTGGAATATTTGAGGAGGCGGTGAATGGGGAATTGAAATTTTCAATCCTTGTCGAATTTTCCTTTATATGAGACATTTTATACAGGGTGTTCCCTAAAGACATCGTAATATTCAAGGGAGTGATTCTTGGACCCATTACAAAAATATTAGAAAGCACTGATTCGAATTCTGGAGCGTTTGCGAGCATGTTCTTCTGATGTCTATTCACGCCTTACACATCCTCACGAAATACTGCATGAACCTTCCTGCCATCTTCGGAACAGAGTGCTTATCAATTTGCCCAAATGTCTGTAATTTTCAAATTTTTGAATGAAAATGGTCTTAAACCATTTTGTTCGACTCACCGATCAAGAATTCGTGTTCGAAATCGATTCTGTCCGGCTGGTCGTAGGCACGATAACTCTCGAACGGAAAGAGATAGACGGTTGAAATTTTCAGAGTAGGGTTGGGAGATAAATATCTGGGCTGAGTTCGATATTGGCTAAATCGGTTTCGGAGTAAGAAAAAAAAAATGTTTTCCACATTTAAGATTTAATTTTTTTTAAATTCAGTTCCATAATAAAAATCCATTGATGTAATTTTCAGCTGAAACGAGCTAATACTCTCAGAGATATGATTTTTCAAAATTTCTATAATACATTGTACTTACTTCTATGTTTTCACAGAATGCATTTTATCTGTCTGCGTTTTATTTGTGTTCATTGTTCATTCAAGTCATCTTATCTACCTATAAGGGATTTATTTCTATTCTAGTTTGTTTATATAATTCATACTTTGAAGATAATGAGTTAGCGAGTCGGAAATGAGTAGTACTAGGAAGTCGAGTATAATTACCAATCATTCTTTAATTATGGAAGATTTCCAACTAATGTACAGATAGTTATTCCTTAGTAACACAATTTAAGATTTCCTACATAAGTATTCTGGTTTGACTTCTCACTGGACTGGTTACATTAGATGTGTTTCATAAATAAAACTGGCTATTTAATTTACTCAATTTTTCAGAATGAATCCTGATAGTTTTGAAACGCTTGTAGCCAAAATTGGACCGTCATATAAAGATTAGATGCAAAGGGAATTCAATTTCTTTCATGATGCTGTACTACCATAATAATCCACTAATATCATTCCCAACTCTGAGAAACCAATACCACAGAGATATAATTTATTTGTCAAAGTTTGAACAAGAGTGCCAGAGCTCCTGTCCACAGCTTTCACACTTTTTCAACCGAGTAATAGATTTCGATTCGATCGGTTGTGTATTTTTGTTAATATTGAGAAGATAGACTTCGGCTTGAAGGTTTGTGTGAAATTTCAGCGGTTTCTGAAATAATTTATTTTTTTAAGAAACATTTTTGCTTTTTTCCTTTTTAAAACGAACCTCAATGAGTTCCGCAAAAATTAGTGCATGTATATACCAAGTTTAATTTGGATGAGATTTGTAATTTTTGAGCCTTTGAGGAATTAAATAAAAAATCCCCGATGGGCATAACTCTGAAACCGTTTCGTCGATTTTACCCATTATCGAACTTATCTGTTGTATTCGAGTGCACAGCCTGTTCTGAAAATTGCAATTTGCTATCACTTTCCGTTTGAACTCACCCAAGGCAGCTCAGCTTCCAATATTTTTTCAATATTTCCAACAATATTTAAATCCGATCGTGTTCAAATTTAGAATTACGCTGTAAAATTTCAACGATATCGGACGGATAGTTTGTGACATACAGAATTTGTATAATGATTTTTTTATGTCGAGGTAATACGATCCTCATGATATTCCGAAAAAATTGCGAGGAGGCATTCTACAACTAAACACCAAGATAGATCTGGATCAGATACGTATTTTTTTATTTTTTAAGGAAATAAAATTAAAATTTCAGATGGATTTAAAATCATTTGGCCGATTATGTAAAGTTATTTTCTTAACATAAAACTATTTTCTACGAGCTGAAATCTAATGTGGTAATTATAGGCACTTGAAACTTTAGTTTTACTTTTTCCCAAAGTAGATTCAGTTACATTTTTGAATAAATTAACAATTAAACGAACTCAATTTTACGATTTTCACAGTATATAGGAAAGATAATCCACAATTTAGTACGTATTTTCACCAACAAATCAAGTCATCCAGTGATATCCTAGTCGCCTCAGTCAACTGACACATAAACCATCATACATAATTTTATCGACTCCTTAATTATCGCCACCACTAGTAGAAATAAGTATCTTTCAATAAGTCAAATTGTTTGGTGGCGAAAAACGGAAAATACTTATTTCTTCCAGAGGCGGAAATAATTGAGGGGTGGACAAAATGATGGTTTATTCAACTACAACATCTTTCAGCCGATAATTTAAATTTAAAACTAAAACGAAGCATTTACGGTTCATTACAACTGTAGTTTTTTTGAGCCACCATCTATACTCCAATTACTTTTATAAAGTCTCCCGGTTGGCCATGATCTATGGTCATGGTCTATCACGTTGTTGTAACTAAAACTAAGACAGGTTGGCACTCCTGATATATCGTCAATGTCAAAACAATTCTCCGAGACGTTGCCAATTTAATAATCTTCCATCTTAGACAAGATATTATCACAGACCATTATCTTTGAATAAAAGAGAACTGTTCGCTTTGAAATTAAAAATGCCCAAAGTAGTTTTGTAGAAGCAGAGACAAAGTATCAGGAAGTGCTGTACAGTACTGAAATATGCTTATTCCGATCGTTACCCTGATGTTTTGCAATCCATAATTTATGAGAAGCTATCTAACTTCATTCTGTCTCAGGATATATTGAACTCTCGAATGAAATTACTTAGTTTCCAATCACCATATTTTATTAGGAGTTAACAGTGACTCGGGTTTCGTAATACTACTACATTTTAAAACTAGGGAATTTCAATGTGTGCAACAAGGTATTTAAATGTCTTCTGTAGGCTTATTTCTTGAGAATTTCGAAGAGTGGGGAATTCCACTGGTACGTCTATTCATTTAGAAGTTTTCCTACCGGATTATTCGGGCACTTCTATTCCTTTTTCAAATGAACTATAACAACGTAACGGAATACTATATCCATTATTTTTTATTAAAATTTCAATGCTTGATTCTTGATTTCCGTACAAGAAAATAGCAGAATTGAATCTTCCAACCAGTTTATATACGTGAAATATTTCCAGTAACAATAGAGGAAATATTTTCTGCAACAGTCGCCTGGTCTTCGGAATTGTTGAATTCACATAATATCTTCTCAATTTCATTATTTTTCCGAAGTAAATTCACATTGTGAAAACTAAGTACTTAGGTACTACTACCTCTATGTAGAGAGAACAACGCTTCGTAGTTATCTGAAAGGAAAATGACTATAACCTAACATTTTCAAAAGTTCCCTAGAAGATGCGCGCAAAAACCTAAGAGCCTAACTAAATATATTTTTTTTAATAGGGAAAGTGGGTCATGTGGTACTTTTTTGGCAAGGTCTTTGTATCTTCTTTACAGGCGTGCAGAAATTAAAAAAAAATGTTTCTTTTTTGAAAAATTTTTAGTTCTAACAGGTTTTCAGTATGTACACTTTGTCATGGCTTATTTACTTTGAGACGATGGTACCTGATGAAATTTGTTGCCCAATGAAAGTCGACCATTACAGATTTGTTCATGCACAACTTTCAACCCCTACGAACCCTTTGATGGAGATAAAAAATGGGGGAGGGCGCGTGAGGGGGTCGAAAGTTGTGCATGAACAAAACTGTAATGGTCGACTTTCATTCAGTGACAAATTTCATCAGGCACTATAACTCAAAATAAATGAGCCTTGACAAAGTGCACATACTGAAAACCTCTTCGAAATAACTATTTTTCAAAAACGAAAAATGTTTTCTTGAAAATTTCTGCACGCCTGTAAAGAAGATACAAAGACCTTGCCAAAAAAGTACCACAGGACCCACTTTCACAATCCAAAAAATTTACAGGGTTGATGGGGATGGCACAGGGTGCAACAAAAATCCTTCAAAAATGCATAAAAATTTGGTAAAAGTGAAACAAAAATTGACCAGTTAAAGGATTTTGTTTTCAAATATTTTTCTTCTGAGGAAATGAATTTGTTCCATATTTTGACGCGCACTGTATACGATGAAATGTGTCAAGCTTTCATGGCCAACCGGGAGACTTTATAAAAGTGAATGTTGCTAATTTTCCGTAATGAAGTTAGGGTACTTTCTTCAACCATGAAATTTCAAGAGCTATAACCCTGTCGCTTGCTACACAACATAATTTTTTTCGCAGACCAGTATGTCGAATGATGACATACTGGATGCCAACCTTGGTAGACTTAATGAGTAAAGACGACGATTTTCACCTCGAATTTCACGAGCGAAAAAACACCATGATGTATTAATTTACTCCGGAACGCACTCGCGGAACGCCGTCTTAGCGAAACGTTCCGTCCAGAACAAATTACGGGACCATTTAAATAATTTTAATGATAGATTAGGACATAGACTATCCGCGGGTGGTCCTTGTCTACCATCAACTCTCAACTTTGTAGTTGAAGGAGGAATTTTCCCACTTTGTTCAAGTCCTAGTGCGAGGCCCCCGTAAAAATAGAGATGGGCAACCGGTTCGGAGGTGGAAGTAAAATTGGATAATTGTTTAGTTATGGGTTGTTGTCTAATTGATTGAATATGTGTTAGGTTCTCGGGATGAAAATGGCGGCTACTCTGCAATTAGGCTTATCTGAAAAAATTTAATGCTTGTTGCTTTAAATTTTGATGCAAATCCATATTAAATCAATGAAATAATATATACGATTTACACTAATTACTAATTATACTAAATCAGTCTGTATTTGCAAATAGATGGAAATTGTGGGTTGCGGATCAGATCTGCAATAGAACTCAAGACTTTATTTCTGCATATAATAACTATATAAGCTTATTACAAAACTCCGAGATGATTCTCTGACAGTCGACTAACCGCCGTATTCACAAAGCATTGTTAACACGTTCGTTACCAACATCAATTCAAGAGGTCCTTCTGTAGGCCCAATACATTTTTTACTTGTTTATACATTTCTGTATCGATTTAAATGAATCTAGTTATGGAATAAGTCTAATTCAAGTTTTTTTTTTAAATAAACCTATGAAAAAAAACGCATACGTGGCGTCCTAGGCTCTGCATATGAGTACCTATCTCATTCTTAGAGCCTAAGGATGCACAAGTGGCGTTGATATAGGTTTTTGCTGAAGTATTAAAAATTTTGGGTTTGTACAGGGAAACTGAGTAAATTTTTCACAAAATAGTAATTTACGTAACAAGTCCGGTAAATAGGGTTTTTTTGGACGAATAGACAAAATTCTAGGACGAGCGTAAGCGAGTCCTAGAAGTCTATGAGGCCAAAAAAACCTTTTTCGGGCGTGTTGCGTACAATATTTTTTCGGCAACCAACCGTGTAGAATAACAAATCAATGAGACGACACATTTCTTTTTTATATATTTTGATTCTTATTCAAATTAAACAGAACAGAAAATATCACATGTTAACAGAAACATTCTAATTCTTATTTATATTAATATTTATATTAATATTCGAGCAATTACTAATATTGAAGGGATTCAATTTGTTTGAAATGCCTGGTATATTTAAATTCCTTTTGTTGAAGCCACAACAAGACGGCAAAGTTTCCGTTTCGCATCGATTATTTTCTCAGTGCTATGGTAATTTCATTTATCAAAAATATACCTACCAAGATTTTCATATTTACAATGACCAAAACGACGTGATTCTTCCGGCCTAGTCCGGGAAGTACGTACTTCCCGGACTATGCCGGGAAATGCTTCTTTCTCAAAGAAAAAGCGGGAAGTGCCCACTTCCTGGACGGTGGCCGAAAAAAGCAATTTATTTCAAAATATAGAAATTTAAGAGAAAAAGATTATCAGAAAAACAAAGAATATTATTTCATGCTCACATGGTATTCCTCAAAATATTCAATACACAACCCTAGAGAATCTGAACATATTCAATAGTAATTAATATATTGTATCCTTCCTCTGTTTATTTTTGAAACATTGTCTGCATTTTTTTCATATTGTTCTTCCTTTATCAGATGCCCCAAACTTCGCAACATAGTGTCGACCGGTAGTTTGATAGCAACGCATTATATTCACACTTGGCATAGACGCATATGTGGCGTCCTCGGCTCTGCGCATGAGTAGCTTGAGGACGCCACATATGCGTCCTTGGTAACGAACGTGTTAAGTGTTTAAATCTCCATTAAGTCCTAACTGAAGTCCTCAGTTAAGTACAAATTTGAATAGCAACCTCAGTTAACGTATTTAACGGTTGTGAAACAGGCCTGTTTCACCACCTTTATCTCTTATTGTCCCTTACTATCCCCAATTTATCCTTAACTTAGGACCTCAGTTAGGACTTAAGGGAGATTGAATGTTTTGTGAATACGTCGGTATGAGTTATATTCGAGATTATATTACTAAATGGTTCCTTTCCGGGGTTTCTGTCCCAAACTCTGAAAAATAAAATCATTATAGTATACTGTGGGAGGTATATTCATCATTAAATGGTTTCTTTCTGGGTTTTCTCTTCCAAACTCTGAAAAATACCTATAAAATAAAAATTAATTATTTTGTGATTTGCTTCTGCGTAAGAAACACAAGATATTTGTCAGAAGCAATCAATCGAACAATGTTGCAACAATAACAACGAAACAACATGAACGAAGAAATAACTATATCGTAACGTTTCGGAGTCTATATCAGACTCCTTCATCAGACGCTTGACGAAAATTTTTCGAATTATTTTGTTGATAGTTATTCTGAAATTCGAAAATTGTCACATTGACAGTATTTGAAATTCATAACTAACTTTTTGCGCGTATGTTCTGGGGAACATCGCGTTATCATTCTGCCCAAATGTTTGTAATTTTCGAATTTTTCACCGAAAATGGTCTCAAACGAATGAGTTCGACTCCCTGATTAAGAATTCAAGGTCAAATTTGATTCTGTCCGGCCGACCGGCCGTCCGGCCGGCCAGCCGTTGCCACGATAACTTGAGAACAAAAAGAGATAGCGACTTGAAATTTACAGTGTAGGTTGGCCCAACGGTTTCCGAGTAATAATTTTGTCTGCAACCAATACTAATCCGATCGAATTGAAACTTGGTGAGTGGTTGTATGATATAAATCTAACAACGCTCGTAAAAATTTGTGAACATCGCATGGTTAGAAAATTTTAAAAAAATTATTAAAAAATATTATTTACGTCATGATAACCTGAGAATCTCAATGTGCCATGACATTTGGTTGTTATTTCCTCAATAACTCGAAAAATACAAAACCGATCCAATTCAAACATGGTTATTAGTTGTAGAATGGCAGCGCGAAAATTTTTGTGAAATTTAGTAAGGATCGTATAGCTAGAAAATTTCAAAAAATCATAGAAAATTGTTGAAAGAAATTCTATATATCAGAAACTATTCGTCCGATATCCCTGATATGTTGCGAGAGCCTTCAGAACCTAACTCTACCTCCAAGTTCCAAGTTTGAACATGATCGGATCTATATTGTTGGAGATCCGTGCAGCCTCCATCGAATTGAAGCTTGGTAACTAGTTGTAGAATATCGACATAAAGACTTGTGTAAAATTTAGTTGGGGCCGTAACACTACAAAATTTTAAAAAAATTACGAAAAAATATTATGTATCTCATGATTCCTTGAGAACGGAAAGAAATAGCGACTTTAAGTTTTCAGGGTAGATTATGCATCTGAATACAATATTTGAGTTCGTTAACTAGCATAATCGGCCAAATGGTTTTGGAGTTATATCAATCTGAAAGTTGGTTGTTATTTCCCCCATAACTCAAAAAATACAAATCCGATCCAATTCAAATATGGTTGTTAGTTGTAGAATGCCAACGCGAAAATTCTTGCAAAATTTCGTGAGGATCGTAGCAATATAATTTTTTTTTTAAATCATTGAACAAAAAAATTTGTCAAAGCACTGACGTGAAGTAAGAAGCTTTTGCGCGTATGTTCTCTCGTCCATTCTTCTTTATTGGACACTCTTTATCGAATTTACTATGACGAATTCTATTGTCTGTTCTCCTCTATTGGACACTTCGAATTTACCATGGTAAATTCGATTAGGAATGTCCAATACAGGAGAACAGACTAGAATTCACCATGGTAAATTCGATTAAGAGTGTCCAATACAGGAGAATGGACAATAGAACATACGCACAAAAGCTCCTGACTTCACGAAAAAAACATTGGTTCAGGCACTGACGTGAAGTTAGGAGCTTTTGCGCGTATGTTCTTTTGTCCATTCTCCTGTATTGGACACTCTTATTCGAATTTACCATGGTGAATTCTATTGTCTGTTCTCCTGTTTTGGACGCTCTTAATCAAATTTACCATGGTAAATTCGGAGTGTCCAGTACAGGAGAACATACAATAGAATTCACCATGGTAAATTAGATTAAGAGTGTCCAATAAAGGAGAATGGACAAGAGAACATACGCGCAAAAGCTTTTGACTTCACGTCAGTGCTGTTTAGTTTTACTTTGCATAGAAATTTTCAAGTTCCAACTCCTTTTTCAATAAATTCAGCCAAATATGGTCAATATCAATTGAACAATTTGCAAAATTGCATTCTCTGTTCAATAAAATACAAGTTGACTCCTTAAGTTTCCTTTTAATATAATCGGGTTCTGTCATTGGAATCTTTGTATTACTCCAATCCATCATGTCATCTCCTTGGATTGTACATACATGTTCTGCTATTTTTGATTTCTGTATGAGGAAAAACTAGTGGGAAAGTCCAGAAGACAGGAGCCTTGGCGCTCTTGTTCAAACTTTAACAATTCATCTCCGAAATTATTCGTTTCTCAGAGTTGGGAATGATACCAATGGATTCTTATAATACAACTGCATCATAGAAGAAACTAAATTCAAACTAAATAACGAACTTATCCGAGATATTAATTCTTCAAATCTCCTCTGAAGACATAGAAGTACGATGTGTTATTGGAATTTTGAAAAATCATATCTCCGAAAGTATTAGCTTGATAGAGTTGAAAATGATAACTTTCGATTTTTATGATGAAACTGCATCTTAAAAAGAATTGAATTCAACATTTGTGATGTGAAAATTTTTTTTTTCGTACTCCGAAATTAACCGGCCAATTTTGCCCAATAACAAACTTAATCGAGATATTTATCTCTCAAAACTCAAAACTCTGAAAATTTCAATTGTTTAGATCATTCCGTTCGAGAGTTATCGTGTCTGGACAGAATCGATTTTGACCACGGATTCATTGAGTCGAACCAAATTTAAGACCATTTTCATCCAAAATTTCGAAAATTACAGACATTTGGGCAAATTGATAAGCACTTTGTGCCAAGGAACAAAAATGGAGCAAACACTGACGTGAAGTCAGGAGTTTTTGAGCGCATGTTCTATTGTCTATTCACCTCTATTGGACACTCTTAATCGATTTTACCATAGATATAGACCGTTTTCACAGTTTTTATAAGATATTTATACATTTCGTATCATTTTAATGACAGAATTGAGTAACAAAAGAATCATCTAAGGTCATATTTATTAACTATTACATATATTACGTATTCTATCGGAATGAAAATTCATTAAATATCCAAAAATAACGAAAATACTAACGTCTCAAGTAATTTGAGGATACGATATTCACGAAATTCTGCTAGAATTAGTGCATCGGCCTTCTACAAGTAATAACCGAGTTTTAATTGGATCGGGTTGGTATAATTTGAGTTATAGAGGAAATAATAACAAAATTTCAGTTGTGTGACCTTCAAAACCACTTGGTCGATTATTCTTATTCACGAACTCATATGTAACATTCGGATGCGCAACCTACCCTGAAAATTGCAAGTCCCTATCTTGCAGGTTGCGCATCAAAATGGTACGTCTCAGTTCATTATTTGGCATAATCGGCGAAATGGTTTCGGCTATAGTGAGCTTCTACAAAGCTGTCTGACCAGCCCTAAATAGGAAAATTCCTTGGTTCATAATTTCATGATGAGCCACCTTTGTCAAAACCAGGTCTTCACTTCTCAATATCCTCATTGCCATTTTCAACGTTTCTTGATGGTGTTGGTTTTCCAAACTTTGCAAACCTCTGCCTCCCTGCGTTCGTGGAAGGTGTATTTTTTTAATTGAGCCATTGGGATTCAGGCTACGATTCATATTCATCACTTTACGAGTGATTTCGTCTAGCTCGAGAATTCCATTCAATGTCCAGTTGACTATAACGTATGAGTGATAATGGGTACTGCCAAGCTGTTCGTAGCAAATAATTTATTCTTCCCGGGTAGCTGTGATTTCCATATATCTCGAATCTTCTTTCTGTAGCTATCTGTTAAGACATCCTTGATTTGGGTTGGCTCCAGTGCACCTTGTTGTTTCATCCTATGGAATTTGAATGTTTCTTCCTCTTTGAGGTGTCAAATGCTTATTCCCGCTTCTAGGTCGATGTCTTTTCATGTTTCTTCATTTCTCTCTCTGCTTAGATGAAAAACAGCAGCGATGTTCTCCTCTGCCTAGTGGCCCCGCCTTGTACCCTATTCTGCTTGGTCTCAACTCAGTTCTTAATAGTAGAAGTGTTATGTAGAACAATAACGGGCTTAGCGAGTCTCCTTGAAATAGGCCTCGCCTGTATCGGACGATGATAGAGTGGACTTGGAGCATCTCTAGCAGACGTAATATCAAGCTGTGCGCCAATGTGTCAAATGATTTCACTTAATCCTGCCATGATGTATGTAGGTCGCGCTCGTGGTGTCTCGCATCTTGACAACTGCTCTTGTGAGAATTGTGAGAATTCTATACAGCCTGTTGAGACACGTAATTGGGTGGTAGTTGTTTGGCTGTCCTAGATCTCCTGTTTTCGGTATTAGTACAGTTCGACCCTCTACCAACCATGTAGGAATTGGCTCACGGTGAATTATTATCTCACTGAGCAATCTAGCTAAGTGCTGGTGGGTAGCTGGAAAGTTCTTCCTCCAGTGATAGCCATCCAGTCCAGGTGCCGTGAAATCAAGCTTTGTCAAAATACCAAAATAGGAGATCCACGTAGTGTAATAAAACCACGACATACCACGCGGCAGAAATCAAAGACTGAAACGAGTTACCTAACTCGAAGTTAATTTTTTCTAGCGCAATGTAATCTCAAAGTTAAAAATGTAACATTTCAACTCAGAATAACTTAACCCTATGCTTAACATTTGGACCTTCTGATATATAGGGTGAGTCAAAAATGTGTACCGAGCTTTCTGGGGATGATAACACATTGAAAAATAAGTAGAGTTTGATGAATGAACTTATGGCCCAAAATGCATATTAAGGGAGATAAATCCTTCCGAAGTTGATAAATTTATGAAAAAATTCTCTGCATGACTTCTAAACGGTGAATGCCACCATATTAAAATTTCGCACATAATTTTTTTTTGTTAGACTTATTGTTATATACTTATTGTTTATCAACGACACAGGAAGGTTATATCATCGAAAAAATTATGAATTGTTCATGGCCTGCTAAGATATCGTTACCGATAAATCTCGCGATGAATTAATTTGCTGACATCATGGGAGTATAAAAACTTAAATATCTCGAAAATGGTTCAATTTTTTGTATTTAGATAAGTGTACCTTTTTCATGTAATTATCTTCGTTCCATCGAATGCTTCTATTTTTTCATCAAAACGAATATAACGAAAGAAGTTATCCCAAAAAAATCATGACTCATCCTCTAAAAACACCCTTAATATCAATATCAGAAATATAGAAGTAATAAAAAAAATTATTTTAACAACATACATTTATGCACGAAATTTCAATATGATGGCATTCACCGTTTAGAAGCTATGCGGAGAATTTTTTTTAATTTCATTAACTTTGGTAGCATATATCTTCCTTAATATGAATTTTGGGCCATAAGTGTATTCATCAATCCATGGTTATTTTTCAATGTGCTATTACACCCAGAAAGCATGGTACACAATTTTGACTCATCCTGTATATATATATATATATATATATAAATAAATAGAAAAGTATAACGGGTGATTCCGGAATCACCCGTTATACTTTTCTATTTATATATACTAATCCGCATTATCCTATTTTCTTTAATATATATATATATACAGGGTGGTCCGCGAGTAACTGTACAACGTTTAATGGTGAATAGCTGGTACCTTGGGGAGCCAGAAAACAACAATCAAATATGGGCTAAGTCTTTTCGTTTCTGAGATACAGGGTGATTTATTGATTTTGGCAAAACATTCAGATAGCTATAACTCCTGAACCGTTCTACGTATTCGCTTCAAATTTGGCACGTGTTGTCACCTCAGGCCATCAAATTGTTCATATACACCGCACCGAAATTGTACAGACCAGGACTAGGAAATTTTGATTTTTACTTCCAGGTCAAATAAAACACCCTGTACATGGAATGCCAAATTTTCGGATTCACCATCGGATTCTGCATAGATTTTCCTGCCAAATTCCGTTTTCCGCGTGAACGGCACACCTCCCGTTCATTTTTTTTTCTCGAAAATAAGATCACACCTCCGAATATTAAGTGGTGTTACGGACCTGCATTTTGCAATAGGAAGCTCATGACATTAAATTCGGTTATAAAAACATCTTATTGAAAGAATAGAATTAAGTTTTAGCGAGATACGGAACCAGCCTAATACTATTAGAAAAGCAGTCAATCAACTTAGACTTAGAGCAAGAAAATGTATTGATGAAAACGGGGGAATCTTTGAAAATCAACTTTAATCAAAGTTTTGCTTCGAAAGTTATTCAAATGTGTTTTGAATTTCTTTTTTTTTCTTTAATTTTTGTTTTATTATTTATGTTCAGTTCGATTCTCAATATAAAAAATGTTTTTATAACCGAATTTAATGTCATGAGCTTCCTTTTGCAAAATGCAGGTCCGTAACACCACTTAATATTCGGAGGTGTGATCTTATTTTCGAGAAAAAAAAATGAACGGGAGGTGTGCCGTTCACGCGGAAAACGGAATTTGGCAGGAAAATCTATGCAGAATCCGATGGTGAATCCGAAAATTTGGCATTCCATGTACAGGGTGTTTTATTTGACCTGGAAGTAAAAATCAAAATTTCCTAGTCCTGGTCTGTACAATTTCGGTGCGGTGTATATGAACAATTTGATGGCCTGAGATGACAACACGTGCCAAATTTGAAGCGAATACGTAGAACGGTTCAGGAGTTATAGCTATCTGAATGTTTTGCCAAAATCAATAAATCACCCTGTATCTCAGAAACGAAAAGACTTAGCCCATATTTGATTGTTGTTTTCTGGCTCCCCAAGGTACCAGCTATTCACCATTAAACGTTGTACAGTTACTCGCGGACCACCCTGTATATATATATATTTATATTAATATAATATTCCTTACCTTATAAGATTACTTAATAACAAGGACTATGATTATACCATTCGACGTATGATACAAGAGCTTAAGGAAAAACCTCAGCAAAAAAACCCTGTCTCTCCGTGAGGGTTGTGATTTGTAAAAATTCAATTCGTTTACAAAATTAGCCGAGAGAATGTCGAATTTTCTGGAGAAGCGACATTTCGACTGTTGAGGTCATTCGATTTGGCCCACCACTATCTGAGATACGTTTTTTGAAAAATAGATATATTAGTTCAACAATGAGAATAAATCTGATTTTCTTATAATTCCCCGTTTGCTGAGCATTAACAATAAGCAACTAATAGAATATTTAGGAACATTTACTGTATTCAAAGTGAAGTACGCGTTTAACAGAAACGATAAATTTTCAATGTTTTAAAAAATGTTTGAATAATATAAATTAGGGTTATATTGGAATATTAGTTCCTTAAGTTAATGTGAAGGACTGCGTTATTTTACATTGAGAATTGGCAATTCTAATCCACATTTGAATCAATTCCAGTTACAGGAATATAGCACGTCAAGGGATTAATCCGATACCCATTATAGAGGATAAGCGATGACTGCCTCGAATGGTCACGTCTTTGGATATTGGAATATTCATTCATGCCTTAAATTTTCGCGATACAGGAGGTCCTTCCTCTTTATCGACAAGTAAGCCACTCAGCATCGTTAGCATGCGTCTCTTGAACGGCCTGAACGTGAATTCAACTGATCCAAATACATAATCGAGATTAGCCTGTGAGCTTTGTGGTACAGTAACATCTATCACCATTACCTGATTATTATACATATCCCGGCAACTACCCACGTGGTCACAGTAAATAATGCAAATTTAATTAAACCGACTCGAACTTGCTCGTACTTCGTACGTTCTCTCTTTCTCTCTCGGTGAATTGGCCGTTTATATCGGCCATAATTAGCCGACTAAGTTGGGCGACCAGAAATACGCGGGCTTACGGCACCGTACCGGTGGAAATACGGCCGACATTGATTATATATATGCATACAGCGAATAAAATTCGCGAAATCTGGATTTGCGTTAATGGTGTCGGCGTTGCCAATTAAACCGGGCTCAACTTGCTTAATTAATTATTTATGTTACAATTTGTCCCGATTTAGAGAAAGCTTTGCCTGTGGTCTCTGAAGTTGAGGGGTGAGGGGGTGTGTTATGTTGATATCATGTTGTAAATACATAATTAAATTGAGCCAAAAGCGGTCCCGAATCATTACATCGGACTTAATGATGTAGTATTCATGGTTGAATACAGTTATCTCCGTCTCTATGTAAGAACCATTCGAAACTTATAATTGAGAGAATGTTTTAGGGTAGGTATTTTGAGTAATATAGTTCTGCAATATCATCCAAAATTTTCGAATTTGGGGTTATTATTGTAGTGAATTCTAGTGTTGAAAAACTTGTGGAGATAAAAGTATAAAATCCATATTTATTCTAAAGAGATGCCTCATCTGCTAAATCCGTTCCATAACTTGTCTGATCTATTCTGTTCCAACGTATAGGTCTTGTGATTTCAACGCAGAAAAAAAATCAAAAATAGAGTTTGGGAGAAAAAACCCATAAGGGAAACATTTAGTGATGAATTCACCTCCCAAAGTATCCTTTAATGATTATATTATAATTCTTCCAGTTCATTGATACATAATATCGTGTTTCAAAATGCGATTTTTGCTCGCATGTTCTGGGAAATAGCGTGCCATCATTTTGCCCAAATGTCTGTAATTTTCGATTGTTTCGCCGAAAATGGTCTACAACGATTATGTTCCACTCAATAATAAAGAAATTGAGGTAACGGTTTCCAGTAATAATTTTGTTTTCAAACAATACAGATCGATTCCAATTGAAACTAGTTGTAGAATACCGATACAGAGTATGTGAAATTACGTGAGGATCGTGTCACTAGAAAATTAAAAAAAATTATTAAAAGATATTTTGTATCTCAATATAACTTGACAACGGAAATAGATAGCGACTTGTAATTTTCAGGGTAGGTTGCGCATCCGTGTACGACATTTGAATTCGTTAATAGGCATAATCGGCCAAAGAGTTTAGCCCATCTGAAATTTTGTTGTTATTTCCTCAATAACTCAAACAATGCGAACACGATCTAATTCGGACATGGTAGTTAGTTGTAGAATAATGACATGCAAATGTTTGAGAAATATTTAGTAGGGATCGTATCTCTACAACATTTTTAAAAATCATGGAAAAAAAATTTGTATCCCAGAAACTATCCGTCCAATATTGTCGAAATTTTGGGAGAGCCTTCAAAACCTTCCACCGTACTGATGGAAATACGGCTGACATTGATTATATATATATGCATACAGCGAATGCTCAACTTGCTTAATAAATTATTTTCGTTATAATTTGTCCCGATTTAGAGAAAGCTTTGCCTGTGGTATCTGAAGTTGAGGGATGAGGGAGATGTGTTATGTTGATATCATGTTGTAAATACATAATTAACCCTTAAACGGCGGTGCGGAGTCCCTCGGACTCTTGCATGTTTAAATAATCGTGTAATCTTCGTTTTTATTGGTCGAGTGATTCGCAAGTCTGAGTACCTTCCTGTGGTGAGACAACTCATCGATAGCTCAGTGGAATTCGTTGAATTCTCACAAGTAGAACTTATTCTGAGCAGCTTACAGTCCATCGGACTCCGTGACGCGCTTAGTGTAATTTTACAATTCATCCACCAGTCTTGTTCCGACACAAAACGACTTGAACGATTAGACTTTTGAAGGTGTGGCTGAACAACTCTTCCATTGAGAAATCCCAGAAAACCGATTTATCAAGAGAATTGAAATTAAGACTATTCAAAATTTTGAATACTGCACCCCAGGCACCAGCACAAGTTGGAGATGTTTTGCCCAGGAATCAGAGAAAATGTTGTTTTAAATGTGATCCAACATTGAAGAGAAAAACTGCATATTTATGTGTGAAATGCAAAGCATCGATTGGTCTGCAATGCAGGGAAAAAAAATGTATTCAGTGCATTGAAACGCTAAATGAGTGGTAATTTCCAATTTTTTTTCAATGAGATTTGGACCATTGTTAGTATTTTGCTCTTTATGAATAGGACCTTAAATTCTCAGTCTCTATGTAAGAACCCTTCGAAACTAATAATTGAGAGAATGTTTTATGGTAGGTATTTTGAGTAATAAAGTTCTGCAATATCTCATCCAAAATTATCAAATTTAGGGTTATTATCATACTAAATTCTAGTGTTGAAAAGGAATAACTTGTGGAGAAAAAAATACATAATCAAGATTCTGTCTAAAGAGATGCATTATCTTCTATATCCGATCCATAACTTGTCTTATCTATTTTGTATAGGCATTATCCCAGACTCCGTCTTCGTTTATTTGTTATCATTTGAAGTTTTATGCCTGAACGTGCTTTGCTATCAGGGTGTTTTGGTGTGCTTAGATATTATGTTGAAAAGTTCAGCTTCCCGATTTTAATTTTATATTCTCATATCTGATAGTTTATTAGCTATGTTTTAGTATTCTCAATCAATTATATGCTTGTTCTTAGAGAATTTCCCTAATTTATTATAATTTTCTTTGAACATGGTAGAAATAAAATTTATCAAAGTGTTTGAGGACTGGAGCAAATATATATGAAACATAACAGAATGATTTGTTGATTCCTCGAGACATGACAAAATCTATAGGACAAGTTAATGCATATGCTTTTTACTTTGAGCATTGCCTAGATTTTGTGCACCTAAAAATAAAGCAAGTATTAGCAAAGATTAATGTAAAGGGGTAGCATAGAATTTGTTCTTTCCTTAATATCGATTATTTCACCAAAAAGCAGAGTTTATAATAATTACAATACTGGTAAGAATAGATAAGTTGACCCACAGAAAATATCCGAAACCGTAGAAGCTTTTCTTGATCGCGTTATTTTTCAATAATTTTTTAAATGTTTTCACTTTTAACAATTGTAGGTTTGTAACATAACATATATCATCAACTGTATTGATCCAATAAGATTTAATAGTTATTTATGTACCAAGGGCATTATATATTTGCGACATCTTCCAATTATTTAAAATTCAATTTAATTTAATTATTTATGTTTCCTTTCTGGGTTTTCTCTCCGACGCTCTGAAAAACATCATCTGTACGTCTTTTTTATAAACTGATATCAAAACGAGGCAACAATATTACCTCAACACAACAGTTCTTAAAACCAAATCGACACTAGCAAAATGAAACTGACAAATGGTACGATAATGTTCCTGTAGGAAGAAATAATATAAGTGGATGAACTAAATCTGCTGCTGAGGCAATTGGCTGTTAAGGACAAAAAGCTCAAAATTCTATAAAACCATACTTAACTCTCGATCATAAATATTACACGTGTTAATAGATCATCTATAGTAGAGAATAGCAAATAATCTAATATTAAGTTAAATTTTAGTAATTGTACTTTAGTGTACTTTGATGTTTCGTTATATTAAGTTATGATTTTTTTTGTCGAAAAATTTTCCGCCAAAGATCCCTCATACATTGACAAATGACATAAATTAATGACAAATTTCTCAAGCAAAGAGGGAGTTTTCTATTGACATACAGTTATCTCGTCTATTATATATAGTGCGTTACGTACTTTTATTATTATATATAGTGCGTTACGAACAGTAACGAAAATATGAACGATAAAAAAATATTTTGTAACGTTTTGGAGATCAAATTAGTCTCCTTCTTCAGACACAAATCGAAAATCTTCAGAAGTATTTTCTCGTTACTGTTTTTTAAGCAACAGCGTTATATACATTGCTTCTGATAAATTTCGTGGTTTTTTAACCCCAGAAAAAAATTAAAACATAATATATTTTCTATTTTATAGATATTTTTCAGAGTTTGGGAGAGAAAACCCATAAAACAACCATTAAGTGCTGAATTCACCTCCCAAAGTATCCTTTAATGATTATATTATAATTTTTCCGGTTCGTTGATACAGAATATCACGTTTTAAAATACAATTTTTGCTCGCATGTTCTGGGGAATAGCGTGCTATCATTTTGCCCAAATGTCTGTAATTTTCGATTCTTTCGCCGAAAATGGTCTCAAAGGATTATCTTCCACTCAATGATGAGGAAATTGAGGTCAACGGTTTCCAGTAATAATTTTGTTTGCAAACAATATAGATCTATTCGAATTGAAATAAGTTGTAGAATAACGTCACAAAGTATGTGAAATTTCGTGAGGATCGTGTCACTAGAAAATAAAAAAAAATATAAATAAAAAATATTTTGTATCCCAAGTTAACTTGAGAACGGAAAGAGATAGCAACTTGTAATTCTCAGGGTAGGTTGCGTATCCGTATGCGACATTTGAGTTCGTTACTAGGCATAATCGGCCAAACAGTTTAGTCCATCTGAAATTTTGTTGTTATTTTCTCAACATCTCAAAACGTACGAATACGATCTAATTCAGTCATGGTTATTAGTTGTAGAATACTGACTTGCAAAATTTTGCTAAATTTCATGAGGATCGTATCACTAGAACATATTAATTCATGGATTAAAATTCTGTATTCCAGAAACTATTCATCCAATATTGCTGAAATTTTGGAGTGGCCTTCAAAACCTAACTATACAACCAAGTTCCAAATTTGAACAGGCTCGGATCTATATTGTTGGAGGACCGAGCATACTTGGGTGAGATCAGTAGTTGGATGGGTGACCACTATTACTTTCGTATGAAAGGAGATAGCGACTTGAAATTTTAGGGATAGTTCGCGCATCCAAATACGACAGACAAGTTTGTCAATGGCATAATCGGCCAAATCGTTTCCGAGTGCAACTTTTGTTTTCAAACAATACATATCCGGTCGAATTGGAAGTTGGTAATTGGTTGTTAAATTGTGGCACAAATACTTATGCGAAATTTCGTGAGTATTATCGCGTTAGAAAATAAAGAAAAAATATTTCAGTTTGATCGACTTTGGATAACGCGTGAATAGTCGATACATAATGCGCGCAAAAGCTCCTGACTTCACGTCGGTGGTTTTCAAGAATTTTTTCTTGCAGTCCTCAGATTTAATTGGAAAAGATGATAACGTCCTGAAGCAAAGAATTTCTCTGTTTGTTCCTCATTATTTCCTACCAAAGCTGTGTTCAATTACAGGACAGACTGGTACCAGGTAGTCAGCTACGATATTTACGAACCTCTGCCTGGTCAGTAGTGTCTCTTGGAGCCGTATAATTTGTAGATGGAAAGATTATGGCTATTTAACACGTAGTCAACATACATGCCCGGCTACGACGCAGGCCGTTATAAGTGCCCTCATGGCTTGATATGAGTTGTAGAACAGGCAGACTGGTCTCATATATATAATGTTGAGAGGTGTTCAGCAATTTTGCACACTTGGTGGATCCATTATTGGGTTTTTTCAAGGATGATCCTCAGGTTTATGTCATTTTCTTTATTTTTGTTTCCTTTTTAACCTGTTCGTGAGTCTTCAGTTGCAGATTGGCTGGAATCTTGGGTTATTCAAATGAATAATTGAAATTGAAATTTTGCACAATCGGAAGTCTAATAGATATTTCTAAGACTTCGACGATTATGGAGATTTGTTCTAGATTCTCAAATCGAGAATCATACGTAGATTTGTATTGATTTCCATGTTATATGTGTGTATGAATAGTTGCGAACAAATTTAGGGGGTGATTCCTTGTCAAAAAATAGGCTGGGATTTTCATATAAACTTTTCCTTTTTAAGCCCATCCCAGCTTAGTTACAGCCCTCTACATATTGTACGGGCTGGAAGGTATTGAAAAAATTTTTGGTGATGTTCCTTTATGATTGAAAGGGGTGTAGAAAAAGCCACTCCCAAACCTTGTTTCACAAGGAACTTTTTTCCATATTCATATTTCACAATAAAAAATTGTTTCAAGCCCTGTGGACAGGAGCTTTGGCGCTCCCGATTCTCCCCAATAACGAACTTATTCGAGATATTCCTTCCTCAAATCTACTCTGAAAATTATATTATATCAATTAAAACTTAGACAACATTGCAGTTTTGTTTTTACTGGAGATATTCTGAACCCAATTTGATTATGCATCTTACCAAAGAATATATTTCCATCATCTTATAGATTATCCACGGGCATTATATTATCACCTCAAAAGTACGATAGCTGAGGTTATTTCATTGGTCATTTTGCATTCAATCATACTTTGTTTTATAAAACAGGAAGGGTATTTCATATCAAGAACAACGAACCAGAAATAATTTTGACATTTATCTCTCATAGGCAATAAGATGATATTTAAGAACACAGATCATATAAGAATTCAGAGATAGAAAAATTAAGTATAGCATTCTGTGAAAACACAGAAGTAAGATTCATTATTGAAATTTCAGAAAATCATATCTCCGAAATTATTAGCTTGTTTGAGTTGAACATGATATCAATATATTTTTATGGTGAAACTGCATCTTACAAAAATTGAATTTGAAACTAATATTATTGTAATGTAAAAAAGAATTTTTTTTTTCGTTACTCTGCAACCATCAAGCCGATTTTGCCCAATAACGAACTTAACCAAGATATTTATCCCCCAAACCTAGTCAGAAAATTTCAACTACCTAGCTCATTCTTCTCGAGAGTTATTGTAGAAACAAATTTAAAATTTTTTTTTTACACTTTACGCAAGCCCTATCAATACAAAACGCACACATATAAAGCTCATTACTCTACAATTTCATGCTAAATTTCAGATAGACCGAGAGATCGGTTTCGGAAATATTAGTAAAAAATATTTTCACTAAAAACAGCCATAACTCCGAAACCGCTTGATGAATTTTGCCCGTTAACGAACTCGTCCGAGATATTTGCGCTCCAAACTTACTCTGCAAATTTCAATCCTCTAACTCCTTTCGTTCGAGAGTTAACGTGTTAACGGCCGGACATAATCGATTTCGACCACGGATTCTTGATCAGTGAGTCGAACCAAATCGTTTAAGACCATTTTCACCCAAAAATTCGAATATTACAGACATTTGGGCAAATTGATTAGCACTCTGTTCCGAGGAACAAGAGTGCCAAAAAACTAATTTTAGATAGCGATATCCGTTCTTATCAAATAAGGTCTCTTGTAATGCTTGTTAAAATTCACTGTTTTTGAGAAAAAAAATTCATCATGATAGCGTGAGTCGAAGAGGCTGGAATTATTTCCGAACTAGAATATATCTAGTAAGCAGATTTGATTAACTTTGACCCGGTTACAATTATTTTTTGATTTGGCTCATCATTCTGAGATTTTTGTCACATATGTACCTACTCTTTAAGATGATGGTGTACACAAACGCAGAAATGACCGATATGCACTTTGTTTACGGTCTTTCTGGTGGTAATTCTTTAAAAGCATACAGCAGATATGCAGACATTTTTCCTGAACGTGTGGCTCCATATCACTTTCCATTTACATTAATTCACCAACGGCTGCGAGAAAATGCTAGGTACATTTAAAATAAATAAAAATTATTGTGGTCGCCAGCGCGAAATTATAATTCCAGCTCAACTAAATCTTGTCGATGAGCAACCTAACATCGGTGCTAGAAAGAGAGCTTTACAAATTCATTCATTCATTCAATTACAAATTCACCATATGGCGGTGTTTGCGATCTTAAAGGAACAACTTTTATATCCATATCACATTCAACGTTTACAGGATCTCTTACCACGGGATTTTCCGAATCGTCTCCAATTCTCCACTTGGATGCTGGGAATGATTGAACAATAACCTCAATTTTTGAAACACGTATTCACAGATCAGGATAATTTTTCTATTCGTCTAGAGATCCAATAACTAATTTTTTAATAGCCACATGTGCTGAAAAGAACCCTCACGCTATTACTGTAGCTCACCACCAAGAACAATTTTCTCTAAATGTCTGGCTTGGATATGTTGGAGATCAGCTAATTGGTCCAAAATTTCTACCACCTAGATTGAAGGCAATACATACGTTCTACTTCGGCAAGGAAAACTTCCTGTGATCTATAAAACATTCCTTTACGTGTCTGAAGGACAATGTGGTATATGCATGATGGAACCCTCGCACATTCTGTATTGGAACACGTCAGCATTTAAATCATACATACCCAAATCGATGGATAGGGTGAGGTGGAACTGAGTTCTGGCCTGACCGATCACCAGATGTATATCCTCTGGATTTGACTTTTTGGGGCCATTTAAAAATATTGGTTTACAACACTCCAGTCCAAGATATGGAAGACTTAACAAGCCGCATTGTTCTTTCATGTAAAGTTATTCAAAATACTCCCGGAGTTTTTGACCGGGTAACATAATCTATGCGCCAATGTCTTCACTCTGCTGGTCAATGACTAACGTCAAGACTAACTTTAGGGACTATGTCCCCTGTGATTAAATAAAATATATATTATTTATATATAGTAATCAACAGATTTGTTTATTACAATATTTCTTCCTTGCTATTTGTGATCTATTGCATTTGGCCTTTCATCGTGCACCTTCTACCTATTCAATATAATATTTAATTTGTGAAGAGTTCAAAATTACTTATTTTATTACATTTATTCAATATTTGTATCAATTCTCAATAAAAATGTCAACTTGACATCCGCTTAATGGATAAATTTAAGGTCGAAAATTATTCCAGCCTCTACTACTCATGCGTATAATCCGTTGATCATGAGAACTTAACTATTAAAAATGGAACAAGCTATCCGAAATTAATTTTTGGCGCTCTTGTTCTTCGGTACAGAGTGCTCATCAATTTGAACAAATGTCTGTAATCTTCGAGTTTTTGGCTGAAAATGGTCCTAAACGATTTGAATCGACTCACTGATCAAGAATACGTGGTCGAAATCGATTATGTCCGGCCGGCTTACTTCTGTGTTTTCACAGAATGCAATAATTATTCTATCTATGAATTATTATAATATGATCTGTGTTGATACATGTCAACTTATTTTCCTGAGACATGATAATATCATGTCTCAATATTATTAACTAACCATTACCATTCCCATCATAATATGGATTAACCATGGGCATTAAATATCAAAATTTGGAATGGTAATGGTTAGTTAGTAATATTGAGCTCAGAATATCTCCAGTAAAAACAAAACTGAAATATTGGCTAAGGTTTCAATTGATATAATATAATTTTCGGAGTGGATTTGAGGAAAAAATATATCGTTCTTCATAGAATTGAGGAACGAATATCTCGGATAAGTTCGTTGTTGGGTAGAATGGGTCTATTGCTTCTGCATTAATAATTTTTGGCACTCTTGTTGAATTTTAATTCTTTTATGATGTTTGAATTGAATTTCTGCTATTATGAAGTTCTATCATAAGAATCCATTGGTATAATTCCCAACTCTTACCAATACTTTCGAAAAAATGATTTTTAAAAGTGAACATGAGCACCAAAGCTCCTGTCCACATTGCTTGAACCACTTTTTTCATTGTAGAATACGGATATGGAAAAAAGCTTCTTGCGAAAGTATACAATACAACTTTATTCATCCTTTCAGACATAACAATGATGTATAGGACATGTCAACAAAATATATAATTGTATAAATTAGAAACAAAAATTTAATGATTGACACAATACGAAAAGTAAATACAAATCAAACCAACACACTTATTTAATGAGCTAGAGAGAAATTCGTCTGTGCTATAAAAACACTTTCAAATGAATACTTTTTGGCGCTCTAGTTCCTCGGAACTGAGTGCTTATCAATTTGCCCAAATGTCTGTAATTTTCGAATTTTTCGATGAAAATGGTCTTAAACGATTTGGTTCGGTTCACTGATCAAGAATCCGTGGTCGAAATTCATTCTGTCCGGCCGTCGGGCCGTCCGGCCGGCCGGCCGTAGGCACGATAACTCTCGAACGGAATGAGCTAGAGAGTTGAAATTTTCAGAATAGGTTTGGTAGATCTCGGCTAAGTTCGTTTTTAGGCGAAATCGGACAGATGGTTTCGGAGTAACAAAAAAATAATTTTTTTTTACGGAACAAATACCAAATTAAGTTTTTTTCAATAAGCAGTTTTATCATAAGAATCTAACGATATCATTTTCAACTCTAACAAGCTAATACTTTCGGAGATATGATTTTTCAAAATTTCAATAAAAAATCGTATTTTTTCGTTTTCGCAGAATTATATATTTATTCTATGTATGAATTGTCATAATGTCAACTTATTTTCCTGAGATATGACATTGTCTAATTCCTTGCTAATAGTTGGTTCGAGAAACGTCAAAATCGACTTAGAGAGACAAGGGTAAAAACCGTCAAATAAACCCCCATGTGGTGATTTTATGTCGAAAAGTGAAAATTAAGAATATATATTCCAGGTAAGTACCGACGTTTTATTCTAATACCGGAGATCGACAAGATCGTACGAAGAGCCCGATAGCCGGTGTGTCTACGCTGTCGGGTTTTCGGTTTCGGAACGAGAGAAGGCGGGAACTTTTGGCGCTCTAGTTCCTCGGATCTGAGTGCTTATCAATTTGCCCAAATGTCTGTAATTTTTATTTAAGATGCAGTTTCATCATTAAAATCCATCGATATCATTTTCAACTCCAACAAGTTAATACTTTCGGAAATATGAACTTTCTAAATTTCAATAATGAATCGTACGTACGTCTATGTTTTCACAGAATGCTATAATTATTCTATCTAAGCTTTATTATATGAGCTGTGTTCATACTCGTACATTTCATCCTGTTCTATAAGAAGGAGTCAAATTCATTTCAGCTATTTTCATTTGATTTCTTCCATGGTGCAGTTCTCATTCTCAGATTACTCATTTAATCTTGATAAATAAACTTTTATTTGAATTTAATTTACGTTATGATGCAGTTCTTTCATAATAATACATTGATTTAATTCCCAACTCTGAGAAACCAATACTTTCGGAGATATAATTTGTCTGTTTGAACTAGAACGCCAGAAATCTCCTGTGAACAGGGCTTGAACCAATTTTTATTTCTCTTTTGAACTGTGAATTGTTCAAAATTTTATATCGATTGGGTAGATGATTATACAATGTAATACCAGGCAGTCTTGGTGATGACTCGTATTTGGTCGTTTTGTGTATAGGCACACTGATAGTATTCTGATGTCTGGTATTATAGTCGTGGAAATCTGAGCACATCATTAAGTTACCCAAGTTACATCGGACAAACATCAAGCAATTCAACATGTATATGCAAGGGACCATTGGGATTCTGAAATTCTTGAATATATTGCTACAAGATTCACGTGGTTTTAGGCCAAAAATCAATCGCATAATTTTCTTCTGTGTGATAAACACTCGACCACTTTCAGATGACGAACCCCAAACAAAATATAAATATAAATAAATAATAATAATATATAAATCACGTTTAATTTACCCAGTAGTTCGTTTTTCAGGAAATATTAATTAATAAATGGTTCCTTTATGTGGTGAAAAGTCACCGTCTATTGGATCTATATGTCAAAACTTAGCGAAATATTCACTACAATATTTAAAACCATTAACAGGAAAGAAAAAAAGTCTTCATAGAACAGCAAGCACTCTCTTGAAAAACTACAAAATTCAAATTTGAACAACAATGATATTCTAGTAAGTTTTGATGTTGTTAGTTTTTTCCCAATGTTCCTGTCGATAAATTCCTTCAAAGAGTTCTAACGAAATTAGAAAATTATAAAATCATGTGTTTACCGAAATTTAATATAATATTCCCTCGAATATTCCCAAATTTTATTACACTAATACTAAACTTATTTGCCTTCAAGATGAGGTAGAAAGAAAATGATACTCCTGAGATGTTGAATAATGTTGGAAGAACCTTTTATTTCAGGTAAGGATGTTGCCTAGGCGTTCGCTATGAACACTTTGAACATCTACTTCATTAACATTCATAGTTTCTGATACCAAACTTCGCTGATCACTTGATTTTATTTTTTTCCAATTTGATTTTCGCAATAAAAATTAAAGTGATAACATTTCTGAATAGAGACCTCTCAAACGATGTATCACAAGACCATACCTCCTATTTGAAAAATTGGGGGTTGTATATGTCTTTCGAAGGGGGTTGAAGGTAGGGTTCGAATTTTTAAGAGGAATAATGACAATTTGAAATCTGAATTCGAACTGTTTTGAGATTTTCCATAAATATGTACAGTAACCAAGATTATGAATTGATTGAATCCGAAATATGCCCTAGAGTAATTTGGTGCTTGTAATACAAGTTATCTTCTGATAACCGTAACTATAAGTAGTGTGCAGTGAAATGTATGATAATCAAATGAACGAGCGCCATAAAGCTCTTGGAGACATGCCTTCTGTAGGAGACCTAAATTAATAATGACAACAGATAATATAATTATTTAATGTTGTATTAGAATATTATATGAAATATGGAATACAGATGACTGTTCAATCCAAAATGTAATTGTAAAAACATCGATGCAGGCATCATTGAAGGATACATAAATTTGAGGCAATTGTATAGCTTATGCAATCAGAAATCCATAGATTTTCAATCAGATTCCGTTGTGTTACTGGAGCTACTTCATTAATAAATATCTGAGACAAAACCGATATGACAAAGTCAAATAGACGAGGAATGAACTTTGCGGCAAATTCAAAATAATTAAATTGCATAGTAATGGTTGTCTTGTGCACTTGGATACGCATTCAAAATAATTAGCTTGCAGTTCCCAGCAATGTGATTTTCATCAGAGTGGATCAGTGGTGACATAATAATATCTGGTAATGGGATTTTTCATGATCTATTTGCTATGGGAGTACCTGACGAATGAGTTTCTAACGGAAAAATAGTTGGAAGATCTCTTTCTGTTCCTGATTCTTTGTTAGCAGGTAAATCAGCTGGTAGAGCATCTTCTTGAGTTATTGGCTCGTTGGTGGGGCTCTCCATCACTGGGCAATTCACTGCAAGATGTAACATCTATTTTCAGCTGAAACGAGAATGCTCAACTGATAGTTGAGTTCCAACGAAAATCGATGTAGTACATAGGGAATAACCACAGCAAATATGTGAATATACTATAGTTCCTGCACTGGGTGCATTCATTTATCACTGATCTGTTGCACTGGATTGTTGTTGTCCTTTCAACTCTTTATTTTTCTCATCTATCTCACTTTTCAGTTTTTTTACTTATATTTTGTTTTTTTTTGTATCCCATACAATCCCATTGGCGTTTTTCTTTCGTTTTCCTTTTTTTCCTATTTTTATTAGTTCACATACCTATCTTCTGACCTAGTTGTACACCAAGAATTGTATATTTTTGTTATGAAGAATATTTCTGTTTATACAGGGTGTCCCAAGTTCAAGTGCCTATTAGACGTTTCTGGAGAACTGGACATATTTGAAATCTGAAAATTGAGATTATGATATTGCTTGAAATTCTCTACAGAGCTAAACTATTTTCGAATCCCAAGCACTTCCGGTTATACAGGGAATGAAAATAAATTTAATGAAATTTTTTTTCTCAAAGTTTGCATTCCTGGTATGATCAAGTATTCAATGCTGGATACATTTCTGTTAAAACCATTGTATTTATTCTATAGTTTTCAAAATATCGAAAAAAAACCGGAAAAAAAGTCAAATATGTTTAGTCAGTAGGTACATATTATGTTCATTATTCTTATTTTAAACATCCAGTGCGTGAACTGTTTTTACAGTATCGAAGAGGAAGAATGTGGAAAGGTCATTCATTTTTTGAATTTTGGAAATATCATCACAGGGTGTTTCAAATTTTGTGTCGAAAATGGTGATCAAAAACTGGCCATAACTTCTGCTTTTCAAATTAGAACCCTATTTTTTTATGATGCGTTGGATTCTGCGGTGAAAAATAATGATAGTTCTCTAACATGCGCTATTTTAGCTCTGTAGAGAATTTCCAGCAATATCATATTCCCAATTTTCAGATTTCAGATATGTCTAGTTCTCCAGAAACGTCTAATAGGCACTTGAACATGGGACACCATGTATATTATTGATTGAATAAATAGTTAAATCCGATTCAGTCCTCGTCATGCGATATTACGAGTGGAATTTGAAAATGGTCAGAACAGCTATCCACAAAAAATAATAAAATAATAATTTTTGGCGCTCTAGTTCCTCGGAACTGAGTGCTTATCAATTTGCCCAAATGTCTGTAATTTTCAAATATTTCGATGAAAATGGACTTAAACGATTTGGTTCGACTCACTGATCAAGAATCTGTGGTCGAAATTCATTCTGTCCGGCCGGTCCGGCCGTAGGCACGATAACTCTCGAACGGAATGAGCTAGAGAGTTGAAATTTTCAGAGTAGGTGTGGGGGATAAATATCTCGGCTAAGTTCGTTATTGGGCAAAATCGGACAGATGGTTTCGGAGTAACAAAAAAAATTTTTTTTTTACGAAACAAATTCCAAATTAAATTTTTTTGAATTAAGAAGTTTTATCATAAGAATCCATTCATATCATTTTTAACTCTAACAAGCTAATACTTTCGGAGATATGATTCTTCAAAATTTCAATGTAAATCGTATTTCACACATTGATATAATTATTCTATGTATGAATTGTCATAATGTCAACTTGACAGAAGGGAATATTGTAACTTCAAAAATATTGGGGTTGAAATACTCGTATTTTAGCGATGCAACGGGGACCTCACCCGAAATTGTTTGAAAATATTACGTAAATATTGAAAGCATAATTCTGTAGTTCGAGAGAGGAGAAAATTTGGTGAACGTAGATCAGGAAATTTTTGATCGATTACAAGGTAATTTTTTATTTATTACTCATCTTCTTTCATACATGTTTTATGGAATACCTACTATTTGTAGGTACTTTAAACCTGTTCTGGGCAATTGTCATACGAAACTTGTTTTTTTGGCGCTCTAGTTCCTCGGAACAGAGTGCTTATCAATTTGCCCAAGCGTCTGTAATTTTGGAATTTTTGGCTGAAAATGGTCTCAAACGATTTGGTTCGACTCACTGATCAAGAATCCGAGTGCGAAATCGATTCTGTTCGGCCGGCCGACCGGCCGTAGGCACGATAACTCTCGAACGAAAGGAGTTAGCGGATTGAAAATTGCAAGGTGGTTTTGGAGCGTAAATATTTCGGACAAGTTCGTTCGATCTATCTGAAATTTAGCATCAAATTGTAGAATCATGACCTTTATACGCATGTGAAGTTTTGTATTGACCAGATTACGGCAAAGTGTAAAAAAAAAATTTTGAAAATTTAAAAAAAGTTTTTCCACAATAACTCTCGAACGGAATGAGCTAGGTAGTTGAAATTTTCAGAGTGGGTTAGGGATATGAATATCTCGGTTAAGTTCGTTATTGGGCAAAATTGGCCTGATTCAATTCGATTTCTTCCATGGTGCAGTTCTCATTCTCATGATTGCTCATTTAATCTTGATAAATAAACTATTATTTGAATTGAATTTCCTTTATGATGCAGCTCTATCATATGTATACATTGATATAATTCCCAACTCAGAGAAACCAATACTTTCGGAGATATAATTTGTCTGTTTTTTTATTTTATAGATATTTGTCATAGTTTGGGAGAGAAAACCCAGCAAGAAACCATTTAGTAATGAATATACCTCCCAAGTATCCTTTAATGATTACTTGGATTCTTAATATTTGAAATTTACTGCTAATCTAATGAATGAATTCATATCAAGATATTGACGAATATACGGTGCGATTCTCTAACTTGGAATATAGAAATTCAGTAATAATTTAATAACTAAATAATTAATAATTATGTAACTGAATAGTAGAGCCACATGATCTGATATCTCAAAAGGAGGAAGATACTCAATATCAGTTAAGAGGTCACGATCATTTACCAATATTAAATCAAGTATTGATGGTATTTATTGTATTTGTATTATTACACAAAACTTCCTATCTAGGACAATATATTGAGAAATAATAATCCTTTGTGTACAATTTGCAGATATTCACATCATTAAGTCCTAACCTGCATCCGCGCATGCAACAGTCCTGTCGCGCATTTACCGAAGCACAAAATGTGCGTTATTGATACTGTCATTTACAAATACGAAACCGATCGAACCACGATACATATACTTGAGTCAGCAATAATAAGAGAAACGCCAGCTTGTTAGGCCCGTTTCCCATCTGAATTACAAATCATGCAGCGGCCCCATCTGATACGCACATCAGAAACAATAGAACAAACTGATCTTGTCCCTGTGCGGTTGCACTAGCCTCTACCTAATTCGATTCTGGTTCGCCGACGCAATGCGAAAATATTTATTTATTCTTTGCGTTGGTGAACAGATAGTGCAAACAACGGGGAAGGAACAAGGGATTTCGAATATTACGTTGCGAACTGATAATTTTATCCTTGTAGACCAGAGTCGATCATTTTTGAAACAAAAAATTGGTTCAAGCCCTGTGGACAGGAGCTTTTTGGCGCTCTTGTTCAAACAGACAAATTATATCTCTGAAAGTATTGGTTTCTCAGAGTTGGGAATTATATCAATGGATTCCTATCTTAGAAATGCATCATGAAAGAAATTAAATTTAAAACAAGTATCGTTTAAAAAAATGCTTTAAAAATTATCTCATAAAAAAAGGGCAATCTACAATGCTTCAATACCTTAATGCTTCGAAAATTGTGAATAAATTTATTTATCAAGATTAAATGAGCAATCTGTAATGATTCAACCTCGTGGAATGGGTTGTTGCAACTTAGACTCGGTGCATAGTTTTCACAACTCGAAATACCTAAGGAAAGTATCATCGAAATGTCTAGAGCAAGGCTGGAGACAATCACAGCAGATTGTCCATTTATTCCTGATATTTGAGTAGGTAGTGGATTACGAACAAACTATTCTAATAGTTCAAAATATATTTTTCATAATATATATATTTTCATATTTTCATATGTTTTCATAATTCAAAATTTAATAGTCCATACCACTAACACATTCTTTTCTGTATTATGAACCTTAACTCAAGAAAAAATGATTGATACATAAAGGTAGATCCATATTTCAGTATTTTTTTGCTAGCAACATTATGAAAATACTGTATATAGGAACGTGTCTCACTTCTAAATGATGTAAGAGGTAATATTAACCTCAGTGGTCAACGAACATTAATTTCTTTTGAGGATTCCATTATGTTCTTCTTTCCTATTAGGTTAGGTTAATTTAGGTTAGGTTAGGTTAGGTTAGGTTAGGTTAGGTTAGGTGTGTGCAATGGCTGAAAATAGTATTATTTTCGGTAAATGATTCCACATCGCATTTGCTCAGGAATGTATCAATCCACACTTGTGAATCTTTTTTCAAATACAGCTAAATCGACACGTCGACAAAACGAATATCTGCGGATGAATCAGAATTCAAAAGTAGCGAAGTAAGGTTAGTTTGTTTGTTGTGACAAGAAGAGTTTAAACAGGTTATAGATCAATTGCAAGTACGCATGCGTGATTTGGTGCCCCCTATCGAGCTCCAACCAATCAGAAGGAAAAGCTTGGAGCAAACCCGAGAGAAGCTCTAGCGAGCTCTCGCGGTTGTTGGAACACGAAGTAGTGTACTCCAAAATATGCTCTCCGAGCAGCTCCAAACTAGTTGATGGAACAAACCTATTTGCCTCCATAAACTACATTAAAACAGTCTTGTATATATTCACAAATTAAAGAATCGAATAATTTCTCTCCAAGAGAAAATAACAACTATGAATTGACAATCTCTAATAGCTAGAAAAGATGACATTTATGAATAGTGATCACACACAGATTCTGTGTTCACATTCTGTGAATACATAGTATTATACATACATTGTATTATAAATATTGATTACTCAATTTTTAATTTTGGCAAAATAAAAAAAATAGAACTTACGATGTATTATTGAAACTTTGAAACATCATATCTCCGAAAGTATTAGTTTGTTAGAGTTGAAAATGATAACAGTGGATTCTTATGATGAAACTGCATCCTAAAAAAAATTGAATTCAAAAGTTGTAATGTAAAAAAAAAATATTTTTTTTTGTTACTCCGAAACTATCAGACCCATTTTGCCCAATAACGAGATATTTATCCCTCAAACCTACTCTGAAAATTTCAACCGTCTAGCTCAGTCCGTACGAGAGTTATCCTGTTAACGGCCGGACGGACGGCCGGCCGGACATAATCGATTTCGACCACGGATTCTTGATCAGTGAGTCAAACCAAATCGTTCAAGGCCATTTTCAGCCAAAAACACGAAAATTACAGACATTTGGCCAAATTGATAAGCCGATTGATAATTCCGAGGAACAAGAGCGCCAAAAATAATTAACGGGTGATCTGAGGTCGGAAAGTGGAACCTGGTGAGTTTTTAAGGGTAAAAAATGGTTTATCTCGCACAACTACAACTCCTATGGGAAAAAGTTATATGGCAAAGCTGTAGATAATAAAAAAAAAGCACTGACGTGAAGTCAGTACTCTTTGGCGCGCGTGTTCACGGTGGCTAACTTGAATTGAATGATGACTACCTACTTCAAGCTCAGTGGATAGAGCGAGCCGAAAATCTACCCAAAGGATAGTAGACACCATTCACTGTCGGTTCAAAAATTAACAGTGCTGTATCTAAGCTGCCATCAGGATAGAGTAACAAAGTTGGAAAAGAGCACAACTGACTCTCCTTAGTCGCACAAGCTCCTAGAAGATTTGGGAGGGTCAGTATAATCCTAATCATGTTTATAGCACGCGCGCCAAAGCAGATTGACTTTTTACACTTTTTCTTTCATTGTTAAGTCACTCTGCTTTTGCGCGCGTGCTATAAACATGATTAGGATTATACTGACCCTCCCAAATCTTCTAGGAGCTTGTGCGACGTATTCGAAAAATACAGACATTGTGACGAAATGATAGCACGCTGTTCCTTGCGGAACACGAGCGCAAAAGGATTCACAACTTTTGTATTCATACCTTTTTCACATAAACTCAAAATTTATGTGAAAAACCAAGAAAAAAAAATTTCATGAAATTTGATGAAAACTCTCACTTATCCTTTCATGTTTCAAACACACTATAATTTTTTTGATTTGAAATATTTATATTTTCACCTTATTTTGAGAAAATGCTGCATAATTTTCAATCGAAAATTCTCACGTCAAAATATCTGCTTTATAAAAACAGTCGATGGGCTTTTTATTCGTTGTAATCTCTACTTTCTGATGCTGTAAAAAAAAATACATTACTGTGTTAAATTTTCTTAGAAAATTCCAAGTTAATAAAGTTGTAGAACCTCCTCTATATAATATGCGTAGATGTCTAGTTATTGTTTATTTTAAGATAACTTATATACCTGAGTCACCTACGGATAATTTTCGCCCATCAAAAGTTATTTCATTGAGAAGTGGGGAAGGGGCTAGGAGGGTCTGGGCCTTACTACCTCGTAGCATTTTGTGACTAAATTTAACCTAGTAATATATATTTTTTGTAGACTATTAGGAAGAAGAGATTTCAAAGAACAAAAAGCCCATCAACTTTTTTCAAAAAGCAGCTATTTTGACTAGGGAATTATCGATTGAAAATTAGGGTGCTTTTTCGATATTGAGTCGAATTAAGGCGGAAAAGTAATATTTTGAATCCAAATAAGTAAAGTGTGTTTGGGACATAAAAAGGTAAGTTTTCACCAAATATCGTGGAAAATAATTTTTTTCTGTTGAAGGTAAGGATAAAAACCAAAAACTTGCATATTTTAAATAATCATTAAAAGAAACATTGAAAATTATCTATTAAATAGAAATTTATTATTTTGTGAATTGGTTCTGCGTAAGAAACACAAAATATTGGTCAGAAGCAATAAATCGAATATTAATAATAATAATAATAATAAATTCAGGCTGAATTTATTAAAAAAAGAGTTGGAACTTTGAAACTTTTTCGCTAACTAAAACTATGTTACTATGATTTTCATAAATACTCGAATTTCAGAATAGCTATATCAACAAAAAATAATTCTGAAGATTTTAATTATGTGTGTGATGAAGGAGTCTGATTTAGAATCCAAAACTTTACGAAATAGTTGATTCATCGTTGATGTTGTTTCGTTATTGTTTGTTACGCAAATTTGTTCGATTTATTGCTTCTGACAAATATCTTGTGTTTCTTACGCAGAAGCAATTCACAAAATAACAAATTTTTATTTAATAGATATTTTTCAGAGTTTGGGAGAGAAAACCCAGAAAGAAACCATTCAATAATAGTAATTTTCAAATTCATATGAGTTTTGAGATTATGTGAAAAAAGTCTAAATACAAAAGTTTTAGATCTTTTTGCGCTTATGTTCTGGGGAACATCGCATTATCATTTTGCCCAAATGTCTGTAATTTTCGAATTTTTCGCCGAAATTGGTCTCAAACGATTAGGTTCGACTCCCTGATGAAGAGTTCGAGGTCAAATTTGATTCTGTCCATCCGGCCGTTGCAACGATAACTTGAGAACGGAGAGAGCTATAGCGACTTGAAATTTGCAGGGTAGGTAGCCCATCGTAATACGACGGACAAGTTCGTTAATGGGCATAATCGGCCCAATAGTTTCCAAGTACTGATTTTGTTTTCAACTAATATGAATTCGATCGAATTGATACTTGGTGAATAGTTGTAGAATATAAACCTAAGCACGTTTGTGAAATTTTGTGAGAATCGTATCACTAGAAAATTCTAAAAAAATGATATTTTTTATGTCTCGATAACCTGAGAACGGAAAGATATAGTGACTTGAAATTTTCAGGTTAGGTCAGATGCACAACATCTGAATGTGACATTTGAGTTCGTTGATAAGCATGATCGACCAAACGGTTTTGGAGTTATCGCCATCTGAAACTTGGTTGTTATTTTCTTAAAAACTCGAAAAATACTAAACCGATCCAATTTAAATATGGTTGTTAGTTGAAGAATGCCAACGCGGAAATTCTTGAAAAATTTTGGGAAGATCGTATTACCAGAAATTTTTTCAAAAATCATTGAAAATCATCGAAAAAAATTCTATATATCAGAAACTATTCATCCGATATGGCAGATGTTTTGCGAGAGCCTTCAGAACCTTACTCTACTACTAAGTTCCAAGTTTGAAGACGATCTGATCTATATTGTTGGAGATCTGAGCAGCCTTGTGTGAGTTCATTAGCTGGATGGGTGACCGTTGCCTCGATAACTCCCGAACGAAAGGAGATAGGGACTTGCAATTTTCAGAGTAGGTAGCGCATCTAAATAGGAGAGTGAATACCCATCTGGAATATGATTTCCTCGATGACTCAAAAAATATAGACCCGATGAAATTGTAGCTTGCTAACTAGTTGTAGAATATCGACATAAAGACGTGTGTAAAATTTTGTGAGAAGCGTACCGCTAGAAAATTTTAAAAAAATTAAGAAGAAAAAATTGGTTCAGGCACTGACGTGAAATCTGGAGCTTTTGCGCGTATGTTCTATTGTCCATTCTCCTGTATTGGACACCCTTCATCGAATTTACCATGGTAAACTCGATTAAGGGTGTCCAATACAGAAGAGTGGACAATAGAACACACGCGCAAAAGCTCCTGACTTCACGTCAGTGCTTGAACCAATTTCTTATCACATACAACTTTGCCATTCAATTTTTTTCCATGTGACTGGTTCTGCCGGAAATTGAGATAAATCATTTCTTATCCCCTTCCACTTCCCGAACTCAGTTGGCTTGTAAATCATTTTCCTTTTTTTTTCATGTAATTTCATCCTGAGTACAGTTTAATTCGAGGAATTTCCTAAAAAGCCATTGTTTTTTTCACAAGACCGCTTCAAGCTATGACTCAAAGTACACATACTCAATTTTCCCCTAGAACTTCCAGTTCCAGATCGGAAACTCGGCAGTGCCTCGAACGTAATAAAGGATACTTGCGGGATACGGGGACTTTGTGTATATCTTCACCATGTCGGCATCATTCATATTACATTCCACTTATTTAATTTCGGAGAAAACAACAATAGACGGCCTTTTTCCCTTGAAACTCCTCTTCCAATATCGTACATTATTCAGAACTTTCTTGGGCAGGAGTTGAGAAATACGCATTCTTTCCAATCTTCCACATAACGTTGCCGCCTTCCTCGAGAGACCCATTAGACTCTGGATGTCCCTTTGATCAGGAATGCTCTGAAGAAGTTTCTCTTTTCCTCCGTCTTCGCAATAAAATACTCTTTGTCTCGACGTTTCGTGTTTAGCTCTAATCGGTCCGTTGGACTGTAGGAGGGTTCTTTGCGGAGTCACTTGATTTTGCGGATTTATCTCTACGTGACGTAGAATTTGAAAGAGTGGATATGCACAAATAAAAGAATGAGTAAGTAGTGGCATTACATTGATGGATAACAGGTCTGGGTTGGGCTCTTGAGGGATACTAGAGTGAATATTTAATTTTCTAGATTTTCTTTATTGACGACGTCTCTGTGAGTCAAATGTAGATTTCGGGTTTGACTAATCTTTATGCCTTCGTTTGCTGACCGAGGCATAGCTGCTAAAACATCAATAAAATATCGTTTCCCAAGGCAACTCCATTGGCAAGCCAGTGAAATTGTCTTGTGTGGAAAATATATAAATCAGCACAAAAACAAAAATATCCATGAAAGGTGCACAACAAAAACGAAAGAAAGTTGACATTTGGTGTACAAGACCATGGTTGAATAATTCGATCGTTATTATGTACGGACATAAGAATTCTTCAGGTCTATCATTTGGGAAACTTCCCATGTTGGCAGCGATATGAGCCATTCTTTGATTTTTCTCTTGAAGACATTCATAACGAGAACGTTCCTTATTTCAATTGGTATCTTGTTAAATATAAAAGTAGCAAGGTAATTATGAAATCTTTGACCTATTGTTTCCCCAATTCTCGGAAAAGTGATCCACATTCCCCTATTTCTTGCACTATAGATATTATCGTTTCAAAATGCAGCCACTAAGTATTTTCTCTGATCTATGGATAGAGCGAGGAAGAAGAGCTTTCTCAGATCCATAACTCTGGTCTCTATATATAAAGGCCTGTTGGAAACCGATAAGGTTTTCTAAATATTATTTTTAGGAACCACTTCTGTGATATCTGAAGTTTCCTCATGTAACTTTTTGTCACTCCACCCTAGGCCAATATTCCATAATTCAGATGGGTCTGCGCCAGAGCAAAATAAAGCCTCTTCAAAAGTCCCAAGCCGCCAAAATCTCTTAAAGTTCTAAATCGTGGTATTAATATGAATAATTTTTTAGTCAAATAGTACATGTGAAAGTTCCATCTCAGATGTTTGTCCAGGTATATTCCCAAGTATTTAAATTTATCCACAACTTTTATTTTGTGCATTGACTAATCAATGCTTTTTGGCACTCTTGTTCCTCTGAACAGAGTGCCAATTTGTTCAAATATCTGTAATTTTTTAATTTTTGGATGAAAATGGTCCTAAATAAATCGGTTAAACTTACTGATCAAGAATCCGTGGTCAAAATCGATTCCGTCTGGCCAGTCCAGCCAGGAAGTCGTTAACACGATAACTCTCGAATAGAATGAGCTAGACAGTTGGAATTTCCAGCGTAGGTTTGGGAGATAAATATCTCAGTTAATTTCATTATTGGGCAAAATTGGCCTGATGGTTTCAGAGTAACGAAAAGAAATATTTTTTCACATTACAAATTTCAAATCCAATATTTTTTACATGCAGTTTCATCGTGAGAATCCATTGATATCAATTTTAACTCTAACAAGCCAATACTTTCGAGGATATGATTTTTAAAAATTTCAGAAATAAATCCTACACAGAATGCTGTAATTATTCTATCTATGAATTATTCCATGGTCTGCGTGAATATGAATATCTCAGATAAGTTAGTAATTTCTGTTATTATGCAGTTCCATCATAAAAATCCATTGATATCATTTCCAACTCTGAGAAACCAATGCTTTCGGTGATATGATTTATCAAAGATTGAACAAAAGCACCAAAGCTCCTGTCACAGAACTTTGACACATTTTGATGCGAGAAAATAATTCCTTGCAAAAGATGGGAACTCATACGATCCTATAGAAATTTTACTGTCTTCGTGTCAGTATTTATCAACTATAACTACCGAGTTTCGATTAAATCAGTATTCTCCATTAACTAGCAATACCAAATTTCAGATGGCCATTACTCCGAAACCAGTCCGGCCTTTAGCAAATTTAGCCGAGATATTTATGCACAAACCTACCATACAAATTCGAACTCTCTGAACTCATTTTGTTCGCGAGTTATCGTGCTAACGCCCGGCTAGCTGGACGGACAAAATTAAGTTTGTCTCGGGCATTAGATCAAAATGATAGGCACTCCGTTCAGGGGCCAATCGCGCCAAAAATTTCTATTGAAAAGTTAGAGGGTCCGAGCGTCGATACGGGGACCTCCCCGTATGATGGAACATGAGCTTATTGATGTTATCATTCAAACAATTCTGAATTGTTCAACATGATTCACTATCAGTACAGATCCAATCTATATTAATTCTAAAACTTGGCTGTGAAATAAGGTTCTGAAACGTCTCGCAGAAATCCAGCGATATCAGACGGATAGAATATTAGGTATTACAAGGAGAATTATCAAATATTTTTTTCAAAATTTTATATTCACACAATCCTATTGGAACTGATTGCCGAGTTTAATTCGATCAGATCAGTATTTTTTGAGATGTTGGGAAAACAAAGGTGGTGCCAATTCTGAATTATCGTGTTAGCAGCCAGACAGAATCGATTTCGACTACGGATTCTTGATCAGTGAGTCGAACCAAATCTACTAAGACCATTTTCATCCAAAAATTTGAAAAATAGAGACATTTCGGCAAATAGATAAGCACTCTGTTATGAGGAATAAAAGCGTCAAAAAATAATCAACGAACACGAAACTTTACAGAAACTAAAGGGTGAAATTATACATTTTTGCCAAAATTTTGCTTAGTTAATTCCACCGTAGGGTAGGTCTTATGGTGTTGGAAGTTCTGGAGTAATTTGTTCTTGAAAGATCTCGTATTCACCAATATTTGAGTCTAGGAATTATCAAAGAACATTGTAGAAAGTAAAGGGTGAAACTTTACATTTTTGTAAAATTTTTGTTTTATTTGAGTCACGTACGATATTGGAAATATGAAATATTTTTTACTTGGAAGCTCTGATATTTCGCAATATGCTATACAGATAACTATAACACTAAAACCAGTCGGTGAATTTTGTCCATTAGCAAATTTAACCAGCTCATTTGGTCTCCAAATCTAACCCGCGACTGTCCACTCTCTTATGTATTCATTTTATTCGAGAAAAGTCAGGCTTACGATCGAACAATTACGTTTAACCCCGGAGTCTTCATCAGTGATTAGATGTTTAGGACCATTTTCAGCCAAAAATTAGAAAATTACAGACATTTGGGCAAATTTATGGTTGCTCTGTCCAGGGTAACAAGCGTGACTAAAATCAGTCTAAATCCGACCGATTAAATTTGTTGCATTGTCTCTGTTTTTCCGTAACTCGCGTCACAATTTCCTCCATCAAACGGTATTCGGTAAGGAAATCACTCGAATCCACAACAATCTATTGAAATATAAATTCCTCTGCGCCCTCAAAGTTGCCTTATTCAGACCGTAACACCTCGGGGAGCGGGCGACTTGATTTTCTAGAGCTAGACGCGGAATTTACATCGAGCGGAGCGGGAAAGAGTAACGATAATTCGAAAATCGGATGACTCCGAGACAATACCGAGTAATGGGCGAAACCTGTAATTTTCCCGCTTGCGCGGCGGCAATCTTTCACAGTTTAGTTACAACCGACCCCCTCGTAACTCAACGGTTAATTTTTGATTCGCGTGGGTCTCCTCTTCTCCAGAACGGTCGAAATGGCGGATAGATCAGTTGTTACCGCTGGACATTGTGTGAGTTATTCGAAATTTATTCCAGGACGGCCGGGGACTCCTCGGTATTCCGCTCTTCGTTGCATACTAATTGGGCACAATGAAAGGGAATTCACTTCCTGGTGTTTCCGAGCCAGGCCGACTATGAAATCTCAGTGAACGGTCGTTGTAATTGCGAGGTATTAAGATGAGCGTTCACTCGTACACGGTTATTGATAATAATTTACGAAACATGATTCCCTTTCGCGACTCGGTGCGTTTTCCCAGAACCTCTTTTCCTTGTTGTCCAAGCATAAAACTCTGTATTTTAGCAGATCTCAAGTTCATAATTGCATGTCTTTCATCTACCCTTTTCCTCGACGTGCTCCCTTCTGCTATATCGTTTCTTGGTTTATAACTATCAACGGGCTGGAAAGATCATTGTCTATCAAGGTATTATTAGATGGTTCCTTTATGGGTTTTCCCTCCCAAATTCTGAAAAAGATCTTAAAAAATAAAAAAATTATGTTTTGTGAATTGCTTCTGCTTTAGTGTGAAAATAGGTGTTATTAAAACACTTTACGATAGAGCTAATCTAATTTGTTCTACTCTTGAATTTCGAAATATTTCAGGAGTCAGGAGGTTTTGAGCGCAAGTTCTATTATGACAGACATCGTGTGAGATCACAGCATCTTCAATTGCGACATATGTATTCTATCGGAATTGAAATTCGTTAAGTGAATAATATATAAAAAAAACTCACGTCTCAAGTAATTTTAGGATAAGGCTTTCACGAAATTCCGCTTAATTAACGTCTCGGATTCTACAAACTAATTAACAAGTTTTAACGAACTCAAATTCTCGCTTTTGGATGCGCAAACTACCCCGAAAAACGCTATCTCTTTACGTTCTCGAGTTATCTTTAGATATATAATATTTTTGGCGCTCTAGTTCCTCGGAACTGAGTGCTTATCAATTTGCCCAAATGTCTGTAATTTCGAATTTTTCGATGAAAATGGTCTTAAACGATTTGGTTCGACTCACTGATCAAGAATCCGTGGTCGAAATTCATTCTGTCCGGCCGGTCCGGCCGTCCGGCCATAGGCACGATAACTCTCGAACAGAATGAGCTAGACAGTTGAAATTTTCAGAGTAGGTTTTGGGGATAAATATCTCAGCTAAGTTCGTTATTGGGCAAAATTGGACAGATGGTTTCGGAGTAACAAAAAAAAAATTTTTTTTTTACAGAACAAATTCCAAATTAAGTTTTTTTTCAATAAGGAGTTTTACCATAAGAATACATTCATATCATTTTTAACTCTAACAAACTAATACTTTCGGAGATATGATTTTTCAAAATTTCAATGATAGAATTATTCTGTGGCTATTCTATGAATTGTTATAACGTCAACTTTGACGTTGTCTCATTGTCATTCATTCCAGTAATGGTATCAATATGAGAATTATGATATTATCATACTTTTTGTTGGTTGATATTTTCATGCCGATGGTCAATCCATATGATGATGGGAATGGTAATGGTAAGTTTATAACATTGTCATTCATTCCAGCAATCGTATAAATATGAGAATTATAATATAATATCATAGTTTTTGTTGGTTGATATTTTCATGCCGATGGTCAATCCATATGATGATGGGAATGGTAATGGTAAGTTGATAATATTTAGTTCAGAATATCTCCACTAAAAACAAAACTGGAATTGAGGAGTGAATATCTCGGATGAGTTCGTTGTTGGGTAGAATTCGTCTATTGGTTTTGGATTGATAATTTTTGGCACTCTTGTTGAATTTAAATTCTTCTATGATGTTTGTATTCAATTTCTGCTAAAATGAAGTTCTAAATTTGAATAATGAATCGTACTTCTATGTTTTCACTGAATGCTATAATTATTCTAACTAAGCTTTATTATATGATCTGTGTTCATACTCGTACATTTCATCCTGTTTTATAAGAGAGAGTCAAATTCATTTCAGCTATTTTAATTTGGTTTCTTCCATGGTGCAGTTCTCATTCTCAGATTGCTCATTTAATCTTGATAAATAAACTATTATTTGAATTGAATTTCCTGTATGGTGCAGTTCTATAATAAGAATACATTGATATAATTCTCAACTCTGAGAATCCAATACTTTCGGAGATATAATTTGTCTGTTTGAACTAGAGCGCCAGAAAGCTCCTGTCCACAGGGCTTGAACCCATTTTTTAAATTTTCTAATGGTCTACAACTAGTAACCAAGTTTAAATTCGATTAGATTTGTATTTTTTAAGTTATCGAGAAAATAAATTTCCGGATGGGTTTAGTTATGAAACCGTTGGGCCGAATATACCCAACAACGAACTCAACTCTCCTAACTGCATGCGCAACCTGCCCTGATTATTTCAAGTCGCTATCTCTTTCCGTTCTCGGATTATTGTGACAAAAATAATATTTTTTAATAATTTTTTCAAAATTTTTTTCTGATGCGATTCTCACAAAATTTCACAAATGTCCTTAGGTTTGTATTCCACAACTATTCACCATGTTCCAATTCGATAGGATGAGCAAAAATTTCACAAATGTCCTTAGGTTTGTATTCCACAACTATTCAATTTCAATTCGATCGGATGAGTATTGGTTGAAAACACAATGATTACTCGGAAACCATTGGGCCGACTATAACCATTAACGAACTTTTCCGTCCCTATCTCTTTCCGTTCGAAACTCATCGCGGCAGAGGTCAGCCATCCAGCTACTGAACTCATCCAATGTTGCTTGGATCTCCAACAATATAGCTCTGATCGTGTTCAAAGTTGGAACTTGGCAGTTGAGTTAGTTTTTGAAGGCTCTCGCAATATTTCAGTGATGACCAACGAATACTTTCTGATATATAAAATGTTTTCTATGATTTTTTGAAAATTTTCTAGAGATACGATCCTCACGAAATTCACCAAAAATTTTCGCACTGGCATTCTACAACTAATTACCATATTTGAAATGGATCGGATTTTGTATTTCTTGAGTTATGGAGGAAGTAATAATCAAATTTCAGATGGGTGTAACTCCAAAACCGTTTGGCAGATTATAAACAATCTAAATGTCGCCTTGGGATGCGCAACCTACCCTAGAAATTGCAAGTCGGTATCTGTTTTCTATCTCAAGTTATCTTGAGATGAATAATATTTTTTTTTAATTTTCTACTGATACGGATTCCTTCTAAATTTCACAAGTATCTTTGTGTCAGTATTCTACAACTAGCTTCCAAGTTTAGTACTCTGAAACCGCTGGACCGTCATATTTGGACGCTCCAGCTATCCTGAGAATATCAAGTCGCTATCTATTTTTCCTTCTGAAAGTTATCCTGACAATGGCCGGCTGGCCGGACAGAATCAAATTTGACCCATAATTCTTCATCAGCGAGTCCAACATAATCGATTAAGAACATTTTCAGCCAAAAATCGAAAGTTACAGACATTTCGCAGAGCCCTTCAAACCTTATTTTGCAGTACAATTTTAGATTCGAACTCGATCGTATCCATATTGATGGAAATAATGTGGAAAATTATTTAATTACCTGGCAGCCAGGCAGCCTTGGGTAAGGTCAGTACCTGGATAGGTGACCACAGTGGCTATAAATTCAAAAAAGGAAGCCCTAGCATACCTACCACATGTCAGTGATTTTCCACTTCATGACACTTTCATATCAACCCACGAACGATTATATTCTGTAATTGAATCACTCTCCACTAATTTTATAGATCGATTCGATAAATTATTTAAATTAGCACATATTGAATTATTTCGCTAGCACAGTTGCTTCTTCATACACCACATTTTGAATAAACAGTTAGTCAGCACCATCACAGTGAGAATTTTTAACAAATCAGAGTGGATAATTGCTTTCGTGCTTAATCCTTTATAAAGTGTGAGATTTTATAATGCGCAAATCCACCCTGAACTTTCTTTAACTGTTGAACACAGAAACACACTGGTTCAATATAGCATAATTTTATGAAAGCTGCATCTTATTATGCTCATTATTCAACTAAATTGTCTAAGAAATCTTATTTACTCACTCAAGTCTTATGAAATGGTTTTAAAAAATCTTTATATTGCATTTTTTTTAAACTCTCTAAATATTAAAATTATACCACTTTATAAATAACATCAATTATTATAACCTCTATCAGCACCGAACCTAGACTTATTATGTTCAAGAAGATACGTTCAGATCATAACTAACCAAGTTCTCTTTCATATTTAACAAGCAGATCAAAAGAAATTCAGGTTTCACAAAGCTTTTCGATTATATCAAAACCCGAGATTTTTAGATGAGGACACCTTTGACTTCTCAAAACAATATGACAAGTGAAAACCTCCTATACACATAGTATACTAATATGTTTTATACTGTGCCAGAAACAGGCACAGAAATGTAATAACTATTAGAAAATTAGGTTAGTCACACAATATATTGTTCGGCGAGGTTGGCGTGTTTATTGTTTACTCAATTCTATAGATTCAGATTAACAATTTCTCGTCAATAATAATTGGGATGGAGATGTGAAATGACACGTGTAATTGATATTTAACATTTTCAACACATATAGAGAAAAATTCAAAGATTAGTACAGATCGTGGTGAACCTATTCATCAATGTTTGAAAAGATAACTACCCTGCGATTCAAGTTGTTTGAATAATTATTGCCTTTGTCTATGGTTATTTTTATTATAAATATCCAGTTTCAAGCTGTTTGAATTTAAGTTGAATTTGCACAATTCTCAAACAATGTGAAATTTTAAACTAATCATGCATCAAGTGATTTATGATAGACATACCAGGTATTATTGAATTATACCTTATTAACTTATCCCGTTTAAGATGTTAATATAACCAATCAATTTGGAAACAAACCAGATTGAGCATAAACAGTATGTGGGATAAAGAAATTGATATACCTCTTTCTATAAGTATCAACTTTCAAATCAGTACTCAGTCTATGTCTATATTCGAGCACAGATCATCTGTGGTTATATTACATGTCTGGATTGATAAAAGCAGTAAAGTTTCTGGAATATTTATCATATTTTATGACATTCAATGAAGAATATCTCGAAAACCGTACATTTTAGGGAAAACGGTAAGGAATAATTTAATTTTCTAAAATGACTCAAGATACCTAACCTTGATTTGCTTTCATTGTGCTAATTCCTCATAGTTTTTTGAAATCGTGAGTCTATAACAAGGAAACCAGTAGAAGTTGGAAAAAACGGTTAATTGGAGATAATGTGTCATAGTTTGATTATTTTTTCGAATATCAACACCTTGGGTCTTTTTTCCTGTGCCGAATTTGGGAAAATGGTAAATGAAAAATGTGTTTTATTGGATGAAAGTAATCTATGGTTCAAATAAATGTACAACTTAATTACGCAGCCTGTATATTAGGGTGCTTCATTTTTAGGCGATATTTTTTTTTTCTCTGTGCTACCTGAAAATCTTATACTTTATGAAAAATAAAAAATTATACCACCGGGTAGGAGGCTTTCAGTGCAATAGTGGCTTAGCTCATTTAAAAATTCAATTTCCTATTTAAATAGCACAGAAAAATTTTTTTTTCAGTTTCAATTTGACTTTTCGACGAAAAAAAAATTTTTGGGGAAAAACGCGTGTATAGCTTTTGTAGAGCATACAATTTGCTGCAAAAAGTTTCTTCGCGGGAATCCTCCTCGACCAACAACTTTTGAGTTATAGAACAGGGAAGATAAATGTTTATCAGATTTTACATCAAATCATTTCTAAATCAAGATTTATTATTTTTACATCAAAAAATAATTCATTATAGACCAAAGAACGTTTTAATCGAGTCATTATATGATCCGGGTTTCCAATTTCAAACATTATTTTTGAATAAATAGAGAAAACTAAATTTTAATTAATAATATTATAATAAAATCAAATTTCAAATACATTAAATTCAAATTTTCGTTCATATTTTATTATTTTATTTTTAGTTCTATTTCCTACCGCAGCAGCGCTGTTTTTCTGCTGAAAGAGCAGTACAATTGACAGAATCATTCAATCGGACTTTAACTCACGATGAAGAACAAAAACAATACCTATTACAAGTTGTTGCAATGCATAGGAAGCAATTTCCTAATGCTAATAAAAAAACATTAATGTAAACAGAAGCTTGCAAATAACATTAAAAATAACTCTTCAAGATAATATCTTATCATTATTTATAAATTAGAATTTATATTCGTTCTTACTGTTTATAATGAATTGTTATTTAATGTAAAAATAATATTTATTTATTTAATTGACATTTATTTATCTATCCAAAAATATTTTTGAAATTAGAAACCCAGATCATGTATTGACTTGATTGAAACGTTCTTTTGTCTATAATGAATTATTTTTTGATGTAAAAATAATAAATCTTGATTTAGAAATGATTTGATGTAAAATCTGATAAACATTTATCTTCCCTGTTCTATAACTCAAAAGCTGTTGGTCGAGGAGGATTCCCGCAAAGAAACTTTTTGTAGCAAATTTTATGCTCTACAAAAGCTATACACGCGTTTTTCCCCAAAAAATTTTTTTTCGTCGAAAAATCAAATTGAAACTGAAAAAAAATTTTTTCTGTGCTATTTAAATAGGAAATTGAATTTTTAAATGAGCTAAGCCACTATTGCACTGAAAGCCTCCTACCCGGCGGCATAATTTTTCATTTTCCATAAAGTATCAGATTTTCAGGTAGCACAGAGAAAAAAAAAATATCGCCTAAAAATGAAGCACCCTACTGTATATGCTACCACATTCTCTATGGCGCAACCACTATTGAATCTTGAGAACCATTACGTTAAAAAGTCTTCCTCCATTACGCTCTTTTCAGCAACTTTCTATCACAACGCAGTGATTCATTCAGCTGTGGAAGGTAAGCTGTGGAAAACACGATACTCATTACTCGCATTTTTCACCCATCTAGGGTCAAAGTTCGATCCGAAAGCACGGTCGACTGTATTACATTAAATAATTTTGTACACTTTTCCTTTCAGACGAACAGAACGTATCATTTTCCTTACATGGATGGGTTAGAGCTTATGATTAATAGCTACCATTACCGGTGTATATGCTTTACATTAGAAGTAAGGCTATGGACGTTGCTCTGACCACCAGAGGCGTAGCGCGGTGCGTGATGTGATGATGAAGGGGTGCTTGATTGCGGGATGGAGGAAATACTATCGGATTCACTTGTAGGTGGATGGGTGTTATACGGTGTAACGTTTGAGGAATCCGAACGGACGTAATTTGCTTGTGATAGCGATGTCGATGATCTGATACGAAGACGAGACAAGTGTGCTCTAAAGATATAGTTTAAGATATACTGACATCAAAGTAGGCCTTGAACGTTACTGTTCTGTAACCAGAGAAACGAATTATTAATATAACCTTGAATGTTTTCAATGCTTTCTCCCATTTGAAATTAAGTGAAGAACCTTATAAATGCATTCTTGATGTACTTTGGAAATTCAAATCCCGAATGTCTTTTATCCTGAGATTTTGCAAGGGTAATTTTCTAAGTTCAACTGAAGTAGACTGATGAAACAAATATAAATATTAGGTTGATACCCAGAAACCATTTCAAGGAATTGGAAAATCATTATTTATAATAGAAAAGAACAAAAATTGCAAAGTTTTTTTAATGCAGGATGAAGAACCCTTTGACATAATAATCATGTGCATCTCAATATCTTATAACTCTTATCCAAAGCCATTGGAGAATCAATTAAGGTCTAAAAGCCCATAAGAAACTCACTCTTCATTTATTGAATCCATATTGGTTATCGGATAATTTCATTAATATAATGTTAATAAATAAAATGCTATTATTATTACTACGTCAGTATAGATTATTGAGAGGTGAGTGGAATAATGGAACATTATTTTGGAAGAAGAGTTAATTTATCAGTGTTTAAGCCGACTTATTATTTCTGCCTCAATTAAACTTGGAAAGTAATAGCTTGTAAAATATTATAATCTTTATGCAATGATAATTTTTCAAGTGTTAGTTTTTCCGCAAAAAAAATCGGTACCAAAAGTTTACTACGTAATTTTTTTTACGTAAGCTGTGAGTTTTATGGGTTTCAATCGCAATTAGGAACAGAAAAGATTATTTGCCATTTTCCTATGAATCGTCGTTTTAGAATTATAATTTATATTGAAAAACAACTCAATGATTAAAAATTCTATTTCAAACTTTGATTTGCTTAGTTCGTAGAGCTCATGAAGGAAAGAACTAATCAAAGAAAACCTACAGTGAAGTGCTCTCTCAAATTTGCAAAACTTTAATTTAATGTATGTCTCTTTAAATGTATAGTCGTATATCACAGAAGTTCTTCCACAACTGCTGTCAGGTTTTAATGATGTGCCTTATATTTTTCCTAAGAATTCTTCGAGCAGTACTTGGAAAATCTGAAATATTAGGGCCACTGTAATAATCAGAATACAGTTTTAGTGGTTGAATAACAGTTTACCTGGAACACTAGAGCAATTCTGGCGGTAATATCTGCAGAATCCCTGAAGAATTCGAAGTAACATCTATATACTGCTTCGCGTTCCCTTTTGGTTATGCGAGAGGTATCGTCATCAATTCGAGACATTTTTAATAGCACAAGGATGCGGAAATTCTCAAACTAGGTACAATTACTTATAAACACACATACAGATAATATCCCATATTGTTCGATTTTCGTTATATCTAAATTGCAAGAAATAAATAATAAATGACAGTTCATAAGCTCATGGTAATTTTCAATGAGAACAACCTAAATTATCTGACTTGAAATATAACTAGACCGGCCGTTGCCAACTGAATTTCGATTTTCCATAGGCACCCTTGATGTCAATATATCTTAAACGGACTATATATCATAAACATGATTCTGTTAAGAAGGATCATCGAAATTTCTCTTGTAAGTGTTGTTTTATATTATAATTTATGCTACCTAAATTCTTCACAACCTTCTTCTTTGGCGTTGCATAGTGATGGTGAAAAAAACTTTAAATGTTTTCATGAAAGCATTAATCAATAATTATCATTGATTGTATCGTATATTTTGTTAAACGTTGTGCAAATATGAAGGATAATATTACTGGCACGGTGTTCACCTAAACAGAGTTCGTGTGAATTCGTCCAAATGTCTGTAATTTCAGAAGTTTTGCCGAGAATGGTATCAAACAATTAGTTTCGGGACACTGATGAAGAATCAGAGGTATCCCTTGATCTTGTCCGGCCGTCCGTCAGAACGATTACGCCCGAGCGCAATAAGTTAGTGAATTGAAATTTTCAGATTTTCATGCGCAGCCTGACTTCGCATTTGGACAATTCGTCGGGTAGTTTTGGAATTATACCCGTCTGAAATTTCGTTTTCCCAATATCTCGAAAAATTTGATCTGTTCGAATTGAAGCTCGGTATTCAGTTGAAAAAATTAGTTCATGCACTGACGTGAAGTCAGAAGCTTTTGCGCGTATGTTCTATTGTCCATTCTTCTGTATTGGACACCCTTAATCGAATTTACCATGGTAAATTATGTTGTCCATTCTCCTGTATTGGACACTTAATTCGAATTTACCTTAGTAAATTTTATTGGACACCCTTAATAGAATTTACCATGGTAAATTATGTTGTCCATTCTCCTGTATTGGACACTTAATTCGAATTTACCATGGTCCAATTTTTTTTTTCGTAATTTTTTCGAAATTTTCTAGGGGTACGGTTCTTAAAAAAATTTATATTCTCAATTTTTTTCAAATTTTCTAGGGGTATGGTTCTTGAAAAATTTTAAACACGTCTTTATGTTGATTTTCTACTAATAGTTACCAAGCTTCAATTCGATCGAATCTTTATTTTTTGAGTTATCGAGGAAATAATATTCCAGGTGGGTATAACTCGGAAACCGTTAAACCGATTATGCCCAAAAACGAACTTAACTCTCCCATTCGGATACGCAACCTACCCTGAAAATTGCAAGTCCCTATCTCGTTTTGTTCGAAAGTTATCGAGGCAACGGTCACCCATCTACTGAACTCACACAAGGCTGCTCGAATCTCCAACAAGATTTAACCGATCGTGTTAAAACTTAAAACTTGGCAGTAGAGTTGGGTTCTTAAAGCTCTTGCAAAATTTTAGTAATTTCAGACGAATAGTTACTGATATTTAGAATTTTTTCTTTAATTTTCAATGATTTCTTGAAAATTTTCTACAAATACTATCCTCACGAAATTTTGCAAGAATTTTCGCGTTGGCATTCTACAACTAATAACCTTTTTCGTCAAAAACTCGAAAGTTACAGACATTTGGGCAAAATGATTACGCGATGTTCCCCAGAACATACGCGCAAAAAATACCGACACGAAGCTTTTTGCAAAATTTTGAGACGATCGCATGACTAGAAAATTTAATAAAATTGGTTCAAGCACTGACGTGATGTTAGAAGCTTTTGCGCGTATATTCTCTGTCGTCTGACTTCACGTCAGTGCTTGAACCAATTTTTTTTCCATGATTTTTTAAAAATTTTCTAGGGCTTCAATCATCACGAAATTTTGCAAGAATTTTGCGTTGGCATTCTACAACTACTAACCATGTTTGAATTGCTTCGGATTGGATTTTTTGAGTTATTGAGGAAATAACAAACAAGTTTCAGGTTATAACTCCAAAACCATTTTGCCGATTATGCTAGTTTACGAACTTAAATATCGAATCCAGTTGCGCAAGCTACCTTGAAAACTGCAAGTCGCTATTTCTTTCCCTTCTAAAGGAATCATGAGATACATATTATTTTTTCGTAATTTTCTTAAACTTTTCTAGTGGTGTGGTCCTCAGAAAATTTAACACACGTCTTCATGCCGATATTCTACAACTAGTTACCAAACTTCAATTCGATTGAGTCTGTATTTTTTGAGTAATCGAGGAAAAAATATTCCAGATGGGTATGACTCCCAAACCTTTGAGCCGATTATGGCCAACAGCGAACTTAACTCTCCCATTCAGATGTGCAACATATCCTGAAAATTGCAATTCCCTATCTCCTTTCTTTCTAGAGTTATCGAGGCAACGGTCACCCATCCAGCTAGGGATCTCACACAAGGCTGCTCGGATCTCCAACAATATAGATCCGATCATGCTCAAACATGAAACTTGGTAATACAGTTAGGTTTTGAAGGCTCTCGCAAAATTTCAGTGATGTCGGACGAATAGTTTCTGATAAATAACATTTTTATTCATAAAAATTTCTACGATTTCTTAAAAATTTTCTAGTGATACGATCCTCACGAAATCTCGCAAGAATTTTCGAGTTGCCATTTCACAACTAATAACCATTTTGAGTTGGATCGGTTTGGTATTTTTTGAGTTATTGAGGAAATAACAAGCAAATTTCAGATGGGTATAACTCCAAAACCGTTTTGCCGATGATGCCTATAAACAATTTCAAATGGCGCATTGAGATTCTCAACCTAACCTGAAAATTTCGAGTCACTCTCTCTTGCCGTTCTCAGGGTATCGTGACGTAAATAATATTTTTTTTAAATTTTCTAGAGATACGATTCTCACGCAATCAACGTCCTTAAGTTTATATTCTACAACTATTCACCAAGTTTCAATTCGATCGGATTAGTATTAGTTGTAGACAAAATTATTACTCAGAAACCGTTAGGCCGATTATGCCCATTAACGAACTTGTCTGCCGTATTGGGATGCGCCACCTACCCTGAAAATTTCAAATCGCTATCTCTTTTCGTTCTCAAGTTATCGTGGCAGCAGCCGGCCGGAAAGAATCAAATATTACCTCGAAACTTCATAAGGGAGTCGAACCCAATCGTTTAAGACCATTTTCCGCGAAAAATTCGAAAATTACAGACATCGCAAGAATCTTCATCTCAGAAACTATGCGTCGAATATCGTTGAAATTTTGCAAGATCCTTTTAAACCTTATTTTGCAGTTTCTAGATTTGAACTCGATCGGATCAATTTTGTAGAAGATATTAGGGAAATACAGAAAAATCACAAAAAAGTGGACTTGTGTTTTTTGCACGCTTGTTGTTGCAGTCAGATTTATATTCTTGGAAATATTGAGAGTATTATCATTTTTCTGGGGCGAAGTGAGTTCAGTACCTGGATGGGTGACCGCTCTGGCTATGAATTTGAACAAGCGTGTGAAAGCCCGTATCACAGTGCTTTTTCAACTATTTAAATAAATAATGCTCACTCCGAAACTTCAGCATCGGTTGATAAAGGTTCCAGAAAGTAATATTTATTTAAAAAATCACTTCTTTAGGATTGCACAGCGTTTAACGCTTGGTTTGAATGGTTTTTGCGCGCATATTCTGGGGAACAGCGTGCTATCATTATGCCCAAATGTCAATCAAATTTTTGCCGAAAATGGTCTCATTCGATTAGATTCGACTCACTGATGAAAAATTCTTGGTCAAATTTGATTCTATGCGGCCGGCCGGCCATTTACGAATGTGACAGTTGAGTTTGTTAATAGACATAATCGGACCTATGGTTTTGGAGTTATACCTATCTGAAATTCTGATAAGGGGTAGAGCACCTTCTTGGGGAACTTCCCCTTAAGGTTTCGATTTAGGTTGAGAAATTACTATAGAAAAAAAAATTTAATTTCTCAACATAAAATTACCCTTGTTAATTAAAATAATTACATTTTCGTATGAGCATTCAAAGTATAAGAACGAACACAAAAAAACGTATTATTTTTTTTCTGCTTGGATCACTTCGAGTCATCAGTTCCCATCAACTGTGAAGACCGCTTGCGGCTCATCTCATTTGTTTAGGGGCGCTGTAAGGGCAGAACGAAGAACTACTCCAAGAAACGTGCGAGAGGTTTTTTATAATTACAATTGAGTTTTGTTTTTTCCGGATACTTTCTAGATGCTTTATATATTATTCATTATACGTGGGTTTTCATAGAGAAGATACGATCATAGACAGGATATACGATGCTGTGACCTTCGAAGCAGTCGAAATCCATTCCTATTTCAGTTTCCTATGGCAGAAACGATTTTTAGTTACATAATACTTATTAGGCTTCATTCCCATTCGTCATGTATTTTATCCTTTGATAGTTCATGATTGTTCATTGACAAACTTTGTAGATGATAGAAAAAGACCAAATCATGGGATGATTATCTTCTGTTTAGTAACCTCAGATCCCAGTGTAAGAGTTTGTCAGACACTTGTTACTCATTATATGTGCAGGACATCGAAGATCACATCAGAACCAATATCAATTCATTTTGGAATTTCGTAAATTCTAAGCGACATTATAATGAGATTCCTTCTAAAATGATTCTTGGTTCTGCTGTGCTTGACGATGACCATGATATTGTAAACGGATTTGCAGAGTATTTTAAGTCTACATATGTACCTCTTTCTGTTTATACAGCAGATACTGTTGATGGTTGCATTTCATGTTCACATTTTGATAAAATTGATAACATCGGTTTTGACATATTGGAGGTAACCAAGATATTGACATCCCTTGATGTAAAGAAGGGCCCTGGTCCTGATCAGATCCCTACATTAATGCTGAAGAAATGTACTTCGTAGGCACTGCCACTTATGCTGTTGTTCAACAAATCTCTCGTTTCAGGTACCTTCCCTTTAAAGTGGAAGAAGTGTTTTGTAAAACCTATTTATAAAGCAGGTAGAAGGGATGATGTTGTCAATTACCGACCGATAAGTGTTCTCAGTGCGATACCTAAGTTGTTTGAGCGCCTAATTTATGGTAGAATATACAACCAGATGATCAATAAAATTTCACAAAAACAACACGGTTTTGTAAGGGGTCGAAGCATTGAAACAAATCTGCTACTTTTTGTCCAATACTGTACTGATGCCATCGAAAATCGTAGGCAAGTTGAAGTTGTATACACAGATTTTTCAAAGGCTTTCGACTCTGTTGACCACTCCATTTTGAAAAGAAAACTTTATCGCTTCGGTGTATGTGGTTCACTTCTTGATTGGTTTGATTCTTATTTGTCCCTTCGCATTCAGTTTGTCAAAGTTAGAGATAGTACTTCATCGGAATTTCGGGTATCAGCCGGGGTCCCACAGGGTAGCCATTTGGGACCTCTGCTTTTTTTGATATTTATCGATGATATAACCGACTGTTTCATTAAATCGAAGTGCTTACTATTCGCGGATGATTTAAAAATTTTTTCCGAGATCAATACAGTTGAGGATATTGGCTTTTTCCAGAACGAGCTGGATAATTTATGGAATTGGTGCGAGGTGAATAGGCTTAAGTTGAAAGTCAGCAAGTGTAATCACCTGACAGTCTTCAGGCATGCCAATAGATTGGAAGCAATTTCTCTATCGGAAACCATCTACTTGAGAGAGTAACATGCATTCGCGACTTGGGAGTGCTTTATGATAATAAAATGAGTTTCAAACCTCATATTGCGCATATTATTAATTAAAGCACTAAATTATTGGGTTTCATCATTAGGCATTCTGGAGATTTCAACAATGTTGATACAATAAAGCGTTTATACATGTCGCTGGTGAGGCCAACACTAGATTTTGCACCCGTTGTTTGGTCACCTTGCTCGTATTCTGACTGTAACATAATTGAAAGGGTTCAAAATAAATTTCTTTTGTATATATCCAACAGATTGAGAATTCCTCGTCTAAACTATTCAGCAACTGAAATGCGAACTAGGCTTGAATTACCAATGTTATCAGTCAGGAGAAGGCGGGGTGACGTTATTCTATTCTGTAAATTGATAAATGGTGTCTCAATCTGTCCCGAACTTCTTCAACAATTAAAATTTTATGTACCACCTAGGAGAACTAGAGGCGGTAATTTGCTACACATAGGAAATTACAGATTCAACTACTCCCGTAACGCACCTGTTCCTAGAGTCAGTAGTAGTGTTAATATTGTAGCAACTGCCGGTTTAGATTTTTTCAACAACTCTTTTCCTGTTTTGAGAAAAGAGATATGTCTTGCTATTGTTGGGTAAATATTGCTGATTTAAGTTTGGTAATATTGAAGTTAACTGTTATTTATTTTTTTTTTTTGAGGATGCAGTCATCGATGGTACGTGTATACTTTCTCATTTCGCTTTTGTAATTTTTTTGCATGTTGATTTTTATTTGCCTCACACAAGGATGTATTTTATTTTTTGTGGAAAAGGGTGTTCTACCCGTTATTAAATAAATAAATAAATAAAAAATACTAATATTTTACTTGAGGGAAATAATATGGAACAAATTATAGAGAAAACTAAAGATAAGTATTGCATATTGAACAATTGGTTTTCCATGAATGGATTAATGATGAATGAATCCAAAACAGGTCTCATGTTCGGACGAAGCAATCACAATGCTCAGCTCCAGGTTATATAAACCTTGTAAAACGGACGTGAAAATTGTATCGGACACAAAATTTTTGGGTGTATATGTTGATGAGTTTCTTGATTGGGAAAAACACATTGAGAAAACTGGTTTGAAGTTGTCCAGTGTGGGATATGGAATCAAGACTTTAGCCCAGTAGTACATGACTGAAAACACGTTAAAAATAATTTATTTTGCTAATGTAGAGTCAATTACGAGATACGGAATAATTTTTTGGGGGAGAAACTGCAAAATTCAGTCAATATTTGTGATCCAAAAGAGAATATATTGGTGAAGATATTTCCAAAATTTCAATATATTCCAAAAATCGGGGTGAACTGGCCCACTGGTTTTACATTCAACCAAACAAATTATCAACAGTTTTTTATTTTTGAAAGAATATAAGTAATCATGACGTGTTTGCATAGATGATTATCCTTAGTATTCTGTGATGTCATATTTCTTGTTCGAGTTCATGACAGGGACACATGACTGACACAACTGTATCAAAATGATGAGAAATAAATAACAAAACTTGGTCATAGGATTAGGAATCAGTTTCGCAAATTACACACAAAGATTGGAAGAATGGTTAGATATCCAAAAACATTTTTCCCATGCGAAAGAAGAAATAGGTATGTATTTGAAAGTGGAAATACGATTTGATAAATGCAAGTAGGTATTTGCTCAGAACGACTTTATTTAAGCAGGTTTTTTACTGAAATTTATATCTTTTCAAGGATTTCACAAAGCTTTGACAGCTCTTAATTGCCAAATCAGCGTAATTCCGATTCCCAGCTCATTATGTGATATAATGAGTTTTGTGAGATTTACCGTATTATTTGTCAGAGTTTGGGAGAGAAAACTCAGAAAAGAACCATTTGATAATGAATATATCTCCCAAAGTATCATTCAATATAATATACCACAGTATTTCTTCACGTGGAAAAGGAAACTTCCAGCTGTGAGATCACTCTTCTTGCATGGAGAGACGGAAAATGGAAGTCTGAAGTTAAATATCTAGGAGTAACACTAGATAGTGGAATAGGTGCATGTTGAAATCACTGCTAATAAAGCAACAAAGGCTTTAATGGAGTGCAGAAATATAGCCGGTAAGAGATGATGGTGTACGTCATGATTGTGAGACCCATAATCACGTATGGGGGAGTAATCTGGTAGGTATACAAAAATAAGTCAGAGCTGGGCCAAAGCATTGTGCTTAGTACTTGTGAAAGTGCTTAAAGCCTTTTTGTGCTCCCGAGTACTGTGCTCGCGAGCACTCTTTAAAACAAGCACTGGTTAAGGGATTACCCTTAAGTGCTCCCGAGCACTCCGAGGATTACTAAGCACTAAGCTTTTCCGAAATCATGTCGTAAGACGAATAGACGCTGACGTTTTCGGAGGAGTTAATGTGTACCGGCGTGATCAATTGAGGCATGAACAGAACTTGTAATTATCAGTTGTTGGTTTTTGATTCATGTAATGGGAAGTCGATATGTTACTTTTACCAACTCCTGAATATTATTCTGTATCAAAGCATTATTAAGTGGATCGTCTGTCAAGAAGATTTAAGTGAATTTTTTCCAAAATGTTCTAGTAATTTCACAGATTTATTCGATATTTTCAATTAAATTTTCATCTGATTTACAACGGTAAATTGCTTATGACTACAATCACAATAGAAAATAATACTATCCGATTTCTGCAGATTATATTTTGACATTTTGAAAAAATTAAAAAAGCATTTACGTCATATTGATCAACTCGAATTAAATTATGTATTAATGCAAAACTGCCCCAAAGACCACAGAATTCACGTTAGTGCTTTTTCAAATATTAAGGGAAATAAAACACTTAGCATAAGTATCATAACATAATACTATGTTGTTGTCATAGGTGTATGTTTCGGGTATTATCCCATTTTGAAATTGGGAAACACATTTTGCCTGTGCAGAAAAACTGGGACGCTTATGGAACTCATGTATCCATTAATTGTATCATCATTTCCTAAAATAATAAAGACCTTTTCAAACTGTGTGGGAATAGAACGAATTTTGAGTTCGTTAGTTTTATAGAAATTTGTTTCGCTGCACTCCATTTCCTTTCCGTCAATGAAGCATATGAGATACGCAAGTTTGCAAGTTTACATGTTTTTCAAATTGAATACAATTTTATGAAGCAATTCGGAGTAAATAACCTCATTTTCAACAGTTTTCTAAAAGTGCTTAGTGCTTAGTGCTAGAAAACTAGAATTACTTTGATAAAGTGCTTAGTAATCGCAAGCCTTTTGAGAAAACGCGGTGCTTAGTGCTCGAGGATCATGAGTATTTTTATTGAGTGCTTAGTGCTTAGGGCGTGAAGCACTTTTTTTCGGCGCTCGGCACAGCTCTGACGAGGATAACAATCGAAAAAATACAAAGGCTTCCATTAGTGTGTCATACGGAGCTATGGGAACCTGTCCTACCAGTGCCCTTGAGATTATCACAAATCTCACCCCTTCACATTGTGATAGACAAAATGGCACATGAAGCCATTCTCAGAATATCTAGGAAAGGAACAGGCTATGAGAGTATTAAAAACCAGAAAGCTTGGTCCTCTCTTACCAGGTACATCTCATTACGCTCCTATCCGATCGTCTTTCAGGCAGAAATAGTAGCAATTGAAAGAAGTGTGGAAATGAACCTAGAAAGAAACAGAGATGTTATATCCACTCTTATAGTCAAGCTGCTATTAAAGCTCTGAGCTCCCATGTTATCCAGTGTAAACTAATAGAAAGAAAACTTAATAGCAAGCTTTACAAAATTCAAAATATTGTTATCCGTTATAAGGCACACATTAATTAATCAATGCAATGCATTCATTATTTAAATGATGTATTTGAATAGACACCATACGCCACACAGCACTGTTCAATTTCGAACCAATAGGGGATGAATGTTTTTGAATGGGACCTTACGCCACTGCAAACACAGCACCGTTCATTTTCGAACCAACAGTGAATGTATGTATGTGAGTTGAAACTAATCATTTGATACTATTCTCGGCCAAAAAGTGTACCAGTTTTATTTTGTACGCTTGTTTTTACTGTCGGATTTAAATTCTTGGAAATATTATTTTGTTCCTGGAGCTAAGCAGCTTAGGGCGAGTTCAGTACCTGGATGGGTGACAGCTCTAACTATAGATTTGGAGAGCGCGCCAAAGCTCCTGTACACAGGGCTTTTCCCTTTTTGGCGCTCTAGTTCCTCGGATCTGAGTGCTTATCAATTGGCCCAAATGTCTGTAATTTTCGAATTTTTCGATGAAAATGGTCTTAAACGATTTGGTTTGACTCACTGATCAAGAATCCGTGGTTGAAAATCATTCTGTCCGGCCGGTCCGGCCGGCCGGCCGGCCGTAGGCACGAGAACTTTCGAACGGAATGAGCTAGACAGTTGAAATTTCCAGAGTAGGTTTGGAGGATAAATATCTCGGCTAAGTTCGTTATTGGGCAAAATCGGACAGATGGTTTCGGAGTAACAAAAAAAAAAACTTTTTTTTACAAAACAAATTCAAAATTAATCATTTTTAACTCTAACAAGCTAATACTTCCGGAGATATGATTTTTCAAAATTTCAATAATAAATCGTATTTCAACGTTGTCACACAATGATATAATTATTCTATGTATGAATTGTCATTATGTCAATTTATTTTCCTGAGACATGTCATTATCTAATCAATCGAAGAATTGTGAGCGAAGTGAGAAAAATCTCAGTTGTTTGCTCCGAAATTAGTTTTTCTCAGAAAAGTCTTACATTTCGGAACGCAACATGAAGTAAGAGATCTGAGAGTAGTGAGACTGCTTTTCATCCATAGACATAGATATAACTCTCGAACGGAATGAGCTAGGTAGTTGAAATTTTCAGAGTAGGTTAGGGAGATGAATATCTCGGTTAAGTTCGTTATAGGGCAAAATTGGCCAGATTTAATTTGATTTCTTCCATGGTGCAGTTCTCATTCTCATGATTGCTCATTTAATCTTGATAAATAAACTATCATTTGAATTGAACTTCCTTTATGATGCAGTTCTATCATATGAATACATTGATATAATTCCCAACTCTGAGAAACCAATACTTTCGGAGATATAATTTGTCTGTTTGAACTAGAGCGCCAGAAAGCTCCTGTCCACAGGGCTTGAACCCATTTTTTTCATTTCTATCGAAATAATAACTTTGATGAAAGGTATATCTACTGAATTTATGTCGATGGATGGGTGACCGTTACCACGATAACTTGCGAACAAAAGAGATAGGGACTTGCAATTTTCAGGTTATGTGGTGCATCTGAATGTGACATTTAAGTTCGTTAATTCGCATAATCAGCCAAACGGCTTTGAGTTATACACATATGGAATATTCTTGTTATTTCCTCAATACTGATCTGATCCAATTCAAACTCGATAATTGATTATAGAACGCTGATGCACTAATTTCATTTTTCAAAAATTTTTCAAAATATATTCGTCAAAATTAACTCACATTACGCACATACCTTCAAGTTACCATTCTACAATCGAGTACTGAATTTCAGCTAGATCGACTTTGTATGAGGCTGAGATGCATCCACACGAAAACTCTTGACTTCACTTCAAGTACTTGTTAAGAATTTCAAATGGATTTATCTCCGAAATAAGTAGACAATTTGTACCTATTAATGAACCCATCCGCTGCATTTGGACTACAAATCTACCCTGCAAATTTCAACTTGCTACTCATTTCGTTCATCAGTAATCGTGCATGCGGCCAGACGGACATAACAGGTTGACCTTCGATTCTTCATCAGTGAGTATAAACAAAACTTAGACCATTTATGGCGAAAAATTCGAAAATTGCGAGACATTTGTGCAAATTGATAGGCACTCTATTCGAGGAAAAATGTGCGCCAAAAACGGTCGACGAAATTAAGTTATCCTGTCTCGGGTATAATCGATTCATCTCGAACCCAGACGAATAAATTGAAATTGAAAACTACTTTTCAGAATACACAAACACGATTAGGAGTTTTAGGGCCAGCTTTTCAATGTTGCGAAAAGTTGGAACTTTAAATAGAGGGGACTCTGTCTCAAACTAATAACAAGATTAACGGCAGTTTTGACGAGCTTTTGTTACATCTCATTTATTCCGAAACTTTTTGGGGGATTACTGCTCCTAAAACAATTTTCTCTTCCATTTGGATACTGGATTTTATTAACTCGTTCTCACAAAGATGGATAGTAGTCGTAATTTGGTGGAGTGCGTCGAAAACTTCTCAAACCAAAACCACTTTCCATTAGGATATTTCTGGAACATGCAATAAAAAATTCTTAAAAGGCACTGACATGAAATCAGAAATTCCACTAAAATTAGCGCGTCGTCATTTTACAAGTAATTACCAAGTTTTTATGTGTTCGGATTTTGTATATATTTTCATTTATCGAGGATACAACAACAAAATTTAAGATTGGTATAACTCGGATTATTCTAATCAAAGAACTTAATTGTTTCATTCGGATGTACAACCTACTCTGAATATTGGAAGTCGCTATATGTTTCCGTTCGAAAGTTATCTTGGCAACAGTCACCCCACCCAGCTACTTAACTCACTCAGGGCTGCTCGGATCTCCAACAGTATAGATCCAATCGTGTTTAAATTTGGAATTGGCTGTATAGTTAGGCGCAGGATACACGGTCAATCCGGTGTCACTCTGGCATCAATCTGACATCAATCTGGCCATCAATCCGGACTATCAGTTCATCAGTCTACGCATATACAATCATCCTGATTGATGCCTGACTGAACTGATGAAATATTGACCGTGTACCTCTGTCATAGGCTTTGAATGCTCTTCATAAATTTCACCGATATTGGAAGGACAGTTTCTAAGATAGAGATGATTTTTTTCAATGATTTTTGTAAAAAATAATTTTGGCATTAGCATACCTACTAAAACTAGTCATTCTATTTGAATGGCATCAGATCTGTATTTTTTGAGTTATTGAGGTAATAACAACAGCATTTCAGTTGGGTATAACACCAAAACTATACACGCCGGCAAAATTAAGGGAAACGGAAAAAATCTCAACGAAATTTGTAGTTCATTTTCTTTTGAACCCTTTGGCCGATTTTAACAATAATTTTCCGAATTGATTCCTTGGGAACATAACTGTTCAGATGCCGTCCTCCGTTACTTCGCTTTATGTTATATACAGGGGTGAACAAAAAGGATGAAATGTAAGCTTTCAATCAGAACACCCGGTGGAGTGGAGCGTTGACAGACGAGAATGTTTACGATCACTTAGATCTCGCCTCATCTCTTCTGAATATTATCTCTTTAAATTGCGCGCGTGTTCCGCAAGGAACAGCGTGCTATCATTTCGTCACAATGTCTGTATTTTTCGAATTTTTTTTCGAAAATGGTCTCAAACGATTGGTTTCGACTCCCTGATGAAGAATTCGAGGTCAAATTCAATTCCGTCCGTCCGGTCCGGCCAGCCGTTAGCACGATAACTCTCGAACGGAACGACTTAGAGCATTGAAATTTGCAGGGTAGTTTTGTAGCGTAAATATCTCGCACAAGTTCCTTAACGGGTGAAATCCACCGAGCGGTTTCGGAGTAAAGGCCGCTTTTAGTCAAAACGTTTTTTACGAATATTTCCGGAACCGATCACTCGATCTTTCTGAAATTTGGCACCAAACTGTAGAATCATGACCTTTATCTGCCTGCGAAGTTTTGTTTTGACCGGACGGCCCTAAAGGGGCAAAAAAAATTTCAAAAATTTTGAAATTTTGTTTTCATGATATCTCGAAAACTACTGATCTGATTAAATTGAAACTCAGTAGTTAGATGCAAAAGACCAATGCAAACACTTTTGCAAAATTTCGTGAAGATCACGTGAAATGAAAACAATAAAAAAATACTACTATTTTGCGGAATACTTTGCTTGAAATGCCTAAACCTATTTTTTTGAGGTTCATGTTGCCCTTTCCGGGCATTTTTCGTTGTGCGCATGCGCAGATGAGAAGTCATTTAACAGCTGTACTTTTCGTCAGAGAGGATTGGGGTAGTGGGGTGGCGGATGCTATTCCTCCATAGAATCTAGATCCCTGAGGAGAGTCTGCGCATGCGTGGATTAAAGGTGCGATATCTCCTGAACCACAATAGTGTTGGAGAATCGGAGTTTTTTGTAAGGTGTGTTGTTTTGAGAGGACTTTTAGCCGCGAGTAGATTGCGCATGCGCAGAAGAGAAGTGACTGTTTTTGGGTTGGATGGGTTATGTTGGGAGTGCTGAGTCGATATTGTGAGGTTTTAAAAGAATATTCATAGCAATTCAGTGCAAGGACAAGTCAGTTTGGGGGATGTAGCGTTGCTTCCGAGTTAAAGTGTCCGTGCCGTGGCCCTGGGGCTAATTTTGAAATTGATGTTACCCCTTACAGGCATTTTTCGTTATGCGCGTGAGTAGACCAACAGTGATTAAACTGCTGAAGTTTTCGTCAGAGAGGATTGGGGTTTTGGGGTGGCGGATGCTATTCCTCTACAGAATCCCCTGGTGAGGGTCTGCGCATGCGTGGATTCAAGATGCTATATCTCCTGAACCACTAGTGTTGGAGAATCGGAGTTTTTTGTAAGGTGTGTGATTTTGGGAGGACTTTCAGCCGCAAGTAGATTGCGCATGCGCAGAAGAGAAGTGACTGTTTTTGGGTTGTACGGGTTATGTAGAGAGTGCTGAGCCAATATTGTGAGGTTTTAAAAGAATATTCATAGCAATTCAGTGCACGGACAAGTCAGTTTGGGGGATGTAGCGTTGTTTCCGAGTTGAAGTGTCCATACCGTGGCCCTGGGGCTAATTTCGAAATTGATGTTACACCTTACGGGCATTTTTCGTTATGCGCATGAGCAGACCATCAGTGATTTAACTGCTGGTGTTTTCGTCAGAGAGGATTGGGGTTTTGGGTTGGCGGATGCTATTCCTCCATAGAATCCTCTGGTGAGGGTCTGCGCATGCGTGGATTCAAGAAGCGATATCTTCCGAACTACTAGTGTTGGAGAATCGGAGTTTTTTGTGAGTTGTGTAATTTTGGGAGGACTTGCAGCCACGATATATGGCGCATGCGCAGACGAGAAGTGAATGGTTTTGGGTTGTTTGGGTTATGTTAGGAGTAATGAGCCGATATTGTGAGGTTCTAAAAGAATATTCATGTCAATTCAGTGCACGGACACAAGTCAGTTTGGGGGAAATAGCTTTGTTTCCGAGTTGTAATGTCTGTATGGTGGCCCTGAGGCGAATTTATAAATAACTATATTCAGTAGATCTATATTAAAATACGTTCGGATTTGGAGAAGAGGTAATTGCGTTCCTAACGGAGGTCCCATAACCGCAATTTTTTTCAATCTACGGTAAAGCTAACAGCCAAACTGTATCGATAGTTATATTTGTTAAAGGAACTTGAAAAAAAAGCACTGACGTGAAGTCAGTACTCTTTGGCGCGCGTGTTCACGGTGGCTAATTTGACTTGAATGATGAGTACTTCGAGCTCAGTGGATAGAGCGAGCCGAAGATCTACCCAAAAGGTAGTACTCATCACTCAATTCAAATTAGCCACCGTGAACTCGCGCGCCAAAGAGTACTGACTTCACATCAGTGCTTTTTTTTTCATTGCAATATCTTAATTTTTAGAGAAATTACAGAATTTTAATCGGTTTCAATATAAATAGAAATTAACGCTATGAGCTTGGCGATTCACAAAATAAATTTCCCGTTCAACAACATTTGATTCATATTCAATAACACTAATTGAAAAGTAATAAAATTTTCAGTTCTACTCAATATCTTTTGTCCTCCACGTACCCTTATGACCGCAGTCCACCGTCTTCCCATGCTCAGAATAACGTTCTCTCTGATAACGTTCGATAATCTGTTGAGGAAGATCATGCCAAATGATCCAGGCTGATTGGATTGAGGTATGGAGAACATGCTGGCCAATCTATTGCATAAATGCTGTTTACAGAACGAGCCACCTGAGGGCAAGCCTAATCGCGCATGAGCAAAAAGTCGCGTCCGATGAAAGAGAGAATGGCATGACTTGCTCCTGCAGAGTGTCTTCAAAGTATCCATGTGCATTCAACGCACCGTCGATCTTTACCAAATATGTTCGTGTCCCCAAACAAGGCCCACCCAAGACCATTACTGAACCTCCATCAAAAGAGACAGTGGGAGTGGAGTTGAATTGCTCGCTTGGTTCTCCTCTTCATAGTCTCTCTCTTCCATCAATTGAACTAAGCAAAATCTACTTTCATCTCCAAATGGAACGTTTGCCCAATCGGCATTATTTTAGTTGTCGTGTAGGCTAGCAAAGTTCATTCTGACCAGTCGATGGCATCGTTGAATCATTGGAGCTTTCTTCGTTCTGCAGGTTTTTAATACAGCCTCTTTCAGTCTTTTTCTAATGGTTTTATCACTTGTTAGCGGTCAACTATCTGTGGTGCTGTCCTGCGTATGTTCCGGAAAGACTGCAGCGCAATATTACGGTTATCCCTCTAGCCGTGGTAGATCGTTTGCGACCTTGACCTCGACTTCTTATGAAGCTTCCCAGTTTTCTCCAACGAGTCACATTGCGGTGGATTGTTGACTTCGATTTTCCTAATAAAGTAGCAAGGAACGTGTAGGATCTGCCATCTTAAATAAAGGCAACTACCCTAGCCAATCCGTAAAATGCCCATTTTTAACCCATTTTTAAAAACTGTATACGACAATAAGTAGGAATTATGGAAACCATGGCAACGAAAACAGCCATCGAAAAAATATTCGCAGATGGGTCGAACGAACGGTACCATATGAAGTGCTTTAATTTGTACCAAAATTAAGATATCGCCATCAATAAATGAAGGTAATATTCTGAGTTTTCGTAAACTTCTCGTCTGTCAACGATTTACTCCACAGGATGTTATTATCTTTATGATAATAATAAAATAAAAGCTTACTTCTCATTCGTTTTGTTCACCCCGGAATTAAGAAAAGTTTTCCTTCATCAAAAACACTTGTACCTGAAGAATTTAAAAAATACTGGTCATACAGAGATCACCTGGTCTATGGCCAGGGACTTTTGTTTAAATATAATGAGGAAAGAAATATTACAAAAATACATTTGGTACATTTGAGAAGAGATAAAACTGCAACTACATGCAAGGCGATTTCTGTTTTGGCCTTCTATGAATTATGATAAAGATAATATAATTGCTTGTGATTTATTCGCCTTTAAAAGTAAACATTTTTTAAAATAGTGTATCATGTTTCTAAATTTGTAGAGAGAAAACAAATAGAGAATAAAACTAGTTCTCAGGTAATAAATTCAGTGCATAAAATGTTTTCTTCTTACAGAATTCCTGAGATTGTAGTCTCAGATAGTGGTCCATGTTCTTCAGCAGAAAATTCAAAATCACATAACCCACAATCAAATGGGCAAATTGAGAGATTTGTACAAAGTACAAAAAATATAATAATAAAGTCAATCCGTTCTGGTAGCAATTTGTATTTGTGTCTTCTAGATTCAAGAAATACTCCTATTTCAAATAACTTACCTAGTCCTTCACAGTTGATGTTTGGAAGAATTTTGAGAAGTAATATTCCGATTTATGGTATAATTTCGAAACCAAAAATAGGGAATTATAAAAGAGCTGCTGAATTGAAAAACAGACAATTGAAACAAGAAATTTATCATGATAAGGGAAGTAGAAATATGAAAGAATTAAGTGAGGGAGATATAATTAAACTTAAGGCAAGGATAGAAGGAAAAGTAATGGGGAAAATAAGATTTAGAAGATATAGAATTAAATCGAATAAAGAAAACGTCGTAATCAGAAATAGGTAATTTTTAATCAAAGTTAATTCACACTCTTCACGAGATTCTTTCAAGGATTGTAATAGTTCAATAGATAGATTTAGAAATGATAATATAGACCATGGAATCGATAACAATAGACTGAAACTGAAATAGTTCAAAATAGTGATACAGAGGATAATGTTATAATGGTTGAACAAAGAATTAGAGCAAGTCACGTAGTTAACCACCAGAAAGTCTTCAAATTTTCAAGTCAAAATTTGAATAATGAGATTAAGAGAAAGATGTAGATAAAGATAAAATATAGATAGATAGGATAAAAATTTATTTTGATTTTACAAAAGAAGAGAAATGTGATAGTTGTTGAAGTACGCAATTTGGATGAAGAGTAAAGACAGTAGATCACGAGACATAAAAGAGTTTTATTCCATATGAATCCAACCCAGTACGAATATTACACTTCCACGAATTTGACCTTAATTCGAAGTTTCAATTCACCCTGCAAAATTGAAGTCCCTCAGATTTTTCTTTTCAAAGTATCCAATGAATCGGGATAGCGGAGAGATAGAATTAAAATTGACCACGAACTCTCCAACAGAATAATCTCATTTAATTCATTCATGGAAAAAGGTAAACCTTTTCCATCGAAAATACAGAGACTTAGATATAAAATTATTTATAGGGCTGTTCAGCAAATGAAAGAGATATTTCTGGAAACTACATGATTCTATGGTTCCAACTCAATTTTTGGTGCTCTTGTTCCTCGGAACAGAGTGCTTATCAATCTGCCCAAATGTCTGTGATTTTCGAATTTTTTGATAAATGGTCTTGGACGATTTCATTTGACTCACTGATCAAGAATCCGTGGTCAAAATTGATTCTGTCCGGCCGACCCTCCGTTAACACGATAACTCTCGAACGGATTGAGCTAGGCAGTTGAAATTTTCAGAGTAGGTTGAGGAGATAAATATCTCGGTTAAGTTCGTTATTGGGCAGAATCAGCATGATGGTTTCGGAGTAACGAAAACAAAATTTTTTTTTTCATTACAAATTTCAAATTTTTAAGATACAGTTTCATCATAAGAATTGATCGATATTACTTTCAACTCTAACAAGCTAATACTTTTGGAGATATGATCTTTCAAAATGTCAAACATAAATCGTACTTCTATGTTTTCACAGAATGCTGTACTCATAGAACTCTATACTACGTTAGTATAGAGTTAATTGGCTGTACTTAATAATTCTATCTATGAATTATAATATGATTTGTGATCACTCATGTTATCTTATTTTGCTTTGAGTGACATTTCAAAATTATTTCTGGTTCGTTATTCATGATATAAACTACCCCTCCTGTTATAGAGAACAAAGTATCATTGAATGCAAAATAGCCAATGAAATAACCTAAGCTATCGTATAATTAAGAGGATGATATGATATTATACTTTCAAGATAGTAATACAGGGTGTAACTAAATAAGTGTGAAATATTTAAGGGGGTGATTCCTCATCGAAAAAAAGATAGAATCTTTCATATAAAGAAACTTCATTGGAGCATCCCTTGTTAAGATACAGCCCCTTAAAGGGGGTACAGAAAATGTGTTTAATAATTTTTTTCACAAGCACTAAAAATGTCACAATATTGAAATTAACCTGATAATTTCTAATACCAAAAGGAACTTAGCCAGTAATTTATTTGATTTTTCCCATGGTTGTAAGGGGTGGAAAACGCAACCCCTAAAATGTATTTCCAATGTAACTTTTTGTCTTATTATTTGTATACCATTTTAAAATTTATTTCCGATAACCTGTTTCATTCTAAACAAAAAATGTTTCTTGAATTTTTTGCCCAAAATAAACCGGATCGCAGCAAAACATTATTTTACGATAAAGATACATATCGTCATAAAACGAAATTATCTAGGTGCAGAAGCACGTCAGCATTTAGCTGAAAAATATGCAAATCAGTGGATAGGTCGAGGAGGATCACAGAATTGGCCCGCTCGATCCCCGTATCTCAATCCCCTCGATATCTCTATTTGGGGCCATTTAGAACATTTGGTTTATCCTACTCCTGTTCGCGATGTAGAGGACTTAATAAACCGCATCATCGATGCGTGCAGGGTAATTAGAGAGACTCCAGGAATTTTTGAGCGAATACGTGGCTCAATGCGCCGACGTCTAGACGCATGCGTAATGTCTGAAGGTAGACATATTGAACATTTAATATGATTATTATTAATTACTATGATTGTTATTAATCACTGTGAGTAATTACTATGACTGTTGTTATTAAATTAGTTTTGATTATTCCCCTTCAATCATTTAATGCAGGTAGTAACTACAAAATAACAATAAATCCAGATCGCATTTATAACGATGTATTCTGTAGTTGTTCGTAAAATAATGTTTTGCTGCGATCTGGTTTATTTTGGGCAAAAAATTCAAGAAACATTTTTTGTTTAGAATGAAACAGGTTTTCGGAAATAATGTTTGAAATGGTAAACAAATATTAAGACAAAAAGTTATATTGGAAATAAATTTTAGGGGTTGCGTTTTCCACCCCTTACAAACAAGGGAAAAACCAAATTAATTACTGGCTAAGTGTCTTTTTGGTATTAGAAAATATCAGGTTAATTTCAATATTGTGACTTTTTTAGTGCTTGTGAAAAAAATTATTAAACAAATATTCTGAACCCCCTTTAAGGGGCTGTATCTTAACAAGGGATGCTCCAATGAAGTTTCTTTATATGAAAGATCCTATCTTTTTTTCGATGAGGAATCACTCCCTTAAATATTTTACACTTATTTAGTTACACCCTGTATAATGCCCGTGTATAATCCATATGATGATGGAAATATATACTTTGGTAGGTAAATTGGGTTCAGAATATTTCTAGTATGAACAAATCTGGAATATTGGCTAAGTTTAAATTGATGTAATATAATTTTCATACTAAATTATAGGATTGAATATTTCGGATAAGTTCGTTATTGGGTAAAATTGGTCTGTTGGTTTTGGATTGATGATTTTTGGAACCCTTGTTGAATTTAAATTCTTTCATGATGTTTGAATTTAATTTATTTTATGATGAAGTTTTATCATAAGAAACCATTGATATAATTCCTACCTATGAAAACTAGTGCTTTCGAAGATATGATTTGCCAAAGTTTGAACAAGAGCGCCAAAGCTCCTGTCCACAGGACTTTCCACTTTTAAATCTTTAAATGGATATATAAAGTATAATTTTATCAGCGCGTTATCCTATTTGTTGCGAAGACTTCATCAATAATCCACTTAAACGAATCATAAGTACTGAAAGTTCAATGCTGGCGCACGGAACCTATTTGATTTTCAATTACGCCAACCATCGGACACCAACCAGTAATATTGTGTTACCACCATCGAATAATATCAAAGACAACAATGGATCAAAGGAAAAGTTATTTATATACCGATGATTGCGTTAATTTTTGAACTGGAATATTCATTATCCTCTCGGATATCATTGAAAACATTGACATTGTCAGTGAACATAACATATGGCGAATATACATTTAAACGACGACAATATAGAATTCACGCACAAATGGAGCTAATGACGTTTAACAGGGTTGAACATGTTGCTCGGAATCGGTACAGGACTGTGCCAGACCGATAGTGTAGTTGGTTTTATTATTTTTTCAATGAAATAGTATTAACTATTCGATATAATTCGTTCCCACTCGATAAATATTAACTCAACTCATTGAATAATTTCAGGTGATGAGTTAAATTTTTGATTAATGGTGCTGATAGTAATTGGAATTTTATGTTTATCGTTGCGAAATGAAGTTCCATCAATGATGTGGAAATTTAATGTGACGCAAATATTTGAATTAGCCCTGTATTCGAAAATTTGGATCGAACGCGTGCAATTTCGATTCAGATATTTGTATATAGGTATTTATTACACGTTTATACCTACTTTCTGAAATAATAAACCTTCCGAATAGTGCAGGGTAAACAATTTCCTAGTATCTCTGAAATGTTTGGCGTATAATTAATTTGGAATAATTAAAACGTTTCATACAAAGTCTCAGTATATTCTCACCCACAATTTCAACCCACTGGATTCATCCAGACTCCAGAGCAACACCTGCTCGCCAGACCACTTATGTGAACTATGGGAGCTAAATAAGAGACATGCTCTTTAAAGAGAGCCTGCTAGGCTTGCACAGGCAAAAAGATTCGTAGATTTGTCACCACGTAATATCAGAAATCTGCAGTTGCCTCGAGCTGAGCTTGGGGTAGTGGTGGGACTGCTGATAGATAATTTTTTTAATGACTGTATGACTTACTGTGCCTATGATGAAGTTGATATTGTAGTAGTTGTGTGGATATTTTAGATTGTCTATGAGCTGTATGATTTGGATGATTATTATTTTATTTATTAACTGTTTGTGTAAATCTTCTGAATTATTTATAAACTATATATCGAGTGACATACAAAATTTAAACACTATTTGAAAGCACGAATAAATATACCCTACTCTAATGCACTATACTAAACTCTACTCTACTGTACTCTAATAAAAATAATAATAATAACTAATTGGATCGAACTTCCTATCTACGAACTGAAGGATAAATTGAAATTACGGGTATAGTTATCTAATTCTTCTGTTTCTTGCGCAACTAAGAACTGAGTGGTGAAAAAATGTCTACAGAAACATATTAGGAGATCAGCATGTATACGACATTTTTTTTCGTTACTTCCAAACCATCTGGACGATTTTGCCCAGTAACGTACTTGGTCGAGATATTTATCTCTCAAACCTACTCTGAAATTTTCAACTGTGTTGCTCATTCAGTTCGAGAGTAATCGTGTATACGGCCTGCCGGACATAATCGGTATTGACCACGGATTCTTTATCAGTCGAATCAAATCCTATAAATCCATTTTCATAAAAAAAATCGGAAATTACAGACATTTGAGCGAATTGATAAGCTCTCTGTTCCGAGGAACAGGAGCGCCAAAAAACATGTATCTTTCGAATCAATAATTTCCTATAGGATAATATTAAAATTCAATTCTCCAACCTTTGAAACATTAAAAGTAAAAATATCTTGACGATAGAGAAAATTGTTCGCTATGATGCCAAAGGTGTATTATTTAAAAAAATTACAGAACATTATTATATGTTATGTTTCGTTTATCCTTGAAGTTTTTCATACGGATTATTACAATCCCACGTTCCGAACACTATACTATACAGTACCTTACCAAACTCTTGTCCAAAACTAACTACACATTCCTATATATTATGGGGTATTCCTTATATTATGGGATAACTCGGCTCAGAGGGAATCAGTTTTTCAATTACAGAGACGAGCAATCAGAGTTTTAGGTGGTATCGAATATAGGGCATGTTGCAGACATATTTTCGAGAGGTTTCGTTTACTTACTTTCCCATCCATATTTATTCTTGAGAATCTCTTCTATGCACATAAGAACAAAGGTAGTTTCAGGTTGCAATCAGATATAGACGAATACAATACTAGAAACAACACCCTAATTAGGAAGAATTTTCTCAGATTGAAAAAATCTCAGAATAGTCCACAATATTGTTCAGCATCTCTATATAATAAGCTGCCCATCTATTTTAGAAACCTACCAGCTACAAAATTTGACAAACAAATATAAGAAATATTGATCGATAATGTCTTTTACTCGATAGGTGATTTCGAATCATTCTGGTGAATGTGCGTCTGTGTTCGTCGGGTTTGGTTTATTATCTTTACATATCATGTAGGTTTATTATTTATTGATTTTAATTGTAAATATTATTTTAGCCTATACAAGTCAATTTCTTACTTGATGACCATATTGTAAATAGTATTTTATTTATACAATTGATGTCTTTTTTTATTATTTATTAATTTTATATGTAGATATTATTTTTTATATTTACTTGACACATTGGAATGAGTACTTGCTATTTGTTCGTTTTGATTATGATTGGGATTTTGTTTTTATCTATGCAGGGAAAACTTGCTTTGGCTTCCTTATCATTTTTGGCGCTCTAGTTCCTCGGAACAGAGTGCTTATCAATTTGCCCAAATGTCTGTAATTTTGGTATTTTTGGATGAAAATGGTCTTAAACGATTTGACTCAATTAAAATTATATACCATTTACACTAAATAAGTGTAAATCGTATATAATTTTTCATTGAGTTAATATGGATTTGCATCAAGTAAAAGCCACAAGCATTAAATTTTTTAAACGATTTGGTTCAACTCACTGATCAAGAATCCGTGATCGAAATTAATTCTGTCCGGCCAGTCCAGCCGGCTGGCTGGCCGGCTCTAGACACGATAACTCTCGAACGGAGCTAGACAGTTGAATTTTCAGAGTAGATTTGGTAGATAAATATCTCGGCTAAGTTCGTTATCGGGCAAAATAGGACATATGGTTTAGGAGTAAAAAAAAATTTTTTTACATAACAAATTCCAAATTCAATTTTTTCAATATGCAGGTTTACCATAAGAATCCATTGACATCATTTTTAACTCTAACAAGTTAATACTTTCGGAATATGATTTTTTAAAATTTCAATAATAAATACTGTTTTATGTTTTCACGGAATGATATAATTATTCTATGTATGAATTGTTATAATGGCAACTTATTTTCCTGAAACATGACATTGGTCGCGTTCGGCAGGAAGATCGGTAGCATGAACCGCTACGCTACCGGTAGGTAGCGGTATCGTGTTCTGCCGAACGGACAGCTCCTTTTGTCAGGAGATCACAGATGTTTGAAGTTCAGGTTAGGTGATTCGAATTTTCTTTGATTACCTGTCACAAAAATAAACGTTCAGTCATGATTCCAAATATCATTTCATTACTCTTCGAAGATGATAATATTACGGCCAACATATGAAGTGAAGTCATTAAGTTATTGGCTCAACCTCTGCCTTCATATTGGTCGCGTTCAGCAGAACCAACAGTTGCGGAACAGTTATCACATTTCGATGATTTTTCTACCGAACGGTACGCTCACTTTGGAACATGTTGAGTAGCGTAGATTTTTTCCGCTCAGTATCGGTAACATGTTGTAAGTTTGACAGTTGTGACATTTATTTTAAAAATAAGGAGCGAAAAAATGGATACTGGACATATATTTTCGACGGAAAGAATTACCTGCATTTCGGGACATTCTAAAATGGTCTTTGAATAAATCACCCATATATTGAGGAATTGTCTCTTCATAAAAACTCTGATTCCTGGGAACAATTTCTCTGTTTTCATCTTCCAATGAAGGCAGAGGTGGAGCCAATAATTCAACAAGTTCACTTCTTATGTTGGCCGTAGTATTATCATCTTCGAAGAGTAATGAAATGATATTTGGATTCATGATTGAATATTTATTTTTGTGACAGGCCATCAAAGAAAATTGGAATCACCTAACCTGAACTTCAAACATCTGTGATTTCCTGACAAAAGTAGCTGTCCGTTCGGCAGAACAGGATACCGCTACCTATCGGTAGCGTAGCGGTTCATGCTACCGATCTTTCTGCTGAACGCGACCATTGTCTAATTCATTTCAGCAATCGTAGAATTATGAGAATTATAATATGCTATCATACTTTTTGTTGGTTGATATTTTCATGCCGATGGTCAATCCATATGATGATGGGAATGGTAATGGAAAGTTAATAATATTTAGTTCAGAATGTCTCCAGTAAAAACAAAACAGGAATGTTGGTGTATTGGAGTATTGGAGTGGATTTGAGGAAAGAATATGTATTATCGTTCATCATAGAATTGAGGAATGAATATCTCGGATGAGTCCGTTGTTGGGTAGAAGTTTGTCTATTCTCTGACCTGTTTAAACAATGCTTGATATTGTAGAAGAAACAATATACTTTCTCTCTCTCTCTCTCTCTCTATAGCCATATAAATTTGGCCATAGATTTTTGAGGAATATTTCATTCTTGTGTCCCAGCCCCCTAAAAACTTTTAGTGTAAAAGTAAAAAATCAGATTCCAACTCTTAATCCCTCTCATTATTTTGTTCTCGGGAAATAGATTGTCGAATGTTTATGTCTTAGAGCAGAGGTTCTTAACCTGGAGTCATGGAGATCCATATCAACTGATAAGTGTTCTCGGTGACTTCTGTCATTTTGTCCGAATGTTTGTAATTTTCAAATGTTTGCAAAAAATGGTCTCACGACTAAGTTCGACTCGCTGAGGATGAAGAATTCGAGGCCAAATTTGATTCTGTCCGGCCGGCCGTTGTCACGATAAATTTCGGACGGAAAGAGATCGAGACTTGAAATTTTCAGAGTAGGTTTCGCATCCGAATGCGATTGATACGTTCGTTAATGAGCATAATCGGCCAAACGGTTTGGGAGTTGACATTCTGTTTTCAAACAATACAGATCCAATAGAATTGAAACTGGATAACTAGTTATAGAATCGTGACACAAGGACATGCGTAATTTTGTCACGATCGTATCACTGAAAAATTTAACAGAATATATTAAAGAATATTCTGTATCTCACAAACTATTCGTTTAAATCGCTTAAATTATGTGATAGTGTTCAAAACATTGGCCAGAGGGAAAACTATAAAAGCAGGTTTTCTACCGAAATCTACTGATTAAGAAGAAAATCTTCTAAAGTCTTCTACATTTAATATAGAAAACAAACTAAATATGTGCTCAACACTTAACAAAGTAAACAGGATGACTGTCTTTCATATTAATGTTCGATGTTCATCAGATAACTTGATTAAAAGTTCATTTTCCCAACAAAGGATCAATATGATATACTTATAATTCATCATATATTATTTGCATTTCTACAGTTATCACAATACATGTAATGAGATAGAAATTATGTCAGAAAAATACGGTTAAATCATTTACATCATTTAATTTTCCCACAACTAAGGAAGAATTCATCAAGTGTATATGATTCACTATTAATTAAGAACTTGTATAGGTAGTAAACTCTTTAATGGTTCTCAGATTTTCAGGAAGTGAGTTATAGAATTGCATGTTCATATATTTACCATTATTCTGAGGTAGACTGAGAGAATTGTCTGGATACACACCTAAGGCACCTTACTTCTTGTATTATTGACATTTAATTATTCTTCGAATAAATTAGGATACTTGCTCATAAATAACATACATTTATGTTTACAGGGTGTCCCAAGTTCGAGTGCCTATTAGACGTTTCTGGAGAACTGGACATATTTGAAATCTGAAAATTGAGTTCATGATATTGCTTGAAATTCTCTACAGAGCTAAAATATTTTCGAAGCCCTATCACTTCCTGTTATACAGGGAGTGAAAATAAATTTGATGAAAAAAATTTGTTTTCAAGTTTTGAATTCCTGGTATGATCAAGTATTCAATACTGAATACATTTCTGTTAAAACCATTGTATTCATTCGAATAGTTTTCAAAACATCGAAAAAAAACCGGGGTTTTCTCTCCCAAACTCTGAAAAATATCTATAAAATAAAAATTAAGTTTGGGAGAGAAAACCCAGAAAAAAACCTTTCAATAATGAGTATACCTCCCACAGTATCCTTTAATGATTACTGACTAAACATATTTGACTTTGTTTTTTTTTCGATATTTTGAAAACTATTCGAATGAATACAATGATTTTAACAGAAATATATTCACCATTGAATACTTGATCATACCAGGAATGCAAAACATGAAAAAAAAAATTTTTCATCAATTTTATTTTCACTCCCTGTATAACCGGAAGTGATTGGGCTTCGAAAATAATTTAGTTTTGTAGAGAATTTCAAGCAATATCATAATATCAATTTTCAGATTTCAAATATGTCCAGTTCTCCAGAAACGCCTAATAGGCACTATAACTTGGGCCACCCTGTATAGAGACCAACCACTGTCATCAAGTTATTTTACATGTAAACCCCTCCTCAACTTTCACGGAATTTTATTATGAATATGACTCCAATGGCTTAATTTTGAACCCTGAAGACTTTATGCAAATGGTTGCTTTTGATCCAAGTAACCATAAGTTATTTCGGATTGAAAGTTTGAAGGAATATTGAATAATCGATACATTATTGTCAATATAGTGTGTATAATAAATTGGTTTAAACCGTTTTCGACAAAGCCTCTGGATGTGAGTATGCCATTTCAGATTTGAATCTGGAATACACAGACATTTTACAGAGTCTGAAGGAGTAACTATAACCCCCTGGAATATAACAGAACGTATACTCCATTCACTTTTATAAAGTCTCCCGGTTGGCCATGATTTAGGTCTATCACGTTTTTGTAACTAAAACAAAGGCAGGTTGGCACTTCTGAAATATCGTCAAGGTCAAAACAATTCTATGAGACGTTGCCAATGTCTACTCTAAACAATCAACATAATGTTCCTTCTTAGACAAGATATTATCACAGATCATTATCTTCGAATAATATGCAATAGGAAAACTCCATTCTTTCTTAGGACTCTCCAATGAAATTACTTATTATTAATGTAGGCTTATATATTGACAATTCCGAAAAGTGGGGAACTCCATAGGTACGTCTGTTCGTTTAGAAGTTTTCCTGCCGGGTTATTCAGGTACTTTTATTCTTTTTCCAAATGAACTATCACGAAGTAACGGACTACTGTATCCATTATTTTCCATTATAATTTCAACACTTGATTCTTGATTTCCGTAAAAGAAAATAGCATAACTGAGTATTCAAATCAGTTTATATACGTGAAATATTGCCATAGTAACAGATGAAAAAATTTCTTCAACAGTCGCCAGGTCTTTTGGAATTGTTTATTCTACTAATGTAAAGATCTCGGGATCACAGAGAGAGGTCAAAAAAGTTTTTTCCTCTAGGAGGTCGATATTTTCGATTTTTTCGTCGGTTATTCGAGGGGCGAGGGGGGATTCGAGGTGTAAACGGGAAAGAGAAAAGACGAAATTTTCTCCGGGTATCCGTCTTTGACGAGAAAAAACGTGGGGAGTATTTAAAAAAAAATCGTGAAATCGGTTGAAAACTCCGTTTTTCGCTAAAGGCGCAAATCGGAGGCGATAGAAATCTCGCGAGGAGGCGACGCTCGGAAATTTATTTCGTCGGGGGCCGGAAGACGAGATTCGTAGGTAGTTTGTAACGCAGCCCGATTTTCGATAAAACCTACTCTTTTTCCGGAAAAAGATCGCAAACTTTGACATATTTTGAAAACCTCGGTGAAATGTGACGTTTAGACCGGTTCGGCTTCGCTCGACCGACTTCGGGTCCTGCTATAGAAGATAATACGTGGATGATTTACTTCGATCACAGATGATAGAAACTTCTGTCAGTTTGAATTTATCGACGTTTTCTTTGCGAATGAGTGGCGATAAATGTCAAATAAAATTAGAATTTCGGCTGGAATTTGTCGAAAATCTTGAATCGTGAAGATACATTGCTAGAAATAAGAAGAAATATGATAGAGTCTCCGATTTCGAGCGATCGCATGGCAGAATTTTTGATATTTGAGAAATAATGTATTCTATCAAATTCTAAGTTGAAATGACCTATCTTCGAGGAAAGATTTTTGATGAAACGGGCCGGAGTTGGAGAACGTAAAATAAGGTAATTATCGATCTATACTTTCGACGATTTTACCGATTTTCACTTGCCGGCATTTATATACGAATTCGAAATCCTATCGAATGTATTCTAAGGAAACATTTTTTAGTTGTTGACAGTTGGTTGTATGAAGTATGATGGGATATCGACTGAATTTAATCTTTCTGTCGAATTTTGGAATCTTTTACGAAACGTGAGTATTTTCGAATGTTATCGTTGTAGAAATCGTATCGTATTTCTGTAAGAAATATTTTCGCGATTCCTTCAACGTCATGGTTTTCAGTCCGAATGAGGGTCAAATTGTCAAATAGAGTTCGAGCTTCCAACGGAATCCTGCAATCGTGGGGAGAGTTCCATAATTCTCTGATAGGCAAATTGGCCCAGTTGCCACCTCAAGATAACAATTTAACATGAACAGTATTTTCAACATTGTAAAATTGTTGCGAAAGGATAACCGCTGTTATACAGGCTGTTTTCCGAAAGGGCTTCACAATAGCATCCGGTAGGTGAAATGGCTCGACCGATTTTGATGAAAGTTTGTGTGTGTATCTGAGAAGGTGTGTCAGGTCTGCTATATACCCCGGCAGGTGGCGCTGCAATCGGTCTATAGAAACTCAGAAATGGCTTGGCCGATTTTAATGAAACATTGTGTGCGTGTTTGAGTGTGTCTCAGGGTCACAATAGGTGACCGGTAGGTGGCGCTGTATTCGGTTTACAGAAACTCAAGAACGGCTGCACCGATTTCGATGAAACTTGGTGTGTATATGTGAGTATGTGTCAGGTTGCAGTAGGTCTATAGAAATTCAGATATGGCTCGAACGATTTCGAACTTTCAAGTTCAAAAAATGTAGATCTACCGGAAAAATGTAGATCTACCGGAAAAATATTGATCTACTGGAAAAATGTAGATCTACTGGCTAGGTAGATCTGCGGGCCAACTAGTCAATACATATACTAAAGTGAAGACTTGGACCATCGAAGTAGATCAAGGGAAACTTTTTGAGAAGGTCGTTGTAAACGTGGTGTTTTTTTGGTCGTTAGGAGGGGGATTGGGGGGGAATCTTGAGGGGGTTTAGCGAGAGAAAACACGGAAGTTTCGTAGAGTTTCGCGTTTTTGAAGAGAAAGGATGGGGGTGTATTTTTAAAAAATTCACGAAAATGCGAAAAAACGCAAATTTTGGCAAAGGTGCAAAATGAAGGAAACGAGATCGAACGAACGGCGATGTTAGAAACGACGAGTCCGCGGGAAAGCGAAGAAGAGATTCGAAATTACCGGATAGGCTATATCTGCTTTCGATCTTTTCATTCGTTTTCCCGTAAGAACGATAAGAAAATGTGACTTTTTGCGAAAATTGAAAACATTCTGACGTTTCACGTATTTCTGTGCTGAATTTTAGCGCGGTTCCTGCAAGGTCGACTGTTTTGGTCCGAACGAGCGGCGCGAAATGTCAAATCGAATTTGAATTTCGAACGGAATCAGTCGAAAATCTCGAAATCGTCAAGAAAAATTGCGAGAAATATGAACGAGTAACCGATTTCGATCGATCGCTTGACAGAATTGACGATATTCTGGAAATCGAAGGACGGAAATCATCCCAGTCCTATAAAACCTTTATATAGAGCATAATTCCTACTTTTATCTATAGCGAAAGTGGCCGGGACGGAAACGTCGCGGGCTTAAAGGTCAGCATCGCGGGGCGGCGGGATCGATTCTCGGAGTGGCCGGCAATCGTTGAAGTTATAATATTTTTCATTTTTACGGAATGAAAACTTAAGAGTGTGTTATTCCCGTGTAAACTCATCATGGGCTATTGATCTTTTCGTCAAATTACGAAATCTATATTGAATTTCCGTTTGTTTGAAAATTCTTCTTTTAAATTAATCGAAATATTCAAACTTTAAGCAGATAATTAACTGTCGAAAATGGGATTTGGATCTTTTCGTCAAGTTACGATATCTATAATCAATGGTTCCATCAGACGGATTTGTGTATGTATTTGATTAGGAACCTACGCCACCGCGTTCAGTGCATTGTTTATTTTTGATCCAACTGTGAGTGTACACTGAAAGAAATGATTCAATGAGAAAGGTTTACCAAAAATATTCTTACTAGGGTTGATACATTTATTACTATTCGGTTAAAATTGCACTATAGACATAGTAAATTGAGTTGCTATAGTTATTGAACAGATCTTACTACGCTTTTCTTATTACACCAATGAAAGTGTTTTATTATATCATTCAAATGTGGAATTGCCACGGTAAACCAAAGTTTTCTAACCGGCATCCAATAGCCATAATAATTTAGCGATACTATGCGAGATAATTTAGTTCCATAAATTTACTACGGCAGTTAATGTTGATTCATTAAACCAGTCGAATATAAACGATTATGCTCGAATGCAGGGTTGCGCGCCTCCCGATTCCTAGCATCCACTCAAACTCATCGTTTGTCTATTCGACTTGAGACAACCTGATAACGCGATTAAACTAATTTGTGAAATATGAATCCTAGTTTATTCGTGATATTAATCAACAAGCATCATCATAGTGTAGTTTGAAGGTGTTTAGTTCGTGCATTGAAATATCACCGTTTTTGTTTTGTGTATCTACAATCAATCATCCTGCACACATGGAACAGAAGAATATTGGCCGTTGGATCTTGAAACAATGGCGTCCATGCGTTCGGAATGAATAATTCATCATTCGAATGAATGCTAGTATGTAATCATTTAATAGTTTCTATTGATCTCATCAGATTGATAATTAAATTTTATTCGAAATTCTGAATAATTAATTATTGAAAGATTAGGTCAACTTTTTTTTAAATAGAACATTATTGTTCTTTTGTTGAATCCATTGCTCCTTATCATTGGAATGTGTTTTGTTTGCTCTATAATATTGTTTTTTTGAATATATTTTTTTCGCCAATATTTGAGAAAGTGTGCAGTTAATTTCTCATTCAAATCGAATATCTTTTTTTCGTGATACGAGTAAGTTTAATCTCAGTGTTTGTTTATCTGTTATAATCTATTTGTTCGTCTTTTAGTATGGTATTGTGATGAAAAGCCCTTTATATTTGAAATATTTCGACCAGTATTTGCTCTCAGTGTATGTATATCTACTAATTCAAACCACAGAATGTGATTATTACTAACAATAAAATGTCTTGTTATGCTTCTATTTTTTTATTTGTATATGTATATCCACCCAATATGATTCTGGCAGGAGACAGTGGAGATAATATGTTCTCCATATGAAATGAATAAAATACTGCTTCAAAAAATAGAAATATAGACCATTACAATTTATAAAAGAAATTGTATAATTTGCAGGTAAGGTATAATTGAGATCTAGTTATGAATAATTCGACAAAGATAATTAAATAAAGTTCCAGAGATAGTTGTATCAATTTAGCTCATTTGAATACACTATATGAGTTCAACGAATTGCTTCATGCCGAGTGTTTCCTTGATGTCAGTCCTGCTGGGCTTATTAGGTAATCAATATGATGCATTCTCAATTTGTAAATTCGAGTTGATATCTTTCGCAGGTAGGTTTGAACTTTCGACACTCAATTTTATCATTAGAGAAACTATCAGATATATTATGTAATTTATTCTCTTCATAATATGGTTAATCTCTTCTGATTGCCTTTGTTAACTTGTGCACTTTAGTTAATTCATTTAACTGCCATGTTACTGACTGAGCCAACGTAGCACACAAATTTGGCCAATTTATTGCTTGTCTTAATAATAAATTAATTAAAAGTACAGACACAGTATTAAATTGGCCATTGTTTTCTGTCAGATGAGCTCAGTTTGTAATATGGCGGTTAAAAAATAACTCAAATTGCAACTTAAGCTGATAAAGACAGTAAGATGATATTACGAGAGCGGTAAACTAGGTTTACTAGACCAGTAAAATGCAGTTATACAATATTACTATGGTTGTAAAACAAAGTTACAAGTGCAGATATACCAGATTACTATGATAGTAATACGGAGTTACAATTCACAAACGCAGTTATTTAAGTTTACTACGGTAGTGAGACAAAGTTTCAAAACCAGTAATATAAAAGTACGACTATAGTATAATCACTTCAATACTGGCTGTAAAACGGCATTATTCCTGTTATGAAGGATTAAATCATATAGCCATTATTAACTGAATCGTAGTAAATCAAGGTGAACTGTGAGAAATAGAAAGTTTTGTTGAGGCATATAGTATATGAATTTTCTCATTGCTGTTATTATATTTTTCTTTCAGTGTATGTATTTGAACAAGGACCTTACTTAACCAAAGACACAGCATTGAATATTTTTGATCCAATTGTGAATGTTTGTATTTGAATATGAACCTACGCCACCGCGTTCAATGCATTGTTTATTTTTTATCCAACCGTGAATGTATGTATATGAATAGGTACCTTACGCAACCACATACACAGCCTTGATTATTTTGATCCAAAAATGAACGTATAATTTTGAATGTTTTGCATTGAAATTACACAAAATATTCAACCATTCAAGTAGAAAATTAACGGTCGAAAATGAAAAACCATTGCTACACAGGGTCTTAAGTGAGATATCACCGCAAGAGATTTATCGTGAAGAGAATTCTCATCATTGTAAAACCGTTACGAAAAGATAACCGCTGTAATACAGGGTGTTTTTAAATGAATGTCAACTCCGAAACGGCTTTACCCATTTTGATGAAACTTTGTGTGCACCCGTTAGGTGGCGCTGAATTCGGTTTATAACAACTCAAAAACGACTGGAACGATTTCAATGAAACTTTGTGTGTGTATCTGAGAGTAGGTTTCAATCCACAATATTCCCCGGTAGGTGGCACTATAATCGGTTCACAGGAACCCAAAAATGGCTATACCGATTTTGATGAATCTTTGTGATTGTGTTTCGGATGGCCTTTGGTTCTCAATACGATTCGCTACGTGACGCTATATTCGGTTTTTAGTAACTCAAAAGCTTCTAACATATTGCGATGCTTCGTGTTTTTGATTCGGCGCGTCTCTGATTCACAATAGCATACTGTAGGGGGCACCCCGATGGATTTATGGTTACTCAAAAACAGCTCGACCAATTTCGATGAAACTTTGTGTTGTGTTGTGTATATCGTTGAAAATAAACCATTACAATACGGGGTGTTCTTTTTTTCACGGCACAATTTTACACGATTGAATTGATTCGTGCCACAAAGAAACCGTTATCTAAATAGGAATCTTGGATGGATTCTTATAATGTATTTTTGAGAAATCTCTATACAGGGTGTTTTTCTTTTAACGTCAATCGCAACTTGCTGCTTTTCACGACAAATCGTACTATTGTATTCAATTATGATAAAAGATAAACTTTCGGGACCTACATCGTTGAAAATAAACCATTACTATACAGGGTGTTCTTTTTCTATCGGCACAATATTACGCGATTGATTTGATTTGTGCCACAAACAAAGCGTTATTCAAATAGGAACCTTGGATGGATTCTTATAATATATTTTTCAGAAACCTCTATACAGGGTGTTTTTCTTTTAATCAATCAATCACAACTTGCTGCTTTTCACGAAGAATCGTACTATTGTATTCAATTGTGATAAAAGAAATGCTTTCGGGACCTACATCGTTGAAAATAAACCGTTACTATATGGGGTGTTCTTTTTCTATCGGCACAATATTACGCGATTGATTTGAATTTTGCCACACTCAAAGCGTTATTCAAATAGGAACCTTGGATGGATTCTTATAATATATTTTTCAGAAAACTCCATACAGGGTGTTTTTCTTTTAACGTCAATCAAAACTTGCTCCTTTTCACGAAAAATCGTACTATTGTATTCAATTGTGATAAAAGATATACTTTCGGGACTTACATCGTTGAAAATAAACCATTACTATACAGGATGTTCTTTTTCTATCGGCACAATATTACGCGATTGATTTGATTTTTGCCGCAAACAAACCGTTATCTAAATAGGAATCTTGGATGGATTCTTATAATGTATTTTTTAGAAATCTCTATACAGGGTGTTTTTCTTTCAACGTCAATCGCAACTTGCTGCTTTTCACGACAAATCGTACTATTGTATTCGATTGTGATTAATGATATACTTTCGGGACCTACATCGTTGAAAATAAACCAATACTATACAGAGTGTTCTTTTTCTATCGGCACAATATTACGCGATTGATTTGATTTGTGCCACAAACAAAGCGTCATTCAAATAGGAACCTTGGATGGATTCTCATAATATATTTTGCAGAGATCTCCATACAGGGTGTATTTCTATTAACGTCAATCACAACTTGCTGCTTTTCACGAAAAATCGTACTATTGTATTCAAGTGTGATAAAAGATATACTTTCGGGACCTACATCGTTGAAAATAAACCTTTACTATACAGGGTGTTCTTTTTCTATTGGCAAAATATTACGCTATTGATTTGATTTTTGCCACAAACAAACCTTTATCTAAATAGGAATCTTGGATGGATTCTTATAATGTATTTTTCAGATATCTCTATACAGGGTGTTTTTCTTTTAACGTCAATCGCAACTTGCTGCTTTTCACGACAAATCGTGCGATTGTAATCAATTGTGTTAAAATATATACTTTTGGGACCTACATCGTTGAAAATAGTCCATTATTATACAGGGTGTTCTTTTTCTTTCGGCACAATATTACGCGATTGATTTGATTTGTTGCACAAACGGAGCGTTATCTGAATAGGAACCTTGGATGGATTCTCATAATGTATTTTTCAGAAATCTATATACAGGGTGTTTTTCTTTTAACGTCAATCGCAACTTGCCGCTTTTCACGATAAATCGTGCGATTGTAATAAATTATATACTTTCGGGACCTACATCGTTGAAAATAAACCATTACTATACAGGATGTTCTTTTTCTATCGGCACAATATCACGCGATTGATTTGATTTGTTCCACAAACAAAGCATTATCTGAATAGGAACCTTAGATGGATTCTCATAATATATTTTTCAGAAATGCGTATACAGGGTATTTTATAATTCCGTTTTATTTATAATTTAAATTTTTTTTATAGTTAAAATTTTTTTAATGATTTTTTTTTCAATTTTGAAATTTAAAAAATTTTTTTTTTTATAATTTTTTTTTCACTTTTTTTCAATATTTTTCTCAATTTTTTTTTAATTTTTTTTTTTAATTTTTTTTTCATCAAATTTTACCTATGAATAAAAACTACTGGCTAATCGAAGCCTCCAACAATAGACTGCGGGCCACTAGTTTATTCTACTAATGTAAAGATCTCGGGATCACAGAGAGAGGTCAAAAAAGTTTTTTCCTCTAGGAGGTCGATAATTTCGATTTTTTCGTCGGTTATTCGAGGGGCGAGGGGGGATTCGAGGTGTAAACGGGAAAGAGAAAAGACGAAATTTTCTCCGGGTATCCATCTTTGACGAGAGAAAACGTGGAGAGTATTTAAAAAAAAATCGTGAAATCGGCTGAAAACTCCGTTTTCCGCTAAACGTGCAAATCGGTAACGATATAAATCTCGCGAGGAGGCGACGCTCGGAAAGTTATTTCGTCGGGGGCCGGAAGACGAGATTCGTAGGTAGTTTGTAACGCAGCCCGATTTTTGATAAAACCTACTGTTTTTCCGTAAAAAGATCGCAAACTTTGACATATTTTGAAAACCTCGGTGAAATGTGACATTCAGACCGGTTCGGCTTCGCTCGACCGACTTCGGGTCCTGCTATAGAAGATAATACGTGAATGATTTACTTCGATCACAGATGATAGAAACTTCTGTCAGTTTGAATTTATCGACGTTTTCTTTGCGAATGAGTGGCGATAAATGTCAAATAAAATTAGAATTTCCGACGGAATTTGTCGAAAATCTTGAATCGTGAAGATACATTGCTAGAAATAAGAAGAAATATGATAGAGTCGCCGATTTCGAGCGATCGCATGGCAGAATTTTTGATATTTGAGAAATAATGTATTCTATCAAATTCTAAGTTGAAATGACTGGTAGATACCTATCTTCGAGGAAAGATTTTTGATGAAACGGGCCGGAGGTGGAGAACGTAAAATAAGGTAATTATCGATCTATACTTTCGACGATATTACCGATTTTCACTTGCAGGCATTTATATACGAATTCGAAATCCTATCGAATGTATTCTAAGGAAACATTTTTTAGTTGTTGACAGTTGGTTGTATGAAGTATGATGGGATATCGACTGAATTTAATCTTTCTGTCGAATTTTGGAATCTTTCACGAAACGTGAGTATTTTCGAATGTATTCGTTGTAGAAATCGTATCGTATTTCTGTACGAAATCTTTTCGCGATTCCTTCAACGTCATGGTTTTCAGTCCGAATGAGGGTCGAATTGTCAAATAGAATTCGAGCTTCCAACGGAAGCGTGGGGAGAGTTCCATAATTCTCTGATAGGCTTATTGGCCCAGTTGCCACCTCAATATAACAATTTAACATGAACAGTATTTTCAACATTGTAAAATTGTTGTGAAAGGATAACCGCTGTTATACAGGCTGTTTTCCGAAACGGCTTCACAATAGCATCCGGTAGGTGAAATGGCTAGACCGATTTTGATGAAAGTTTGTGTGTGTATCTGAGTAGGTGTGTCAGGTCTGCTATATACCCCGGCAGGTGGCACTGCAATCGGTCTATAGAAACTCAGAAATGGCTTGGCCGATTTTAATAAAACATTGTGTGCGTGTTTGAGTGTGTCTCAGGGTCACAATAGGTGACCGGTAGGTGGCGCTGTATTCGGTTTATAGAAACTCGAGAACGGCTGCACCGATTTCGATGAAACTTGATGTGTATATGTGAGTATGTGTCAGGTTGTAGTAGGTCTATAGAAATTCAGATATGGCTCGAACGATTTTGAACTTTCGAGTTCGAAAAGTGTAAATCTACTGGAAAAATGTAGATCTACCGGAAAAATGTAGATCTGCCGGAAAAATGTAGATCTACTGGCTAGTCAATACATATACTAAAGTGAAGACTTGGACCATCGAAGTAGATCAAGGGAATCTTTTCGAGAAGGTCGTTGTAAAAGTGGTGTTTTTTTGGTGGTAAGGAGGTGGATTGGGGGGGAATCTTGAGGGGGTTTAGCGAGAGAAAACACGGAAGTTTCGTAGAGTTTGGCGTTTTTGGATCGAAATGATGGGGGTGTATTTTAAAAAAATTCACGAAAATGCGAAAAACAGCCAATTTTCGCAAAAGGTGCAAAATGAAGGAAACGAGATCGAATGAACGGCGACGTTAGAAACGACGAGTCCGCGGGAAAGCGAAGAAGAGAGTCGAAATTACCGGATAGGCTATATCTGCTTTCGATCTTTTCTTTCGTTTTCCCGGAAGAACGATAAGAAAATGTGACTTTTTGCGAAAATCGAAAACATTCTGACGTTTCACGTATTTCTGTGCTGAATTTTAGCGCGGCTCCTGCAAGGTCGACTCTTTCGGTCCGAACGAGCGGCGCGAAATGTCAAATCGAATTTGAATTTCGAACGGAATCAGTCGAAAATCTCGAAATCGTCAAGAAAAATTGCGAGAAATATGAACAAGTCGCCAATTTCGAGCGATCGCTTGACAGAATTGACGATAATCTGGAAATCGAAGGAAGGAAATCATCCCAGTGCTATAAAACCTTTATCTAGAGCATAATTCCTACTCTTATCTATAGCGAAAGTGGCCGGGTGGGACGCGTCCTAGGGTCAACGGTCTACATCGCGGGGCAGCCGGTTCGAATCTCGGAGAGGCCGGCAATCGTTGACATTATAATTTTTTTCATTTTTATGGAATGAAACCTTCAGAGTGTGTTATTCCCGTGTAAACTCATCATGGGCTATCGATCTTTTCGTCAAATTACGAAATCTATATTGAATTTCCGTTTGTTTGAAAATTCTTCTTTTAATTTAATCGAAATATTCAAACTTTAAGCAGATAATTAACTGTCGAAAATGGGATTTGGATATTTTCGTCAAGTTACGACATCTATAATCAATGGTTCCATCACACGGATTTTTGTATGTATTTGAATAGGAACCTACGCCACCGCGTTCATTGCATTGTTAATTTTTGATCCAACTGTGAGTGTATGTGTTTGAACAAGGACCTTACTTAACCAAAGACACAGCATTGAATATTTTTGATCCAATTGTGAATGTATGTATTTGAATATGAACCTACGCCACCGCGTTCAATGCATTGTTTATTTTTTATCCAACCGTGAATGTATGTATATTACGCAAACACTGACACAGGATTGATTATTTTTGATCCAAAAATGAACGTATAATTTTGAATGTTTTGCATTGAAATTACACAAAATATTCAACCATTTAAGTAGAAAATTAACGGTCGAAAATGAAAAACCATTGCTACATAGGGTCTTAAGTGAAATGTCACCGCAAGAGATTTATCGTGAAGAGAATTCTCATCATTGTAAAACCGTTAAGAAAAGATAACCGCTGCTATACAGGATGTTCTTAAATAAATGACAACTCCGAAACGGCTTTACCCATTTTAATGAAACTTTGTGTGCACCCGTTAGGTGGCGCTGAATTCGGTTTATAACAACTCAAAAACGACTGGAACGATTTCAATGAAACTTTATGTGTGTATCTGAGAGTAGGTTTCAATCCACATTATTCCCCGGTAGGTGGCACTATAAAGGAGCATACTCCAGTAAACGTATCTTGGGATTTGGATCTTTTCGTTAAGTTACGAAATCTATAATGAATATCCGTTCGATCGGACGGATTTTTGCATTAAAATTACTCAAAATATTCAAATATTAAGCAGAAAATTAACTATACAGGGTGTTTCAAGTAAAATGTCAACCCTAGAGATGTATCGTAAAGAGAATACTCAACACTGTAAAACCGCTACGCAAAGATAACCGCTGCTATACGGGGTGTTTAAAAAAAATGTCAACTCCGAAACGACTTGACCGATTTTGATGAAACTTTGTTTGTGTGTTTCGGTGTGTCCTTGCTTCACAATAGCATCCGGTAGGTGGCGCTGATAATGCTCTATAGGAACTCAGAAATGGCTCGACCGATTTTGATAGAACATTGTGTGCGGGTTTGAGTATGTCTCAGGGTCACAATAAGTAACCGGTAGGTGGCGCTGTATTCGGTTTATAGAAACTCAAGAACGGCTGAACTGATTTCGATGAAACTTTTTATGTGTATCTGAGTATGTGTCAGGATGCAATATACCCCGGTAGGTGGCGTTGCTTTCGGTCTGTAAAAACTCAGAAATGCCTCGACCGATTTTGATGAAACATTGTGTACGTGTTTGAGTGGCTCTCAGTGTCATAATAGAAACCCGTTAGGTGGCGCTGCATTCGGTTTATAACAAGTCAAGAATGACTGGACCGATTTCGATTAAACTTTGTGTGTATATCTGACTAAGTTCCAGATCCACAATATTCCCCGGTAGGTGGCACTATAATCGGTTTACAGGAACTCAAAAATGGCTATACCGATTTTGATGAATCCTTGTGATTGTGTTTCGGAAGGCCTTAGGTTCACAATACGATTCGGTAGGAAGCGCTATATTCGGTTTTTAGCAACTCAAAAACTCCTGACATATTTCGATGGGACTTTCGTGTGTGGAATGATTCTCAGAATCACAACAGGACCCGTTAGATGGCATTGAACTACGGGTTCAATTGATCTACCGATTCAATTTATCTGCCGATTATATTGATCTACCAAAGAATTTAGATCTACTGGAAAAATGCAGATCTACCGGAAAAATGTAGATCTACCGGAAAAATGTAGATCTACCGAAAAAATGTAGATCTACCGGAAAAATGTAGATCTACCGGAAAAATGTATATCTACCAGAAAAATGTGGATCTATTGCTAGGTAGATCTGCTGGCTCATCTGAATCCCAAAATATGGACTGCTGGCTACTAGTTACATATATTACTAACGCCAAGATGTCGGGATCACAGAGAGAAGTCAAAAGAGATTTTTTCCTCGAGGAGGTCGATATTTTCGATTTTTTCGTGGGTTATTCGAGGGGCGAGGGGGGATTCGAGGTGGAAAAGGGAAAGAGAAAAGACGAAATTTTCTCCGGGTATCCGTCTTTGACGAGAGAAAACGTGGGGAGTATTTTTAAATAAATCGTAAATTCGGGCGAAAATGGCCTTCTCGGTTAAAGGTGCGAATCGGTATGGGAGAGATCTGGCGAGGACGCGACGCTCGAAAAGGTATTTCGTCGGGGTCCGAAAGACGAGATTCGTAGGTAGTCCGTAACGGATCTCGATTTTTGATAAAACCTTCTCTTTTTCCGTAAAAAGATCGCAAACTTTGACATATTTTGAAAACCTCGGTGAAATGTGACGTTTAGACCGGTTCGGCTTCGCTCGACCGACTTCGGGTCCTGCTATAGAAGATGAAACGTGGATGTTTTACTTCGATCACAGATGAAAGAAACTTCTGTCAGTTTGAATTTATCGCGAATGAGTTGCGATAAACGTCAAATAGATTTAGAATTTCGAACGGAATTTGTCGAAAATCTCGAATCGTGAAGATACATTGCTAGAAATAAGAAGAAATATGATAGAGTCGCCAATTTGGAGCGATCGCATGGCAGAATTTTTGATATTTGAGAAATAATGTGTTCTATCAAATTCTAAGTTGAAATGACTGGTAGGTATCTTCGAGGAAAGAATTTTGATGAAACGGTCCGAAAGTGGAGAACGTAAAATAAGGTAATTATCGATCTACACTTTTGACGATATTGCCGATTTTTACTTGCAGACATTTATATACGAATTCAAAATTCAATCGAATGTATCCTAAGGAAACATTTTTTAGTTGTTGACAGGTGTATGAAGTATGATGGGATATCGCCTGAATTTAATCTTTCCGTCGAATTTTGGAATCTTTTACGAAACGTGAGTATTTTCAAATAATATCGTTGTAGAAATCGTATCGTAATTCTGTGCGAAATCTTTTCGCGATTCCTTCAACGTCATAGTGTTCAGTCCGAATGAGGGTCGAATTGTCAAATAGAATTCAAGCTTCCAACGGAATTAGTCGAAAATCTCGAAATCGTCTAGAAAAATTGCGAGAAATATGAACAAGTCCCATATTTCGATCGTTCGCTTGACAGAATTGACGATATTCTGGAAATCGAAGGACGGAAATCATCCCAGTGCTATAAAACCTTTATATAGAGCATAATTCCTACATTTATCTATAGCGAAAGTGGCCGGGAGGGAAGCGTCCTAGGATCAACGGTTGCATCGCGGGGCAGCTGGATCGAATCTCGGAGTGGCCAGCAATCGTTGACGTTATAATTTTTCTTCATTTTTATGGAGTGAAAACTTCTGAGTGTGTTATTCCCGTGTAAACTCATCATGGGCTATTGATCTTTTCGTCAAATTACGAAATCTATATTGAATTTTCGTTTGTTTGAAAATTCTTCTTTTAAATTAATCGAAATATTAGAACTTTAAGCAGATAATTAACTGTCGAAAACGGGATTTGGATCTATTCGTCAAGTTACGATTTTGCATTAAAATTACTCAAAATATTAAAACATTAAGCAGAAAATTAACTATACAGGGTGTTTCAAGTAAAATGTCACCCCTACAGATCTATCGTAAAGAGAATTCTCAACACTGTAAAACCGTTACGAAATGATAACCGCTGCTATACGGGGTGTTTTTAAAAAAATGTCAACTCCGAAACCTCTGTATTCGGTTTATAGAAACTCACGAACGGCTGAACCGATTTCGATGAAACTTTGTGTGTGTATCTGAGTATGTGTCTGGTCCGCAATATACCCCGGTAGGTGGCGCTGCTATCGGTCTGTAGAAACTCAGAAATGCCTCGACCGATTTTGATGAAACATTGTGTACGTGTTTGAGTGGCTCTCAGTGTCACAATAGAAACCCGTTAGGTGGTGCTGCATTCGGTTTATAACAACTCAAGAACGACTGGACCGATTTCGATCAAACTTTGTGCGTGTATCTGACAAAGTTCCAGATCCACAATATTCCCCGGTAGGTGACACTATAATCGGTTTACAGGAACTCAAAAATGGCTATACCGTTTTTGATGAATCTTTGTGATTGTATTTCGGAAGGCACAAAGGTTCACAATACGATTCTGTATGTAACGCTATATTCGGTTTTTAGCAACTCAAAAACTCCTGACATATTTCAATGGTACTTTCGGGTATGAATGATTCTCAGAATCACAACAGGACCCGTTAGATGACATTGAACTACCGGTTCAATTGATCTACCGATTCAATTTATATACCGATTATATTGATCTACCAAAAAAATTTAGATCTACTGGAAAAATGCAGATCTACCGGAAAAAAGTAGATCTACCGGAAAAATGTAGATCTACCGAAAAAATGTAGATCTACTGGAAAAATGTAGATCTACCGAAAAAATTTAGATCTACCGGAAAAATGCAGATCTACCGGAAAAATGTAGATCTACCGTAAAAATGTAGATCTCCCAGAAAAATGTGGATCTATTGCTAGGTAGATCTGCTGGCTCATCTGAATCCCAAAATATGGACTGCTGGCCACTAGTGTAATTCACTAATATCTTCTCAATTTAATTATTTTTCCCATGAAAATTCACATTGTGAGAAATTCGTAATTACTACGACTTCTATGTAGGAAGGACAACGTTGCATAGCTATCTGACAGGAAAATGAGCATAACCTAACATTTTCAAAATATACACTGTGAAATGTGTCAAAATTTCATGGCCAACCGGGAGACTTTATAAATGTGAAAGCTGTATATATACATAGTCTGATGTCCAATCTATCATTGTGAAAAATGGTACATTCTGTCTTTTCCATATTTAAAAAAGCTGATTGTTGCGTCCCTGACTTCACATGTTGGGATACGCAGATTCAATTTTCTAAACAAAGCAGCTCGCTAGCAAAACTTGAAAGTTTTCGGTTTTGTGCGTGTATCTGACAAAGTTCCAGATCCACAATATTCCCCGGTAGGTGACACTATAATCGGTTTACAGGAACTCAAAAATGGCTATACCGTTTTTGATGAATCTTTGTGATTGTATTTCGGAAGGCACAAAGGTTCACAATACGATTCTGTATGTAACGCTATATTCGGTTTTTAGCAACTCAAAAACTCCTGACATATTTCAATGGTACTTTCGGGTATGAATGATTCTCAGAATCACAACAGGACCCGTTAGATGACATTGAACTACCGGTTCAATTGATCTACCGATTCAATTTATATACCGATTATATTGATCTACCAAAAAAATTTAGATCTACTGGAAAAATGCAGATCTACCGGAAAAAAGTAGATCTACCGGAAAAATGTAGATCTACCGAAAAAATGTAGATCTACTGGAAAAATGTAGATCTACCGAAAAAATTTAGATCTACCGGAAAAATGCAGATCTACCGGAAAAATGTAGATCTACCGTAAAAATGTAGATCTCCCAGAAAAATGTGGATCTATTGCTAGGTAGATCTGCTGGCTCATCTGAATCCCAAAATATGGACTGCTGGCCACTAGTGTAATTCACTAATATCTTCTCAATTTAATTATTTTTCCCATGAAAATTCACATTGTGAGAAATTCGTAATTACTACGACTTCTATGTAGGAAGGACAACGTTGCATAGCTATCTGACAGGAAAATGAGCATAACCTAACATTTTCAAAATATACACTGTGAAATGTGTCAAAATTTCATGGCCAACCGGGAGACTTTATAAATGTGAAAGCTGTATATATACATAGTCTGATGTCCAATCTATCATTGTGAAAAATGGTACATTCTGTCTTTTCCATATTTAAAAAAGCTGATTGTTGCGTCCCTGACTTCACATGTTGGGATACGCAGATTCAATTTTCTAAACAAAGCAGCTCGCTAGCAAAACTTGAAAGTTTTCGGTTCACTGGGTTATCTTACCCTGGGTAGCATCACCCTTGAAATTAATACTTTCCACGAGAAGATAACTGAAAGTAAAATATCTTGTAAGGCTTCAACCCTTGTAGAGATTTATGGCCTATTTCCTGTGAAATAGTGCTAAAATGCATACAACAACTAACACATTGCCATTTTGTCTAGACGTTTGAAAACCCCCTAGTCTATGAAAAGTCATTTATTAGCTTTCGCTGATAGATCATATCCAGAAAACAAGGGAATTTTTAGTCCCGATAGTGGGGGCATTTCGAGATTTCGAATTCCTAAGACTTAACCCGCTAGAAGTTCACTGATTGGTGCGTTTAGTATTCATTCCTACTGCTTTTCGCAATTGACAAATGAGAGTATTGTTGTAACATATCTGGGGCGGTTTTAAGATCGAAACCCCCAATAATTGTTAATATATCCCCTTTTTTACACAGATGAAGGAACCTCCTATATTTCCTTCTATCTGGGCTTTGATATACATTTTGAGACTGAAACGACTCACTACTACAAATACCACTGTAACTATTACATCTCTTAGTGCAAGAGACATTACTATTCTTGATCTGTCGCGAAACAAATACATTGTCTTGTCTTCGTTGGCAACTTAGTAGTCACTTCTGCCCTTTTCATATAGAAGGGAGATTTTATATTGTATCAATAGTGCATTGTACAATAATTCGTGCTTGTTATCGAAGTAACGGTAACAACAAAATACAGTTAATTGTTTATTAAAAGTGCGTTCGAATATTTCACCACTTCCTATCCTCGTAATTGTTACTTTATTACAAGTAACAACTTACGCAGTAATCAATGAGATTACTACTGGGTGCTTAAAGTTAAGTATACCCCCTCAAGCATCCCCCTGATAAAACAATCAGGGTGTATAATTCTGGTCCTTCGAAAATAATTATATCCTGATAAAAGCATCAGGACTCATCACATTATCCTTCGAGAACACACAAAATCCTGATAAACTAATCAGGATTCAACATATGGTCCATTCGAGCCAAGGATATTGTCCAGTAAACCTAACTACATTCCACGATCCAACATTTGGGAACTTGGAGCCAAGGATATCCAATAAATTCTACAAATACATTTGATCGACGAAAGTACGCAAGTTTGGTACTTCTTCGTAAGCCACAGCACCAGCGGATCCCGATCAACCCAGGTACAACGGATCCAGAAGCAACCCTTGGAGTTCAACAAGTGTGTATGTGCAAACGTGAAAATTCGCGGAAAAAGTGTTAAGTGTCGCGAATTCGAGAAACAAGTGCGAAAAGTGGTGTTGAGTGCTCCGAAATAATTGTGTCCAGCAATGAAAGTAAGTCATTGAACCACCATATATTTTCCATTTATTCGAATTCCCTATTCTTGTATTGCTTCTCTAAGTATTTGCAAAATTTAAAATGTCGTCCAACGAAATCAGAGCTTTGAAATACAAAGGCTCACAAGGAAAGTATTGGATCACCAGATTCGAGAATTTCTTGAAAAAATATCATGATACCAAGAATTTTGGAATGCTCCTGAAATATTTCAGCGAAATTGATACAGTTCGCGAAAACCTCAAACAAATTGATTTCGAGTTAGCGATGCTAGTCGAAGATCCGGATGAACTAGAAAGTTACCTCGATGCATTTTATGAAAAATACGATGAAGTTTATGGCACAGCCTTTAATCTTATTTCTAATCGGGGTTCAAACCACGCTCATTCATTCAATCTTCTGACAAAATCAGATAGCAGCGAAACTCCCAAATCGTTTCATCCGTCTAACGGAAATTTGCGTGCTGCTATCGAATCTAAAACATCAGTAACCACCGCGACAGTCAATATTGTTAACAAAACAGACAAAATAAAAACATGTCGAGCTTTTCTGGAAGCTAGCTCCCAGACACATATCAATAATGAAGAAACAACAATCGAAAGTAACTTTGCGGTTAATAAACAAAGCCCTTGCGTTGTACCCTTACCCTCCGACGGCAATAAATCTAGCCCCGATACCTCTCAGCAACTGGTCCCTAAGCGTGCCTATGCTTCGAAACAGCTGTCAAAAGGGGACAGTGACCTGAAGGGAAGTTATTCCAATTGTTTGTTAGATAATAATATTAATGTAAAACACATTTCGAAGTGCGAAAAGCCTAATTACAGTAACGGCTTCTATTCGCACCCATTCACATTGCCCACGGACTTTGAAAAAATGTATCGTCAAATCCGTGTAAATCCTGATGACCTCTGTTATCAGAAATTTCTTTTTCGCAACATACCCGGGGATCCTATCGAAGGACAGACCCTGGCTACCGTCCAGTCTCCTCAACCAGTAGGAACGGCGGGGGGCGATCTGCAGCCCTTTTCATTATTTCTCGATAGGGCCATAATGCGTCCCATTAGACGCGAAGTTTACTTTAGTTCCAAGAATCTGGAACAGGTCTGCGCCCGGACCACCCTATATTCTCTGCGGCATCCGTATTGTCCGTTCAATGGTCACAAAACCACTCAAAAAATTGTAAATCGATGTATTCCGTGTTTCCGAGTTAAACAGCGAGCATCTTATCGTACTACGGTAACTCTTCAGAGTCAACGTTTCACACCTTTTCGTCCCTTTCTAAAGGTCGGGACACATCATTGCGGTCCGTTTTACACAAAGAAAAAACGGTTCAGAAATCGCAACAAAATAGTAGGCTACGTAGCCGTGTTCGTTTCCACGGGTCCCAAAGCCGTTCATTCAGCGGTGATAAGTGACCTCATTACTGAGGCCTTCATATTTAGCCTCAACCGTCTATTTTCCCGTAGAGGAAAATTCGTCACGATTTATTTGGCCAACTCTACCAACTGTGTAGATGCCAAATCCAGGTTCAATAAGTTTCATACCTGGTTCACGTTCAATGAGTTTTACATCTTGTTGTTCACGTCCGATAAGTACAATAAGGAATTACAACCATATTGTGAGGACGAGCAATTCTCTTGGCATTTCATCCCTCCTAAATTACCTGGTTACGACAGGATTTGGGAGATCATGAAATCATTCAAGGATAACCTTTTTCGCATCGTTGACGATACACTGCTTACATATGAGCAATTATTAGAACCAGTCACAATTAAAAGAGAAGCAATCAGGAATTCCCATCCCTTATCGGCCCGGTCGTCTGACACGAATGGCCTCATTCCTCTGACACCTGGTCCTTTCCTTATAGGTGGTGCTTTGACATTTTTCTCTTTGATTGTATATATTGTACACATATCTGCTTTGGTTCCATTATTATTATGTAAGCATTATGTTACCTTATATTCCTAAGTTATGAACACATTACTCTCATTTGTTTTGAACTTTGATAGTTCAAGGCCGGCAGTATGTTGCGTCCCTGACTTCACATGTTGGGATACGCAGATTCAATTTTCTAAACAAAGCAGCTCGCTAGCAAAACTTGAAAGTTTTCGGTTCACTGGGTTATCTTACCCTGGGTAGCATCACCCTTGAAATTAATACTTTCCACGAGAAGATAACTGAAAGTAAAATATCTTGTAAGGCTTCAACCCTTGTAGAGATTTATGGCCTATTTCCTGTGAAATAGTGCTAAAATGCATACAACAACTAACACATTGCCATTTTGTCTAGACGTTTGAAAACCCCCTAGTCTATGAAAAGTCATTTATTAGCTTTCGCTGATAGATCATATCCAGAAAACAAGGGAATTTTTAGTCCCGATAGTGGGGGCATTTCGAGATTTCGAATTCCTAAGACTTAACCCGCTAGAAGTTCACTGATTGGTGCGTTTAGTATTCATTCCTACTGCTTTTCGCAATTGACAAATGAGAGTATTGTTGTAACATATCTGGGGCGGTTTTAAGATCGAAACCCCCAATAATTGTTAATATATCCCCTTTTTTACACAGATGAAGGAACCTCCTATATTTCCTTCTATCTGGGCTTTGATATACATTTTGAGACTGAAACGACTCACTACTACAAATACCACTGTAACTATTACATCTCTTAGTGCAAGAGACATTACTATTCTTGATCTGTCGCGAAACAAATACATTGTCTTGTCTTCGTTGGCAACTTAGTAGTCACTTCTGCCCTTTTCATATAGAAGGGAGATTTTATATTGTATCAATAGTGCATTGTACAATAATTCGTGCTTGTTATCGAAGTAACGGTAACAACAAAATACAGTTAATTGTTTATTAAAAGTGCGTTCGAATATTTCACCACTTCCTATCCTCGTAATTGTTACTTTATTACAAGTAACAACTTACGCAGTAATCAATGAGATTACTACTGGGTGCTTAAAGTTAAGTATACCCCCTCAAGCATCCCCCTGATAAAACAATCAGGGTGTATAATTCTGGTTCTTCGAAAATAATTATATCCTGATAAAAGCATCAGGACTCATCACATTATCCTTCGAGACCACCAATCCTGATAAACTAATCAGGATACAACACTGATCTTTGTTGTACCAACGTTTCATACGATTCAGTATTAATCTCTGCTATTCTGAATTACTCCTTAAGGTTGTTGTCTAATGAGGTTCAATAATTGCTCATCTCTATTGCCGTATTGTTCTTTTATTGTAGTTCAAGTCGAATGCCCTTGACTGATCCAAGAAAAGACCCAAAGAAATATGTCCACTGTCCACAACCTTGACCAATTTACTGGTTACTTTGGAGTTCTATTGAATACATATGCTCCACAGCGGCCTCTAAGAGGATCCACGTACATTGAATTCGTCAAGAAATATTTGAAATTGTATGACTGATGTGTCAATTCTTGAATTTCACAAAATAACTATCAACAAAATAATTCTAAAGATTTTCATTAAGCGTCTGACGAAGGAGTCTGATATAGACTCCGAAACGTTACGATACAGTTGTTTCTTCGTTGATGTTGTTTCGTTGATGTTTGTTAGTCAACATTGTTCAATTCATTGGTTCTGACAAATATCTTGTGTTTCTTACGCAGAAGCAAATCACAAAATAATAAATTTTTTTTTATAGATATTTTTCAGAGTTTGGGAGAGAAAACCCAAAAAAACCTTTCAATACTTCATATAATTTCAAGAAAGATATTGCTACAGCAATCGGGTATTGCCATGGAGGATCCATAGCATTTCCCTAAACGTGATTTCATATAAGGCTCTTACCCTGTTTACGATTAGCATGAAGTCCGGAAAATTCAATGAAAAACAAAAACCGAACACCAATTGAGACATGATGTTGTTCCGTTATCTATATTGAATGGAACTCCAAAGAGACTTACATTTTCAAACTGAAGTAATCATTGAAGGATACTTTGGACGGTGCTTTCATTATTAAATGGTTCCTTTCTGGGTTTTCTCTCCCAAACTCTCTAAAAACAAAAAATGTATTATTTTGTGATTTGCTTCTGCGTTAGAAACGCAAGATATTTGTCAGAAGCTATCTACAGAACAATGTTGCCTGACAATCTATAACGATACAACTTTAACGATGAAACTATTTCGTACCGTTTCGGAGACTAGATCAGACACAGTCGTCAGACACCAAGCGAAAATCTCAAGAAAGATTTTTTGGTGATAGTTATTTCGAAATTCGAAAATTGTCACCAAAAAAAAAATCCTGCAGATTTTTGCGTGGTGTCCAAAGAAGGAGTCTGATCTAATCTCCGAAACATTACGAAATAGTTGTTTTATCGTTGTTTGGTTATTGATTGATATTTATGGTTTTTTGAAAATTCACAAAATAATACATTTTTGCGCGTATGTTTTGGGGAACATCGCGTTATAGTTTTGCCCAAATGTCTGTAACTTTCGAATTTTTTGACGAAAATGGTCTCAAACGATTAAGTTCGACTCCCCAATGAAGAATTCGAGGTCAAATTTGATTCTGTCCGTCCGGCCGTCCGACCGTCCGGCCGTTGCCACGATAACTTGAGAACGAGAAGAGCTAGCAACTTGAAATTTTCAGGGTAGGTGGCGCATCTCAATACGACGGACAAGTTCGTTAATGGGCATAATCGGCCCAGTGGTTTCCGAGTAATAATTTTGTTTTCAACCAATATAAATCCGATCGAATTGAAACTTGGTGGGTAGTTGTAGAATATGATCTTAAGCACGTTTGTGGAATTTTGTGCGAATCGTATGGCTAGAAAATTTTTGAAAAATTATTAAAAAATATTTTTGTTGTCACGATAACTTGAGAACGGAATGAGATAGCGGCTTGAAATTTGCAGGTTAGGATGAACACCAGAACGCGACATTTCAGTTTGTTTATGAGCATAATCGGCCTAACGGTTTCAGAGTTATAGCCATCTGAAATTTTCTGAAATTTCGTGGTTTTTGTTCCTCATTAACTCAAAAAGTACTGAACCGATTGAATTCAAACATGGTTATTAGTTGTAGAATGCCAACGCGGAAATGTTTGCAAAATTTGGTGAGGATAGTATTTGTAGAAAATTTTTAATAAATCATTGAAAAAAAAAAAAAAATTCTATATATCAGTAACTATTCGTTTGAAATTGCTGAAATTTTGCAAGAGCCTTCATAACCTAACTCTACTGCCAAGTTTCAAGTTTTAATACGATCGGTTAAATATTGTTGGAGATTCGAGCATTCTTGTGCGAGTTCAGTAGATGGGTGACCGTTGCCTCGATAACTTTCGAACGAAAGGAGATAGGGACTTGCAATTTTCAGTGTAGGTTGCGTATCCGAAAGAGAGTGTTGAGTTCGTTTTTGGGCATAATCGGTCTAACGGTTTCCGAGTTATACCCACCTGGAATATTATTTCCTTGATAACTCAAAAAATAAATATTCGATCGAATTGGTGCTTGGTAACTAGTAGTAGAAAATCAACATAAAGACGTGTTTAAAATTTTGTAAGAATCGTATCCCTAGAAAATTTGAAAAAAATGACGAAAAAAAAAATTTCAAGAACCGTACCCCTAGAAAATTTTTAAAAAGTCACGAAAAAAAAATTGGTTCAAGCACTGACGTGAAGTCAGAAGCTTTTGCGCGTATGTTCTATTTTCCATACTTCTGTATTGGACACCCTTAATCGAATTTACCATGGTAAATTATGTTGTCCATTCTCCTGTATTGGACACTTAATTCGAATTTACCATGGTAAATTCGAATTGAGAGTGTCCAATACAGGAGAATGGACAACATAATTTACCATGGTAAATTCGATTAAGGGTGTCCAATACAGAAGTATGGACAATAGAACATACGCGCAAAAGCTTCTGACTTCACGTCAGTGCTTGAACCAATTTTTTAACTTATAGATCTTTTTCAGAGATTGGGAGAGAAAACCCAGAAAGAATAATAAAATATCCAAAACAGGAAAACATATTCAACCAACAAATATGATAACTATAGGGAGTTTGCTTGAGACTAATCAACAAGCGAAAGAATATTCTTCTTATTCTATTATATTTATAATTGAATTTTGAATATTAACCAAAAAATTATCATTTTAAGGAAAAATGGTGTATGGTTCTGGTGATTTTTTATATCTGCATGTGGTATAACAAATATTCATCATATTAATTCAGTGATTTTGTATACCTGCTGTTCCGAAATTAAAAACGAAATCAATTTAAATTCAATTATGGGATCCGTTACTAATATCCACATATTATTATCATCGCGTTTCATAGGTATCTGCAATTTCAGAAGTGCTGAAGATAAATATTACGGTATAACAGATTAAATTCTATTTTCTATTGTTGAAGTTCTCAGGATCTTTTCATAAATTGCGATTAATTTTGAATTGGTCAAGCTTGTTTCAGACTGTTTAACATCATGACCGACTATCTGCCAACATGTCTTCCTTGTTTAGGAGGAATAGTCTCTTGCATGTAACATGAAATACCATATGTATATGTTTTTCTGAATCTACTTCAATACCAGATCATCATGTATGCCCTCATACACTTTCATAATATATAAAATTAGAATATTTCGGTATTGAAAATTGGTAAATCAAGGAGCAATTTCAAATGAGTTGAAACGTTTCTGAATCGTTGCCATGACGGATGACGTAATCAAAATTTACCATCTGCTTGTTACAGCCAATGCTGACTTAGAGCCCTTTATAGGAAGCTGTGATACACTGGAATAAAGAGTGACACGGGCACGAGAAGAGAGTTAGAGTAGATATGACGGGTTATGTCACGGACTGGCGCCAAGTTTTGATCGTTCGAACAGGCAATATGTGCAACTAAATTTGAATGATCATTTTCTGGTTCAAAATTGAAATTTTTGACGGCGGTTGATCTTTTTCAGTATTCTTATGGTTATAATGATCGATTCCAATAAAACAAAAATTCATGCAAGAGACCTATTTTTATGTTTGCACGAAAACTGTGAGTCCGGTGAACCATGGTCTGAAAATATATGGTTATGAGTATTTTTCAACTCTTTGCAAATTTTCTGCTTTGTTATTTCATAAATTTAAAATTCAATTTTTTCTAAGATGCGATTTCAACAATAAAATCCATTGATATCATTTTCAACTTTAACAAGCTAATACTTTCGGAGATATATTTTGTCAAATTTTCAATATCGAATTGTAACTCTATGATTTTATAGAATGCTGTAGCTATCGAAAATTATCATCCGTACCTATGAATTGTCACGATCGTCATCTCATCTACAGATGAGAGACATGTCAAACAATGTATTTTTGAATGCAAAATGACCTATGAAATAACCTCAGCTTTCGTAGAATTATGAGGATGATATGGTATTATACTTTTATGGTGATGATATAATGCCCGTGGATAATCCATATGATGATGGAAATATATTCTTTGGTAAGATACATAATCAAATTTGTTTCAGAATATCTCCAGTCAAAACAAAACTGCAATATTGTGTAAGTTTTAATTGATATAATATAATTTTCAGAGTAGATTTGAGGAATGAATATGGCGGATAAGTTCGTTATTAGGTAGAGTCGGTCTGTTTGAATTTAATTCCATTAAATCCATTTATATCATTCTCAGAGACCAATAATAATTTTGGAAGTATGATTTGCGAAAGTTTGAAAAACATCGGCAAAGCTCCTGTCCACAGGACTTGAACCAATTTTTTCATTAAAACAATTTCATTATTTTGGTTTTCATGAGTATAGGACATATTAGATTAGCAATGCCTTCAGCTATTTTAACAACACTTCTTTTCACATTGATGATTCAAATATTCTTAGCTATTTCCAAAGAGAATTTTATTGTCGGTTTTTTCGAATTCATTAAATCATAGATATTTTTCTGAGTTTGCTTAAAGAGCCCGGTACGAGCGGTTCAAAGAGTGTCTTGATCTCTGAAAGATTATAGTAACATGAAAATTCATTCAACCTTTGTTATTGGAAACAATGTTGGCAAAAATATGACGTCAGCTGGGGTCTCAAACAACAGGTTCACTATCAGGTCATCTGGCCATATGAAGTTCTTATACAGTTACTGCGAGCATAAATGTTCACTCATTAACGATCTAATCGCTCACTATTTTTCAGGAATTAGATATTTTGAATGAAAATGTATATCTTATCACGTTGAATTATGCGGCGAGTGATGACGACGTTTATGATCAGTACTACGACGTATATTTGAGTGATGATAGGATGTTTGATTGTTTCAGTCTTTACTTTTAATCGTTGATGATAGGATCACACATCTAGAGATAATCTGTAAAATATAAGTTATCTTCGGGAATAATATGAGCCAGTTAAAAAACTTTATATATGGATGATTATTAAACCTTCCACAGTGAAGAAATAATGTAGGAAATTGAAGAAAAACAGAAAAGTTGAGAAGAAAAAAAAATTATAGAAATTCTCAAAAAGCGTGTCATGAAGTCAGTATATTCATAACTCACAGAGCCTCACAAAATACTGCATGAACTTTTGGAATAAATAAAATAGTGAACTTACTCAGCGGGAATTCGAAACCGGATTTCCTGCGTGGCAGGCAACGACGCTACCACCTCAGCTGTACAGGACTGCAATTCTGATTTTAAATTTCAGAAGTGGATACCAGTTGGTAATTTTATTTCAGAGCTGATCGAGCTGAAATTTTTGCAGATTTTTAGCGTGATCTGACAGACAGTTTCTGAAATATAATACTTCGAAGAATCTTGGGCGTCGGCTTTCTAAAACTAATAACATACTATGATTCAATTAAATCGAAACTGTATTTTTTGAGTTATCGAGGAAAAAAAAATGTTGGGATGAGTAGAACTCCGTATCCATTTGGCCGCTTATATCCCTCAACGAGCTTAACCGTGGCATACGGTTGCGCAACCTATCCTGAAAATTGCAATCGCAAAAGACATTCTTAACTAACGAAATGAAGTTGTCTATTTCGACATCGGGTAAATTGGTCAATCCCACAATCAGAAGCTCTATGTGGGATATATCTTCTCCGAATCATGTCCCAAACATGCTCGAGTGGATTCAAGTCTGGAGATTGCGTTGGCCGTGACCATACTTCAATTCCGTCGTGCTCTGTGCTGTTTCTGGCCATGTCTGAAGCGTTTTGTAATTTCGAATCGTCTCAATGCTCTTTTATAATTATGAAGAGGTCTGGCACAAAATCTTGTTTACACAATTGTTCAAAGAAATATATAGGATACATCTGAAACCCATACAATAATATCAAATATATTTCTCAAACACCCTTAGTTTTTAGGTTATATGCAGTTTACAGATCATGCATAAAAATCAATATACGGTTGTCCCAACGGAAAGAAGCCGTCCCTGATATTTCTAATATCATAAGGATTCGAGAAATGTACTCTTATACCTTCAGTAATATAAAAATATGGATCATGCGGAGTAATATGTGGAAAGGTTTAACGGTTAATTCCGCAAAAGGAGCAGATTAAATATAATTCTGCTAGTGCCAACTAGCAGAAACACGTGTCGACAGGTACCAGCAGAATTACTTTTAATCTGCTCCTTTTGCGGAATTAGCCATTAAACCTTTCCACATATATATATATATATTACTCCGCATGATCCATATTTTTATATTACTGAAGGTAACCTTTCATCATATTCCTTCAGTAATGTTCGTAGGGCCCCCTACTCGGGCAAAATTTGAATGAAGATGATTCTGACAGAAGTCTAGAATTTTGTGCAAAAATGGCAGACCCCCTGCATAATTACTCACAGCTCCTGTCGAACAGTTGATTTTCGGATGGATATACGTTCTTCATGAATAGGCACGTAAATCGTCACAAGTGTCTTGGAGCGATGCTGATCCCCATTTAATGAGAGGAGGACATACTCAACGTGCAAAAAAACAAAATGGTTGGACTGGAATCTGGGCCAATCCTATCATTGGTACATCTTTTCTTCTGGAAGACTCGAATGGTAAAGTTTATCTGGATTTGATACGTTGATAATTATTAAAATACTTCAAAATTATGAGAACCTGCTTGAGGATGACGTATTTTTCCAACAGGATGGAGCACCCCCTCATTATCCAGAACCAGTACGAAATTTTCTCAGTGAAAATTTTCCCTAGTGTCCTACATAGAGTCGTAGAGGTCCTGTAGAGTGTCCTAATCAGTATCTAGATCTCACACCTCTTGCTTTTTTTCATGGGGCACCTTTAATCTAAAATCTATCAGACCAAGCCAACAGGTTTGGAAGACTTACGGCAAAGAATGCCATCACTTAACACCAGAAGTCTTTTAAAATATACGTCAAATGTTCGAATCATTTTTTTTTCATTTTTATGCGGAAGCCAATGTAGCTCAGTTTGGACATTTAATATGAATAATTTTATTTTTCTGTACAAAATAAAAGGAATCTGACACTCAGAACTGTAAATACGTTTTTTTCTGCAAAAGCAGTGAGAAATTGAAAAAACTCGAGTCGGATATTTCAAATATATTCAAAGATTTTAAAGTCTTGGGTTTGTAGCATCCCCTCGTAGGAGGTTTTGTTTGTAAGGCCGCTCGTATACTAGCACGACGAGACCGCAACGCGACCGCGACGATACTTTTTAACGAGGGATTTGCGTCGCATCGTCGTATCTTTGGTGTGGGCGCTTCTATGACTAACCACGTACCGCGACTTCGAAGCGACACGAAGTCGCGGTCGCGTTGCGGTCTCGTCGTGCTGGTGTACGAGCGGCCTAAGACATTTCATTAAGGCAAAATATGTCAACCTACGATCATTAGTTATTAGTTTCGATAGTTTTTATAAATACTTTGGTGGAGTGTGGGGGCCTTTATTCGTGGTTTAAATTGATTGTAGTCATTCGTCTCAAAAATATAATGACATCATTGAAGTGGCAACAAGTGCTTTAGTGCTCTCGTTCATCGAAAGATTCACAGATTTCATTAATTTTTAAAAATTTTCTACTCGAATCAATAGATATATCTCGACATCTTATCAAGATCCCAAACTTCCAATGACCATATTGAGAATATGTTTATCATACATTTTTTATAAGATGTAACGTAATTAATGGGTTTCAAGAATGCCAAAGTTAAGCAAAAATATTCCTTCATCTTCAGGGAGTAATTAACTTCATGCTATCCACATGGTACGAACAAATTGGGACTTTTGCACAGGCTAGAACTCAACATTGAAATATGGAAAAATTCGTCAATCAAAGGAAATTCAGGATAAAATTTGTCAGCTTTCGAAAAATTGAAAACTTGACTTTCAATGTTGACCATTATGATATTTGTTTATAACTCCAATTATTGTCGAAAACAACCATACATTATTCCGTTGGTCATGATTATCGACTTATGCTCAAATTACAAGCAAATTTCGTCTACAGCTAGGCTCGAATCTTAATTTCATTTAAAAAGTAGTGTTCGTAAATTGTGTCGTTGAAGAACGTTACCAGCTCCCATATGCTACGCATTAATTTTACGCTTTTGTATGGTAGTCCACTCAAAACAAGCTGAATACTTGGACATATAACTGTACAAGTAATAATTCTCTAATATGGCATTTTCTGCCACCTTTTAATCATTTCTGTCATCAGATTGACCTCTTTCGTAGAAAAAACGGTTTTTCTCCCGAATGACAAATATGACGGAATTTTTATTTGGTTGTATATTAGTATTGAACCGTATTAGTCATGCATTCTTCTTCCCATTAGCATATCAGAGAATAATGAACGAATTTTTCTGTAGGCGATGTTGATGCTAATAGCTTTATTTATTGCTCGAGTCATTTCGCGAAATTTAAACGGCCGAGCCCTAGAGATTATGCGAATCCGAATGAGTCAGAATCATCTTGAGGATCTTTTGAAGATTCCATATTTATTGCAAATCTCAGTTTGTCCGAATTACAGGATCCATTTAGATATCATGGAAATATGTAGGTGTTGATCCAGGGGAAAAAAAACTAGTATATTTTATCAAAATATTTCATTCTCTCCAGAAGGATCTCAGAAATGTTTCTCCCTCATGAATATTGTTCAGTTAATATCTTTTATTATGGCTATTTCTAAATTGAAATGGAAGATCCCTGCAATTCAATATTTGTCATTGACATAAATTCATCATTTCAGATTAATTCTCAGATATTTGTTTCGGTAGATGTCGTACGAACAGAAACAGAAGTGACTTTTTAAATTATGTGCCGAAATTGAAAACGACCCTGATTTTTCAACGAACAACCGAGTCTCAATTCGACCAGATCAGTATTTTTATTTCATTTGGACCGATTGGGGCAGAGGATCAACAGATCAATATAACGGGTCTCTCAATGGGAACATCCCATTTTCAAATTGACATTACTCACGCACGGCAGCCATTTCTTATATTATGTGGCATTGATAGTTGTATTTGTCAATATCTACCATTTAATCATGGAAAGGTTGACGTTTCAACAACGTATACAAGTAATCCAAATTTATCAAGAAGAATCGCGATCTAGCTTTACGTGCTTTAATTCCAATTTTTCGTCGTTATAATCGTCCGGATAAAAGAACAATTGAACGTTTAGTGAAGAATTCTGAAACAAATTTTACTCTTCATGCCAGTGAGACATGCAGAGAAATTCAAGAAGTGAAGAGAATATTGCTGCCGTACGTGAAAGTGTTCGTGAAGACCAAAATTCTCGTCGTTCACAAGAACTAGGCATCTCCCAGACGTCTTTGTGGCAAATTTTACGAAAAGACCTTGGTTTAACTCAATAAAAAAAATTTTTAACCCAAGAACTCAAACCAACTGATCATTTAAAGCGTCGTGTATTCAGTAATTGTTGCTTAGAGAAAAGGGTTCAAGCCCTGTGGACAGGAGCTTTCTGGCGCTCTAGTTCAAACAGACAAATTATATCTCCGAAAGTATTGGTTTCTCAGAGTTGGGAATTATATCAATGTATTCTTATGACAGAACTGCATCATAAAGGAAATTCAATTCAAAAAATAGTTTATTTATCAAGATTAAATGAGCAATCTGAGAATGAGAACTACACCAGGGAAGAAATCAAATTAAAATAGCTGAAATGAATTTGACTCTTTCTTATAAAACAGGATGAAATGTACGAGTATGAACACAGATCATATAATAAAGCTTAGAAAGAATAATTATAGCATTCTTTGAAAACATAGAAGTACGTTCGATTCATTATTGAAATTTAGAAAAATCATATCTCCGAAAGTATTAGCTTGTTGGAGTTGAAAATGATATCGATGGATTTTAATGGTGAAACTGCATCTTAAATAAAAATTACAGACATTTGGGCAAATTGATAAGCACTCAGTTCCGAGGAACTAGAGCGCTAAAAAGTTTAATTCCCTTTCCGGGATTTGAGCCCGCCTTCTCTCGTTCCGAAACCGAAAACGGACTGACTAGACGAAACGGCTATCGGGCTCCTCGTACGATCTTGTCAATCTCCGGTATTAGAATATATATATATATTCTTTTGAACTTGAGCATTATTAGAATAAAACGTCGGTACTTACCTGGGATATATATTCTAAATTTTTTCTTTTCGACATAAAATCGCCACATGGGGGTTTATTTGACGGTTTTTTACCCTTGTCTCTCTAAGTCGATTTTGACGTTTCTCGAACCAACTATTAGCAAGGAATTAGACAATGTCATGTCTCAGGAAAATAAGTTGACATTATGAAAATTCATACATTGAATAATTATATAATTCTGTGACAACGTATAGAAATACGATTTTTCATTGAAATTTTGAAAAATCATATCTCTGAAAGTATTAGCTTCTTAGAGTTAAAAATGATATCATTGGATTCTTATGGTAAAACTGCTTATTGAAAAAATTTAATTTGGAATTTGTTATGTAAAAAAAAAATTGTTTTTTGTTACTCCGAAATCATCTGCCCGATTTTGCCCAATAACGAACTTAGCCGAGATATTTATCTGCCATTCCTATTCTGAAAATTTCAACTCTCTAGCTCATTCCGTTCGAGAGTTATCGTGCCTACGGCCGGCCGGCCGGACCGGACAAATTGATAAGCACTCAGTTCCGAGGAACTAGAGCGCCAAAAAATCGGAAATGATGTAGATTTTCCTAAGAAAATGATTCTCAGCGATGAGGCTCATTTCTGGTTAAACGTTTATGTTAACAAGCAGAATTACCATATCTGAAGTGGTGATAAACCGAAGAATATCAAGATCTGCCATTACATACCTTCAAGTATTTCAAGAAATGGACGGATGAATTATCCGCCTCGTTCCTGCGATTTAAATCCATTTCTTTGGGGTTACATTGAGTCATCGGTTTACTGCAATTATCCAGCAAATTTAGACGATTTACAGAACAATATTGGACGACTAATTGCTAACATATGACCGGATTTGTGTGATAGAGTCATGGAGAATTGGGTTCAACGACTTAATTCCTGCCAGCGTTTACGTGGTGGACATTTAAATGATGTTTTGTTGTTATCCATTGTACTTGATGATACAATAAAAATTTCAATAATTTTCAAATAAATAATGTGTTTGATTTACAAAACAAAATGGGGTGCTCTGAATGAAAGACTCGTTACATATGAGTATGTACTTATGTCACGGTCTTAATGATTCTAACATTCACCGCAATTTCCTGCATTCATTGGCTCAATAGTTATGATTTAAAATATTGTGAACACTCGAGAAAAATGTCTATATAGATACATATATTTTTAAGTTGTGCTTATGAAAGTCGTATATTCCATGTCAGGGGGATTAGAAATGTACACAACAAGATAATTTCATAGCACTTTTTCGAGGAGGAAATTTAACAATAGAAGAAAGAGTGGTTCAGTATATGATATCCATAGCACAGTATACATTAGGAAATAAAGTTGGCGTACCAGTACCTATCTTATATTTGATTACTCATATTATTGTTAAAAGTGGTAAAATATAATTGAACTTTAAGAAAGAAACCTTGATCAAACTATTTATCCAGATGCATATATTGATTGACAATTAAATAATAATATGCTAAATTAAAGTTTCAGAAAAGCACTGACGTGAAGTCAGCAGATTTTGCTCTCATGCTCCATCGTCTATTCACTCCTCATACTAAGTTGATCGAGTTGAAATTCGACACTAGGCTATAAAATTGTGGCTCGAATTAATATGCGGAATTTCAGCATGTAGATTCTGTAATATAAAATTTCCCAAGAAAAAAACATTTTATTTTTTTTCTAGAGATATGATATTCACGAAATTTCCTGAAAATTAGCGTGTCGGCATTCTACAAGTAACTGCCGAGTTTTAATTGAATCAGATTGATATATTTAGAGATATAATGGAAATAACAACAAAAAATTTCAGATAGGTATAACTACAAAAACATTTGGCCGATTATGCCTGTGAACTTACTTAAATGTAGCATTCAGATGCGCAACCTACCCTGCAGATCAATCCAGATCCTATCGGATAGCCAAGCTACCTTGAAGGCCTTGACTTCATACAACTGCAAATCCCTGCTTGCACAGGTTTGCTGGACCACACTTGCTGAACTTGGAGAGCGCTGCAGGCTGCAGCTCTTATGGATCCAGGGCCACTCGGGCATAAAGGGTAATGAGATGGCAGACTCATTGACGGTACGGGGGGCTTGTATGGGGCTCATTGGACCTGAACCGCGGAACCGGCCTGTGGTATCTCTCTCAGGGTGGCGTGGAGGGAAACAACATCTGGTTGGACCAAAAGGTCCAGGAAATCTGGAGGAGAATACCTGGACACAGAAAATTACTGGCCCATCAGCTGAAAGAGCCAGAAAATGGCTAAGCTTCTCTAGGGTAGACCTGAAAATCCTAACAGCTGTATACACGGGCCACTGTGACCTCAGGAAACACCTAAGTATGCTGGGGTTGACTGAGGACTCTGAGTGCAGACTATGCCTGGAGGACGACGAGTCTATCGAACACATCAAGTGTGACTGCCCCGTTGCGGACAGGATCAGATTTGAGAACCTAGGAGTCCACAAACTGATACTGAGGAAACAGGACAAGTTCTCACCCACCAGACTCATATCCCTTATCAAGTGGCTTGAGCTTGTGGATGAAGTATAGATTATAGGTGTGCCATAATAGAAAGATTGGTCACAGTGGAGGGGTGAGTTTCGTCTACCCAACACAATTCATATAATATTACCCGGTCTTTCCGTTCTCAACTTATCGTGGTCACGGCCGACCAGATGGCAGATCAGATTTGAGAACCTAGGAGTCCACAAACTGATACTGAGGAAACAGGACAAGTTCTCACCCATCAGACTCATATCCCTTATCAAGTGGCTTGAGCTTGTGGATGAAGTATACATTATAGGTGTGCCATAATAGAAAGATTGGTCACAGTGGAGGGGTGAGTTTCGTCCACCCAACACAATTCATATAATATTACCCGGTCTTTCCGTTCTCAAGTTATCGTGGTCACGGCCGACCAGATGGCAGCACAGATTTGAGACCATTTTCGGCAAATAAATTGAAAATTATGGACATTTGGCCAAAATGATAGCACATTCTTCTCTAGAAAATGCGTGCAAAAACGGTGTCATAATTTAAATATACGACGTGGTAATTGGAAATTTCTGTATTATGGAGTTCGGTTTCTGTAAAAATGTTGCATTCGGATGCGGAACCGAACCTAAAAATGGCAAGTCGCTATCTCTTTCCGTTCTCAAGTTATCAAGAGATAAGTAATATTTTCATTAATTTTTTCAAACTTTTTAGTAAAAAGATCTCCACAAAATTTCACAAACGTCTTTATGTCAGCATTCAATAGCAAATTACTAAGTTTATTTTTGATCTGCTCTAATACAATACGGTTGAAAACAAAATTAGTCCTCGGAAACCGTTGGGCCAGTTATGCCCATCAACTTGTCCAGCGAATTTGGACGTGCCTCCAACAGTTATCGTGGCAACGGCCAGCCGAATGGCCGGACAAAATCAAATTTGACCGTAAATCCTTCATCAATGGGTCTAACCTAATCGTTTGAGATAATTTTCAGCAAAAATTTCGATCATTATAGATGTTTGGTGAATATGATAGTACGCTGTTCCCCAAAATATGCGCGCAAAATAGTTCACCCTATCATTGTGAGTTCAGTGGTTCGTGATTTTTATAAGGTGGTGGTGAATTGGATTAGAAGATCATTTTATCAGGAATAAGAATAAGAAGTCGATATACATACTCATGTGATAACAAATCTATAATTCCAAAAGTGTCATTGACTTCTCCGCAGTTGTGCACACCTGTATAACTTCTTCAATTGTACATTCGGAAACCTGAACTAAATGATAAAGGAAAAAATTTAAGATACTCATTATTCACACTAATTAAACCCTTCAAGATCTCATGAGAAAAATGTATATACTTAAAAAAGCGTGTGTAGCTTCATACATTAAATCCAAGAATAAATGCGGCAACACGCTTAATTAATGACCAAAGATTCGAATCAACGGAAGGAACCTCCCAAAGTACACGAACCCAATGGATGTTACCAAAACAATTACTCCCGAAAATAAATATCACCAAAATCACGAATTACCAGCAATCTCACGGTGGTCCACAATATACCGTTGCCACATTTCGGACAAAATGATTTTAATTGTCTGGTGTTACGGAAGACTGCCAGGTATTGTTTAGGAGGAACTACCTTCTTGTAACGGTACCGAGGACCTTGTGACAGGTGTACGAATGAGGTGGCCTGTCGGATAGATGTATTGATCAGATGACATAGTTCAGATACAAAGACTAATTGGTTTTTGTCTGGGTTGCCTGTATCACATTACATGTTTTAAACTGTAACGATCTTCTCCATTTTGCAGGCTCGTAGCATATCGCTATCAATTTGCCCAAATAGTTGATGTTTCCGAATTTTGAGTCAAAAATTATTTTAAACAATTTCCTGAATATTCAACTGAATCCTTCCAGACCTATTCATCTTAGTTTTGGAATAACTCCCTCATCATCCACTATTTCCTGTCCTATTTGACAAGATTATTGCTGTTCCCTAGAACTTGCCCGCAAAAAGCACTAAAGTGAGGTAATTTTGCGTTGACGCCCTTGTTCATGATATCATTAAATGACACAAGCGTGTCATAGCAGGCTGACCCCACGTTAGTGCTTTTTGCGCGCATGTTCTAGGTAACAGCGTGGTATTATATCGCCTAAATGTCTACAATTTTCGATTTTTGCCATAAATGGTCTCAAACGACAGCATAATCGGCTAAACTGTTTCGGAGCTTTACCCCCAATGGAATATTTCATGAAATTTTTGTCAGATTCGGCATAGAATCCGATCAAACCTTTATGCCGAATTTTATTTTCCCAATATTTCCTAAAATGCAGATCCAATCGAATTGAAATATAGTACTCGAATGAAAAAATGTTGGAAAGCTCTGTGGACAGGGGCTTGGGCGCTCCACTCAAACTACTAGCTAGTAATTATACAAACTTTGACGAATCATATCTCCGAAAGTAATGGTTTCTCAGAGTTGGGAATGATGATTCTTATGATAGAACTGCATCATAAAAAAATAAATTCAAAACATAGGTCTATAACTCTCCTGACGTGGAATTTACTTACATCAGCAAATTATAATAGGAGCATTCTATGAAATAATAAAATTACGATTAATTATTGAAATTTTGAACAATCAAATCTCCGAAAGTATTAGCTTGTTAGAGTTGAGAATGATATCAATGGATTCATATGATGAACGTGCATCTTAAAGAAAGTTTGAATTTGAAATTTGTAATGTAAAAACAACATTGTTTTTCCATTACTGCGAAACCGATTTTGCCCAATAACGAACTTAACCGAGATATTTATTTCCCAAACCTACTCTGAATACTTTAACTGTCTAGCTCATTACGTTCGAGAGTTATCGTGTTAACGGCCGGCCGGGCAGAATCGATCAAAACGTGTGAGACAATTTTCAGACAAAAATTCGAAAATTACAGACTTTTGGACAAATTGATAAGCACCTTGTTCCGAGGATCAAACACGCCAAGAAGAGGGCATGGATGGATGTCTCCTGAATAGACAAAAAAAAAATTTAGGGACATGATCTCTACACAGATTTTCATATTAGTTTAACTTCGGGGTTCTTTTTGGATGATAAAATTCAATCAACTAGCGCTTGGCATGTTTCGCGATAGAGTTGGTATATGTAGAATTACCCTAGCTCTACAGAACAGAAATAATTTTTGCCACCAAAAACAATCTACTACCCGCTTGTATTAGTTTGGTTGAAAGAAAAATATCTGTCTGGACATGAACAGTGTGATGACAATGTACAGAAAATGTAATTAGTAAAGTAAATATATATTTTCCTCATAAAAGACAGAATGATCTCGTCATATCTAATTCAATCGGGAGATGGAATTCAAGAATACATACATGATGAGTCTCGAAGTTGTACATTCATTTTAACCATAGATTCCTCTCATAAAATAAAACAGTTTTTTCATTTACCATTATTACAGATTTGGCTCAGGTTACAAGCGTTTAAAAATTTCACAATGTGCTAATACACTCCTGCATGTAAATTATCTATAACATTATTGGCGAAGGAGAAAATGGTATGGTAGCGTAGTGCACTGCTTGATTTGGGATTCCAACGCTCAGGAGCGGATCCATAAAAGAAGAGAAATTTCTGGAGTTACCCATTTTATAACATTCAATGACGCATATTTCGTATTCGGTGCGTTTAGGGAGAAATCATGAAAAATAATTTAATGTTCTGAAATGATTGAATAATCTGAAAATAAAACTTTATCTTCTTTCTTTATGCTAAATTCGTTTAGTCTTATGAATCCATGAGTCTATAACTATATATAACCTGAGCCGAATTTGGGAAAATGGCGAATGAAATACGTGTTTCATTTGATGATGAGAATCTATGGTTAAAATTAATGTATGACTTAAAGACTCATGGTGGGTTTCACGAAGCTTCGATTAGCTTAATTGTCGATTTTATTCGATGGTGGTATCAAAAATGAACTGAAAATTGACATAGAATCGCACTAATTTGGCGATTTGGTGAAACTCACCGTTATACTTGTAAATATACAAGGCATCTCATTTGACCGATAGTTGGTAGCATTTGTTAGAAAAACCACAGGTTTGTCATTTCAAAGTATGAAATCGTCAAACCTAAGTTCATTGGTTAAACCATTCTAAATTTTTCACTATGAAGCAGAGACCATAATCGAAGTTCCTGCACTCATCGGTTTACCAAATGAAACATATTTTTTATTCAGTCTCACAGACAGACCCATACATCGCGAATGTATTGACTAACAAAATATGGTGATGGCTATTTGAAAAAAAAATCAAATTATATTTAAATTTGTTTTTTGTTTTACCAATACTGAAGTTGGATTAAAAAAAATGTTTATTACTAATACATTATTTCGATAGATAGTTCAACTGCAATCAAATTTATTATATCAAGACAGAAAAATATCGTGGAAAACAATCAACCTGTTGTAGATATTTTTTTTAACTCTTACCTCTTAAATAATGAAACCTCATTATATTTAAAAAATAATTAAATGAGTAGCCAAGAACATAGTTTGGTAGACAATACTCCAACATTCTTGATGTTTTCGAGTATCAATAAAGCTGAATACAAAGTATGTTCCATCGGGGAAACAGATGGTTATAGGACCTCTTTGGATCCAGTACTACTAGTGTTAACTGATATAGGCTAGATCAGTAGTTATGCGTTTTAATCTGTTCCACACTACTGTTCGCCAAGAATTCTTCCGAACAGGTAAACGATAAAACCACTAAATGCACATCGTAAATTATTTTAATTGACATGATATTAAACTACTTCGATGATATATGAGTCAGCCATATTACCAAGAATCATTTCACGCGAACTATATCGTGCATAGCAGGTATTCAAACAGATATATATACGACTGTATGTTACATGTAAAATTAAGCACTCCTGACCTAAAATGTGGAACGTGAGAATCGAATTTGTTACCATTCATGCGGATAATGTGCTCTATGTGAAAATATTTACTTGAAGAGTGATATCTGAAGCACATCTCTGTCTGAATCATGAACTGCAGACATTAGTTTATTTAGGGGATGCCGTACTCGGAGCGTTAATTATTAAGATTAATTATACTTGGCAGTTTGCATTTCGAGCTGGATTTTCGACATTGATAGCCATTTTTTTCTTCAATTTGGATTTCTTCGGCAAAAAGGAGAGGTTTCTCCAATGTACCCAAAACTCTCCTGAAAAATTAAAAGACAAGAGAGAAAATTGGGTTCAAGCCCTGTGGACAGGAGCTTTCTGGCACTCTAGTTCAAACAGACAAATTATATCTCCGAAAGTATTGGTTTCTCAGAGTTGGGAATTAAATCAATGTATTCTTATGAAAGAACTGCATCATAAAGGAAATTAAATTCAAATAATAGTTTATTTATCAAGATTAAATGAGCAATCTGAGAATTAGAACTGCACCATGGAAGAAATCAAATTAAAATAGAGCGCCAATAGCTGAAATGAATTTGTCTCTTTCTTATAGAACAGGATGAAATGTACGAGTATGAACACAGATCATATAAAAAGGCTTAAATAGAATAATTATAGAATTCTGTGAAAACATAGAAGTACGTACGATTCATTATTGAAATTTAGAAAAATCATATCTCCGAAAGTATTAGATTGTTGGAGTTGAAAATGATATTGGTGGATTTTAATGGTGAAACTGCATCTTAAATAAAAATTACAGACATTTGGGCAAATTGATAAGCACTCAGTTCCGAGGAACTAGAGCGCCAAAAAGTGTAATTCCCTTTCCGGGATTTGAGCCCGCCTTCTCTCGTTCCGAAACTGAAAACCCGACGGCCTAGACCAACCGGCTATCGGGCTCCTCGTACGATCTTGTCGATCTCCGGTATTAGAATAAAACGTCGGTACTTACCTGGGATATATATTCTTAATTTTAACTTTTCGGCATAAAATCGCCACATGGGGATTTATTTGACGGTTTTTCACCCTTGTCTCTCTAAGTCGATCTTGACGTTTCTCGAAACAACTATTAGCAAGGAATTAGACAATGTCATGTCTCAGGAAAATAAGTTGACATTATGACAATTCATACATAGAATAATTATATCATTCTGGAAAAACGTAGAAATACGATTTATTATTGAAATTTTGAAAAATCATATCTCCGAAAGTATTAGCTTGTAAGAGTTAAAAATGATATCATTGGATTCTTATGATAAAACTGCTTATTGAAATAAATTTAATTTGGAATTTGTTTAAAAAAAAAAAATTATTTTTTGTTACTCCGAAACCATCTGTCTGATTTCGCCCAATAACGAACATAGCCGAGATATTTATCTCCCAAACCTACTCTGAAAATTTCAACTATCTAGCTCATTCCGTTCGAGAGTTATCGTGCCTACAGCCGGACGGCCGGACCGGCCAGACAGAATGAATTTCGACCACGGATTCTTGATCAGTGAGTCGAACCAAATCGTTTAAGACCATTTTCATCGAAAAATTCGAAAATTACAGACATTTGGCAAATTGATAAGCACTCAGTTCCGAGGAACTAGAGCGTCAAAAACGAACAAATTAAAAATAATACATTATAACCACTACGTCTGTTCCCAAGTCGCAGCGGTTAAACTCGGAGCTATTAGAACTCGGGGATCCGCGATCTAGCTTCAGTGGAGATGGGAGTGGATTCCAAAAGGGGAACCTAGTAAATGGGCGCCAGGCAAATTTAATTCTCCCAGATACCCCAGCGTAATGTAATAATTCCTAAATTTAACAAAAACATATTCACGCTAAAAACAAATAATTTATTCCAGTAGCTTACAACCCAGATATTTAGATTTAACAAAATAAAGCAATGTGAAACCCCGAATAGGGTGCGGTGGAAATTGTACGTAGATATTCTTCCTTGTTCCGATTACACGTCGCTTGAGCTCAGGCGCATCCACGATTTTATCTACGGTCATATACGACTAACACAAATCTTCCCCAATGTCCGCTTTACAACAACAATAATTTATATGTTCTGAGGACATTATGTTCAGGTTGTATATAGCATATATAAGATATAGTTTGAGGTCTATTTCCAATAACTTGCGTGCTAGCTATTCCTACTCCGTCAATCCACTCAGGTATCCTGATATCCTCCTCTATGCTTATTTCTGAACGTAGTATTACGTCGATGGTCTCGCAATAGTGTCCTCTTTCCCTCGGTGTTCATAGTCTGCAACTCTAGATTGGATGTCCCACAACGTTGTTTACTGACCACCTGGTATATACTCGGGATCTGCAACCCTGCGTTGGCTGTCTCACAGCGTTACTTATGGACCACCTTGTATATACTCGAAAGCCTCAGTTCTACTCTTCCTAACATAAAAACCCCTGATAGTCGGGGTTGTCCTTTATAAGTTCGCTCCAAAACTAAATCTGGCCTTGCCTCCACGAAATAATTCTTCAAATACACAGCAATGTTCTGTCAAAGTCACCAAGATCATTCACGTGGTCAACTTGGATTTGCAAAAGGTCTCTAAATCCACTTTCGAGATAAGTAAAGGTTACCAAAATCAAACCAAGATAACCCTCACTAACTTAATTCGATTTTCGAAACTATATCCAACTAAGAAGATTCCAATAATTCTTACAAAGTTTCGAAAATGTGCATAACCAATTGCTTCCTCCACTGAAGTTCCACAAAAATGGACGATCTTATCTCACTGACGCCGACTCTGACATAATTTCAGAACGCCACAATGAAACAATATTGCCAACCCATCCGGTTCCTTGAAAATAATTCACTATACGTCGCCTGGTACCACTGAGACTCAACCTCAGATTCAACGTCAATACAATTGACAAATTTATCGCAAGCAAAACATAAACAAACCGCTGCCTGGATCGAAAAGGAACGTTAGAATATAACCTTTCGAAAGTTCCCTTTCACAAATTTACTCCCCTTCAATATTTGAATTCCAAAAAGGGAAACTGTCGTTCCTCATTACGCCAGGAGAATTTCAATTAAATTTTTCTTTGAAAGCAATAATGTACTTTTCTTTTCTTCTTCCTAGGAGTATGACTTTCTTTAGAAAAAATCGTATTTCTATGTTTTCACAGAAGGATATAATTATTCTATCTATGAATTGTTATAATATCAACTTATTTTCCTGATACATGACGTCGTCTAATTCATTTCAGCAATCTTAGAATTTTGAGAATTATAATATAATATCATACTTTTTGTTGGTTGATATTTTCATGCCGATGGTCAATCCATATGATGATGGGAATGGTAATGGTAGGTTAATAATATTGAGTTCAGAATATCTCCACTGAAAACAAAACTGGAATATTAAGGTATTATTAGGGTATCGGAATGTTGGAGTGGATTTGAGGAAAGATATATATTATCGTTCATCATAGAATTGAGGAATTAATATCTCGGATGAGTTCGTTTTTGGGTAGAATTCGTCTATTGGTTTCGGATTGATAATTTTTGGCATTCTTGTTGAATTTAAATTATTCTATGATGTTTGAATTCAATTTCTGCTAAGATGAAGTTCTTTCATAATAATCCATTGATATAATTCCCAACTCTGAGAAACCAATACTGTCGGAGATATAATTTGTCTGTTTGAACGAGAGCGCCAGAAAGCTCCTGTCCATAGGGCTTGAACCCATTTTTTCTTAATTCTTCTCCAAACAAATGAACTGGAGTGCAAATGCTCAACGCTAGCGATTTGCTCTAGTTCAATCAAACAATGTCTCCAGGCTCGCTATATTTCTCCCAGCAAGTTATCCGCTCCAGAAATGGCATAATTACAAAGTGTTTTCTATAAACGTCCAGAGCTGCCTATTTCTCGTTGGAACACACACTTTACACCTCTGTTGGCCACTTAGACCAGTTCTTGAATAATGACATAATATAAGTCAAATTGCAGGATTGTGTGCCGCGTGACGAGTCGATAATGGCCGTCTCGTTTGGCAGACCGGCCAATATGGCGGGGATATTTTCTATCCCGTAATTGACATGGCGGAATATTTATAGTATTGGACTCCCGAACGATTGAAAACACGAACAGAAAACAATTATGCTGGTTGATCGTATCTTGAAGGCTTTCGCCAAATGATGGTAACGTCCCTTCGTAATCCATATGAAGATCCTTAACTCAAACGGTATGAGCTATTATTTCTGGATATGCCGGTTTAGATGAGGTCAGCTGGTATTGACCAATTATGCTAATTATCGCTGAATTTTTTGCCTCAAATGGTTCCAACAACTGAGTTTGACTACCTGATGAAGCATTCAAGGACAAGTTCGATTCTTTCCGTCCGTCCGTTGCCACTTCAGAATGGAAAGAAATAGCGACTTCAAATTTTCAGAGTCTGAAGGAGATATTTTCTGGAGATCTCTGCCCGGCATGTATCATTCCAAATTTAACTCCAAACTTTGACACTGTCAGACCCAAGAAATATATGGACCTCAGTATGGACACGCTGCACCTCCTCACTGGTTCCCACACAGGGCACTGCGACCGTAGGAAGCATATGATGAAATTAGGGCTAGCCGAAACTGACAAGTCGCAAGTTCTTTGGGGAGGAGGATGAAACTCATGATTACCTGATAACGGAAAGCCTCTCCATCTAAAACCAACACAAGAAATGCTTTGGGCAAGAAAGCTGCGGGAACTAGGACGTAGCCTCCTTGAAGCCATCCCAGATACGGGACTCCATCAAAACTGGAAGGTGAGCTGTAGATTGTGATGACATTGACAGGTCTATCGGGGGGCACAATAGATCTTAAGGTCACAGTGCAACGTTTCCCCGTACAATAATATAAAAAATATATAAATGCAGGGTGAGTCTTTAAGTTGTGCATTAATTTTAACCATAGATTCTTATCATCAAATGGAACACTTTTTTCATTTACCATTTTTCCAAATTCTGCTCAGATAAGATGATAAAGGCTGTTAAATTTCGAAAAAAAAAACAGTTTTTATTCGGTGTAAAGTTTCCTATAACTATGATGCATATTTTCCAAATATCAGTTTTTTCCTACTTCTACTGGTTTTCTAGTTATAGACCCGTGGATTCATATAATTAAAGGAAATTTGCATAAAGAAAGAACTTTATCTTGAGTCATTTCAAGAATATTCAATCGTTTTAGATTATTAAATTATTCTTCATCATTTCTCCTTAAACGGTTCGTTTCCGAGATATTCTTCATTGTATGTTATAAAATGGGAACGTCTAGAAATTTAACTACATTTATGGATCCGCCCTTGAGCATTGGAATACCGAATCAAGCTGGAAACCACGTCACCGTACATTTTTCTCGTCCACCATGAATGTCATAGATAATTTTTATGCAGGAGTGTATTAGCACATTGTGAAATATTTGAACGCTTATACCTTTTACCTGAGTCAAATTGGGAAAAAACGTAGTTAAAAGAAGTTTTTTATTTGATGAGAGGAATCTATGGTTAAAATAAATGTACAACTTTAAGACTCACCCTGTACATACAACTACCCAGTTTCTTTTCGATCAGATCAGGATTTTTCAAGTTATTGAGAAACAAAATTTCAGAAGGCTATTACTCCGAAATCACCAGGCAAATTTTGTCCCTCAACAAATTTACCCAGCAAATTTTGAACTCCCCGGCACATTTCAACCAATTTCGTTCAAGAGTATTCGTGCTTACGGACGGTCAGAATTAAGTTTGGCCTCTGATTTTTTATCATTGAATCGATAGTGAACGTTTTGAATAGACAAAATTTCGGAAATTACTGAAATTTGGGAAAATTGATGAACGCTCTGTTCAGGGTAACAAGCGCGCCATAAAAGCTACTGCAAAAATTCGAAATGTTTATGAAAAGCGCCACATGGTGGATGTTATCATGAACAAAGCGTCACACGTCCAAACTCGTTCCAGAATCAGATGAAAATCCGAACTTCTCTATGGTCAAACTTCAGCACGCCATGATGTAGATTACAGCATTAAAACGGGTATAAATTCGCAAACGGAAACTTTGAACGATGTCGGACAACAATTACAGCGACAACTAGTCCTTTAATGGTCCTCCTTTATGATTCCAGCTATGCAAATGAAGATATCTAGTGATACCGTACACCAGCTCCTGACCCACTGGAACAAAATGATATAGTAGAGACGTCTGCGCCTGATGACTGCATAATTGAAGACGTAATTGAAGGCGAGGGACTCAATCAAACGGTCCGACTTTTATCTTAGTTAAACTTATTCGTAATCTGTTTAATGTGGGAATTATTCAAATCAGTTGACTGAAGTATTTGTGGATGATTTATTGCCACCATAGACTGAGCGAAACGGCATGGGAGTTTGATGATTCCATTACTAGCTGCGGGAAGGAATGTACTTCTTCATTAGATATTATAACTTTCCTCTATGATAATGGGAAGACCTTTCATGCCATTAACTGATCAGGCACTTCGATTAGTCAAGGAATTTAGATGTGCAAAAAAAATTATTGAGTGGTATTTTATACTGAATGAAAAATAAATGTTTAAAAGAACTAAAAATTTTAATGAATTTAAAATAAGAATAATTTGATCAACAAAAAATTAACAAGTCCAGAGCGTTCCTGCCAATGGGGTCCTTCATAATGGCTTCGTATAATTAATATACTTATGCATATATTTTACAAGTCAAACAGACCCCAGGGGGTTCATTGATTTGCCGAGTAAGCAAGAGCAGACGCGTTTCTGGCTTCTTGGCCTTCATCAGTACTCTGTAGCTTCTCAACAAATTCAACTAAACTGACCCGGTTTAAGCCTCTCAGAGCCGTCTCTGTCGATCATACCTAATCGCCCACGCCACCTACGAGACAAAACATGGAAATCAGCCTGTCCCCACCAGTGAATATTTGAAGCGTGAAATAATATGCCACCATTCGCTCGACATTAATCGAGAACAAGTCCCGCAGAGCTCAGACAGTATCTTCCCAAAGGCCATGAACGCTGTTTAGCGTTTTCAAAAATAATACCGTTAGCGATACCGTTGTTAATGAATCAACAAGTCCAGAGCGTTCCTGCCAATAGGGTCCTTCATTATCAACGTGGCATATGATTTAACGCTTCAAATATTCACTGGTAGGGAAAGGCAGATTTCCGTGTTTTGTCTCGTAGGTGGCGTGGGCGATTAGGTATGATCGACCAAGCCGGCTCTGAGAGGCTTAACCCAGGTCAGTTTAGTTGAATTTGTTGAGAAGCTACAGAGTACTGATGAAGGCCAAGAAGCCAGAAACGCGTCTGCTCTTGCTTTCTCGGCAAATCAATGAACCCCCTGGGGTCTATTTGACTTGTGAAATATATGCATAAGTATATTAATTATACGAAGCCATTATGAAGGACCCTATTGGCAGGAACGCTCTGGACTTGTTGATTTATTAACAACGGTATCGCCATTTTTCATTATTATTTTTGAAAACGCTAAACAGCGTTCATGGCATTTGGGAAGATACTGTCTGAGCTGTGCGAGACTCGTTCTCGATTAATATCGAGCGAATGGTGGCATATGATTTCACGCTTCAAATTTTCACTGGTGGAGAAAGGCTGATTTCCGTGTTTTGTCTCGTAGGTGGCGTGGGCGATTAGGTATGATCGACCAAGCCGGCTCTGAGAGGCTTAACCCGGGTCAGTTTAGTTGAATTTGTTGAGAAGCTACAGAGTACTGATGAAGGCCAAGAAGCCAGAAACGCGTCTGCTCTTGCTTTCTCGGCAAATCAATGAACCCCCTGGGGTCTATTTGACTTGTGAAATATGTGCATAAGTATATTAATTATACGAAGCCATTATGAAGGAACCTATTGGCAGGAACGCTCTGGACTTGTTGACTTTTTAACAACGGTATTGCCATTTTTCATTATTATCAACAAAAAATTGTATTTAATTGCTACTAAAAAGCTTGAGGTGCTTGGTGTTAAAATCCCAACTAGCAATTTCATATTTTATAATATCTGTGGAAACGTTTTCAACCAAAATCTTACAAAACATTCTTAGCCTCTGAACACATTTTATAAAATAATTTTGCCATTCTCAACATTTTATAAAGCTCTTCACAACATTACAAGACTAATTCATAAACATTCTGGCACGAGTTAAAAAACTATTTTGTAATAACTTTATAAAGTTTTTTGTGCGTCAGAACAGAGTGCTAATCAAGTTTCCCAAATATCTGTAATTTTAGAATTTTTGGCTGAAAATGGTCTCTAACGTTTTGGTTCGTCTCAGTGATCAAGAACTTGTGGTCAAAATCGATTCTAAAAAAAAATGTTTAAATTATAAATTTCAAATTCATTTTCTTCAAGATGCAGTTTCATCATAAGAATCCATTGATATAATTTTCAACTCTAACAAGCTAATACTTTCGGAGAAATTATTTTTAAAAATTTCATTCAATACCTCGTACTTCTATGTTTTCACAGGATGCGAATTATATCTGTCTGTGTACTATATGTGCTCATCTTATCTAGTTATAACAGATATATCGAATTCATTTCTTGTTCGCTAATCATGAGCCAGACTTTCGTTCAACTAACTTGTTACTGTTTGCGGTAGCTGTCGTTTGGTCCAGTTTGAAAGATGAATTAATGTCAAAAAAATAGCGCAGGTCTGGACTGAGAAAATTATTTTCCTTATTCCACATCTTGCAGAATCTTTTTGCTTTCTTCGCTATGATACGAAGTGTGTCATTATTGCCAATAGACTTGTGGAAATAGTATTCATTGTAGATTCTTAGAAAAATTTCACTTCTTGAAAATTTCATGTACAGGGTGATTTAAAAGATATGGAATAACGAAAATAATTATCTCAGTCCAGACCTGTGCTAGCAACAAGTCATTATGAGCAAATTTTAGGCATAGGTCCATACTCATCCGCTGACATTTTCATGAAGATCCATGCGGGCGTTCAAGAGTTATGCCGATTGAAAGTTTCTGATAAAATACATAAAACATCCTGTATCTCTTAAACGAATATAGTTAGAACTTATTTCGAACACTGATAATCCTGTAGATAAACTGTCGAGACAATTGAGTCGAACAATTCCACTACAACAGCTATACAGTTTGGCTTATATAACCTTAGATAATATGGGAACAATAAGTGGTTCACACAATGGGACAACCCCATACTTCTTATTTGAAAAATTGTGAGTTGTACCTGTATTTCGAAGGGGGTTGAAGGTAGGGTTCGCATTTTTACGGAGAATGACAATTTAAAATTTGAATTTGATATGTTTCGGGATTTTCCATAAATATGTACAGTGAACAAGATAATGAATTTATTCCGTTTGGCTTTCCCACACTGTATAGCTGGACCGACGATTCGAACGTTGTCAAGCGTTGTATGCGTAGAGTATTTCCGATTTTTGTCCGCAACTCACTTTCATTCTGGCGTGATTCGAATATCTAATATCCGAAGAGATATTATTTTTCCACTAAGACATTTTCAATTCATCTCGTCTATGCAGGATTCCCGGAAAACTCTTTTGCATTCGTAAGGGTCTACGGATCCATAACAATGAACATAAAGCTATAGCGCAGACATGTTTTTCGCAAAATGATATGGATTGCGTACCTAGATATACATGCATAATTCATTATGAGGAGAGATATGAGAATCTATTCGCATCAGGGTTTCTATTTTAGGGTCTTGATTTTTCCCGTCTTGAATATAAAAGCTTTTCATTGTAAATATTTAGCGTAGGGAATTTTTATGTTCGTGAGCTTTCCGTCATCTGCATTACTATTGTTTATACCTGTGAGTGCTTTAAAATTCCACTCTTAATTTTGCTACTTGTTGTTTATAATTTTCAAAAATAATCCTTCGCAATCGAGCAGTAGAAATTAGATTTTAAACCATTCTTCATATCTGACATATCTGAACCCGAAGCTTCATCATTGGAAACACTCAATCTTCATCGATATTGTATCATATATGCTCTTCATCCCAATTAATTAATCAAATTATATCATCAAATTTGAAGTTGAGTATTGAAAATATTTATTTACTCGGAACTAATTCAACGAATGTCGTCAAGATCATTCCGAATTCTTTAATCGCAATGTTCAGAAACAAATTTTTGCACTCAATATTTTAATCAGTTTTAACTAAATGAATCTTGATTATAATGATAGATGTAATTATTCATATATCCATTTCAAGTATCCAAATCGGATTAATAATTTTCCTTTGTAATCAAAAAAATTACACTAAAAACATTTCGATAAAATCAGTTTTTGATCTCAAATATAAAAATAATTCAATACATTCATTCTGCACAAATTCGAGAAGAATTCATTACAAGAAATTGGTTCAAGCTATGAATTGAAGTTAGGAGCTTTTGCGCACATGTTCTATTGTCCATGTGTACCTCTATTGGACACTCTTAATCGAATTCAACATCGATATAGACCGTTTTCTCAGCTTTTATAAGATATGAATTTGAAGAACTTGAGTAACTAGAGAATTCTCCAAGATAAATTTTTAATTCTGACATGTTTATTCTAACGGAATTGATATGCATTAAATATCGAATAATATACGAAAAAAATACTGCACAAATCCTCTTGCCGTATTTATTCAACTGAGTATTAGATTTAAATTGCTTTTAAAATATCAGAACTCACAGTCTGCTCGGATCTACAATGAAAGGAATCTATGCAACTTGGTTGTAGATTTAGGTTTTGAGGGTTGTCGCAAAATTTCAGCGGTGTTGGACGAATACATTCTAATATTAGGTTGTCAAATATCTCCCTTCCGCTTTTTTGCTCTTTATTCAATGCTTTATAAAAAGTGTTACAGTGATCGGATTTAGTTCAAATATGCGCCGTTTTGTTCGATAATCTGTTTCCATCTAGACAGCAACTTCATAATACCTCCCTCGTAGAAGCCCCCCTCCTTATTTGCAAAGAGCTCGGACAGCCACTTTTCACTATCCTCTTTTGAGTTCAACTTTACACCACCAAGGGCGTTCGCCATGGACAGGAACAGGTGGTAATCACTTGGCGCTATGTCCGGGCTATATGGTGGATGCGATAAAACCTCCCATCCAAGCTCCCGTAGCTTCTGTCGAGTCATCAACCAAGTGTGTGGTCTGGCGTTGTCCTGGTGGAACACTACACCCTTTCTGTTGGCTAATTCTGGACGCTTCTGGTCGATCGCCTGCTTCAAGCGGTCCAGTTGTTCGCAGTAGATGGTAGAATTAAGCGTCTGGCCATATGGGAGCAGCTCATAGTGGATGATTCCCTTCCAATCCCACCAAACACACAGCAAAACCTTCCTGGCCGTCAATCCCGGCTTGGCCACTGTTTGGGACGATTCACCTGCCTTCGACCACGACCGTTTTCGCTTGATATTGTCGTATGTGATCCATTTTTCGTCGCCAGTCACCATCCGCTTCAAGAATGGGTCGAGTTCGTTCCGTTTCAGCAGCATATCGCAGGCGTTGATTCGGTCCAGAAGGTTTTTTTGCGTCAAATCATGCGGCACCCAAACATCAAGCTTTTTTTGTATCCAGCCTTCTGCAGATGGTTTAAAATGATTTGGTGACTAACTCCCATCTCCTGGGCGATATCACGAGATGCCACATGCCGGTCTAACTCGATGTATTCCATGATTTGATCGGTATTTGTCGTCACAGTTCTTCCGCCGGCTGGCTTATCCATGGGGTCGTTTTCACCAGCTCTGAATCGTCGAAACCATTCCTCCGCGGTTCGAACTGATAGAGTACCATCCCCCAAAACACCATTAATCTCACGGAACGTTTCTCTAGCGGATGTGCCTTTAACGAAGGAAAACTTTAAAATAGCGCGAATTTCGGCGTTGGTGAACTCCATGTTTACACGTCTATAACTGTTGAACGCAATATCCAAACTAATCATGCATAGCGTCGTTTTATAGGTTATGTCAAGACCTTTCAAATTATGTATAGGATTGCCAGTTACGAGCTCTGTAGCGCTTTGTACATAGCCGCGAAATTCAAAAGACAAAAAGGCGGAAGGGAGATATTTGGCAACCTATTATATAGAATTTTTTTCAATGATATTCAATGATTTTTGTTCAAATTTTCTAGTAATACGATCTTCACGAAATTTTGTGAAAATTTTGGCGTCAGCATTCTAGAACTCATTGCCATGTTTCAATTGAATCGGCATCGTATTTTTTTGAGTTATTGAAGAAATAACAATCATATAACTCCGTAACAGTTCAGCCGATTATGCCTTTTGACGAACTCAAATGTCGCAATAGGATGCACAACCTACCCTAAAATTTGCAGGTTGCTATGTCTTTCCGCGTACTCAAGCAATCGTGAGATAAATAATATTTTAAATTTTTTTACTGATACGATACCCACAAAATTTCACAAACTTATTTGCGTCAATATTTTACCACTACTCACCTAGTTTCAATTCGATCGGATGTATATTTTTTGAGGTATCGAGAAAACAATATTTAGATATTTTAGATATTTTTAGTGTTGGCACATTTCAAATCGAGGAAAATTTACTGTGAAATGGACCGTATTGTTGTGTGAGTTTGAATGTAGCTTTCGCGATTGACATACACATTGCCGAAGTTCAAAAGTATCACCCAGCTTAACTGCGAACACAAAACTTATCGGCCTATAAATACCGATTGATGATCATAGAGAAGCAAGTAACAACATCCAGTAACGTGCCACAACAGGTACAACGTAGCAATGAAATCTCGTATTTACGACCGATTATTAGTCAACAAAGCAGCAGGCAATTATCGTCATTCATACGAATACTCAAGCAATCGTGAGATAAATAATATTTTAAATTTTTTTACTGATACGATACCCACAAAATTTCACAAACTTATTTGCGTCAATATTTTACCACTACTCACCTAGTTTCAATTCGATCGGATGTATATTTTTTGAGGTATCGAGAAAACAATATTTTAGATGGGTATAAGTGACTTGCAAGTCGCAATCGCTTTCCGTTCGAAAGTTATCGTGGCAACGGTCACCCATCCAGCTACTCATATCAATGCTGTCCAGATCTAAAACAATATATATCTGATCATGTTCAAATTTGTGAATTGGCTGTAAAGTTAGGTTTTGAAGCCTTCCGCAAAGTTTCAGCGATATCAGGAGAATAGTTTCTGAGATATAGAATTTTATCCAAAAATTTTCAATGATTTTTGAAAAAGTTTCTAGTGATGCAATCCTCACAAAATTCCGTAAAATTTTACGTGTTTACATTCTAAAACTAATTACCATGTTTGAATTGGATTGGTTTTATATTTTTTGAGAAGGGGGAGAAAGAAACAAATTTTCAGACAGATATAACTCCGAAACTGTTTGGCCGATTATGCCTATTATCAATATACCTTGAAAATTGCAAGTTGCTATCTTTTTCAGTTCTCAATTTACCGTGAGATTAATAATATTTTTATTAATTTTTTTTTTAAATTGTATAGTGAAACGATTCTTACAAATTTGCACATATTTCTGTATTTGTATTCACAAATACTTGTCAAGTTTCAATTGGATCGGATCTGTATTGGTTGAAAACAAAATTATTGATCGGAAACCATTGGGCCGAGTCTCTATCTCTTATCATTCTTAAGTTATCGCTTCTTAAACTGAACCGTTCATTTAGTCCTTAAAATTGAACTAGTACACTTAGAAGCATGAACCAACATACCGAATGTTGAAAATTAAAGGTTCTTCACAAAAACTGTTATTTTGAAAGAATTTGACAGGATGTTTTAAAATTAGGGTTTAACAACAACATTCTTATTATCCCTATATAATGACTAATAGGTCAGTATTTAACAAAAGACTGAATGTGTAAGTAAAACGTAATAATTGTGTCTACATTTTGCCAAAAATAATTAGAAAATTGAAATAAAAAAAAAAAAAATTTAAGACCTCAAATTTTACCAAATATAAATTTTTGCTATTAAAAGATTTCTTTCTGGGTTTTCTGTCCCAAACTCTGAAAAATATCTATAAAATAAAAATTAATTATTTTGTGATTTGCGTCTGCGTAAGAAACACCACCACCACCACTACCACCACCCATAGTATCCTTTAATGTTTAATGATTATTAATTTTTGCGTTTTTTTGCACTTGTGAGTATATGTTTTCTTCCGGCAAGCCTTTTTGGCGCTCTAGTTCCTCGGAACTGAGTGCTTATCAATTTGCCCAAATGTCTGTAATTTTCGAATATTTCGATGAAAATGGTCTTAAACGATTTGGTTCGACTCACTGATCAAGAATCCGTGGTCGAAATTCATTCTGTCCGGCCGGTCCGGCCGGCCGTAGGCACGATAACTCTCGAACGGAATGAGCTAGAGAGTTGAAATTTTCAGAGTAGGTTTGGGGGATAAATATCTCGGCTAAGTTCGTTATTGGGCAAAATCGGACAAATAGTTTCGGAGTAACAAAAAAAAATTTTTTTTTACGAAACAAATTCCAAATTAAATTTTTTTTAATAAAAAGTTTTATCATGAGAATCCAATCATATCATTTTTAACTCTAACAAGCTAATACTTTCGGAGATATGATTTTTCAAAATTTCAATAATAAATCGTATTTCAACGTTGTCATAGAATAATATTATTCTATGTATGAATATGAATTGTCATAATGTCAAATGATGTTCCTGAGACTAATCAATCGAAGAATTGTGAGCGAAGTGAGAAAAATCTCAGATATGATTTTTCAAAATTTCAATAATAAATCGTATTTCAACGTTGTCACAGAATGATATTATTCTATGTATGAATATGAATTGTCATAATGTCAAATGATGTTCCTGAGACTAATCAATCGAAGAATTGTGAGCGAAGTGAGTTAAATCTCAGTTGTTTGCTCCGATATTAGTTTTTCTCAGAAAATTCTTACATTTCGGAACTGAACATGAAGTAAGAGATCTGAGAGTAGTGAGACTGCTTTTCATCCATAGACATAGATATAACTCTCGAACGGAATGAGGTAGGTAGTTGAAATTTTCAGAGTAGTTTAGGGAGATGAATATCTCGGTTAAGTTCGTTATTGGGCAAAATTGGCCAGATTTAATTTGATTTCTTCCATGGTGCTTTTCTCATTCTCATGATTGCTCATTTAATCTTGATAAATAAACTATTATTTGAATTGAATTTCCTTTAGGATGCAGTTCTATTATATGAATACATTGATATAATTCCCAACTCTGAGAAACCAATACTTTCGGAGATATAATTTGTCTGTTTGAACTAGAGCGCCAGAAAGCTCCTGTCCAAAGGGCTTGAACCCATTTTTAAAATGAATTTTGAGGTCGAATAATAGTACCAATAAGACTGACAGATTTCATTGCCAATATTTGAGGACGTTTATGATGTTTTCAGAATATGTCTATTCTTGATATAAACGATCAGTTTAATTCTGAGTCATGCTTATTCTATTCAACTGTAGTCAGTTAATAATTTCAAGGATCCAATTAAATAATCAAAATTTCCACATAATAGAATAATCATCTATGAGTAATGAATTCAAATCAAATATGAAAATATGTAGAGAAAGAGCAAACATATTCGAGAATATTTTTAGTGTTGGCACATTTCAAATCGAGGAAAATTTACTGTGAAATGGACCGTATTGTTGTGTGAGTTTGAATGTAGCTTTCGCGATTGGCATACACATTGCCGAAGTTCAAAAGTATCACCCAGCTTAACTGCGAACACAAAACTTATCGGCCTATAAATACCGATTGATGATCATAGAGAAGCAAGTAACAACATCCAGTAACGTGCCACAACAGGTACAACGTAGCAATGAAATCTCGTATTTACGACCGATTATTAGTCAACAAAGCAGCAGGCAATTATCGTCATTCATACGAATACGTTCAGAGTTATGGCTGGAATAAAGGACAATCGCCAATACACATGACTAACAGCGTACACAGTCGCTCAATAGACATGACAAACGCGTAAAATACTGATACCGACAACAATTTGCGAATATGTCGTCCATACCAGCTCCTATAAAAGCGAAACCATTCAAATAACTTAAGGCGCTATTAGCATTATGGCCGGTTCAACTTGTTCGGCTTTTCATCATAAACCATAATTTGTTAGCTGCGTAATAACCATTTGTATGAAACGCATATTCCATTATTCTGTTCCGCCTTTGATAAATCAGGCGGCAGACAATGCCAGGCGGGTCCAAACCTGGACGGCGTTTGTCTCGATTGTAGCTGTACTTGAGCGAGATGTAAATTTCTAACATGGTACAGATATGGCGTTGATATGGATTTGGCTTTTCGGAGCCGGTGAAAGTGATCATGAATGCTACATATTCTGCCCAACATTTGATCGTTATTCCTAAAACTGTACATTTTTTTTCCTGATACTACTGCATCTTTCGAAAATTAATTACAGGTAATAATAAATATTTGGAAACGAGACAAGCAAAAGCATTTCCGCTATACACGAAATTTTGTATTGCTTTTTAAGTTTTGCCTAGTCATGGTAGGTACCATAAAATCTCGATTTGTTTTGAAAAGCCTTCCAAGTTCCAGATCCTCCCCTTGACATTTGAACTCTTCAATACAGCTGACGCTAGAGCTTAACGTTTGATTAGTAGATCAACTTAAAGTGACATTTCGAGAGCTATTTATTTATTTATTCCTTATTTCATATAAACATCTATACATCAACACAATATATACATATATATGGTACATACAAAATTGATAGTAAAGACATCAACCAAAAGAGCTTTTTCCATGCTTTACAAACTTGCTTCCAGCAATTCTTTCCAATTATATAGTTACAGATTCAACAGAAGTTGTTTTACTTTACATTTGAAGACTTTATGATTTGTGATTGACTTAAGTCTGTTCGGTAATTCATTAAATATTCTGATGCATATGAAGGATTTTTTTCTGTGAGCGTTAATCTGTGTAAAGGGAAGTTAATATTCAATGTTCGTGTATTGTATTGTTCAGTTGATATTTGTGTCATTTTCTGTGAACACTTTCTTGTTTTTATGTATAAATATTAGACATTCTAACAAATATAGTGCAAAGACTGTTAAAATTAGTTTTTCTTTGAATAGACGTCTACAAGTTTGTCTAAATGGCCTTTCATATACAGGGTGAGTATTTGACCACTGCATTAATTTTAACCAAAGATTCCTCTCATCAAATGAAACACTTTTTTCATTTAACATTTTTCCAAATTCAGCTCAGGTAAAAAGATACAGGCTGTTGAAATTTTGAAAAAAAACAGTTTTTATTTTGTAGCCTTATTGACATCCTTTTTTCGAATAAAATGAATGTTGGCGTAAAGTTTCCTATAACTATGATACATATTTTCCAAATATTAGTTATTTTCTACTTCTACTGGTTTTCTAGTAATGGACTCGTGGATTCATAAAACTAAACGAAATTAGCACAAAGAAAGCATATAAAGTTTTTCTTGAGTCATTTCAAGAATATTCCATCGTTTTAGAACATTATATTATTCTTCATCATTTCTCCTTAAAAGCACCGTTTTCGAGATATTCTTCATTGAATGTTTTAAAATGGAAAACTCCAGCAATTTCACAACTTTTATGGATCCGTCCCTGAGCGTTGGAATCCCGAATCAAACTGTAAACCACGTTACCATGCCTTATTCTCGTCCGCCAACAATGTCATAGATAATTTATATGCGGGAGTGTATTAGCACATTGTGAAATATTTAAACGCTTGTAACTTTTTACCTGAGCCGAATCTGGAAAAATGGTAAATGAAAAAAGTTTTTCATTTTATGAGAGGAATCTTTGGTTAAAATTAATGCAGTGGTTAAAGACTCACCCTGTATAGTTCTCAACACTCTTTTTTATGCAATGAAAATTTTTTGTAGATTATTTTCCATTCCCCATATCTTATCACTGATTCAAAGTTTGCATGTTAAATAATTTTTAACGTTTTTTCATTCATCATGTATTTTGATGTCGTCCTAATTGCATATATCACCTTGTTCACTTTTTGATACACATGATCAGTCTGCCTATTCCATTTCAAAGAATTATCTATATATACTCCTTGAAATTTAGTGTATTCATTGATTTTCGTTTCCTCGCCTTGCCAATTTATACTTGATGGTTTCTCTTTTCTACTTCTGTCGGTACTGAAAAACATAAAGTTTGATTTATTTGCATTTAACAGTAATTTATTCTTATCAAACCAATGCTTTGCTCTTAAGAAAAAAAAAGTCCCTGGCTCATAAGTTCATCACTTTCTTCTGCACCTATTAGTAGATTTATGTCATCTGCATAATTTACAACACTTTCTTTTACCTTCTGAGCAATGCTACATAGATCATTCAAGTAAATTATGAATAATATCGGCCCTATCACGCTCCCCTGTGCAATACCTGTTGAACTAATTGATATATCTCACCTTTTTTAACCCCACCCTTCGTGATCGTTACCCTTTGGGTTCTTGATGATAGGTATGAACGAAACCAGTTGTAGGCTTTTCCTCTAATTTCATATGTTTCAAGTTTTTCCAAGAAATACTCTTGATTTAAAGAGTCATATGCCTTTGATAAGTCCAGAAATATGGCTAACGCGAGGTTCTTATTCTCAATCAGGTCGTGAAAGCTCTTGGTATATTGTAAAATTGCTGTTTATGTCGACCTACCTATTAGATATACAGGCTACGAAGCCTGTTATGGTGCAGGTAGTTCAATTATTGCGACTAAGATTGGGCCATCTACTGGGGTAAAGAGAAGTGGCTCGGGATAAAGTAGATCCCCTGCTAGTTAAGAGGTCAAGATATGAATCGAGATCCTCGTCATGCAGATGGAAAATGTGTGACTGGGACTGTTGCCTTTGAGAAGAGGTGGGGTCTCTGCACAAGGAGATGGTAGCCTTCCATCTCGAAGTGATTTAGACGGTTGGAACGCTCTCGTGTTGAAAGACATTCTGGTCACCAATAAGGGTTTTAGACTCGATTAAGCTCTGAAATTGATTCACCACATGCTGAGCAGCAAGAAAAGAGAAGGGAATACACTTCATATGCAGTCGAAGGAAATCATACGATGACTTAAGAAACAAAAATCATCAAAAGAAAATTGTTTCAAGCACTGACGTTGAGTCAGGAGCTTTTGTGCGTATGTTCTATACAACTGACAATATAATTTACGATGGTAAATTCGACTAAGAATGTCCCATACAGTAGAATGGACAATAAAGCATACGCGCAAAAGCTAGTGACCTCGATCGGGTCTATATTTATTGAGATATCGAGGAAATAATTTTCGAGATGGGTATAATTCGGGAACCGATTATGCCCAAAAAAGAACTTGACTCTTCCATTGGGATGTGCAACCTACCCTGAAAATTGCAAGTCCCTATCTCCTTTCGTTCGAAAGTTATCTAAGCAACGGTCACCCATCCAGCTAAAGATCCGATCGTGTTCAAACTTCGTAGTAGCGTTAGGTTTTGAAGGCTCTCGCAAGAATACAGCGATGTCGGACGAATAGTTAAAGATATATAGAATTTTTTCCAATGATTTTCAATCCATTTTAATTTTTTTTTTTAAATAGATAATGGTATTGGATTTTCATCATGTGTCTGACAATTCCATTCAACTATTACTGTAAAGCATTTGGGGGGAAAAGTTGCGATATCAAATTCGTTAGAACCGATGCTGTAGGTTATCTCAGATACTTTTAAGTTTCACAACAAATGTACCGGTATCTAATTCGGACGTTTTGGGTTTTTTTAATGAGGAATAAAGTTGTACTTCATGTAACAATTTTCTTTATTGAAAATTCCAAAGCGCTTTCGGCTGTCAAGCCATCATCTGTGCGTTAATTGTCAATTATACATGCTGAAATTTGACAAGACAGACAATTGTCAATAACAATTGCGAGGCAGGTTATTGATCACATCTTACCCTCCTTCTCTCAGTATGTTGTTCATCATGCTCGTCTCGGTTCACTCTCTCGTACCCCTAGACCACTGGCCATCACTTTTACTAGTTCTATTTTGTCCGTAAGATCTTACAGAATAAAGCCAACCTGTCTTCATCTCCAGCCTTATGAAACATCAAGCTCTCTGACGATATCACCCCCACTGAAGCGAACTGTTTAAAACAAGCCCGAGAAGAGTTAAGGCGTCGGGAGTCGAACGGTGAGGATAACTTAACTATTAAATATGTTAGAGGTGTCCCGAGGGTGGTAGATAGGATGGTGGCTTCTTCTTCAAAAAACTGATGTCTTGTTCCTTGCAGCAGTGGACGATCCTCTATACAAACGCTTGGTCTTTAAAAAACAAGTTTAGTGAATTATGTGTGAATGTGGATTTATTGCGTCCAGACATAATTTGCATAACTGAAACATGGTTGCACGCTGGTATACCAGACCAACTATTCAATATAATAGGTTTCTTTCTTTTTCGCTGTGACAGTACTCTCAATGTCGGTTATAATGGCGTCTGTGTATATCTGAGTGACAAAATCACTGAATCTTATAATATCAAAGTTTCATCATATAACATTCCACATATCGATAACCAGTTCATCAGTATTTCTTCGCCCGCCTTTTCCATTCTCATTGGCTACATTTACAGACCCCATCCATCCCCATCCGATGAGTTGCTTCTGGATCATATTCATTCTGTATCGGAAACTTGCTCTAATATTTTCATTACGGGAGACTTCAACTTTAGGGAAATAAGATGGCCAATACGTTCTCCTCCACCTCCGAATACTGTTGCTGGGCGCTTTGTCAGATTGCTGGACGAATCTGGCCTCCACCAACTGATTGACAAGCCAACCAGAATTGTGTATGGACAAAACCCATCAACCCTTGACCTTGTGCTGACGAGTGATCCGGATCTGGTTTCTGATGTGGAATACTTGAGTCCCCTCGGTCGATCTGATCATGTGATGATTAAGTCTACACTCCAGTTTACTACGCTTCCCGCACTCGGCTCCTCTAAGAAGATGATCTCTATAACTGATTATGATTCTCTTAACTACCATTTTTCTAATACGGACTGGAACAGTCTATTGAATAACAGGAATATAAATAGTGCCTGGGATTGTTTTCGTGAGTACCTTGAGGAATCTGTGGCTCGTTTTACCAGGAGGAAATTGGTCAGCTCCGTACCATCTAAACCAAGGTTGACAGACGAGATTATTACTATGCAGCGTCGAAAAAAGAAGCTATGGCAGCGTTTTCTTCGTGGTGGGTCTCAGCTGGACTACCGTGTTCATCGCAACTGCTCAAATACCCTCAGCTTAAAAATCAAGAACTCAAGAAAGTTGTTTCATGAATCACTTGCTCAACCCAATAACCGAAAAAAATTCTATAAATATGTTCGAAACACTCTCAGTTCTAAGGTGTCAATTCCTCGTGTCAGAGATGAATCAGGTGATCTGTGTACTGGTGGAACAGATTGCGCTAAAGTTTTCGCTAATGTTTTTTCCAACTCCTTTTCTGCGGAGCCGGATGGCCCATTGCCCCACTTTACTTATCACTGTGTTGTCAACTCACTCGAATCTATTGATGTCAACGAAGAAGAAATATTGAAACTTTTATCCAAGTTGGATCCATCGTCCTCCCCTGGCTTGGACGGTATCTCTGCTGGAATGCTGAAAAGGTGCTCCACATCTCTCTCGTCACCGATTACTGACATAATAAGATTGCCTCTCAGCTCTTGTCAATTACCATCTGCTTGGAAAATATCTAGGATTACTCCGGTTTTTAAGAAGGGGGACAAACTATGCCCAAGTAACTACCTTCCCATAAGCCTCCTTCCTATCCTTTCCAAGATTGCTGAGAGAGTTGTGTGTAGCAGGTTGCTCCATTTCCAGCGCGGGAACGATCTAATCCCTGAGTGCCTGCACGGTTTCCTACCGGGACGTCTCTTGACTGTGGGATACCTGTCGATGTCATCTATTTGGACTTTTCCCGAGCCTTCGACCGTGTCCCTTTTAATCGTTTGCTCCATAAACTGGAACATTTTGGCAATAGAGGCAGTTTACTAGCTTGGCTTCATTCATTCATCATTGGTAGGCATTTTTCGGTCAGAGTGGGTGATTCTTTTTCAGATTTCAGAGCAGTTGTTAGTGGTGTCCCCCAGGGCTCAGTTTTGGGACCACTTCTTTTCCTGATTTACGTTTCGGATCTCCCAAACTCACTCTGAGCCATTTGTTCACAATATTCCGACGACATTAAATTATTTTACGATGCTCGCTTCCCTGATGTTCTTCGGAGTGACCTGGTGCGGTTGGATCAGTGGTGCCGCCAGTGGCTCCTCCCTCTAAACGTGGAAAAATGCAAGGTTCTCCATATTGGCAAACATAATCCGAGGCACCAATATCTTGCCGTAGGCAGTGTTCTGGAGTCATGCACGGAGCATAATGACCTTGGCGTCATCATTACAGAGGATCTTTCCTGGTCTGCTCATGTGGGTAATTTAGCCTCTAGAGCTAGTAAGATCCTGTACTTGATACGGAGAGCCTTCCCTGGATGTTCGGTTGTTACTTGCAGGCAGCTATATATAACTTACATCCGTCCAATTCTCGAATACGCTGGGCCCGAGTGGTTTCCTATCCTGCTCTGTGATCAACAGCGTTTGGAGCGAATACAGCGCTCTGCAACCAGGATTCCTTTTGGGCGAGTTCGTCCATCGTACGAGGAGAGACTCCAAGTGTTCCGGTTGAGCAGTTTTCATGATCGTCGTGTGCGCGGAGACCTACTTGTGACATATCGTATCTTGAACCATTTTATTGGTGGTAATCTCGAGGAAATTTTCACGATAAACAACAGCCATCTTCGTGGCCACCGATATAAGTTGTACCATGGGGTGTATCGAACCCGTGCAAGAGAGTTCTTCCTGCCGAACAGGGTATTTGGCAGGTGGAACTCGTTACCGGAGAGTGTCGTGGGTGCCGGGAGTGTGAATACATTTAAAAATAGACTAGACTCCATATTTCCTTAGAAAGCTTCTTTTTTATTTTTTTTTCTTTTGTCTTCTGAAGTGTCCTTTTTATTTTTCCTGTATGAGATTCATAGGCCATTTGGCCTCATCTCAATATCTGTACATGATAATAATAATAATAATTGTCCATCAATTGTCAATTACAATTGTCTGTCTTGTCAAATTTCAGCATATTCTTAGATAACCCATAATCGGACACCAATTGTGAAATCTGTTTATATTTTTATTTGTGCCATGTTTTGTCGATTTTACTGCCGGGGACTTCTATGTAAAAGGATTTCCAATAAGAGGTGTAATTTTGAATAGCCCGCTATTTCGGTAGATGTCACTTTTGAAGCTGTCATTTTTTTGTAATTTGACAAGTAGAAACTACGCCATTAAGAAAAATGGAATGATACACGCTTCAAGAACGCATTGAAATTATTAAACTTTACTATAAAAATGGTGAAAATTTGGCAGAGTCGGTTCGTAAAACTCGAACATTTTTGGGTCGTCGTGAAGCACCTTGTTGGACCGTAATAAAGAAATTGGTGGAAAAATTCGAGCTGTTGGGACAAGTTAGTAATGTGAAGAATAAAACGCATGCACGTCGCTCAAGAACAGCCGAGAATATTGCTGCTGTAGCCGAAAGTGTTGAAGAAAACCCTGGTTTGTCCATTCCTCGTCGTTCTTTGGAATTAGGCATTCCACAAACGTCATTACACCGTATTTTGCTAAAGATTTAGGTGTTAAGGCTTATAAAGTTCAGTTAACACAATAACTCAAGCCGCCCGATCATCAACAACGTCGTGTCTTTGCTGATTGGGTCGTTGAAATGCATGAAAATGATCCTGAATTCCATCGAAAAATCATCTTGAGTCATGAGGCCCATTTCGACCTTGGTGGCTTCGTCAACAAGCAAAATTCTCGCATCTGGGGCTCGGAAAACCCAAGAGTTATTGTTGAGAAGCCTCTCTATACTCAACGTGTGACTGTTTGGTGCGGTTTATGGTCCGGCGGAGTCATTGGACCTTACTTTTTCGAAAATGAGGCTGGAGCAACAGTTACGGTGAATGGATTGCGCTATCGAGAGATGATAAATAATTTTTTATGGCCGGAATTGGATGGTACTGATCTGGACAACGTTTAATTTCAACAAAAGGCGCTACGTGTCACACAAGCAACGAAACCATCGATCTTTTGCGGGAAAAGTTTCCGGACAGTGTTATCTCTCGAAGAGGTGATCACAATTGGCCACCGAGATCTTGTGATTTAACACCCTGCGACTTCTTCCTTTGGGGCCACGTGAAAGAGAAGGTCAACGCCAATAGCCGAGCGTCGATTCAAGACCTCAAAGATGGAATTCGTGAGGCTATCGAGGAAATAGGGCAGCCACTTTGCGATTTGGTTATGGAAAATTTCATTAAAAGGATATGGTCCTGTAAGCGTGGTCGTGGTGGTCATTTGCCTGATGTTATTTTCCACTTTTAACGGCATAGCTTCTTCTTTATAATGAAATAAACACCTGATCACTTATATTGAAAAATGGCATTTTTCTTTTAATATCAAAATACCACCTCTTATTGGTTATTTATAATTGACAATTAACGCACTGATGATGGCTTAACAGCCGAAAGCGCTTTGCAATTTTTAATAAAGAAAATTTTTACACGACACACGACACGATACACAGTACAACTTTATTCCTCATTGAGTAGTCCGTGAACGCAGCTCAACCCAAATCACCTTAGGTTTTCTTACTTTTCGCAGCTTCCGCTCCCACTGGACGGCCTTAAAATTCCACAATGTTATAATCCTGGTGCTGCGAGGCACAGAAGAATAATTCCAACATTCGTACCATTGCCATTGACCACAATTCAAAAATAACGCATATTCAATTATTCTTGAGAAGCGTTTAGGAATCCAGTGGCCGAACAATGCCTAGCAGGCCCAAACCTGGCCTAGTGTCTGCATACATACGCAACAATATAACGAGCACCCATTTTAAGTAAGCAGCGAGTCATTAGTTTTATCTGGCGATCTCTATCAAATTAAACGTGCATCAGGTGAAAAATGGCACGATACGGTACCGGTCATACGTTAAAATAATGCACGGCCGATGGTATGATTGCATGCCTCGAGTTGAATTAAGGCTTAATTGTTCTTCCTCCTTTGATTCAATTAGATAGATATTCGTATTCTGGGATACTGTAAACTGTTGCAATGCGAGAACTGCTGCGGCGACTCCTATGGTGCATTTTTCTACCTCCAGAAAGGTTTGTATGGCCAGACAATGAGGAAGCCAGCAGAAAGTCATCCATGCTGCATTATGTATATTCCGCCCTTCGAGTAAAATATACAATGATTGCGGTAAATGATTATCACATAACAGGTGGATAGGAGATATATGACAGAATGTGAACAATGTCTGAATAATTTCCTTTTGCCCTCTATTGTGCGAAGGATTTTAGGTAAACCGTTTAAGTGAATGATGTGAATTACTTGAAAGGAGCTTGAAAAATGTGTGGATAGAATACAGCATCACTTCGGTTTGTGGGGCTATGATCTGTCATCATGCTGAAAAATCGAACATTACAAATCAACTCTCCAGCTTATTCTCACGCAATGCTCGCATCTTCATACCAAAAAAGTCCAATTGACTCAGCAACAGGCGATGTACAGTGAAAGAAGTTTAACAATTGGATAATCGATTACCAATATAAGAATGTCGACTTTTCAGTAATCATTTTTTTTAAATTTTCTAGTGATACGATCCTCACGAAATTTATCACCATGTATGAATTGGATCTTTCTCGTATTTTTCGAGTTATTGGGGAAATAACAACCACATTTCAGATGGGTATAACTCCAAAACCGTTTGGCCGATTATGCCTATAAACAAACTCAGATGTCGCATTCAGATGCACAACCTAACCTGAAAATTTCAAATCGCTATATATAATTTCCGTTCTTAGGCTATCGTGACATAAATAATATTTTTTAATAATTTTTCAAAATTTTTTAGTGATACGATTCTCACAAACTTACAAAAGTTACTTCCCAGCAACTCCGCAGCAAGAGGGACTCTTCTTTTTTATTAATATTTCTTAATTTGTTTATTCACGGAAAGTTGGTGCATCAAAAATTATAAAAAAGTAAACTTATTTCAATTTACATTTTAAGTCAATATGCAGAAATCCAGGTGGGAAAATGATCACATTTTCTCTTCTCGTAACTGTTTTAAAAATTGAATAGTTACCCAACAACTGATCTCAAAAGTCATTTTGCTCTGGTGCAAAGTTGCTGGGATGCACTGTATGTCTTCTATACATTGATGATATACGGGGTCAAGTTTAACATTAATTTTTACCATAGATTCCTCTCATCAAATGAACATGAAAATACTTTTTTCATTGGTCATTTTTTCAGATTCGGTTCAGGTGAAAAGTAACAAGCGTTTAACGATTTAACAATGTTCTAATACTCTCCTACATATAAATTATCTATTGTTTTGATGGCGAATGAGAGAAAAGTAAGGCAACCTGGCTTATAGCTTGATTAGAGCATTACAAAGCTAAGGGGCGGATCCATAAGAGTAGTGAAATTTCTGATCGAATGATGAGGAATAAATTAATTTTCAAAAAGACTGAGTATTCTTAAATTACTCAACATAAACTTGATCTGCTTCCCTTATGCTAATTTAATTTAGATTTATGAATCCGCGAGTTATGACTAGAAAACTAGTGGAAGTAGGGAAAATTGTTAACTGGAGAGTATGCGTCATAATTATGGGAAACTTCGAACGACATTTCGGAAAACCAAGTCTCGAAGCTATACAGAATATATACTGATTTTCTTTTCAAATTTCAACAGCCTGTATCTTTTCATCTGGGGAATTGGAAAAATGGTGAATGAAAAAAGTATTTTAAACTAATGTACAAATTAAAAACTCACCCTGTATATTGAATATAATCAAGCTAACATAAGTGTGTTCTCTGCAGGTTTTCAAAGGTTCATTATTGAAAAAATAATAAAAAAAATACAGTATATCTTCCTAGACCACAGATTCATGTTCGCCACTAATTAATATCTGAATTCGCTAGAATCGTTAAAGTCAAAAATAATTTCTTATGGTCCGGCAAACGTCTCTAATGTTTCAATCCAGTAGCGGGTAATTAGGATCTTCTTGAAATTTATGTTTGTTTTATATGCAAAATAGTTCGAGTTTTATATTTCAAGACGTGAGTTGTCTGCGTGAGAACACTTCGTAGACGTTAATCAAATTTATGATCCAAGAAATGTTCGCATGCCTCTGTCAATTTGCCTTATATTACGATTTTTTTTTACTGTGAAACGCTGTCTAGAACATGGGAACGATTTTTGTGCTAACTTTAATATACTTAGTTTATTAGTCTGGATAATGAATCAGAACAATCGCGCAGGTTTTCAACCCCATATCTATACGCTTGATCTTCAGCAATCTGGCCGTCTGCAGTCGGCAGTCCAGAGATCTCCGTTTTTGGTTCTGTTGTTCCTCGGAACAGAGTGCTTATCAATTTGCCAAAATGTCTGTAATTTTCTAATTTTTGGCTGAAAATGGTCTTAAACGATTTGGTTTTCACTCACTGATCAAGAAGCCGTAAGGTAAATGTCCCAATTATCGACACAATAGCGTGTTCCTCAAAGTGTCTAATACATTTCGACTTCAAAGAATACTGTTATATGAATGAAATATTCTGCTTCTACTTCTCTGAACCCCCTATTTTGATAAAAGTACAAAAAACGAACATATTGAAAGGGGTAAATATTATAAAAAAAATGAATGGTGTCTCAAAGCAGATGTACCCATTATCGACACCGGAAAAATATGAATTACCAATCATCGACATACATCTGCACCAAATATCTACAGTTTGGGAAATCCAGATTTTGGCATCAATAATATGTTTGTATTTAAAGAAATATTGATATATTTAGTGAAAATAACTGTTTAAAAATGTTCACAAAAATTAAAAAAATATGAGATATATAAATTCTCTGCTTAATATGAAAAATATTTGATGATCTTTGGTTAATCCTTAGAAATTTACGTTTTCACTTCAGATACTTCCTATAAGCCACGTTCATTCAACTTTTTAGGCTCGGTAATTCTACGTGTTTCTCCTCTGTCCTAACTCAATTTTCTTTTGTGTCATTTTCAAGGGCTCTCTCATTTGATTCACTATTTTTTGCATTTTGTATGCTTGCTTCACCAAGAACTTGGGCTTCAAAAAGATAATCTGTAATCCCCCCATTCTTACCATTCATATCTTGATGTAGCCCACAAACATTTATATCAGTGTCGGAGTAATCACGGTCATAACAATCCATTAGTAAATCTACACCCAAATTCTCTTCCCTTACATCCAAGAGAGACGAATTCAGGGAAAAGTTAGCGATTTCTATTCTACTCGATTCAAAATTATTATTTGCGTCAGAAGTTGCTTCCGACGGGACACAGTATTTTTCATGTGTGCATTGCAGTCTTCTAGACATTTTGTAATCATGAGATAACTGGAAACTAAATATGACCAATTATCCCCACATAAATGTGCGTAGGTATGATCGACAGTCATCAAAAAATGGATGATTAACATTGGGTTTCACAAAGCTTTGATAGCTCTTAATTGCCGAATTAGTGCGATTCTATGTCGATTTTCAGTTCATTTTTCATACAACCATCGAATTAAATCCACGATTAAGCTAATCGAAGCTTCGTGAAACCCAACATAAATCATATAAATGGACCACAATCGAATGTCGATGAGTACTGAGAGCAATTTTGAATATTCTATGAGCTGATTATCAAAAGATAACAAAAATAGTTTAATGAGTTCTCCATATAATTGATTATTTTTACTTATAGTATGAGTCTCAGCCGTCGACAGAATATTGCACCTTTTATCGACATAGTGTTGAACGTAGTATCGACATCAAAATTTGTTGTACTTTTATCATGTAATTCGATGGAAAACAGTGTGTCGATAATTGGTACACTGGAAATTGTGGATCTTTTGGGTAGGATAACGAAACAATCGTATACAGGAAAATGGAGTTAACGTTTCTGAAAGTTAATCAAAAATCATCCTCTGCGACTCAAATATCGACATAGATGTCGATATCTGGGACACAATATGTTTCAGAAGTACCATTTATCGACACACAAATTTCTCATAAAATATGATACACATTAAATTTTTTTTAATAGAACTGAATACAGTTAATCGTCTCAAGTTAATTATTCTTCAAAAAATTTAATTTCACCTTCATTCGTTGAATCTGGGGAGACATAAATGAAGAGTGTGGACTTATCAGAATAGCAAGGAAAACATTGCTCACTCGATGAAGACCGACATTCGGCCAATTAACAGCTGATTTTTCGCTGAGGATGCTTAAGAGAAATAAATGGTGTGAACAAATTCATTCAAGAAACTATAAAGTAGATAATTGTTGAATTAAAATTTGTAAGGAAATTTTCTTCGTCTTGTTTTATGGAAAATAAACGGAAGTTGTCGATAATTGGGACACTGTCGATAATTGGGACATTTACCTTAGTCCAAATTGATTCTGTCCGGCCGGCCGTTAACAAGATTACTCTCGAACGGAATGAGCTAGACAATTGAAATTTTCAGAGTAGGTTTGGGACATAAATATCTCGTTTAGTTCGTCATTGGGTAAAATTGGCCACATGGTTTCGGAGTAATGAAAAGAAATGTTTACATTACAACTTTTGAATGATTTCGGAGATATTATTTTTCAAAATTTCAATAAAACATCCTAGTTCTATGTATTCACAGAATTCTCTGTCTGTGCTCACTGTTCATAAATGCCATCTAGCTATCAGGGACATGTCAATTCGTAGTTCGAAAATATTTCCTGCTGGAAAACAAGTATCTTATTCTTTAATTTGTGAATATATACAAGACTGTTTTGGAACCGAAAATAATATTGAATATTGACTGGTTGCATATTGAATAACTTATATATAAATTCGGGATGATGTTTCAGAAGATTTAGAAATGGATAATTTTGATGATGTAGTTTATGAAGGCACACAATAGGAAAGAAGAAGATAATGGAATCATCAAAAGATATTACTGTTCGTTGAGAACTGAGGTAAATATTACCTTTTACTTCCTTAAGTAGTGAGACATGTTCCTATATACAGTATTTTCATAATGTTGCTAGCAAAAAAATGCTGAAGTATGGATCTACATTTGTGTATCAAATATTTTTTCATGAGTTAAGGTTCATAATACTGAATGAATGTGTTAGTGGTATGAACTATTAAATTATGAAAAGATAATATTTTGTTCGTCAGCCTCTGCCTACTCAAATATCAGGAATAAATGAACAATCTGGTATGATTGTCTGCAGCATTGCTCTAGATATTTCGATGATACTTTACTTATTATTTTAAATGATAATTTTTTGAAGTATTGAAGCATTGAAGATTGCTCATTTAATCTTGATAAATAAATTATTATTTGAATTGAATTTCCTTTATGATGCAGTTCTGTCATAAGAATCCATTGATATCATTCCCAACTCTGAGAAAACAATACTTCGGAGATATATTTGTCAAAGTTTGAACAAGAGCGCCAAAGCTCCTGTCCACAGGGCCTGAACCAATTTTTGATGAAAATGGTCAAACGATTAGGTTCGACTCACAGATGAAGAATCCGTGGCCAATATGGATTCTGTCCGGCCGGTCCGGCCGGCCGTAGACACGATAACTCTCGAACGGAATGAGCGGCTGAGTTTGTTATTGGGCAAAATCGGCTGGTGATGGTTTCGGATTAACGAAAACATTTTTTTTTACATTACAAATTTTGAATTAAATTTTTTGTATGCTGCAGTTTCATTAGTAGAATCCATTGATATCATTTTCAACTCTAACAAATTAATAATTTTGAAGATATATGTTGGGTTTCACGAAGCTTCGATTATGTTAATCGTGGATTTATTTCGATGGTTGTATCAAAAATGAACTGAAAATTGACATAGAATCGCACTAATTTGGCAATTAAGAGCTGTCAAACCTTCGTGAAACCCAACGTTAATTTTTCAAATTTTCAATATTAAATCGTAATTATGATTTCATAGATTGCTGTACCTATCGAAAATTATCGTCCGTATCTATGAATTGTCCTGATTTTCTCATCTACAGATGAGGGACATGTCAAAAAAAGTATGATTGAATGCAAAATGATCAATGAAATAACATCAGTTATTGTACATCGCTCTTGGATAATCCATATGATGAAGATGATGATGATTATGGAAATTTATACTTCGGTAAGTTAATCAAATTGGGTTCAGGATATCTCCAGTAAAAACAAAACTGGAATATTACCTAAAACTCAATTGATATCTATCATATAATTTTCATAGTAGATTTGAGGAATGAATATGTCCGATAATTTCGCTATTGGGTAGAAAAGGTCTGGTGGTTTCGGATTAATAATTTTTGACACTCTTGTTGAATTTAATTTCTGCTATGATGAAGATCTATTGTAAAAATTCATTTATATCATTCTCAACTCTGAGAAACCAATACATTCGGAGATATGATTTGTCAAAGTTTGAACATGAACGCCGAAGCTCCTGTCCATAGGGCTTTTCCACTTTCTAACGAAAGTTATTCCAGTGAAAATTTTTGCGTGCATGTTCTGGGGAACACTACTTTTCATTTTGCCCAAATGTCTGTAAAATTCGAATTTTTTGCCGACAATGAACTCAAACGATTAGTTTCGCTTCCCTGATGAAGAATTCGAGGTCAATTTTGATTCTGTCTGGCCTTCCAGCCGTCCGGCTAAGATAATTTGAGAACGGAAAGAGTTATCGAATTGAAATTCTCAGGGTAGGGGGCGTCTCCCTATACGACGGACAAGCTGATTAGTGGGCATAATCGGCCCAATGGATTCCGAATAATAATCACTTCGAGTCATTAGGTCCCATCAACTGTGAAGGCCGCTTGCAGCTCATCTCCTTTGTTAAGGGACGCTGTTAAGGCAGGACGAAGAACTACTCCGAGGAACGAGCGATAGGTTTTTTAGCGAGTAACCAATCAAGCACTCACACTCCTGAGAGAAGCGGACCCTCTCAGGTCGAGCCTATAATACGCTTTTCCTCTCGAGCGATAAAAAAAATAAAAATAATAAATATGATTGTTATTTAATATAAGTAATTCAAATTGGCTCGCGAACGGCACGAGTACGACCAAATATATTCATTCGAAATTGACTATGAATTTTAAAGGAGCATGACCCTATTTATAAAACAGAATTCCTTTACATGCTAGCCCATACAACACCAAAAACAGCGAGCATATTTCTGCGCATGCGTGGTTCACTCATCACTGAATGTCCCCTCTATATTCTGCTTGCCACCCGAAATCACGATCCTGTAACATTTCCGGTTCAGGAGATATCGATACTTTCATCCGCACATGCGTAGTCTCTTCTGACAGGATTTTGTGGCAGGACAGAAACTCTACACACAAAAACTCAAAGATTTCCTCAGCTCCCCTCCAAGTCATTTCCACTTGGACACTATATAAAGTGACTCAACAACTACAAAATTAGAAACTAACAAAGAGCCATTTTTACTGACATTATTAATGATGAATAATGTTTTGGAAAATCTTAGCTAAAAGCGGCTAATAAACGATCAATATTATTGTGAAATGTGGGTTGCACAATATAATGACGGTTGCCCCTAGACGGTCAATAGTATTGTACAATATGTTGGTTGGTTCAAACATTTATATCGTATGGAGGTGATATTGATGGTTGTGCAATATATTGTGGTATTGCGCAACCTTTCAATATCGCTCACACACGATCCATTATATTGCACAAACCAAAATATTGCACAATAAAATTGAGCGTGTATGGGATGCATAAGTTGTTGGTGTCAAGGTAAAATATTTATTCATTCAATAAATACAAACAATGTTATATCCAAAATTAGTAATACTTTATATGGAACACCGTGCTATCATTTTGCCCAAATGTCTGTAATTTTGAATTTTTCGCAGAAAATGATCTCAAACTATTAGGTTTGACTTATCGATGAAAAATCCGAGGTCAAATTTGACTATATTCGCCCGGCCATTCGTTGCCACGATTACTTTCGAACGGAGATAGATAGCGATTAGCAATTTTCAGAGTAGGTTGCGCATCTGAATGCTTTTTGGTAATTACTCAAAGGAACACCAGACTGCCTAGTGATAATTTCTTCACACACATATGACGATTTTGCTCAACTCGTGTTCTTAATCGATCTTCAACGACCTCTTCAGAAACTTGAGATCTTCCTGTAGATATTCTATTATTGACATCCCCAGTCTGAGTAAATCGGTTTACACCAGCTCTGATGATGGGCTTTCAGAGAGGATTCTTGAATTTGAACATCTGGAAATTTCAAAATGAAAAATAGCGATACCGTTGTTAATAAATCAACAAGTTCAGAGATTTCCTGCCAATAGGGTCTTCATAATGGCATCGTATAATTAATATACTTATGCATATATTTCACAATTCAAATTGACCCCAGGGGATCTCCTTGATTTGCCGAGAAGCAAGAGCAGACGCGTTTCTGGCGTCTTGGCCTTCATCAGTAGGTACTCTGTAGCTTCCCAACAAATTCAACTAAACTGAACCGTGTTAAGCCTCTCACAGCCGACATGAGCAGTTGTACATAAATGCCCACGCCACCTATGAGACAAAACAAGGAATTCAGCCTTTCCCCACTAGTGAATATTTGAAGCGTGAAAAGGCGTGGGGAAAGGCTGACTTCCTTGTTTTGTCTCATAGATCACTTGGGCATTTATGTATAACTGCTCATGCTGGCTGTGAGAGGCTCAACACTGTTCAAATTAGTTGAATTTGTGGGGAAGCTACAGAGAACTGATGAAGTCCAAGAAGCCAGAAACGCGTCTGCTCTTGCTTCTCGGCAAATCAATGAAATCCTCTGCGGTTTCTTTGACTTGTGAAATATATGCATAAGTTTATTAATTATATATAATTAATAAACTTATGCATATATTTCACAAGTCAAAGAAACCGCAGAGGATTTCATTGATTTGCCGAGAAGCAAGAGCAGACGCGTTTCTGGCTTCTACGAAGCCATTATGAAGAACCTATTGTCAGGAACACTCTGGACTTGTTGATTTATCTGGAATGTACTATTACAGTAATAGGGCATTACAATACTTTTTTTGGCGCTCTAGTTCCTCGGAACTGAGTGCTTATCAATTTGCCCAAATGTCTGTAATTTTCGAATATTTCGATGAAAATGGTCTTAAACGATTTGGTTCGACTCACTGATCAAGAATCCGTGGTCGAAATTCATTCTGTCCGGCCGGCCGCAGGCACGATAACTCTCGAACGGAATGAGCTAGAGAGTTGAAATTTTCAGAGTAGGTTTGGGGGATAAATATCTCGGCTTCGGAGTAAAAAAAAAAATTTTTTTTTTACAAAACAAATTGCAAAATAAATTTTTTTTAATAAGCAGTTTAATCAAAAGAATCCATTCATATCATTTTTAACTCTAACAAGCTAATACTTTCAGAGATATGATTTTTAAAAATTTCAATGTAAATCGTATTTCACAGATTGATAGAATTATTCTATGTATGAATTGTCATAATGTCAACTTGACAGAAGGGAATATTGTAACTTCAAAAATATTGGGGTTGAAATACTCGTATTTTAGCGATGCAACGGGGACCTCACCCGAAAAAGTTTGAAAATATTACGTAAATATTGAAAGCATAATTCTGTAGTTCGAGAGAGGAGAAAATTTGGTGAACGTAGGTAATTTTTTATTATTACTTATCTTCTTTCATACATGTTTTATGGAATACCTACTATTTGTAGGTACTTTAAACCTGTTTTGGGCAATTGTCATACGAAACTTGATTTTTTGGCGCTCTAGTTCCTCGGAACAGAGTTCTTATCAATTTGCCCAAAGGTCTGTAATTTTGGAATTTTTGGCTGAAAATGGTCTCAAACGATTTGGTTCGACTCACTGATCAAGAATCCGAGTGCGAAATCGATTCTATCCGGCCGGCCGACCGGCCGTAGGCACGATAACTCTCGAACGAAAAGAGTTAGCGGATTGAAAATTGCAAGGTGGTTTTGAAGCGTAAATATCTCGGACAAGTTCTTTAATGGGCGAAATCCGTCAAGGGGTTTTGGAGTTATGGCCGATTTTAGTAAAAATATTTTTTATGAATATTTCCGAAACCGATCACTCGATCTATCTGAAATTTAGCATCAAATTGTAGAATCATGACCTTTATACGCATGTGAAGTTTTGTATTGATCACATTATCGCAAAGTGTCAAAAAAAAAATTTGAAAATGAGGTGCAGTTCTCATTCTCATGATTGCTCATTTAATCTTGATAAATGAACTATTATTTGAATTGAATTTCCTTTATGATGCAGTTCTATCATATGAATACATTGATATAATTCCCAACTCTGAGAAACCAATATTTTCGGAGATATAATTTGTCTGTTTGAACTAGTTTTTCTAATTCACAACCCAATAATTTTCACGATATCGGAAACAGAAGGTTCACGAATTTTATTAAGAGTTACAATAAAATAATAACGGCTGTCAACTTCGAAATTCTGTGATAGCAATAATAATAAAAATAATTTTTTATTGATCCATCATTCACAATTTACACTGTATTGGACACGTCAGAAGAAAAAAAATTCAATTGCACACACACAATATCCCAAGTTGAAAAACTGTAGGCCATAAGAAGAAACATAATATGCACGTTATAGTAATCAAGTTCTGTATAATATGCCATTGAGAAAATTCTTTAACTCTGAGAGCTCATAAAAAACCTCCAACCTGAGTATGCTGATTAGTTTCCTTTTGAATACACTTAAACTAGTGGCATTTCTTATTTCAAGAGGCAGTAAATTGAAAAAATAACATCCTGCATACTCGGGAGTCTTTCTATATGTATGGTAAGTAAATCTACTAACCGCCGTATTCACAAAGCATTCAATCTCCGTTAAGCCTAACTGAGGTCCACAGTTAAGGATGAATTGGGGATAATAAAGGACAATAAGGGATAAAGGTGGTGAAACAGGCTAAAACAGGCATGTTTCACCACTGTTAAATACTTTAACTGAGGTTGCGACTCAAATTTATCCTTAAATGAGGACCTCAGTTAGGACTTAACGGATATTCAAACACTTAACAATGCTTTGTGAATACGGCGTCTAGTCTCAGTTGATCACCCTTTCTAGTGTTGTAATCATGTCTATCACCAACCTTTTCAAACTCTTTCTTGTTTTTATACGTACGACAGAGTACCTTCAGGAGAAATATACATGGCAAGGTAAGTATGTTATCTTTCCTGAAAGTTTCTCTGCAGGATTCCAATGGACCTAAGTTGAACATAAGGCGAATTATCCTTTTTTGAGCGATAAACACTCTTCTACTTTCAGTTGCATTACCATATACTATTATATTGTAACTTATTCTTGAATATAGTTTAGGACAGAGAACACAGGTCAGTAGTGATAAACAATAATCCAAAGGCAACTTCTATGCTACGAGCATTTATAAAGATACAAGGATACCATCTGTTTAGTGCAATATATTTTAGCCTCTCTCAAAATCCTCGTAAATTCCTGTTTACAATCTGGTGTCGGACGACAATTTCCTTCGTCACAACCAGCTCTAATTAGTCTCAATTCCTACTATCTACTTGTTAATTAAATTTCATGGTCACCTTATTTCGAACCATGTCAGATCACATTCTTCTAACCCTGCTTGACCTGTTCTAATAAAGTTTGCGAATAAACCAGATGATCATTGGGCATATATTCTCGATTTAATTACGCCTTCGACTCGCTTGAAATGAATACTTGAACCCTATGTATCTGGAACCTAATCGATGATTGATTCAAATTCCAGAGCCGAGTATGGTATGCCTTCTCGTCTATCAGAATATCGAGATACTTCGATGATTGGGTGGAGCTCCAGAAGATACCTTATATTACACATTCCGTCATTTGAGACACAGAATCTATGTATTGTGATTAAAAGTTTGGTGTATCTTCAGATATATACTGACTGACAAAGAACCTGCAACACCCAGAAGGGGCTATTCAATTTTTCCTTTTTTTTTTTGTAAAACAGATAGAATAGCAAGGAGTAAATGATTGAAATTTAAAGCAAAAAAACGAAGGGTTTACAAAAAATTATTACATGAAAAAACCAAATTTTAGTCATTTACTCCTTGCTATACTATCTATGTTTTACCAAAAAAAAATTAACCAGCTCCTTCTTGGTGTTGCAGTTGCTTTGTCAGTCAGTATATCTCAGAATAATCATTTATTCATTGATGCCCATCTGAAAGCCTTCAAAGTCTCTGAAACAGTAATTGTAATTGACTGCCGTTGAAGCGTCAATCAGTGAACTTGCTTTTGGTGTTTCTCCTGATACAGAATGACTATACAGGGTGTCTCACCGGGAGAACCCATTAGAAGTTTACGGAAAAATATAGTCCATCTAGAAAGGGTCCGGATAAAGCAAAGCTCAATTGTAATTATTTAGTAAATTCAACTTATTTACACATAAAATCTCAATTTAATTGTAAACACTTGACTAAACTTCAAGATACACCCGACACTAGATCACCTCTATAATTTTAGGTGATGGTAGTCCAGGGCTGTAGAACTGACTGAATTAAATCATCTTTTTTTCGTGGCGCTACTCGTTATACTTCAAACTTCATGGGTGCCCATATGTTTTCATTGGGACTAAGATCTGGTGAAGCTGCTGTCCATGGTATTGTTGTCACTTGCTGTTCTTGAATCGAAGCTTGAGTATAAGCCGAAGTATGGCATTTCGCATTATCCTGCTGATAACTCTCCCCTCTGGAAATAAAAAATGCGCCGTTTCAAGGGGAAAATCGATTAGAATGCCACAATACTTAAATATCAATGGTACCATTAAGTATACAGAGAGGCGTAGCTACACGCTGATATATTGTTCCCAAAACCATTGTTTTATATGGGAAATTTGGACATTTGAATGGCAACAGGTTGTTATGATAGGATTCATAAGGGGATTTTTTTTTGGTTTCCTTGATATGTAGCCTTGTCTTTTCAGTAACATACGGACGCTTTCTCGACATACTTTTATATTTCGTTGATTTCCAAATCTCTTAGCCAATAAAGCGTTTGAATTGTTTCCTTCAATCTGAAACGGTCTTCCTGAAACTGGTCTATGCCTCTTATCTATGCGATTTTATATCCTCTTTATTGTCTCATATACTGCACTTTTTCCGAGTTAACTCAATTGCACTAATTTTTTTACGTTTCGAAAACCTTTTCTATACAAATGTACTCTACCTGTTTTCTTTTTTCTAGTTGCGACATTATTTCATAAATTGTATACCTGTGAACAATCAACAATATTTGACGAATAGTGTTGCCATGCAACTATCGGCACAACCTATTTTAACAAATCAACAAGTCCAAAGCGTTCCTCCCAATAGGGTCTTCATAATGGCTTCGTATAATTAATATACTCTTGCATATATTTCACAAATCAAATAAACCTTAGGGGATTTCATCGATTTGCTGAGAAGCAAGAGCATACGCTTTTCTGGCTTCTTGGCCTTCATCAGTACTCTGTAGCTCCAGAGACCATCCATTGATATCATTCGCAACTCTAACAATTCAATACTTTCGGAGACATAATTCCCCAAAATTTCAATAATATATGGTACATCTATGCTTTCACAAAATGCTAATTCTATCTGTCTGTGTTCCATCTGTTTGCGGTAGATGTCGTTTAGTCCAGTTTGAAAGGTAAATGTCATGTCAAACGAAACTGAAAGTGTATTTTTGGAGAATTTGTTTGAAGTAAGCATGTAAACAATGTGAAATTTGGATTCGCTAAGTTCATAGGCAGAGTTTTTTGGTTAGTGAGTCGAAAATGAATGGTGCAAGAAAGTCGAGCATTCTCTAATTATGGAACATTTGGAACGGAATTTCCAACTAATGTACAGGTAGTGATTCCTCAGTAACACTATTTAAGATTTCCTACATGACTATTCTGGTTTGAGTTCTCTCTTGACTGACTACATTAGATTTGTTTCGTGAATAAAACTGGCTATTTCATTTACTCAATTTTTCAGAAATACTACTGATAGATTTGAAACACTTGTAGTCAAAATTGGACCGTCATATAAAGATAAGATGCAAAGAGATTTTAATTTCTATCATGATGTAGTTGTATCATAATAATCCATTGAAATCCCAACTCTGAAAAAACAATACTTTCGGAGATTTGATTTGTCAAAGATTGGACAACAGTGCCAAAACTCCTGTCCACAAGGATTTCCCACTTTTTGGCGGGCTTGTTCCTCGGAACAGAGTGCTTATCAATTTGTCCAAATGTCTGTAATTTTCGAATTTTTGACTGAAAGTGGTCTTAAACGATTTGGTTCGACCGATCAAGAATCCGTGGTCGAAATCAATTCTGTCCGGCCGGTCTGGTCCGGTAGGGTCCGGTCGGGTCCGGTCGGCCAGTCGTAGGCAGGATAACTGTCGAACGAAAGGAGTTAGAGGATTGAAATTTGCAGGGTAGGTTTGGAGATTAAATACCTCGGACGAGTTCGTTAACGGGCGGTTTCGATGCAATGGCCCTTTCTATTAATACATTTTTTATGAATATTTCCGAAACCAACAACTCGATCTATCTGAAATTCAGCAACAAAATCTAAAATAATGACCTCTATGAGCAGGCGAAGGTCGTAGGTTATCAAAAACTTTTTTTTTATACTTTGTTTCTACAATTACATCACAAATTTCAATATAATTTTTTTTTAAGATGCAGTTTCACCATAAAAATCCATTGATATAATCTTCAACTCTAACAAACCAAAACTCAACAAGCCTATAATTGCGGAGATATGATTTTCCGAAATTTCAATAATGAATCGTACTTCTATGTTTTCACAGAATGCTGTACTTAATTATTTTATCTATGGATTATTATATGATGTTCTTACATGTCATCTTATTTTCCTATGAGAGATAAATGTCAAAATTACTTCTGGTTCGTTATTCTTGATATAAAATACACCTCTTGTTCTAGTAAACAAAGTATGGTTGAATGCAAAATGACCAATGAAATATATATATATTCTTTTGAACTTGAGCATTACAATTTGTTTTGTATCTAACAATAAAGCATGTGTATGAAAGAAGTGTTAGCAGAGGTTAGTGTAACGGGGTACCATATTATTTGATATAATATGATACTAGAGCTTAGGGAAAAAACCTCAGCAAAAAAACCCTATCTCCCCGTTAGTGTTGTGATTTATGAAAATTGATTTTGTTAACAAAATATGCTGAAATATTAAATATTGAAGGGCATCAATGAAATAAACTTAGGTATCGTAGAATTTAGAGGATATGATATTATAATTTTAAGGTGATAATATAATGCCCTTGGATAATTCATAGTATCGATTATTCTATCATCATATTATGATGATGTTAATATATTATTTGGTAAAATACATCATCAAATTGGGTTCAGAATATCTCCAGTTAAAACAAAACTGCAATATTGTTCAAGTTATAATTGATATAACATAATTTTCAGAGTAGATTTGAGGAATGAACATCTCGGATAAGTCCACTATTGGGGAGAATCGGTCTGTTTGAATTTAATTTCTTTGCGTTGTCAAATACGAGTGCAAATGCCTACTTGGATATCGACTGTAGAAAAATCATTTGATGTGTGCACCATGATTTCGTTCAGTGAACGAATGCTTATTTGGAATAGTGAGTGTTTCCAAACAAGTTTGGTCGTGTGTAATTCAAATCAACCCAAACAAGTTATGTCTTTATTGATGGCCGAATTTGTCCTGTAAGAGAAATGAGCACCTGACGCGAATTAGCATACTTGTTATTATTTATTCGGTAATAATGCGATCCTGTTATCGACTATTACAGCCAACAAACGATAATAACACGTCATTTGATTGAGATGGCTTTGTAAGAGCGACAATGTGTGAATTTCATGGAATATTAACGTCAAAACGTTGAAAGGAATGATTCTGAATAATAGTCATGCCGTCTGGTATGTTTGGAGTGGTAGGTATGACTGACACTACCGACAGCATTTCAGGAGATATTCAATGTCATCGCGGAAATAATTGTGGGTGGAGCAGGAGTTATGTATTCGAACGGATGGATGGAGATATTAGCCTTTCATTGATTGCCCTCTATACGGACAGTTGGTGTTGTAACTACATAATTTCATCCACTGAGAAAAAATTATCATTGCCACAATAGGAAAAACCGTAAAACCAATGATCTTCTCCTAATAAATAGGCGACAATGATTCGAAGCATTCACCTAATGGACTAAGTTTCATTATAAACAAGTAGTATATTTTAATAGTGGTAGTGAATATTTCTCATGGATTCAATTTGATTGTTCAGAGAAAAAATGGAATTCGATTTCATAAGAATAATGAAACTGTATGATAAAACTGAATAAAGCTGCCATATGAATGGAATGTGTTAGTTTAATCACGATAACGTTACAGCTTTATAAAAAGTATGTGAAGATAATGAAGATAGGATACTCATTATTATGCTCTTTCTTTGGGATGGTTTTGCAAAACCAAATAATGACAACATCAATATAATGTTACATTTTCATAGTACTTACCAAAAAAATTCCATTCGGATTTTCATAAAAGAATGAAATGATCTCATTGAATCTCCAAATTTAATTTTTCGATAAGGTTTAAAAAATATAGCAGTTTCAATTATAGATATATATTTGAAAAGATTTTGAAATAATACATTTAGTGGACATATAAAACATAAAAAAAACAATAATAGTAGAATCCTAATATCACAAAAAAAATAAATTAAGTACTTACGTAGGTACCTAAGTTCACAATATGCAACACCTTATACATAATATATTGTCATACAGATATGTGGTCTTAACTGAATCTAACCTTACATTTCATGAGTCAAGAATTTGGGGTTATAACCAATTCTCTGTTTGGAGAGGCGTTGATATCTGTAGATGTTGAAGGAGTACTCAAGGTGTCGTACGATGATACCTGGAGGATGAGAGAAATTCAATTAACATTTCGATCAAACAAGTTCAAATTGTCCAAAAATAAATTTGACTCGGAAGAGAATAAGATAATATGAGGAATGCTGTGGTTAGGTTATGTCTTTATAAGTATCTCAAAAAAAGGTAACTGCAATTAATTTTCCTTCAGTGTTAAAAAGACTAAAATATTTTTTTTTGATAGACTACTACTCCTATAGGTTTTTTTTTCTGTTTTTTATACTATAAAAACAAAAAAATTATATTTTATACGCTTTCGAATATCAATTTCAAATTACATATATATAATAAAAGAATATATTCTTACCTCAAAATGCACAAGATAAACTTCGAATACTTCAACTGATGATCACTCTGTTCTCGCATCTCATATGCGCAATCATGATGGCATCAAGCTCCCAAAATTCTGTAATAAATCAAAGTCGAATAAGATTTTGAGTTAGTGGAATCCTTCTCAAAAGTCCTCGAGAATGTAGATGAGCGTCTCTAAGTCTTCGACGAACTGTTTCGATCGAAACCAAAACACAAGCCGCGTTCAAACAGAGCTGTTGCATGATTCGACGAGTACGCAGAGGCTCTCTACGGATAGACACAGTCAGAAACAGATCTTGTACAGGAGTGGTAGATCTCGAGCGTTCACTTCTCGGTCTTTCAGTCACTTTTATAGTTTCTCGATATCTATGGATGAGCTGGAAAACTACGATTCCACTAATTAGAAAAAAATCGCAACATATCTCTGATAACGTCCCCCGTATTGATCATACCAATAATCCCATTGGCTTACTCCGCACTTAGTTTACGTCTAGGCATTATTGCAAAACAAATTTTCAGATTTTCAAACGATGTTCATTGTAAGATTGTAAAACAATAACTGATTTAATATTCTCAGATATGCAACGACAAGAACTTGACTGAAACTGGAAAAGTTATCAAAGGAGGAGCAAAAAAATGTGGAAAATCTCTGTGGACAGGAGCCTTGACGCTCTCGTTCAAACTTTGCCAAATCATCTCCGGAATTATTGGTTTATCATAGTTGGGAATTATATAAATGGATTCTTTTAATAGAACTATAATAAAAATTGGTTCAAGCCCTGTGGACAGGAGCTATTGGGCGCATGTTCATCTTCCTTGTGGCCCGTACTGACCAGTAAAGAAAAAAAGCAGTATCATGTTGAATACCTTAATATTATTCTGGAACACAAATTTTCCATTACAATAATCTTCATCTAGCTTCTATTTAGTATCAATTCCTGTAGAACGTGATCATAATAAGTGTTTTCCATATAATAAAATGTGTTTGAACTTGGTATGTAGGAAATCTGACATCAATTATTGGAATTAATTGATTTGACAAACAGCCGTCAAATGAGGTAAATAGATTTTTGTGACGATTTTCTGTGACCATAGAACGTCAAAACACGCTGGAATGTGAATTTTAAGCAATATCTTCTGGAATTGAGATCGTATCGAACTGAAATTTTGCACACTCGTGTAGAATGCTTGATTTAACGTCGGTACAAATTTTTTTATTAAAAAATTTTCCAACTGCCCGATCCCAACAATACTTAGATAATATTATATCCATAAATTAAGCATTTCATTATTGCATTTCTTGAAATAGGTACCTTTTCAAGTCGATCAACATCGTCCTTCTTTCGACGTCTAAACTATGACTTGATTCTTTATGTTTATGTCTTTGAATTTGTTTTCGGTGGAATTCAAAGAGTTCATAGAATAATCGATGAAAATACTGAGAGAGACCCAGGAAATTTGACACATTTTGTCTTATATCTCCAGAAATTGAAATCGTATAGAGCCAAAATTTTGCACAATGTTGCAAAATACTACAATTGACGTTAGTACAAGTTTTTGTTGCAATCTGATGAATAGTTCACGAAAAAAAAATTTTTTTTTCGAAAAAATTAAAAGAAATATTTTTTTAAAAGTTACCAACATTTCGATCATAACAGAATTTTGCCAAAAGTTGCGCGTTTATATCCTCGAACTGACTACCAAGTTTCGATTCAACATCTTCTTTAGTTCCTGAAATATCAGGGAAATAACCTCAAAATTTGAAATGTCTATAACTTCTAAACCGTCCGGCCGATTTTGCCCGTTAACGAACTTAACCGTCGCATTTTGATCAGAAACCTACCCTGAAAGTTTGAAGTCGATAGGACCTTCGGTGCTCCTGTTATCGTGCCTAAGGCCGGCCGGCCGGACGGCACCCAAAAATCTGACACCGGATTCGTGATCAGGGAGTCCGAATTAGTCTATTAGCCAATTTTCAGCTCGAAATTCGAAAATTACAGACATTTGGACGAAATGATAGGACGATGTTCCCCTAGAACATGCGCCCAAAAAGAACCAGAATAAAAATTTGATAACGAACTTATCCTCAAATCTACTCTGAAAATTGAATGATATCTATTCAAACTTAGCCAATAGTCCTGTTTTGTTTTCACTGAAGATATTGTGAACCCAATTTGATAAACTTTCCAAAGTATATATTCCCATCAACATATGTATTATCCAAGGGCATATAGGGTAGGGGTATATCACTCAAAAATTATAATATCCTATAATTGGTCATTTTGCATTAAAACATTCTGTGTTTTCTAGAACAGAAATAAATTTGACATATCTGTTATAGGTAGATAAGATGAGATGTATGAACAGTGTACACAGATAGAATACAGACAGATAGAATTCACATTCTGTGAAAACATAGAATTTCGATGTATTATTGAAATTTTGAAAAATCATATCTCCGCAAGGATTAGCTTGCTAGTGTTGACAATTATATCAATGAATTCTTATGATAAAACTGCAAAAATTAATTTGAAATTTGTAATTAAAAAATAATTTTTTTTTTCGTTCACTCTGAAACCAACGAACTTATCCGAGATATTTATCTATCAAACCTACCCTGAAAATTTCAAATGTCTATTCAAGAGTTATTATGATAACGGACGAACAGCCGGACAGATTCGATTTTGACCACAGGTTCTTGATTAGTTAGGGGAACCAAAACGTATGAGACCATTTTCAGCCAAAAATTTGAAAATTATGGACATTTGGGAAAGCATTCTGTTCCGAGGAACAAGAGCGCCAAAAACGATTCCGATATAAGAGGGTAACATTTGATTTCTCATAAATGATCATTTGGGGGACAAGAATCGGCAACTTTTGAAACGGTCATAAAATTGCTGAAGTTCCTCAACTTTTGTGGAGCAGTATGTTTTTATTGTTAGACGATGACTTTTTCAACTCCAACTAGAGCAGTTTAGATTGATGATGAGCTTCAGTGAATCAATCCGTGCTTCTGTAACTCCCACTGTCAAATCCACAAGAATAATGTCTGGTCCTATATTGTCGTATCCTGTTTACCTGCAATCACCACAGAAATTCCTACATTGAATTACAAGACAACACTTCTTCGCCGGACAACGATTTCAAATATCCCATTATCGACAAATTCCTTAATTGGATAAAACCGTTGAATCGGAATATTCATGTAGACAATTCGTGGTATTCCTTCGCATTGAAAAAAACGCACGGTATATCCGAAAAGAAAGTGTTTACCGCCTAAGAAACGTCCAATTAACATAGTCCAGATTTCAATGAACTGATTACCGTGAAATCCTTCATTAGGCACACGACGGGCAGGTATTTTCCGGTAATTTCAGGTAATCGAGTAAACTGAATACGTTCTTGTATATCGAACCGTGTTTGTTCTATGCTGATAATTTGTTGAGTAAGTGGAATTTGATACCGTTTGACGTTTCAGACATGAAAAGTTAAGGAATTCTTATTTTCAGAGCATGGTGGTCTTTTTTGGTTGTCTCTATAGCCGAGCAAGGTTTTATTTGAATATTTATCTGCAAGTGTAGATAGATGTCCTGATTCATTATGCAGAATAAGGAAGTAGGAAGATACTCTGATTGAATGGCTACTATTGCATCAGTGAGGAAGCGTTCATTCGAGTTGAAGCATGAATTGATTAATTCTGTGGTTTATACGATACATTTCATTAAGCTCAATGAAAAATTATATACGATTTACACTTATTTATTCAATATTGTGACGCGTTTCGTCGACACAGCGACTTCATCAGACTACATCATACTAAATTCTTGAGTGTAAATCGTATATAATTTTTCATTGAGTTAATATGGATTTGCATCAAGTAAAAGCCAAAAGCATTAAATAAAAAAAAAAAAACATTTCATTAAATACTGGTTGACCCGACAGACGTTGTTCTGTCGTAGTGAGGGAATATTTAGTAATTGGAAGTTAAATGAGAGAAAAAAGGTTAGAAAATTATGAAAGGAGAAGCCATTTTTAATTCAAACTTTTTATAAAAAAATTAATTAATTACGTATTTACACATATAATATTGTTTATCTGATGGCATATATTAATGACAACGTTATGTCACTCAATGTTGATGCTCATTTTCTCACTATGTACCAAATGAAATTCTATATGAAAAACATGTGATCGTGAGATCAAGAAAGTTTAATCAAAATGCATTACTATATATTCAAAACTATTTACTATGAACGGTAAAAGAGTAATTACTACAATTTGCCATGTTAATTCCAATGGATTCTAGATTTTTTACATCAGCAGTTGATGCTTTTCTGTAAACTTTTAATCCTGTTTGGTTGTTGGCACCAAAAATTGCTTCCGATATTTTTTCTTTTGCTCTTTCGAATTTTCGATGTAACCTTCAGCAACAGTATTGTTTTTCCATTGAGGTGCATTAAAAAAAGTGACAATAACTTTTGGCATTTTACCAAAGGTGTGAATCACTCGGACTCACAATAAATAATTAACTTATCACCAAAATGCTTAATTCTAAGAACGTTAAAGCAATATTGTTCATTTGACAAGAGTACATTTGTTTCGATACCAAGTATCTTCTAATTATCATTCACAGGAACATGAAACACCGCTTTAATTGTAATGAACGGTATGTATTTATGTCTCTTGTACTTTGAGTATTTGAAAGGTATGATTAGAAGTAACGTGAAGGATTGAGTATTGGTATTAACAGTGATTCTGTCTCAAAGTTATCATATTATATTATATTCTATATTTATTTACTTTATGGACACCGTACACCGTTGACTTATTTGAGGTTAGAACATGAATTATCAGCTGACTAATAAAAGAATCGATACTTAACGGTACTGTTAGTTTTTGAGTAGTATCGATACTGTGTTTCTGGGTACCGAATGAGTATATAGTATCGACACTTTCAGGTATCGTTGCATCCTTTCAGCCACCATTCTGCCATAGTACACTAGCGCCCGAAATTTGAAAGTTGTTCTCTTGCTTTTCCCAGTTTCCTTGACAAATTTTCCTAATTCTTCTTCCATAATAACTTTCTAAAAAGTGTTGGGAAGGTATAAAAAAAATTATTAAAATCGGTTCAGTGATTTTTAAGTGATGCGATGATAAAGCAACACAGGACTCCATTTTTATTATATAGATATTCGTAACGGAATTTTTTCTTAGGACAGCTAGGAAATTATTCAGGGTGTGTCTCCAAGTTGTAGATAAATTATTCTGTGTTCTATTGTTTTACTGTAATACAAAATGAAGTTATGCCAATAATGAAAAACTCATTGAAATATATTGAAAACTTCAAGGGGACAATCCATCTCTAGTATAGAACTGCTTGCATACCATCAGGAATTCTGACCTGATAAGGATTTTCCCAAAAGTGTCTTCTCAATAAATAATTTAAGAAAATCATCTTCCATCAGGTGGCCGCCGATTCAACTTAAAATATTAATATTTCCATATCAACATTTCTGCTTACAAATGGCCAGTTTGTGTAATATATGAATTTATTTATGAAACACCCAGATTTTTTCCACACGAATACTATTTCATCTGGCCCATTGACCGGTTGATTCCTTTTCCAATTACTTATACTTTTTTTTGTTTCAGGTGAGATGCTTCTTCCTCTATATTACTGAAAAAGTTATATCTTCAAATTGTGAGTACGACAGGGCATTTCAAATCGTGAACTTACTCCTATAGATCAGTTGAAGAATAGACCGTTGTACTTCGGACAACTCGGGAAAACCTGAGAAGAACTAGCAAATTCTTGGCAACGACGAGGCAGATCTTTTTGCAAAACGAGGCTCTGAGACTTTGTCGGCTCAGAGCCTGTTGTCTAGATAACCAGAACTGAGTGAAAAGGGGAAACATCATACAAGGTTCTTGGATCTTTCCTCAGGACTAAGACACAGTATGTAAATACTGTTGAAAGACAATCTCTCAAATGTTCTGCACTGTTCAGGTGACTCTTGAAGTAACAACATATCGTTAGTTAGTGGCAAGTGCCGCCTTTATTTTCACTCGTTATTTCATTAAAGATTACAGAAGACCCCCTTAGACATTTCCTGCGAATGTCTTCCTCGAACTTTGAAGATCTTTCGAACTTGGTGGTACCGACTATTGAAATAAACGACAGTAGATTCTGAAGGGCTGGATCAGATCAGGATAAGCTCGACTTAACCTTACGACTTTGAGCCATTGGTGGTAGATGTTTTGTTGTTGTAACTAGAATCTCTAGGATTCCACAATACTGCATACTTTTGGTAAAGTTTTATCAATAATAATAATATAACTTTATTCACCCAACAGGAATAATCCCAATTATAGGGTAACATACATGGTACATTATCAAAATATGCCAAAAAAATAAAAAAACCAAAAATGATATCAGTTTTCTTAAATAATATACAAAAATATCAGTGACTAAAAGAAAATGTTCATTCTGAGTGCATTCGCACTCCTACACATACGATACACTGGTGCACGCACCAACAAGTTTGTACGAGGTGTTGGCAGACGAAAAGCAGGAGCAGACCTAGAGAGCATCCTTGGAATTGTAATGTTCATTCTCGACAACAATTAGGGCGAGTCGAGGTGACCCATCAGTAGCCCCCGGATAAATTTAGCACATTGGTTTCCATATCTTTCGGCCAACGATGATATTCGCATATCACTCATAATTGAGGAAAGATTAGCTCCACGTTCAGGGTATATACCTATTTGCCGAACCTATTTGCCCCACCTCCTATGGATTCGCTCGAGTACACTTAGATGACAGTCATATATTGGAAACCAAATGAGGCTACCATACTCCAATTTGCTGATAACGAGTGTGAAGTAAAGATTTCTCAATACCTCCAGATTGCCGAACTTCCTAGAGCACCTGAAGACAAAGCCCAGCATTTTACAAGTGGAGGCACTGAGTTCTTCAATATGCGGTATGAAAACTCAATTCAGCGTCGAACAAAATGCCGAGATCAAGTATTTGATCCACACTGGTAAGGGAACGATCACCAATGAAGTATTTGCCAACAAAAGGTTGCACTCTTCTCGTGAAAGTAATCTGAAAGCACTTTCCAAGTTCAACGTTATTCCATTCCTCACCAATTCCAGACGAATTGCAAAATAGACTGAAGCAGCTCCAAATTTTCCACACAACTTATCCTCCAGAACAGCTTCAAATCATCAGCATACGCCAAGGTCATGCACCCCAGGAAATTCAACAGATCGTTTATAAACACCACGAACAGTTATGGACCAAGATTATATCCCTGCGGAACTACAGATTCCAAAACATATTCAAATGACTCAAAACCATTATAAAACACATAATTGATTCTATAACTCAAGTAAGAACCAATTAGCTTCAAGTATGCAGGGCTGAAACCGAACGAAGAGAGTTTGCGCAACAGAATCCCGTGATGAACAGAATCTAACGAATTTTATTGTATATTGTTGTAGAGGGTAACGTTGCACTGTGACATTTACGTCTATTTTGTCCCCCCTCATCAGAGTTGTCGATGTCACCAACATCTGCAGCTCTCCTTTCAGTTCCAGAGTTCTGATGAAGTCCAATATACAGTATGGTGCAATTGAAAGGAATAAATTCGTTATTTCATAAACCGGCGACTTTAAGGAAAAATCCCGAAACCCGTCGATTTTTATTCTTAAACAGGCTATTCGTAAGGAAACCATTTTATTTTTGACGTCATTTTATTTTTGACGTCAAATTAAATAATAATAATAACATTTTATTAATTGTTGAAAAAAATAAAAAAATCAATTTTTGTTCATTATTGATATGGCTGAATAGGTATTTAAAAGACCTTTCAAATAATGTATTACAACACCCACCTTTCCATCTGAAAATTTTAGCGATGACGTCATCACGCTCACATAGATGACGTCAAAAATGAAAAGGTATCCTTATGAATAGCCCGTTTAAGAATAAAAATCGACGGGTTTCAGGATTTTTCCTTAAAGTCGCCGGTTTACGAAATAACGATTTAATTCCTTTCATTTGCACCATACTGTATATGGGATGGCTTCACGGAGGCTACGTCTTTGTTCCTGCAGATTTCTTACCAAATGCATTCCTTGCGTTGGTTTGAGATTGCGAGGAATTCCGTTATTAGGTGATAAGGAGTTTCATCTTCCTCCCAAGAGAATCTGCATTCGTCAGTTTCTGCTAACCCTAATCTCATCATATGCTTTCTAAGGCCGCAGAGCTCAGTGAGGAAACAAATAAGGAGGTGCAGCGTGTTCTTACTGAGGTCCATATATTACTTGGATCTGACAGTATCAAAGTTCTGGACAAATTTTTTGGAGTGATACATTCCGGAGAGAGATCTTCAGAAAATAAAGTTTTAGTAGTAGTAAACATTTTTGGTCTGTCCCCTCGATTGCAGAATGTACACACTACCAACCCTGCCAAGGTGCTGTCCACGAACGTCCAGCGCTCCCCTTTGAGTTCGCGCCAAAATCGATGGCCATCGGAGAAGTTTCTCGAACTGCTACACCCTTGGAGCGCGAAAATAGTGAACACCCAGCTCAAGAAGACACATGTGCAGTATTGACACCTTCAGCGAAGAGCCACTGTGCAGGTTGTGAAATGTGGAACAAAAAACGATCACTCATGTCATCTTCGAATGTGGAGCCACTTACAGCTAGAGACAAAGCAATCTGGGAATTGCCTGTACTGATGAAGGGGCCTCCAAATGAACTTAGAGCAAGAGATATTAAATCTCGTTAAGAAACAAAACATTTTCATATAGCAGATCACCTGGATAACACAATAAGTTCCATAGCCTGCAGTGTTAAGAGTGCAAGTTTACTGCTCCTAGTTACAATCTACGATCTTGGTCAGCCTAACGATCTTGAACCATAAAAAGCCGTAAATGAAAACACCTGGTCATGCAGTCACTTACGCATCTTCAATGAATCGCACGAAAATTCTAAATGATTCAGATCAGTATTACGTTTAACGGTGCATCGAAATTATCAAATTGACATTGTTTTTTCTACGTTATGGGACATGTCATATTGCACTTGACCCCCCACGAAATGGTCTTCGAATGGAAGACGCGTCCTGGTTTCGCGACTGTTCCATATGTGATTTTAATAGTCGCCATTATGCGAATAGCGAACAAGAAGTGCTCTACTCTCGGTATGCAATGGGAACGAATAGTAAAATACGCGGTATAATGAGCAGTAAGAGAATACGACAAGAGTTTAATTGGGTCGTTACTTCCAGCTTCAAAATTCGTTCTGATTGGCCGTTGTGGAATATGGAAATGTTTTTCGCTAGTTTCGGTTAATAATTTTCGATATTACTCGAGTCGTTCGTCAGATAATATTGCTAGATCGGCTTAGCGGAAATTTCGAATTTGGTATCGTTATTGCTGTTCAGTTTTGACAATCTGAATATCGTTATGGATGGTAGACATTCTGATATCAGCAAGAATTGGATAGATCGCTATTCTTGCAGAATATGAAAATGTAGTACTACGTACTCTTTTCCAGAAGCACACATTACTCGTTCAACAATAATGTGTATCAAACAATTTTTTTTCACGTTATGTTTTTCTGAAATCTTAAATGTCTATGCCCAGGGTGGTTCAGATTCACAACTCAACGGGGTAGGCGGCACTGCAATCGGTTCATTGAAATTAAACAACGGCTTGCCCGATCTCGAGGAAATTTTGTGTGTGTGTTTGAGAGGATCTCAAGGTAGTTTGGATTCACAACTGGACCGGGTAGGTGGCATTTCAATCGGTTTATGATGGAAATTCGAAACGGCTTGACCGATGTTGATGAAATTTTGTGCGTGTGTTTTTGATGGATCTAAGCGAGGTTTAGAACCACAACATACGGGGTAGGTAACGCTGCAATCTGTTTATGGGAATTCAGACACGGGATGATCGATATTGGTGACACTGTATGTATGCGTCTAAGGGTGTTTTAGATATACATATATAACTAATAACAAATTATTATACAGGATCTTTATAGATGATTGTAACTCCGTAGTTGGTTCTGAAACCCTCTCATTTTGCTCCTTCATACCATGTTATGCCTGCTGAACAAATTTGCAATGCCAGCCACAGAATATACCTTAATTCTGTGGAATTTGTTTGCATAACCTCACTTTCTACAATGATGAGTTCGCATTATGCTTGTAGAAGGTGAAATTTTCAAATAAATGAATTTTTGGGATAAAGTTTTTATTACCTGATATTTTGGGTGCATATCATGCATAACTACTGAGCCTAACTCCTTCTGTAGGTATACAATCATACTGGAATTTTACTCCGTTTTAAGGAGTTTTCTTCCAGAAAATATCAAGATGATGGTATCAAGAGTGGATTATTCATTACTTGGGATTCTATTCTCCAAAGCCTTTTTCATGAGATATCATATTAGCTATTGAACAGATATGAATAAATCTGTTCCTTTGTGTTTGAATTGAAGAATTTTTGAGAAGTGCTGATAACTGAATGCATATTGTTGAACTAATTTTAATGTTTGATTGCAGGTCATAAATCAATACAAATGGATAGAATATATTGAATAACTGTAAGATAACTCCCAATTTGGGAATTAAGTCATTTGTGAGAATTCTAACAATGAATTCACATCAAATGTTCAAAATGTGCACCATTGTTCTCAAGGCATTTATAATTTTTTTTTCGTTTGCTGTCAAATATATTTTTTAGCATCTATGGTCCAATATTAGATTTGCAGAAGTAGTGGGGGCAGTTCTCCATCTTGTTGAGAATATCACTGTATTTCTTCGTTATCTAATTGGTTTATGAATGGCTCCAGCATTATTCCTTTGTGCCTTTCACCATTGATGGTATCATGAAAGAAAACTGGGCCATATATTCTACGCCGAGAAACTGCTTACCACAAACCAACTTGTCGCAAATGTAATGGAGTCTCAATAAAACTATGGAGATTCTCAGATGTCCAAATTCTTTAGTTTTGAGAATTCACAACTCGACAAGTGAAACCAAGCCTCATCACTAAAAACACTTACCTAAGTTCAATAATCTATTGATAAGATTATTTAGAAACCAATGGCAGTGCTCTAGACGACGTGAAATATCTATTGGTAGGAGTTTCTGTACCATAATTATTTTGTAAGGGTACAAATTCAGTTTTTGTTTTCAATACTTTCTGGCCATTACTCAAGGGGACACCAGACTGTAAAGATAATTTATTCTGGGACATTTGAGTATCTTCTTCAACTCGTGTTCTCAGTTCTACAACAACTTCTTGGGAAACTTGAAGTCTTCCTGTCGATTTTCCCTTGTTAATGTTTCCTGTTTCCAGAATCTGTTTATAACACCTCTGATGTGGGCTTTCAGAAAAGATCTGAACAGAAGGATATTTCACAACGTATTAATTTTTACAGTCCTCTACAGAGTAAATCCATTCACCATTGTTTCACCAAATTTGGTAAAAACTTTTTATGTCCCAAATACACTGAAATTTTTAGGATTAAAATTTTTTTTTCGCGTTAATTTGACTTAATATCGAAAAAGCAGCCTAATATTCAATCATAAATTCTCACGTCGAAATATCTGCTTTTTTGAAAACTTAGGAACTTAGATTTCAACGAACAAAAACCGTTCGTTGAAATCTCTATTTTCTGATGTTCTAAAGAATAATATACATTTCTATGGTAAATTTTCTTAGAAAATTCTACGAAATAACGGGCAAGACCCTCCTAGTTCCTTCCCCACCTTTCTATGAAATACCTTTTGATGGGCTGAAATTTTTCATAGGTCACTCAGGTATATAAGTTATCATAAAAAATGGGTTCAAGCCCTGTGGACAGGAGCTTTCTGGCGTTCTAGTTCAAACAGACAAATTATATCTCCGAAAGTATTTGTTTCTCAGAGTTGGGAATTATATCAATGTATTCTTATGATATAACTGCATCATGAAGAAAATTCAATTCAAATAATAGTTTATTTATCAAGATTAAATGAGCAATCTGAGAATGAGAATTTCACCATGGAAGAAATCAAATTAAAATAGCTGAACTGAATTTGACTCTCTCTTATAAAACAGGATGAAATGTACGAGTATGAACGCAGATCATATAATAAAGCTTAGATAGAATAATTATAGCATTCTGTGAAAACATAGAATTACGATTCATTATTGAAATTTAGAAAAATCATATCTCCGAAAGTATTAGCTTGATGGAGTTGAAAATGAAATCGATGGATTTAAATGGTGAAATTGCATCTTAAATAAGAATTTAATTTGAAATTTGTTGCTTAAAAAAAAGCTTTTTTTTTCGTTACCCCGAAACCATCTGGCCTAGTTTGCCCAATAAGCAACTTAACCGAGATATTCATCTCCCTAACCTACTCTGAAAATTTCAACTGCCTAGCTCATTCCGTTCGAGAGTTATTGTAGAAATTTTTTTTTTAATTTTTAAAATTCTTTCTTGACATTTTGCGGTAACCTGGTCAATACAAAACTTCACGTGCTTATAAAGGTCATGATTCTACAATTTGATGCAAAATTTCAGATAGATCGAGTGATCGGTTTCGGAAATATTCATAAAAAATGTGTTTTACTAAAATTGGCCATAACTCCAAAATTGCTTGATAGATTTCGCCCATTAACGAGCTTGTCCGAGATATTTACGCTCCAAACCCACCTTGCAAATTTCAATGCTCTAGCTCCTTTCGTTCAAGAGTTATCGTGCTTACGGCCGGCTGGCCAGCCGGACCAGAACCAGATAAATTGCAGTGTATTTGGGACACAAAAAGGTAAGTTTTTATCAAATTCGGTGAGAAAAAAAAAATTTGTAAAAGAAAAAATTAAAAACCATAGAAGTGGTTATTTGCATTTTTCTCATAAAGTTTGAGGTTATGTGAAAAAAGTGTTAATACAAAAGTTGTAGATCTTTTTATTACCTGCAACTTTGCCATCTAACTTTTTTCCATAGGACTTTCAGTTTTGCCGGAAATCCAGATAATACGTTTGTTCCCCTCAAAAACTCACCCCCTTCCCCTTCCCAAACTCAGATCACCCGTAAATTATTTTTCCTATCATTTTTGTTATATTCTCTTCTTCTTCCAATGGGTTTCAATCTACTATATTTTTTTTCACTTTTTACCATTTTTAAAGGCTTCGACCCTGGTCTATATGAGTATTTGAAATTGATACGACTATACAGAACAACATTTACTGATTTTTATTTATGAAAATGGCATACATCAATCAGAAACCGTCAATATAACAACGAATATGCACTTTGGATACGAAATTCAATTTCATCACGCGCATTTATATTGAATCATATCAAAATATGGATTTAAACCTCCCCCGGTACCCAAATCTAGTTCGTATATTTCACAACGTCGAAAAAGATAATCGACACAGAATGGCAAATAGATAAATATTATCTAGCGACCGCGAAAACAATAATTAATTATATTTTAATGAGTCGTACTGCCGTAACCCAGTTCAGCTGTGGCTGATTGCGTACCCCGCCGACCCCCCTCCCATGAATATGTAGTGCATATGTCACTAATTTCCTCTCGAAACCGTATTTCCCAACGTTCAGCTTCAGCATTAATTGACAAATATTTCCGGTTGACGCGGAATGCAAATATAATTATTCCGCCAGGACAAAAAGCTTGTACGTACAAATAACAATCAGAGTGAAATTAACATGTAGATCGGTAATTCGTAATGAATCGATGGCGTGGAAATGAAGGCTGAATTGATGACTGGCACTTATGTAGGTCGAGGACATGCGAGGAAAAATCAGCAAGAGATAATGCGGCCTTGTATTTCATTAGGTTGCTACTGTTCCAGATTATGGAATATCCATGAGGTAACCAAATAAATTGAATTCATTGGATTTTTTCTGCGTTTTATCTCTAAACCAAACATTAAAATAGTATTGGTAAGAGTTGGGAATTATATCAATGGATACTTATGATAGAACTTCATTATGGCAGAAATTAAATTCGAACATCATAAAAGAATTTAAATTCAACAAGAGTGCCAAAAATTAATAATCCAAAACAAATAGACCAATTCTACCCAACAACGAACTCATCCGAGATATTCGTTCCTCAATTCTATGATCCAATCTGAAAATTATATTACATCACTTGAAACTTTAGCCAATATTTCATTTTTGATTTTACTGGAGATATTGTGAACTCAATATTATTAACTTACCATTACCATTCCCATCATCATGTGGATTAACCATGGGCATTAAATATCAAAATTTGCATTATCATGTCTCAGGAAAATAAGTTGACATGTATCAACACAGATCATATTATAATTATTCATAGATTAATAATTATCGCATTCTGTGAAAACACAAGTACGATTTATTATTGAAATTTTGAAAAATCATATCTCTGAAAGTATCAGCTTGTTAGAATTAAAAATGACATCGATGGGTTCTGATGGTGAAACTGCATCTTCAGAAAAACTTGTTTTGAAATTTGTAATTTAAAAAATTTTTTTTTTTGTTACTCCCAAACCATCTGACCTCTTTTGCCCAATAACTAATTTAGCCGAGATATTTATCTCCCAAACATATTCTCAACATTTCAACTGTCTCATTCCGTTCAAGAGTAATCGTGCCTACGGCCGGCCCGCCGTACCGTCCTTACAGAATAAATTCCGACAACGGATTCTTGATCAGTGAGTCGAAACGAATCGTTTAAGGCCATTTTCATCAAAAAAATCGAAAATTACAGATATTTGGGCGAATGGATAAGCACTCTGTTCCGAGGAACAAGAGCGCCAAAAAATGTCATTTAAACAAATAGTTCGAGTGCCACGCATTCACTCTCGCTCTGTATCTTTCTATTCCCCCTCACCAGGATCGTTGAACGTTTAATGCAAAATGCAACAGTGCTTTCAAACCCCCTCCATGGTAGCGCTAAACGTTTAACGCAACCTTGGAAGTCAAGTTAGAAGTTTAACTTCAAAAAGAAGTAAATGAAATAATGAATATTATAAATTAAAATAGAACAACAAGTACGTATTTCAGCTAGTTTCAAGACGCTCACACTTTTTACTTCACTGCATAGCAAGAATACCACGCGCATGTGCTTGGGATCTACCGACTCATTCTCTTCCTCTCACCTACTTTCTACCTTTGTGTATATTTCTTTCTCTCTGCCTCTTGCGTTGGAATATTGGACGATACTCGTTGCTAACCCTCACGCTGGCCTGTAAAGGTGGGTACAGACATGCAACAGAACTTCGTACCGTAACACCGTCGCGCAACAATCGTGGTTACGCGTTGGAGATACGATGTTAAGAGATTTTCAGCGTAACAGCACATCGTTGCGTAACATATGAGCAGAACATTCTATCGTTCCATAAAATTTTGTTCAGTTTTGTGAAGTTCGTCAAAAATATGGAGGTTGTTGCAGCAGCCTATATATTTATGCATTATTGACCAAAGAAACGATTACGCTCGAACGCAATGATAGGTTTGCAGTCCAAATGGGCCGGATAAGTTCGTTAAAGGGCAGAAACCACCGAGTGGTTTCAAAGTTATAGCCATCTGAAATTTTGTTTTCTGTCGGAGACATATTCTTGGAATGAAATATTTTTTTCCTGGAGCGAAGCAGCTTCGGGCGAGTTTAGTACCTGGATGGGCAACCAATTTGGCTATGCGCGTGAAAGCTCCTGGCCACATTGCTTTTCCAACTTGTTCATTTGATGCAATCTCTCCATTTTGATAATTTTTAATGAACTCTATGGTAGATTCTTCTGTCCACTACATAATTAAACACTTTGTCTGTCGAATAATAATGCAACCGAAAAGAAATCGCAATCATGTTACGCAGATCAGTACAAACATGAAAACTAGTGGAGCAACATCACTCCGTATCGTTTCTTTGATGTGACGCGGAAATACCGACAACCGATGGAACGCTTCGATGTTACGCTGTGGCGATGTTACGTTGTTACGCGATGCCGTCCACACTAGTTGCGCGACGGTGCTACGTTACGTGGTTTTGTTGCAAGTCTGTACCCACCTTAACAGGTATACTACGCGCATACGTTCGAGTGCCACGCATTCACTCTCGCTCTGTCTCTTTCTATTCCCCCTCCCTAGCAGCGTTGAATATATAATCACCCAAAAATTAGAATATCCTATGATCCTCATAATTCTACGATAGCTGAGGTTATTTCATTGCTCATTTTGTATTCAATCATACTTTGTTCTCTAGAACAGGAGGGGCATTTTATATCATGAATAACGAACCAGCAATAAATTTGACATGTCTCTTATAGGTAGATGAGATGACATGTATGAATACAGATCATGTAATTCATAGATAAAATAATTACAGCATTATGTGAAAACAGAATTATGATTTAATATTGGCATTTTAAAAAATAATATCTCCGAAAGTACTAGCTTGTTACAGTTGAAAACGATATTAATGAATTCTTATGATGAAACTGTATCTTATCAGAAATTGAACTTGAAATTTGTTATGTAAAATTAATTTTTTTCTTCGTTGCTCTGGAACCATCTGGCTGCTTTTTCCTAAAAACGAACCTACTCGAGATATTTATCTCCTAAACCTACTCTTAAAATTTCCACTGTCTAGCTTATTCCGTTCGACAGTTATCGTGTTAACGGTCGGTCGGCCGGACCTTCCGTACAGAATAGATTTTGACCAAGTACCTATTCAAATCGTGTAAGACCATTTTCATTCAAATATTCTTAAATTACAGGCATTTGGGCAAATTGATAAGCAGTCTGTTCCGAGGAACAAGAGCACCAAAAATCATAGTTGCCATTTAAAATAAGGATTCCGGTGTAACCGGAAGTAGTAGAAAACTGTGAATATTGAAAAACAAGTATTCTATGGTCCTGTACCTCTGTGTGTGAATTCTTAAGAAGATCATTTTTACTCTTCCATATAAGGCTAATTGTCCCTGTACTGCACCTGGTATTGATGTCACCCAATTATCTCAATTTTGCTAAGTTTTATTTAAAAACTAAATTGTATTTACCCTTCTGTTCTATTATCAATTCATAAAGATGGCGCTCGAAAAGCAGTTTTTAATTTTTTTCTCGAAAACAAAAAATTGACAAGAATAAAATTAAGCAGACATTTTATGCGAGTGACAAGGCATTTTTTTGTGATTTTCCTTTATGATTGCAAGTGGTAGAAAAAGCCACCCGTAAACCTTGTTGTCCATATTCATATTTTACATGTCTATCCGCCGTATTCACAAAGCATTCAATCTCCGTTAAGTCCTAACTGAGGTCCTCAGTTAAGGATTAATTTTGAATCGCAACATAAGTTAACGTATTCAACGGTGGTGAAACAGAACTGTTCCACATTAATTATTACTTTAATTGAAGTTGCGTGGCATGTACACGTTGAATGTGATATGGATCTTTAAGTTGTTCCTGATCGCAAATATCATATATGGTGAATTTGTAATTGCTTAGTAATTTTCCTAGTATTGATGTCAGGTTGTTCGTCGATAAGATTAAGTACTGCTTCTTTTATTGCTGGAATTCTAATCTCGTGCTGGCAACCACATTCATGTATATTAATTTTAAATGTACCACTTTCTCGTAGTCGTTGATGAATTCGTGTAAATAGATTGTCCGCCGTATTCAGAAAACATTCAATCTCCGTTAAGTCCTAACTGAGGTCCTCAGTTAAGGTTAAATATGAATCGCAACCTCAGTTAACTTATTTAACGGTGTCGAAACAGGCCTGTTTCACATTAATTTTTACTTTAATTGATGTTGCGATTCCAATTTATCCTTAACTGAGGACCTCGGTTAGGACTTAACGGAGATTGAATGCTTTGTGAATATGGCAGTATGATGAGGAGCCACACCTTCAGGGAACATTTCTGAATATCTTCTGGATGCTTTTAGAGAATTACCACCAGAAGAACCGTAAACGAAGTGCATATCGGTTATTTTTGCGTTTGTGTACACCGTCATTTTAATGATCATGTGACAAAAATCTCAAAATGATAAGCCAAATCAAAAATTAATTAACTGAATCAAATTCAATCATAACTAGTCAGTTATCATAACAAAATGACATCCGCTAACTAGGTAAATTCTAGTTCTGAAATAATTCCAGCCTCTACGACTCATGATATCATGATGATAAATATTTTTTTTTTCTCGAAAACCGTAAATTTAGGCAAGAAATTACAAGAGGCCTTATTTGTTGACAATATATCAAGGTATCCAAACAACATTTTTTTATTGTAAAATATTAATATGGAAAAAAGGTTCTTGTGAAACATGGTTAAGGGGTTTGCTTTTTTACCCCTATCAATCATAGGAACACCACCAAAAATTTATTAGAATGCCTTCCCGCCTGCTTGAAAAATCTGCTTGATATCATTCTTGTCAGTTTTTTTTATTTTTAAGAAACCAATTGAAAACTGCTTTCCGTGCGCCGTCTTAAGGGGGCTGTAACTAAGCAGGGGAGGCTCAAAAAAGAAAAGTTTATATAAAAGACCCACCCTATTTTTTGACAAGGAATCACCCCCTACATTTTTCTGCAACTATTCATATACACCCTTTATAATAATATGTATAATGCATAAGAATCCTGGTGGAAAGTCTGGTTATTCGCTCTGCACAACCCTCAACCTCTCGTCGCCCTTATTCCTAGGAATTTTGCGCCGGAATCGAGCATAACTCAGACGGGATTACTTTCGACTCATATTCGGGGGGCATCGAATTCCACCTCCGACCTAACTTGGGTCACGAAAAATGTCATTAATATTAATAAAACATTCCGGGGCTCACGGCCTCGGCGCCTAACCGCAAAGGCAATAATTGTAGCGCGCGCTCCGAAGGTATTTGATGTAAAGTCGGTTTTGCAATTTAAATCCGTTCGAACAGCCGATAAATAATATTGCCAGGTTTTAAACAGACAAATGCGGTGTCGTAACGTGCCTTGTTGGAATTCATGTCGGTCATTGCATGTGCGCCGTGATGAGAGAATACGGTGACAGGGGGTTCACCAAAATATTTAGAATTAGTTGAAGTCATGTAAAAGATGATGATAAAATTAAATTATTCCTCATGAACAAAAATATGAAATCAACTCTCCATTCTTGAATATTCACGAGTGTCTTATCTGAACTTGGCCTATTATAGAGAACCTGCGTGACCTTGAGATTCTACACTAGCGCTCATGGTGGCGAAATTTAGCATTTATTATGTGAGAGAAATAAAATTTTTTACCGATCGCCATACAAAGTAATTATTAATTATTATTATATATCTTGTCTATGCTAATTATAAATTTGAAAATTTTCAAACGTTTTAATTATTAAAAGAGGTTTTCAAACAAAAAAGGTGAAAATGTATTCAGAAGTAACCATGCGGAAAATGTAGGAGAGTGGAAGACAAACTAATATTAAACAACATTTCATTATTGATATTTATTAATATCATTCAAAATATCAAATAAAGTTATGAACTAGTCAAAATACATTTAATTCTATTTTACTACTTTAAAAATAGGTTTTGTAAGATTACTAGTACACAGCATATATGAATAATTATAACGGCAAAGTACGGCACAAGATCAATGTAATATACTGTAAATGATAGTGGTAGTAGCATAGCTTCTTACATATTCTCTTTTACTAGGCCATAAATATATTATTTTGTTTTCTGTGCTAGTGAATCTAGATCCACATGTTGGATATACATAAAAAAAAATTAAGTACCATGAAAAAATAGACCTGTCTGTATTTGAGTATAAAAATTAATAATCTGTTTCCAGAGATATTTTGTTAGATTTTGATCAGTGGTTACAGATCTAATAATAATTTAAAAACCCTTCCCTTACAGCGGTTATAGCCAAAAGTTGTTCCTCATTTTTTATAGAAGTACATCCTCGAAATCTAGATAATGAAATTGGTATGTCAGGTCCACAAAACACTGTTTGACTCACGATCAAAGTCACATGAAAAAACAAAGTCATAACTTATGTGCTCAAATGACACCACTGGAATCGATTTATCGACTGTTGCATTGATCCTTGTAGCTAACTGAACACCTTCAGATAAATCATTAATTAATTTCTTCACTATCATCACATGACACTTCAGATACTAATTTTCTTTTTTTCCAACGATCTACGTTGAATGTTTAATGCTCTTTAAATCTATAATTACATAGTTTGAAAAATTGTCCTATGTTTTGCTGGATGAACAGGCGTTTCCGCCAATGAAATGATTACAGCATATTCTTGAGTTGTTTGTAGTTAGCCATGGGGTACCATCGGCACTAAAAAATGGGTTCAATCCCTGTGGACAGGAGCTTTCTGGCGCTCTAGTTCAAACAGACAAATTATATCTCCGAAAGTATTGGTTTCTCTGAGTTGGGAATTATATCAATGTATACATATGATAGAGCTGCATCATAAAGGAAATTCAATTCAAATAATAGTTTATTTATCAAGATTAAATGAGCAATCATGAGAATGAGAACTGCACCATGGAAGAAATCGAATTAAATCTGGCCAATTTTGCCCAATAACGAACTTAACCGAGATATTCATCTCCCTAACCTACTCTGAAAATTTCAACTACCTAGCTCATTCCGTTCGAGAGTTATTATGGAAAAACTTTTTTTAAATTTTTTAAATTTTCAAATTTTTTTTTTTTACACTTTGCGGTAATCTGGTCAATACAAAACTTCACATGCGTATAAAGGTCATGATTCTACAATTTGATGCTAAATTTCAGATAGATCGAACGAACTTGTCCGAGATATTTACGCTCCAAAACCACCTTGCAATTTTCAATCCGCTAACTCCTTTCGTTCGAGAGTTATCGTGCCTACGGCCGGTCGGCCGGCCGGACAGAATCGATTTCGCACTCGGATTCTTGATCAGTGAGTCGAACCAAATCGTTTGAGACCATTTTCAGCCAAAAATTTCAAAATTACAGTCACTTGGGCAAATTGATAAGCACACTGTTCCGAAGAACTAGAGCTCCAAAAAAAAAAGTTTCGTATGACAATTGCCCAAAACAGGTTTAAAGTACCTACACATAGTAGGTATTCCATAAAACAAATATGAAAGAAGATAAGTAATAACTAGAGCGCCAAAAATCACCTTGTAATCGATCAAAAATTTCACCAAACTACAGAATTATGCTTTCAATATTTACGTAATATTTTCAAACATTTTCGGGTGAGGTCCCCGTTGCATCGCTAAAATACGAGTATTTCAACCCCAATATTTTTGAAGTTACAATATTCCCTTCTGTCAAGTTGACATTATGAGAATTCATACATAGAATAATAATTATATCAATCTGTGAATTACGATTTACATTGAAATTTTAAAAAATCATATCTCCGAAAGTATTAGCTTGTTAGAGTTGAAAATGATATGAATGGATTCTTATGATAAAACTGCTTATTAAAAAAAAATTTGATTTGGAATTTGTTTCGTAAAAAAAATTTTTTTTTTTGGTACTCCGAAACCATCTGTCCGATTTTGCCCAATAACGAACTTAGCCGAGATATTCATCCCCCAAACCTACTCTGAAAATTTCAACTCTCTAGCTCATTCCGTTCGAGAGTTATCGTGCTTACGGCCGGCTGGCCGGATCGGCCGGCCGGACAGAATGGATTTCGACCACGGATTCTTGATCAGTGAGTCGAACCAAATCGTTTAAGACCATTTTCATCGAAATATTCCAAAATTACAGACATTTGGGCAAATTGATACGCACTCAGTTCCGAGGAACTAGAGCGCCAAAAATTAAAAAATTAATGTGGTAATAAAGATAATTTCAACACATTTACACTTACTTGATACGATGAACGGCTTTCATCCACTTTTGTTGACGTTCTAACAAATTTGGTTTTGAATAAAATGTTATATGTATTTGTATCAGTCTTTCCATAAGTATTAAGGTATTATGGCATGATATAATACAACAACTTGTGTCACCAGATCTTGATTTGTTTTTAACGTTATTTCCAATCATTCAATCACTCAATTATAATTTTACATGTTTGGATTTCTACGTTAAGTGACAGTTCAACATCACGTATGAACTTACGAAATTACCGAAAGAAGCGCCACTAGTGTTTACGCAGTTTCTCTATACAGGGTACTAGTGAATAAGTGCGACAGACTTTAATTGGTTATTCTGTATGACAAAATAATGACAGTTTCCTTATGTAATATCTTCAAGCACTAACTATCTAATTCTATATATATTTCTCTAAGGATTTCTATTCTATAAGGATTTCTATTATTATAAGGGTTTCAATTCATATACGAGGTCATACTCTAACTGCTCTTTATTCATTATGTACAAATCCTTGGTGTCCCCACCTTCACCTCATCAGTGAGGGGGGGAATGCGCAATATACAAATATACAACATATTTCTCCCCCTATAATTAACTTCATATACATTCATTAAATTGAAAAAAAGTGTTTATTAAGTATAAACTAATCTATCTGGTGGTTTGATTACTCTCCTTAAAATTCTTGTATTACTAGCTATACTATCACTTGAACTAACCCTAGGTGGCTCCACCTCTGCTACCTTATTTGTATCAATATTATTTTCCTGGGTTGACGTTTCAGGCTCAGGAATGTTTGTAGGATAATCTATATCGGGAAGCCGTCGTTTTTTCTGATTCGAATGCCGTTTCCAAACTTTATTAAGCCCTGAAATATCAACCAGAAAAGTACATTTTCTAATTTTTCTGTTTATTTTTCCCCTTATCCACACAATTTGATTCCTATCCCTATAATCTTTTACATATACTTCCTCTCCTATTTTGAAACTTACTCCTTTTTTCCCATTATAATGTAATATCTGTATAGCTTGCTCTTTCTCTATCCTTCTATCTAAATTAATATCATTTATTTTTGAAATTTTTGCGTTAGGTAATAAGAGGTCAAATCAATTTATCAAATTTCTGCCAAACATCAGCTTAGCAGGAGTGACTCCGGTGGTACTATGGGGTGTATTTCTGTAATCTAGCAAGAATCTACAAAGAATAGTTTCTGTATCTGCAGGGGTGTTTTCGTGAAGTTTTTTCTTTAAGGCTAACTTAATCGTTTTGACACTATTTTCGGCTGCGCCATTTGAACTGGGATGATACGGAGAAGTAGTTATCTGCTGGATTCCGTTGTTTTTTAGGATTTAAATTCTTCTGATACAAAACCTAACCCATTATCGGATACTAAAACTCTAGGAAGTCCAAATCTCGCGAATGTGTTCCTTAAAGCCCTGATCGTTACCCGAGAAGATGTGCTCGAGGTTATAAATACTTCAAGCCATTTACTGTATGCATCCGTTATAACTAAAAAAAACTGATCTCTCAATGGTCCTAAAAAATCTATGTGAACTCTTTCCCGCGGTCCCCCAGGCCATTTCCAATTATTGAGTTCCACTTTAGGAGAATTGTTACTGAATTTTGAACAACATAAGCACCTATTTGTCAATTCCTTCACCTCCTTATCTATCCCTGGCCACCAAAAATACGCTCTAGCCAGCGCTTTCATTCTGACCACTCCCTGGTGGGACTCGTGCAGTTGTTTCAAAACATCCATTCTCAATTTCTCAGTTACTACAATTCTGTGATTCCAAAAAAGACACTGATCTGATATATTGTATTCGAATCTTTTCGTAAAATATGGTTTCACCATAACGTCCGAACATAATTTAGGCCACCCTTTATTTACAAGGTTCATAACTTTTTGCATAACAATGTCCTTCTCTGTTTCCGCTTTAATTAATTTGAAATCTACATTGATGTCCCTACTCTCAGAAAAGAAAAACGAATAGTTAATTTCTATATCCTCCAGTCCCCCTTTATCATTCCCTTCGTTTTCTAACGGTAATCTAGATAACGCATCGGCTACATTCCTATTGGAGGGAACATACTGAACTTCATAATTGTAGTTTGACAGAATTTCTGCCCATCTACGTAATCTATTCGCTGAAAACCGCGGAATCTGGCGTTTATGACCAAAAATTGCTACCAAAGGCATATGATCCGTAACGAGTGTAAATTTTTTCGCAAACAGGTACTGATTGAATTTAAGTACCCCAAAAATAATGGCAAGTGCTTCCTTCTCTATTGGTGAGTATTTTTCTTCGCATTTGGATAACGTCCGAGAAGCATATGCTATCGGTTTTTCATTACCCGAAGGCATCACATGACTCAAAATCGCCCCGACGCCATAGGAAGATGCATCAACCGTTAATTTGAGTTCCAAGTTTGGATCAAAATGAACCAGAACCTCAGACGATACTAATAATGATTTAACCCCGACAAAAGCTTCCTCACAATTCTTGTCCCATTTCCATTTTACATCTCTCTGTAAGAGCCTATACAGTGGATATAGGATTGTGGCAATATTCTTGACAAACTTAGCATAATAGTTAACCGTACCTAAAAATGACTTCAGACTTGTGACATTTGTAGGCCTAGGAGCTTGTTCTATAGCTACAATTTTGCTCGCACTGGTGTGTTACCCTTCCCTATCAATCACGTACCCAAGATAGTTAACCCTCTTCTGAAAAAATTTACATTTATCCAATGAAAGTTTATAGCCTGAATCTCTTAATGTTTTCAAAACAAGTCTGAATCTAAGCAAATGTTCCTCTCTATTCTTTCCCGTTATCAAAAAATCATCCAGAAAGACTACTCCCTACATACCCCCCAGCACAGATTCCATGATTTTTTGGTATTTGGCAGGTGCTGAGGCTATGCCAAAATTCAATCGATTATATCTGAATAAACCTTTATGTGTTGATATAATAATAATAATAATAATAAAGTTTATTTCCCAACAATTACAAAATAATTTTTTTGGTTACATAATAGATTCAATCAGGTGTAGAAAATAAACAAGCGTTTGTCACGAAGTAGACTAGCTACTTGTATGTGACCTTACGCGTTCACTCAGTCTATTCTAATAAGTCAAGCGAACCAGAAAATATCATGTAAAACTTCACAAAACAAATTCAGAAAATCTCAAAGTTGAATTAATTTACCGGCTTCCCCTCGTACATGAGTTTTCAAGAATTGCATTTTTTCGACGTCAGCGATGTTTTGCTTATGTACGATATGGTTGAATAGGTCACGAAAAAGTAGGCCATTGACCATATTCGCCGTTGAATGTTGGAATTTGCAGCCTTGGTAAATTTGCCGGTTTGTTTTGGTTTGTTAAGGCAATGTCCTCTTGATTTTGGGTCAGCATTTCTTCTGTGTCCAAATAATTTTCGTATGCCTGTTCATATATTTCGGATGAATTCTAGTATATTTATTAATGTATGGCGAAAATTCGGAATATCCAAGGATGTTTTTGTCTTCCTTCACATGATCGTCCTCGGATAGGAGATCTATCTTTTTATGTCACCAACAACATTATGAGTATCCGTGTAAACTCTCTCCCCTAGGTATCGAAAGGGGTCCGTGTTGAATACTTGCGGATCTAGACTAGGTGATCTATATATACAGGTAATCAGCAGCTTTATCATATTTTGAACGAGTTCTGTTTCCATAGACCTAATAGCACCCAAATCAATCACATTGAACCGCTCATCTCCCCCAACATATCCATCAAATTCCAAATTATGTACGCAACAATAGTGTCTATTTCTGACTCCTTATAATCTCTAATGAATGGATCCATGTCGACAAAAATATTCAAAAAATACAAAAACAACAAACAGGAAACAAAAATCGACTCAATAAATAGTATATACGTATAATGGTAAAGATTACTCCACCGATCCTTTGCACACCGTCCTGGACGATAAAGAAGCCGTGTTTGGGCGTGCAGTGTCCTTCCTTGAGCACTTCAGTCTTGTCTGGCGCTTCTGTTCCAAATCAGATGTATTTCTCAATATTCGTTCAATACCCGTTATCTCCTTCTGAATTTTCGATTGCTCAGGAAACAGGACGTGTGTATTTTCCTTCATTAGCTGTTGACTTCTGGTGACTGGAAATGGGGAACCTGGGGCGCTTTTTTGTTCTACTTCTACTACGTTTTCATCAGTTTCATTCTGTACATTCCTATCCCAATGCTCGGCCAAATCATTCAATGTGTATTTTTCTCCACTTATATAAATGTCCCATCCTTTTCTGTAGGCTCTATAGTTTTTTTGTCTTGCCTCTTTCAAATGCTTTATCAAAACCCTTTCTTTCTGTCTGTCTTCCTCACATAAATCATCATTCACATAAATATTAGTACCCCTCAGTCTAGACCTATTTGATTTCAATACCGATTTGGCTAAATATGATGAGAACTCAACTTTAACAGGGGCATTTTTAGATTTCCCCAATTTATATATATTATTGATGTTTTCTAACCTCAAATCTGTGTGGAGCAGTTCATTGAGTATTCCAATAGTGGAACTGACAATATCAGGACCATCAACCTCCAAGCCACTCACCACAATATTGTTTTTTCTTGATTTTCTCTTTAATCTTAGGATATCTTCTTCAATTACATCAACACGCTTCTCTACCGCGGATATTCTTTGCTCGGTTTTGTTTACGATCTCCCTTATTTCCTTCCTTAGTTCCTCCAATTCATGCTTAAGGAATGCTGTCTGCCGCGCTAATTCCTCCTTAATAATTGCAACGATATCTGGTTTTGTCATAATTAATAAATCTTCTCTTGTATGGAGGACTTCAGAATCGGAATCCCACGAACAGGAATACTGGGCCTTTCGTCACCTGGTGTTTCAATGAAGAAGCAATCTCACCAAATCAAACACTCATATATTCCCTTGCCAAAAATACACTATTCACGTAATTTAGTTTCAAACTTCACTCGTTCAAAAATAACAAACATTCTAGACCTCTCTTATAGCATCCGTTCGCATGGTCCGCTACTTCGACTGGTCCGCTTCGACTACTACTACATAATGAGATAATAACAATATTGTGAGAAATTCTTGTGATTTTTCATCTAGGCAAATTTGCTGATATGCATCGGACAGATCAAGTTTGGTGAATTCCTCACCTCCCTGCAGCTTACAGAACAATTCCTCAATCCTGGGAATTGGATACTGGTCCACTTCAATATGAGGATTGACTGTGATCCTGTAGTCTCCACAAAGCCTCACTGAACCATTCTTTTTGTATACTGGTACCACCGGTGTCGCCCAACTACTGTACTCCACTGGTGTCAATATACCTAGAGAGCAAAGTCTATCAATTTCATCTTCAACACTTTTACGGATGGCAAATGGTACAGGTCTATATCTAATGAACTTGGGTGCTACATTTTCATTTTTGAGTTTTATGGACGCTATTCCTTTCGTGAATTTCCCTAATTCTTCGGTGAAAATTCCCTTAAATTCTGATAAAATACTTTCCAATGTTGAATTGTTACATTTCACAAAGTTTATTCCTTCGAAATTGATGTCATACATATTCAAAAAATCTCGCCCTAATATTGGAGGTCCACCCCCTTCTAAAACATATAGTTCCAGTATTTGTTGCACATTCTTAAAACTGACTTTCACTTCTAAAATTCCTATTGGCTTTATTCTAGCTCCGTTGTAAAAGTATAAGTACTTAGTACAAGGTTATAATTTACTAAACTTCTCTTCATAAGTCCTATCAGAAATGGCTGATATGCTAGCCCCGGAGTCATTTTGAAAGTTCATCTGCACATTCTCAGCCCCAATTTTAATCCAAAATGCTTCGTTATTTATATTATTTTTTGACAATGAGTACACACAAATATCAGCATAAGCTTCTACATCATTTAATTCCGTTTCATCATACATTTCATCAACCAGAAAATTTTTTCGAAAGTTGACCCTATTAGAACAAATGTTTGCCAAGTGGCCTTGTTTATTACAGATTCTGCATGTATAAGATTTATAATGACACTTATCTTTTGAATATCCAGGTTTTCCACAACATTGACAATTTTGTGGTTTGTTGAATCTCTGGTGATTTGATTGCATTCTTCCACTGTCATCTGTCTGCTGATGCTGCTTCTGCGTATACCCTCTTCTACGTTCATTGGCGTCACCATTTCTACTGCTTCTGTCTGCGCGTACATGATTTACCATTTCTTCCTTCATGGTTGAAATACGATAGCTCTGTTGGGCGGCCATCTTGTTTTCGGCAACTCTAATGGCGTCTTCGAATGAAATGGATGCTTTTTCCTCCAGCATTCTATCTAGAATGGGCCCTTTCTCGAATCCGCATACAAATTTGTGCCGAAGTAGTACATCTAATTCCACTCCAAATTCACACGGCACTGCCAAACTTCGTACTCTAGCTGACCATTCTTTGATTGACTGACTAGCATTTTTTGTTGCGTTGTAATATTTGAACCTCTCTGCTAAAACTGATTTCTGCTGCGTGAAATATTTATCCATAATAATTACTAGTTCATTGAATGATTTATTTTCCGGCAGATGTGGGCTGCACGTGTTGAACACCAGCTTATACGCTTCCTCATCCAGCATGTTCAATAAAATCGATCTTTTCTTCATATCATCGGTCAAATCATTTGCACTGAAATAATTCCGCAATCGGGCTTTGTATATATTCCAGTCTTAAATATTCATTTGGAATTCCCGTAGTTGACAGATGAGGTTACCTGTAGGCTTGCACATGGCTCCACTTTCCGTCATCTTAGTTTCCACGATGGACCGATTCTTCACTAGCAAAATGTTGATTTTCTCGTCGCCAACTGTAATATCTTCAAGCACTAACTATCTAATTCTATATATATTTCTCTAAGGATTTCTATTCTATAAGGATTTCTATTATAAGGGTTTCTATTCATATACGAGGTCATACTCTAACTGCTCTTTATTCATTATGTTCAAATCCTTGGTGTCCCCACCTTCACCTCATCAGTGAGGGGGGGAATGCGCAATATACAAATATACAACACTTTATAACTTTTGTCCGCAAATATTTCGTTTTCCGAGATACAGGGTTAAATTTATTATCAAAAACTGACAATGTAATAATTGGTCTGCAACAGCTTGAGATATGTAAGTTTAATTTGCTGCAATTCGTTGAAATATTCGTATTTAACAGAAAGTTGAGTAGCCAACTATCGTCGCTGCAAGTTGATTTATTAAAGAAATGAATATGTTTTATTTTTTTGCATAAAAGCGCCGCCCCATACGAAAAAAGGCTTTAAAGATCTTTTGTCATAAATTGAACAAGGAATACAAAAATGATTTTATGTTTGAATTATTTCAGTGGCATACTTTTTATCTTCATTCAAAAATTGAGATTGTTACCCATATGCGCGCCAATGATGAACATAAATTCCTTAATTGCATGCAAAAAAATTCGTAATAACAACCTCTTAAAGACCTCCAAATTGCATTTGCATATCTTGAGAGGTTTCATAGTAATGAATGAATAGTCAGTTTTTAATAAAACTGAAACACCACGAATCTCAAAAAAATTGGTTCAAGCACTGGGGACAGGAGGTTTTTGACGCTCTTGTTCAAAAAGACAAATTATATATCTCCGAAAGTAATGGTTTCTCAGAGTTGGGAATTATGATAGAACTGCATCATGAAAGAAATTGAATTTAAAAAGATTGGTTCAAGCCCTGTGGACAGGAGCTTTATGGCGCTCTTGTTCAAACAGACAAATTATATCTCCGAAAGTATTGGTTTCCCAGAGTTGAGAATTATATCAATGTATTCTTATGATAGTACTGCATCATGAAGGAAATTCAATTCAAATAATAGTTTATTTATCAAGATTAAATGATCAATCTGAGAATGAGAACTGCACCATGGAAGAAATCAAATTATAATACCTGAAATGAATTCGACTCTCTCTTATAGAAGAGGACGACATATACGAGTATGAACACAGATCATATAATAAACCATAGATAGAATAATTATCGCATCTGTGAAAACATAGAAGTACGATTCATTATTGAAATTTCGAAAAATCATATCTCCGAAGGTATTAGCTTGTTGGAGTTGAAAATTATATCAGTAGATTTTTAGGGTGAAACTGAATCTTAAAAAACAATTATTTTGAAATTTGTAATTTGAAAAAAAATTTTTTTTTCGTTTCTCCGAAACCATTAGGCCTATTTCGGCCAATAGCGAACTTAACCGAGATATTTATCCCCCTAACCTACTCTGAAAATTTCAACTGCCTAGCTCATTCCGTTCGAGCGTTATTGTAGAAACAAAATTTAAAAATTTTCAAAATTTTTTTTTGGCACTTTACGGTAACCAGATCAATACAAAACTTCACATGCGTCTGAAGGTTATGATTCTACAATTTGATGCTAAATTTCAGATAGATCGAGTGATCGGTTTCGGAAATATTGATAAAAGACTTTTTTAGTAAAAACGGCGATAACCCCGAAACCGCTTGAATGGATTTCGCCCGTTAACGAACTCGTCCGAGATATTTACACTCAAAACCTACCCTGCAAATTTTAATCCTCTACCTCCTTTCGTTCGAGAGTTATCGTGTTAATGGACGGCCAGACGGCCGGACTGCCGGACAGAATCGATTTCGACCACGTATTCTTGATCAGTGGGTCGAACCAAATCGTTTGATACCATTTTCAGCCAAAAATTTGAAAATTACACCATGTGGGCAAATTGATTAGCACTCTGTTCCGAGGAACAAGAGCGTCGTTTAAAAGAAATGCTTCAAAAATTATCTTTCAAAAAATGGGTTCAAGCCCTGTGGACAGGAGCTTTCTGGCGCTCTAGTTCAAACAGACAAATTATATAATCATTCTGCGTAGTGAACGCAGAAGCAAATACTCTATTTCGAGGAACAAGAGCGCCAAAAATGTAGCATTTGCGGACAAAAGTTATAGAACAAATTTTCATTATTTGTTCATGCAGAATCACCTGAAGTTTGTTGCACTTATTCACTAACACCCTGTATATATGTGGGGAGCATAATATGTTTCGTCACGATTGGGTTTCCGTTGTGTTTTTGCGCGCATGTTCTGGGGAACAGCGTGCATACATTTTTCCCAAATGTCTGTCATTTTCGAACTTTTTGCCGAAAATGGTCTAAAACGATTAGGGTCGACTCACTGATGTAGAATCCCAGGACCAACTGATTTCTCTACGGCCAGCCGTGAGCGAAGTAACTCTCGACCGAAATGAGTTAAATAGTTGAAGTTTGCAGGATAAGTTTGGGGTGTGCATATATCTTTTAAGAGATATGGTTTCTAAATATAGGACTCTCAGTTTCAAAGGAACTTCATTGTACCAAATTATGATTGTTTAATAATTTGCCCTCTCATTTGAAATCATTAAACAAATGAATATTCAGAAAATAAATTAAATAATTAAAATAATTAAATAATCCTGACGTGAAGTCAGGTGGTTTTGCACGCATGTTCTATTGTCTACCCACGCCTCAGACGGAATAAATCAGCTGAAATTTTTAATTCTGACATATGTACTCTATTGGAATCGAAATACAAATAAACTTACGCCTTAGATAAGTCCAGGATACCATAATTGTGAAATTCTGAGAAAATTAGTGGGTCGCCATTCTACGAGTAATCGCCGAGTTTTAATTGGATCAGATTTGTATATTTTGAGTTATAGAGGAAACAAAAACTAAATTTCTGATGAGTATAACTCCAAAACCATATGGCCTATTATGCCAATTAAAGAAGTTGAATGTTGCATTTGGCTGCGCAACATATACTTAAAATTGCAAGTCGCTGTCACAAGTTATCGTGAGATACATAATATTTTTTCGTAATTTTTTGAACATTTTCTGGTGGTACGATCCTCACAAAAATTCACATACTTCTTTATATCGATATTCTATAACTAGTTACCAAGTTTCAATTCGATCGGTTGTGTGGTTTTTGAGTTATCGAGAAAAATAATATTCCAGATGGGTATTACTCCGAAGCTAGACTTCCAGGCTTTTGTGCAAAAGAAACAAGCGCGCCTAAAAATAAGATTCTAGGAATGTTCTTCTTTGAATGAAATGATGAAAATAGGTAGAAAATCCTAAAAAGTGTTAATCTGGGAATGTAAAGTAGAGTAACTTTTCCGGTTGAATATATTCCTTATTTATATTCGATCTGATTTTGTGATAAAATTTCTCGCAAAATAAGATGATTTTTTTCTCGGAAATTGGCCCCCTCTTATTCCCGAAATATACTAAATCGTATAATTCTACGCTTGATATTTATCGAGTACTTGAAAGATATTGGGAAAGAAGTGAAAAGTCAATATAAGCCGAAAACAGACAAATTCATTAGTCAGAGGAGGAAATCAGAGGTATTTGCATGAAGTTTTCATGTTTTCAGTAAATTAACAAAAAATTATACAATTTTCTCCAAAAACTCTGCAATTGCCTTCAGTATCCTTTTGCTATATTTGGAATTTGACTCACTGGGAAACACAACATAGCAGAACCAAATTGAGGAGCACCTCAATTAATTCCCTAGTCTGTACAATTCTTTTTATATGACTCATGAACAACATTCCAAGACGTAGCAACTTGCTATTTCAAGGAACTGAATCATCCGCCCATATTTCCCTTCAAAACTCATCGAATTTTTCCTACTTCGGATCTTGTACTTAGATACAGGTAGAACAGCATGCGACTAAGTGGATCTGTCAATAGAAAGACGCAAGAATTAACTTCTCTGATGGAGAATCTTGTAGTTAAGGAACAGAAGAAGTCTACTGTGAAATTCTTGAGCTTTCTCAGTGAATATGGATGGCATAGCTATAATAAGAATAAGAATGAAAGCGTGTGCTCTTGACTTTTTTGCATTTATAATACTGGAGCAAGAAGGAATTGTACAAGGTTGTCTAAATTGAACACAATTGAAGGGAAAGTCCTATTTCTGTACTAGATAGACAAAAACTGAGGGCAAATTTTCGAGAGAAACTCATAGATGAAAAGCGCATGTCGTTACCTATCACCGTTACATAGTTACAGGATGTTTTTCGAAAATGTGCATTTTCGAAATATTGCTTTTCTTCTGTTTGAAAATTCTCCATTTCTCTGAACACATTATTGTGGCTACTTTTTTACGTAGAATTCAATGAGGTTAATTAAATTTTCTGGAAACTAAGATTTTATCTGATATCGGCTAGACAATATTTTCCTAAAATGGGACACGCCATATATTTTTGCATATTTCGATTCAAAAATAGAGGCCAAATTCATATTCAATATTATATGAATCACATACGACTCATGGACTCCTGGCAAAAATTTTTAAGCATCATATGGGATACATCGGACAGTCAGCGTAAATTAATTTGACCTGGAAAACCATTTTTTTTTTATATTCCAGAAAAGGGAGAGAATGAAACCATTGTTCCACACTCTTGACGCTTACTGTATAATTCATGTTCAATTAAGTCATAAGCGTAGATAATAATAATCGAAACATTATTTCTTGAGACGTGTAAGAATGTTTTGTTCAATGACCAATTCCACTCATGCATATATTCATAACCAAGATCTTCATACCGATTTTAATGCCAAAACTGACCTGGCCCATCAAGAATCACCTCTGGCATTTCCATATCGTACGCCTAAGAATGACCTTTGACTGTCTGCCCCCTTCACGTATTTCGCTGGTGCTTCGTGAATATGCCGACACAGAATAGCGTCCTCTATCTCAGTCGGCCATCACACACCTATCTCTAAGAAGTTGGGCGAATTTCATGAGCCGTGCCGTAACGTAATAAGGGTTTTTATCATTATTGCCATCGTCTTTGTCGTGTGTGGAGGAGATGGAACCGCATATATGCCTCCATCGGAATTGTTCGAAGTTTGAAGTGTCCCTGTACAAAATGGAATTTCGGGGCACTTGGTAGGCTGTGACTATGTTTATGTGAGGAAATTGTTTCATTGAATTTCAAGTTGAATTAATAAAAAATAATAATTCAAGAAAAGCACTGACGTGAGGTCAGGTGCTTTTGCGCGCATGATCTGTGGTTTATTTACTACTCACACATCCTCAGGAAATACTGTGTGAACCTTCATGCCATATTTTTAGGCATCAACTGAATTCAAATTTTAAAATGACAAGTTGGAAACGCTTTGTGAACAGGGGCTTTGGCGCGCTGTTCAAATTTATAGCTAGATCAGTCACCCATCCAGCCTAACGCCTAAAGCTGCTTTGCTCCAAAATATAATTTATTCCCCTTATTTCCAGTAATATAGATCCGATCTAGTATAAATCTAGAACTTGGCTGTAAAATAAGCTGGAATATTGAATATTGAGTGGTATTTTTATCTTCAATATCGATTCTTTCTTCAAATTAAATACTCATTATTTGGAAACTGCATTCAGTTATGAATAGAACTACTCATCTCCATTGAAACATGTTTTTCTTTTTTTTTTAACTCTCAATGATAAATAATAATGAAACCCATAATGTAGTCATCGCTTGAGGAGTTTGTGTTGAACCTACTCAAAGCATGCCTTTTTATTTGTCACTTAAGTAGAGCAATTTTGCTATTGAACTCTATGACACAATTCTTACCCTTGGTAGTAACATTTTGATTGCCTAGTAAACAAAGGACTCTTTGTTGTGTATGTAATCTAAGATACTTTTAGGTGGGAAATTCAGGATGGAATGAAATAAAACCATTATATAACTTGAAGAGGTTAATCTACGTTCGGCATCAATTACTTAAGATTGGGGAAAAGAACGTAGAAGAAATAGCCCTCTCTTTCCGAATATTGTATCATTAAAAGTTGATATTCTTCGGTAATGTAAAACTGTCAACTCAATAATTTATAGATGCGTATATTGGATCAAAACAGGTAATAATGATAGTCTGAGAATTCTGATCCAGTGGACGCCTTAGGATGTGATCATGGATCCAACACACATCTATGGCTATCTATGTAGTGTATCTATATAGTGCGATTGGCTCAGTGGTAGAGCGTTTGACTCATGAGCGAGGCTAGTAAAAGAAATTTTGTAGAAACGGTAATGGCCACCCCTCACTATTGGGTCAAAAATTAACACTGCTGTGCCTGAGGTGGCGTATGCACACATTAACAAAGTCTATACAGAACACAGCCAATTTTTCTTACTCGCTCAAGTTCTCAAGAGCTTATGAGGGGGTTTCCAGTATAATATTTATGAATAAAATGAATTATATTCCAGCATAATTATTCAGTTGCCACATGATATTGTTTTTACAAGATATTATCAGAAAAGAGTTATCTTATTGAAACTCAATTAAGATATTATATTCTGTCATGGAGCACCTGCTCAGGGTTGGATAGACTTCTAGTCCAAGGTGAAGCATTTAGGATCTTGAAAACTTGAAATATACAGATGATCTTGACTCTGCTTGGCCTTTTTGTATTGGTAACACTTATTCAGAGATAATCCATGTTGTTTATTTATGAAGCGCTCTTTAGAATAATATTTTAACCGATGGGCTATCAAACTATCCAGTAGCTTAGGAACGGAAACCTGGATAGTGGATACTTTTTATCTATTCATCAGAAATGTTATCACTTTTATGTTTAAGGCAAAAATCAAATAAGAAAAAATTAAAATAATTAGCGAAATTTGGTACAATATCAAAAACTAAAATGCAATACAAAATGTAGCACAAAGATTATGAATGTTAATGAAGTATATGTTCAAAGTGTTCATCGTGAACGCCTTGCCAATACCCAAACCTCAAATAAAAAATTTTTCAACATTATTCAACATCAGGGGTTCGCGCTGGCCATTCGATCTTTCCTCGCCTTCCTATCCACCGGTTTAGAAATATTGCGTAGAGGTACTACCGGACATTGCGTTGATAAAGTGGTGATGTTCATCGTGTAGGAACCATATCGTATTCCATGGAACTAGAGGCCTTTCTTGATCAGGATATAAATTTGCCAAAGTTGGAACGACATAATTTTGAAGTGCTAAATAATTATCGCCATTCAAATTGCCCCCAATGAAAAAGGGGCCTATGAAATGGTTTCGATCATTTCCTGCCCGAACATTAACCTTTTCAAAGAATTGAGTGTCTTCCTCCCTCGTCCACTGAGTATTTTCGGTAGACCAAAAGCGGCAATTTTGACGATTAGCACGGCCGTTGTGAGAAAAAGTGCAATCATCAGAAAGCAGAACGTTCACTAATTGGAGAATATTGTTATGCGACATTTCCATCACTTGTTCACCTGCACTCATCAGAAAACAAAACGTCTACTAATTGGATAATATTGTTATGCAATATGTCCATCATTTGTTCACAAATATCAGTTCTCCAGTCAAAATCGCCTTCCAAGAGGTCCTGAGTAGGTATCATTTTATAGGGATCCATTTTATTTTGTTTAGAATCGATGTACGGCCGACATTGAATGTTGTGGAGGTTTTCTCTACTCGATATATGTGGATTTTTTAAGTCAAGCATCACATCAAATTTCACATTCTCACACAATGTATTAGCAGCTGCTTTTTTAATCTGCCTTACATGTCCAAACTCGCGAAACTGCTACTCTATTTTACTTATTGTCTCTTGGGTTATAGGCGGCAAATTCGTAAATTTCTCTTGAAACAAGCGACTTACTTCTTTTTGTGTTTGGGCGTTATCTCCCTAACCAACCATTTGTAAAATTATTATTTTTGCCTTTCGGTTAATCGAACCATTATTCAAAACTGAAGTTAATGGAATTCAAACTCAAATTAGACAATCTATAAACTACAACTTATGAGCACAAACCAATTTTCGAAGGCGTTCTGAAGAAACTAATATTGCCACAGAAAGTGGTTTACGTAGATTTTATGGTATCATCTGGAAAACACAATGTTATATTTTTCTTTTCATTTTCTTGAAGGAAAATAAGATAAGTATTATTGTAATAAGGTTAGGGTATATTCGAAGGAATATTATAATGAATTTCGGTAATCACATGATTTTATTTTTTTCTAGTTCGAGTTTCGCAATAAACCTGAAATAGAAAATGACGCAACTTTTCAAACGATGTACCACATACTTCCTATTTTAAAAATTGGGGGTTTTACCTTTCTTCCGAACAAGGTAGAGTCGCATTTTTCGAGAAAGAATGACAAATTTAAATTTGAATTTGACATGTTTCGGGATTTTCCATAAATATATACAGTAACCAAGATAATCAATTTGGGTTTTTCCACACTGTATACCTACCTCTACGCAATAATAAAACGTTGAAGATTCGCAAATTTCTTTGATACCCTTTACTTGCCAGAGACTACTTCATCCACCCTCCTTTGCCGCTTGTGTCCACAGATGGCGTGTCTTGTCAGTGTTTCTATTCCCAGAAGTTTTAGATTTCGAGATAATTGGACGTGAGCTTGCACCCGTCTTGGACGTGCGTGACATTTACACAATTTTCGTTACTTGTCACATATCAGATTCTAGCAATATACTTTATGTCAGAAGATTTTCTTGTATGATTATGACGTTATTCATTTTCTTCATTAAAATATTCCATGTAGATATTTCATTAGCTCAACATGCTGCTGAGGGTTTTGCTTGAGCTTTTCTATAAATATCCTTGATTTGCTTATTCTTGAATCACCGCTTATAAATAAAACGTGGCCATGCATAGCCTCTGTTTCACCTTGGAATGAAACAGAACAATCATTTTTGGCGCTCCTGTTTCTCGGAACAGAGTGCTCATCAATTTGCCCAAATGTCTGTAATATTCGAATTTTCTGATTATCTCTGGCCGGCCCTTCCGTTAACACGATAACTTTTTAATGGAATGAGTTAGACAGTTGAAATTTTCAGAGTAGGTTTGGGAAATAAATATCTCGGTTATGTTCGTTATTGGGGGAAATTGGCCTGAGAGTTTCGGAGTAACAAAAATTTTTTTTTTACATTACAAATTTCAAATTAAATTTTTTGTTCATATGCAGTTTCACCATAAGAATCCACCAATATCATTTTCAACTTTAACAAGCTATGATTTCGGAGATATGATTTTTCAAATTGTCAGAATACATCGTACTTTTATATTTTCACAGAATGCGAATACTCTCTGTCTGTGTTTTATTTGTGTTCACTGTTCATCCATGTCATCTTATCTACCAGAGATGTCGAATTTTTGCTGTTCTAGAGGACAAAGTATGATTGAATGCATGCTGGAAATCAATACTTTGGTAAGTTAATCATATTAGGTTCAGAATATCTCCAGTGAAAACAAAACTGGAATATAGGCTTAGTTTCAATCTATATAATATAATTATCAGAGTAGACATGAGGAATGAATATCTCGGAAGAGTTTGTTATTTAATTTTAATTTAGTTTCTTTTATGGTACAGTTCTATTATAAGAATCCATTGATACCATTCCCAGCTCTGAGGAACCAATACTTTCGGAGATATGATTTGTCAAAGTTTGAACAAGAGCACCAAAGCCCTTAAAAAAGGGCTGTCTCACATCTCTATATTTATAAAAGAAAGTCGTGTTAGTTATACCACTTATAACTCAAGAAGGGCTATACCGATTTGGCTCAAAATTGGTGGGGAGGTAGCTTAGAACCAGGAGACGGACATAGAATACTTTTTTGTGTTATACAGGGTGTTTTTCTTTTAACGTCAATTAAAACTTGCTGTTTTTCCTGCCATAATCGTACAATTTTAGTCATGTGTGTTTAAAAATAAACTTTCGAGGCATACACCATTGAAAATAAAGCATTACTATACAGGGTGTCCTTTTTCTCATGGCACAATTGTACGTGATTGAAGTGATTTGTGTCACAAACAAAGCATTAACTAAATAGGTACCTTGGATGGATTCTCATAATGTATTCGTCCGAAATCTCCATACAGGGTGTTCTTCTTTTAACGTCAATTGCAACTTGCTGTTTTCCATGCCACAATCGTACAATTTCATTCATTTGTGTTAAAAAATAAACTTTAGAGGGATACATCATTGAAAATAAATCAATACTGTACAGCGAACTTCAATCATTACTGTACAGCGAACTCTGTTCCGCCTTAGAGGCAATAAATAAGCATTCAAATTACTATAATGTTTTACACAAATAAAAATCATCATCTAAGGTGGAACAGAGTTCGCTGGGTCAGCTAGTTTTTCATATAAATATAAATTTCAGTATTATCCTAATTTTTAGTGCATTATATTCGATATGGGTATGAAATGAATTATTCAAATTTATTTTAATTATACCTATTCTAATTAGGTATAATTGCATTTTGAGCAGGAAAGAGACTAAGAAAGTATTTTTCAATAATTAATACATAGTAATATGTATGTTATCATACATAGTGAAATTGACAACCTAAGTCGGAATAGTATATTCTAAAACAAGTTGCAGAATGGGCTCCTATTGAAACACGAATGCGAAATTCGAAAACGAGCGACGACGGAGCGAGTTTTCGAACGCACGAGTGTTGGAATTGCCTTCTGCAACGAGTATTAGACGATATTAGGAGCAACTTATCAAAACGCATTAAGTCCAAAAACCATTTTATTGGGAATCAACGAAAAACGATTTTTTCTTCCATCCTGGTTTATAATTTGAGTATGTCGAGTTTGTTTGATAGAAATTTACATCTAAAGGTAATAACTAATCTCATTTAAATCAATATTGATCAGATATACACAGAAAATGTAAAAAACGTTTGGACTTAATGCGTTTTGATCCATCTCATTGTATATAATGCGTTTTGATGTGGTTTCAATTGAAAATAATGCTGTTTGTTGCGATTTTTTATACATTTAGAGAAAACGGTCTGCACAGTAAGTGTTGGCCTGTAACCTAATTAACATGAGCAAATCGATAAAAAATGTTTTTGGTTATATTTTATTTGTTTTAAAAATGCAAACGTAAACATAATTCATTGCGATGCGGCTTACATACTTTGGATGTGAATTATAGAGGGACATAATGCCATTTGGAAGATTTTGTTTACATAGGGCTATAGAGCAATAGAAAACATTTCTGAATCAGCTTCAAACTCAATTTCGCCCAAATTGGACATAATGCGTTTTGTAAAGTTGCTCCTCATATATTCTCTATTTCAGACAAGTTTTGTTAAATATTGTAGAAATTAATGGAAAATTCGGATTATAAATCCTAGTGACTTTTGTATTGTATCTTGGTTGTTGGTGTGACTGTTACGAAAGTTGACAGATTACGGAATTTGAATTTGAAATGTACGTAGGGCATGGAGATCTAATTTAAAACAGTTTCCTAATAGCATGAATGATTCAGAATTAGCAAGGAAAGGAAATCTCTAGTACCATATTTTTTAATGAATATAAAGCTTTTCCTCAACAATTATTTCACTATATCCAGATTATATTGTATTGTCAATTGTCGTTTGTTGAAATTTGATAGGATTGAATGTCAGTGCGGACTACCACAAAACGAAAAAAATAACTAGAAACAATGCGGGAATGAGTTCATTCCAGCACTGTTTCCAGTGCTGGAATGGACTCATTACGATACTGAAATAGAGAAAATAATTTTTTTACTGTGAGCTAGTTGTCTTCTTCTTCTTCATCGTTGTATCCTTATTCCTGTCGCTATATAGTTTCAGTATCACAATTTATATCGCTCCTCATAATTATTGACCCTTAATTGCAAATCTTCAGGGTTGTATGCAATATTTTCATCGAGGTCATATTGACACAAAGAAGGGTAGAGTCATGTCCAGCAAGTTATCGAATATTGACTCCCTGATTTGCGACATCCACAGTTTGAGCCACAACCATTTCTGCAGTCACAGAATATCGAGTTAAGCAGTAAGTAACTATGAATTTATTGTTTCTAGAGTTCCTTTATGTAGTAATCAACTATTCCTTGGGTTCTAAATCATAGCCTATATATTGTATATTGTTGTAGGGGGTAACGCTGCACTGAGACCTTAAGGTCTATTGTGCCTTCCCCCCTTCAGAGCTGCCGATGTCATTACCATCTACAGCTCGACTTCCAGTCCTAGAGTTCTGATGAACTCCACTATCTGGGATGCCTTCAAGGAGGCTACGTCTTCGCTTCTGCAGATTTCTTGCCCAAAGCATTCCTTGCGTTGGTTTGAGATGGCGGGGCCTGCCGTTATCAGGTGATCAGGAGTATCATCCTCCTCCCAACAGAATCTGCACTCGTCAGTTTCTGCTAGGTCTAATCTCATCATATCATTCCTGAGGACGCCAGTGAGGAGGTGCAGCGTGTTCTTACTGAGGTAATCATAGCCTAACAAGGATTTAACTGGTTAATGAACTAGATTGATGTGTTGGTGAGCTGCTGCACTCGTTCGAGGAATAATTAATTTTGATGAACTGTGTAACGAAAATGATCAATATTGTACTCAAATTTTGGTGCATTATGGACTGACAAGAAAATTCGTGCCTCGCCTCAAGTAAGGTTTGCATAGGCAGTTTTGTTGCTGTAATTGAGTCACCCGATCCTGGTCGAAAAAGAACAAGATGCCACATTCAAGGTATTTAATTCCACTCGGGCAATTTCAAAAGGAACGGGAAGAACACAGTTTCAGTGAGAAATTTAGACCAATAAAGTCAATCAATATAATTTCATCCACTATCGAGAATCGAAAAATGCTCGAGGTGAGGTATTGATTTTATAATTGTGAAAACTTCCTTCTAGTCTCAGTTTTCCAAATATGTGGAACATTCACCAAGTAGATAAGTGGGTAACTAAGGATACCTACCGATTTTCTAATTAACTCATGTTGTTTTTCAAGTATCTCAGATACATTTATCATTGAATGGTTTCTTTCTGGGTTTTCTCTCCCAAACTCTCTCGAATCTCAAAATAACAATCAACAAAATAGTTCTAAAGATTTTCATTAAGCGTCTGAAGAAGGAGTCTGATATAGACTCCGAAACGTTACGATATAGTTGTTTCTTCATTGATGTTGTTTCGTTGTTATTTGTTAGGCAACATTGTTTAATTGATTGCTTCTGACAAATATCTTGTGTTTCTTACGCAGAAGCAAATCACAAAATAATTAATTTTTTATTTTATAGATATTATTCAGAGTTTGGGAGAGAAAACCCAGAAAGAAACCATTCAATGATGAATATACCTCCCACAGTATCCTTAAATGTTTATTCAGGTACATTTAGTTTAACTGCGTATTTATTGGGTACTTAGTCACTAATTCGGCCCTCTTTCTACTGTCAAGCCCTCTAAGTTTGTAAGAAGATTGATGCTTGTACATATCTGACCACATACAGGACGTACTTCGATATTTTTCATTGCGGCGCTTATGATTTCTGATAGATTTGCGTAATTTTGTCTAGGTCAGCGATATTTTACTTGATGAAAGTGCCACACATACTAACTGATAAAGAAACTGCAACATCCAGAAGGAACTGTTTAAATTTAATTTTTTTGTTGGTAAAACATAGATAGTATAGCAAAGAGTAAATGATTCAAATTTAGAGAAAAAAATCGTGAAGGTTTTTTCATGTAAACATTTTTTGCAATTTTTTTAAATTTTACAACAAACCAGCAGTTCGAGGAGATCCAAAGTCGATGTTTAATTGTTGTTAAAATGCCTAGTGCACGTGTACGCGGGAGTTGATAATGCCCAAAATCGAAGAAGAGTATAGGCACCAGACGTCGAAGGGGCACAAATGAAGTTCAAGATCGACGCTCATAGAGCACGTCTGGGACATCATGGGTAGAAGGCTTGGAAATTCACCCCAGCCTCCACGAACTTTGGCGGCCCTGATACATGAACTACAGGTAGCTTGGGATAGTATCCATCAAGAAGAAGTAGACCATCTTATTGCATCAATGCCAAGACGTGTTGGGGAGTGTATGGATAATCGCCGTGAACACATTATTAACGAATTTATTAAAAACAATTGTAAACCCTTCGTTTTTTTTCTTCAAATATTAATCATTTACTCCTTGCTATACTATCTATGTTTTACCAAAAAAATTGGTTCAAGCATTGACGTGAAGTCAGAAGCTTTTGCGCGTATGTTCTATTGTCCATTCTTCTGTATTGGACACCCTTAATCGAATTTACCATGGTTAACTTATGTTGTCCATTCTCCTGTATCGGACACTCTTACTTCGAATTTACCACGGTAAATTCGAATTAAGTGTCCAATACAGGAGAATGGACAACATAAGTTAACCATGGTAAATTCGATTAAGGGTGTCCAATACAGAAGAATGGACAATAGAACATACGCGCAAAAGCTTCTGACTTCACGTCAATGCTTGAACCAATTTTTTTTTTCGTGATTTTTTTTTAATTTTCTGGAGGCGCGGTTCCTAAAATTTTTTTTTTCGTCATTTTTTTCAAATTTTCTAGGAGTACGGTTCTTACAGAATTTTAAACACGTCTTTGTGTTGATTTTCTACTACTAGTTACCAAGCTTCAATTCAATCGAATATTTATTTTTTGAGTTATCAAGGAAACAATATTCCAGGTGAATATAACTCGGAAACCGTTAAACCGATTATGCCCAAAAACGAACTCAACTCTCCCTTTCGGATACGCAACCTACCCTGAAAATTGCAAGTCCCTATCTCCTTTGGTTCGAAAGTTATCGAGGCAACGGTCACCCATCTACTGAACTCACACAAGAATGCTCGAATCTCCAACAATATTCAACCGATCGTATTAAAACTTGAAACTTGGCAGTAGAGTTAGGTAATGAACGCTCTTGCAAAATTTCAGCAATTTCAAACGTATAGTTACTGATATATAGAATTTTTTTTTTTATTTTCAATGATTTATTAAAAATTTTCTACAGATGCTATCCTCACCAAATTTCGCAAACATTTTCGCGTTGGCATTCTACATCTAATAACCATGTTTGAATTCAATCGGTTCGGTATTTTTCGAGTAAATGAGGAACAAAAAACCACCAAATTTCAGAAAATTTCAGATGGCTATAACTCTGAAACCGTTTGGTCGATTATGCTCATAAACAAACTCAAATGTGGCATTCATATGCACAACATAACCTGAAATTTTGAAGCCGCTATCTCTTTCCGTTCTCAGGTTATCGTGACAAAAAAAATATTTTTTAATAATTTTTTTAAAATTTTCTAGCCATACGATTCGCCCGAAATTTCACAAACGTGCTTAGGTTCATATTCTACAACTACTCACCAAGTTTCAATTCGATCGGATTTATATTGGTTGAAAACAAAATTATTACTCGGAAACCACTGGGCCGATTATGCCCATTAACGAACTTGTCCGTCGTATTGCGATGCGCCACCCACCCTGAAAATTTCAAGTCGCTAGCTCTTTTCGTTCTCAAATTATCGTGGCAACGGACGGCCGGACGGCCGGCCGGACGGCCGGACGGACAGAATCAAATTTGACCTCGGATTCTTCATCGGGGAGTCAAACTTGATCGTTTGAGACCAATTTCGTCAAAAAATTCGAAAGTTACAGACATTTGGGCAAAACTATAACGCGATGTTCCCCAGAACATACGCGCAAAAAATTAAAATTTAAAAAGCTCCTTCTGGGTGTTGCAGTTTCTTTGTCAGTCAGTATATGTAAGAAGCAGAGACTTCAGGGAAGTTTTCACAATTATAGTATCAATACTCAACCTGGAACATTTTTCGAGAAAAAGGCGAATGAAATGTCATGTTGATTTCCTCTTTGGAATAAATTTCTTTCCTTCCGTAGATACGAGTATACTCTCTTTTCTGGAGCCAGGTGTGGAAGTTCCCGAAACAGACAAATCAAGTGATATCTGTTGATCCATGGGGTTTGAGTAAAAAGCTATAAGCCCATTTTTTGTTGGAAATGATCTGTACTATCACCTCCTTGAATATCTTACATAAACTCTGTTATACCCTGTATACTAAGTTTTGATCACACGTTGCAAAGAACACATTATGTTCTTACCCGCGTTTAGTGGCTATGATCCGAAATTTTACATAAACTCTGTTACACCCTGTAAAGAGTATATAACAGAGAGTAAGAGTTATTCCCAGCCCAGTAACCACCGAGAAAGTTTCCAGAGATCAGTTTCTCCCATTATTATCATCGTCATAAAAACAAAAGACTGCTATATTATAGCCTACGCAATTTCTTAGTTATTTTTGTAATTATATGTCAATTAAAAATCTGAAATAGGTACTTTAATTTGCGCACCAACTTTTGAAGACAGTTATCGAAGCTTATCATTAACTAATCCGCAGTAATTAAAGTAATTTTTATTCAACCATTTGCCTACTTTTTCCATTGTACATTGGATAATCAATTAGTCATATTTTCTTTGGTATAACATTCCTCCCAGTGGTATGACATTCCTCCTTTTACGACGTCTGCCCGAGAAGCTGGGAGGTCGACAAATATATAGCCAGTGGTCTAAAGCTGCTCAGCTCCAGAAAAAAATATAATATCTTCCCATTATTCCCAGTAATATAGATCCGATCAAGTTTAAATCAAGAGCTTGGCTGTAAAATAAGCTGAAATATTACATATTGTGGGACTCTTAAGATTTAATATCGATTCCTTCTTCAAATAAAATATTCATTGTATAGAAACTGCATTCATTTATAAATAAAACGAGTGATTTCCATTAAAAATATAGTTTTCTTTTATTAAAACTCTGAATGATGATTAATATTAAAACCCATCTTGTAGTCATCGCTTGAAAAGTTTGTGTTGTTCCTACCCAGAACATGCTTATGATATGTTACTTAAGTAAAGCAATTTTGCTATTGTACTATATGCCACAATTCTTAACCTAAGACGAAGGTTACACGGTCAATCTGGCATCACTGATGGAAACTGATGGTAAACGTGTAGACTGATGGTCTGGAATGATGACCAGATTGACTGTGTTACCTCCGTCTCAGTTGTGTCATTTCTATTGTCTAGTAACTGAAGGACTTTTCGTTGTGTATGTAATCTAAAATACTTTTAGCTACCTAGAGTAAGAGAGATTGTTGTGATGTTCTGCAGGCAATGAAATAAAACCATATACACCCTCAATATAACTTGAAGAGGTTAATCTATGAACGGCATCATTTATCCAAGATTGGGGAAAAGAACCCTTTTTTTACGAATATTATATCATTAAAAGTTCATATTCATCGGTAGATACTCCGATATTTATGGTATATTTTTCTGAACGAGTATTTTATGAACTATAGTCAGTATTTAGTTGGTTCTGTATTCTGAGAATTAAGTAATTCTATTGATAATTTCGTCTATTTTCTTCAATACACGGTGATTTATACATCTCAAATAAAGAAAGTGGTACCTTAAGAATAGTCTCAGCTCAATAGCTAGTCCGGGGTACAAAGTTAACAGTTTTCTCAGCTTTTAGAAGATATGAATATTGAATACATTTCGTACCATTTCTATGAGAGATTTGAGTAATCAGAGAATCTGAGATTACAGAATTTATAATTCCGTCGTAAGTATTCTACCCGAATTGAAATTCATTAAATATTCAATAATATACCAAAAAACGTACGTCTCAAGTAATTTCAGAATATTCCCGAAATTACCGAATTCCGAAAAAATTAGAGTGTCGGCATTCTACAAGTACTTACCGTTATTATATTTCGAGTTATAGAGGAAATAACAACAAATTTTCCGATGAGTATAACCCCTAATACTTTCGGCCGATTATTCCTATTACCCAGTAAACATTGATGCATCTCAGTAATATAGCTGAAACATTTCACGTGTAACATGAAACATTTCATTCATAGGGGTAGAGATGTTTCAGAAACATCTACGAGATCGTTAATGTCCAAGGACATTTATGCTTCAGTGGAAACATATCTCAGAAAACGTCTCAGTAACATATCATTGAAACATATAATATATGTTTCAATGATATGTTACTGAGACGTTTTCTGAGAAATGTTTCCACTGAAGCATAAATGTCCTTGGACATTAACGATCTCGTAGATGTTTCTGAAACATCTCTACCCCTATGAATGAAATGTAACGTAGATATTATCTACGTTACTTTTAACGTTAATTTGGTCTCATTGCAATATACCAAGGATATGTTACAGACCAATTTTTCACTGGAACAAAAACATTCTTGATTCTACTTCAATCTTCAGGTGTTTCATTAGGTTTGTACCAAATCAAGAAATTATCGGAGAATGCATCGTCAGGATTCGGAGCAGTATAAAAAATGTGACTTTTCTACCTACTGCTCCGAATCATGACGCTGCATTGTACGATAATCTCTTGATTTGGAACAAACCTATCGTAAAGAGTAAATATACAACATTACACTTAAATCCTTGGTGTCAACAAGAATACTATCGAAGGTTCTAGTCAATATATTAAACAAATGTTATCAAATCGAGTTTTTATTCTTCATTTATGCAAAGGTGTACAACAAAACCTGGAATCGAAATATTAAATAAAAATATATTATATAATATAGCACAAAAAATTTAATAAAATGAAAACAACTTATTCTTTCGTCGTTGCTCCATGATATAATATAAATATATTATTAGAAAAGTTATCAAAAAAAAAAAAATCAAGTAAGCAGTATGATATTATAAAGAATTCACCTCCTTATCACCGCTGGATGAAACCATATATTTATTAATCACTTATTAGTTTCAAAGAGTATGAACTAATTTATCCTATCGCACAATGATGAATGAAACTTAAAAACTGCCAAAACTTCTACTTTCCACCAAATTAAATGATCATCAACAGACATAACCTCCACTCCTAACCACGCGACACGCGTAATCTGTGATCCATGGGTCTGTCGCACAGAACACCAATATGGCTGCCCGCATCCGTCTACCGCCAACCAATCAGAATCAGCAATCAGCATTCATTATTTGACATTAGGCTTATTAAATCTTTCAGACAAGATTTATTCTTGAATATATATTCTTGAAGAGATAATGATATATATTTATACGTATCATTGTCGTTTGACGGAAAACTGAAAAAAAAAATGTTGGAAAGGCTAATGTACCTATACTTTAATAAATAATTTAATATACATATTTCACCGATATTGCTTTTTTTTAGAGGCCGTGTTACATTCAAACATTTCCGTTAGATTACTGGAATGTTTTCTAATGCCCACATAATATACCTATATTATATGTCTCATATTTCATGTCACTGTGATATATCACTGATGATGCGAAGCGATGTTCCATATAAACATTTGCGAGATGTTCATGAAACATAACTTTGCAATGTTTCAAAATGCTTCACCCATATCTCATATGAAATGTTTCTGTAATATATCATGTTTACTGGGTAACGGAAGTAAATGTCGGATTCGGATGCGCAACCTAACCTGAAAATTTCAAGTCGTTATCTATTTTTGTTCTCAAGTTATCGTGCGATGAATAATATTTGTTCCAAATTTTTCTAGAAGTTTCTAGCAATACGATCCACACAGAATTTCACAAATTCCTTCATGTTGTTATTCTACAACTAGTTACCAAGTTTTAATTGGATGGGATCTGTATTTTTTGAGTTGTCGAGAAAATAATATATATCAAGATGGATATTATGCCTATAAGCAATCACAATATCGCATGGAAAAACTACTTAAAAAATCACTCCAAACTTACGTCGTATCACTGTCTTTTTGGCGCTCTTTATCCTCGGAACAGAGTGCTTATCAATTTGCCCAAATGTCTGTAATTTTAGAACTTTTGGCTCAAACATTTTGGTTTAACCAACTGATCAAGAATCCGTGGTCAAAATCGATTTTTTCGAACGGAATGAGCTAGATGGTTGAAGTTTTCTGAGTAGGTTTGGGAGATAAATATCTCGGTTGAGTTCGTTATTGGGCAAAATCGGCTCGGTGGTTTCGGATTAACGAGAAAAAAATCTTAACATTAAAAATTTCAAATTTAATTTTTTTAAGATACGGATCCATTGAAATCATGTTTAACTCTTACAAACTCTCTGGGATATATGATTTTTCAAAATTTCAATAATAATCGTAAGCATTTGGATGCGCCACCTACCCTAAAATTTACAAATCGCTATATCTTTCCGTTCGTTATCGTTATCGTGAGAAAAGTAATATTTTTTAATAATTTTTTAAAATTTTTTAGTCATACTATTATCACAAAATTTCACAAACGTCCTTGTCTCAGTATTCTACAGCTAGCTACTAAGTCTAATTTTTCATTGTTTATCTGTATTGATTGAACACAAAATTTCAAGTCGCTATCTCTTTCCTCTCGAATGTTATCGTGGCAACAGCCGGACGGTCAGAATAAAATTTGACCTTGAATTCTTCATCAGTAAGTCCAACACAATCGTTTGAGACAATTGTCGAAAAAAATGGGTTCAAGGCTCTAGTTCAATGAGACAAATTATATCTCCGAAAGCATTGCTTTCTCAGAGTTGGGAATTATATCAATGTATTCATATGATAGAACTGCATCATACGGAAAATTCAATTCAAATAATAGTTTATTTATCAAGATTAAATGAGCAATCATGAGAATGAGAACTGCACCATGGAAGAAATCAAATTAAATCTGGCCAATTTTGCCCAATAACGAACTCAACCGAGATATTCATCTCCCTAACCTACTCTAAAAATTTCAACTTCCTAGCTCATTCCGTTCGAGAGTTATTGTAGAAAAACTTTTTTTAAATCTTCAAAATTTTTTTTTTACGGTAATCTGGTCAATACAAAACTTCACATGCGTATAAAGGTCATGATTCTACAATTTGTTGCTATATTTCAGATAGATCGAGTGATCGGTTTCGGAAATATTCATAAAAAATATTTTTACTAAAATCGGCCATAACTCCGAAACCGCTTGATGGATTTCACCCATTAACGAGCCCTTCCGAGATATTTACGCTTCAAACCCACCTTGCAAATTTCAATCCGCTAACTCCTTTCGTTCGAGAGTTATCGTGCCTACGGCCGGCCGGCCGGCCGGACAGAATCGATTTCGACCTCGGATTATTGATCAGTGGGTCGAACCAAATCGTTTGAGACCATTTTCAGCCAAAAAATCCAAAATGACACACTTGGGCAAATTGATAAGCACTATGTTCCGAGGAACTAGAGCGCCAAAAAAACAAGTTTCGTATGACAATTGCCCAAAACAGGTTTAAAGTACCTACAAATAGTAGATATTCCATAAAACATATATGAAAGAAGAGAAGTAATAATGAAAATTTACTTTGTAATCGATCAAAAATTTTCTGATCTACGTTCACCAAATTTTCTCCTCTCTCGAACTACAGAATTATGCTTTCAATATTTACGTAACATTTTCAAACATTTTTGGGTGAGGTCCCCGTTGCATCGCTAAAATACGAGTATTTCAACCCCAATATTTTTGAAGTTATAATATTCCCTTCCGTCAGTCCCGTCATAAATTGAGAGAACTGAGCATTCTATGTCTATGGATGAAAAGCAGTCTCACTACTCTCAGATCTCTTACTTCATGTTCCGTTCCGAAATGTAAGACTTTTCTGAGAAAAACTAATTTCGGAGCAAACAACTGAGATTTTTCTCACTTCGCTCACAATTCTTCGATTGATTAGATAATGTCATGTCTCAGGAAAATAAGTTGACATTATGACAAATCATACATAGAATTATTATATCATTCAGTGACAACGTAGAAATACGATTTATTATTGAAATTTTGAAAAATCATATCTCCGAAAGTATTAGCTTGTTAGAGTTAAAAATGATATAATTGGATTCTTATGGTAAAACTGCTTATTGAAAAAAATTCAATTTGGAATTTGTTTAGTAAAATAATTTTTTTTTGTTACTCCGAAACCATCTGTCCGATTTTGCCCAATAACGAACTTAGCCGAGATATTTATCTCCCAAATCTACTCTGAAAATTTCAACTGTCTAGCTCATTTCGTTCGAGAGTTATCGTGCCTACGGCCGGCCAGCCGGACAGAATAAATTTCGACCACGGATTCAGTGAGTCGAATCAAATCGTTTAATACCATTTTCATCGAAAAATTTGAAAATTACAGACATTTGGGCAAATTGATAAGCACTCTGTTCCGAGGTACTAGAGCGCCCAAAATCGATCGTGGGCCAAATGATAGCACGCTGTTCCCCACAACATACGCGCAAAAACTATCAGAGGGATTTGGAATTTGTAGGTTAGATTCAACTCTACTTAGAGTACCGTACATTTATTCTTTGCTTTCTTCAAATAAGGACCTTCAAGAGAGATATTTAGATTAAAATTGTTTGTTTTAATTATAATTATTTTCTAATCGATAATTTAAATTATACATTAAATTATTGTGTCCCAAGACAGCATATACACGCAAAGACAAAGGAGTCAGTTTAATCACAAAAGAGAAAGAAGTATTCGTCTTCGCAAGTCGGACATTTCTCGATTTCCCAGAAGTGATGGACATGGGTACCTCCTTCTGAAAGGACCGTGTGTTTGAGAATGGGCCTCGGTACAATTGTCTATTGTCTACGTCATTCCCATCCAATTTTCGTATGCGGTTATGCACGCCAAGTGATAGCATGCAACACCGTCGGCTGTCCCTCACAAAAAAATCATTAATGTATGGCCAAGATGCGCCAGATTAAGAGTTCACATAGTTTACGCGGAAGGGACTGGATTTTATAGCTGTTCTATTGCGTAATCCTAAAGTCTAATATTCCTACCTTGATTAATTTCGGAACCTCCTTTGCTCGACTACTACACATTTGAAAGCGAGCAGCAAAAAAAAAATTATAACCCTCATGAAATTTTCAGCTGATGTTTTGTAGTTTTGTTATAAATTTGTATCGTTATCAATATTTTACTACTGAAATTCAGTCAGTGGAAATGCTTAATAATAATATTATTATTATGTCAACGGCCGGCCATCGTTGCCACGATAACTTTCGAACGGAAAGAGGTAGAGACTGGCAATTTTCAGAGTAGTTTGGGCATCCGAATTTGACGGTTGAGTTCGTTAAAGGGCATAATCGTCAAAACGATTTCAGTTGTATCAATCTGAAAGTTTGTTGTTGCTGCCACTAAATTAAAAAATACGAATCCGATCGACTTGAAACTTGGTTATTAGTTGTAGAATGAAGTGACGCAAATTTTTGCTAAATTTTGTGAAGACTGTGTGACTAAAAATAAAAATACAAATTTTTAGAAAAGAAATTATTTTCTTGTCAAGTATTCATTAAAGAATACTTTAGGAAGTCAATTCATCACTAAATGTTCCCCTTCTGGGTTTTCTATTCCAAACTCTGACAAATATATATGAAAGAAAAAACTTATTTATTTTGAAATTGCTTCTGCGTTAGAAATAGTAGATATTTGTCAGGGGCAATAACGAGTATAGAACAATGTTGCCTGATACACAGAATAAGGAATTATATTGTCTCTGACAAATATCTAGTTTTTCTAACGCAGAAGACATTTCAAAGTATTCAATTTTTTGTGCTCGTCTTCCTGGGCACAGCGTGCTATCATTTTGCCCAAATGTCTGTAATTTTTTAATTTTTTGCCGAAATGGTCTCAAACGATTAGGTTCGACTCACTGCTGAAGAATTCGAGGTAAAATTCAATTCTGTCCGGCTATCTGGCCGACCGTTGCCATGACAAATTTCGAACGGAAACATATAGTGCGACCTATCGGTTTCGGAGTTGATATCGGTTTCGGAGTTGATATCGGTTTCGGAGTTGATATTTTGTTTTCAAACAATGCAAGTCCGATCGAATTGAAATTTGGTAACTAGTTCTAGATTTCCGACGCAAAGACATCTTATCACTAGAATGTGTTAAAGAAATTATTAAAAATTATTCCGTATCTAAGAAACTATCCGTCCGATATCACTGATTTTGCGAGAGCATTCAAAAACTTATTCTGAAGCCAAGTTCTAAATTTGAACATGTATGGGTCTATAATGGTGGAGATATTGAAAAAATACTGTAAAACTAGCAGCTTTGGATAAGTACAGTATCTGGATGGGTGACCGTAACCATGATAACTTTCGAACGGAAAGAAGGTTGCGCATCCGAATGACCCAAATGAAATATTGTTTTTGGCGCACTTGTTCCTCCGAACAGAGTGCTTAATATCACTTTGCCCAAATGTCTGTAATTTTCGAATTTTTGGCTGCAAATGGTCTTGAACGATTTGGTTTTATTCACTGATCAAGAATACGTGGTCGAAATCGATTCTGTCCGGCCAGCCGTCCGTCTGGCCGTTAACACGATAACTCTCGAACGGAATGAGCTAGACAGTTGAAATTTATATTTGCAATATTTTCAAAAACATAGATCTCATTGATCTAGTACTTGGTTGAAAAAAGTTGGAAAGCCCTGTGGACAGGAGCTTTGGCACTCTTGTTCAAACTTTGACAAATCATAGCTCCGAAAGTATTGGTTTCTCAGAGTTGAAAATTATATCAATGGATTCTTATGACGGAACTGCATCATAACAGAAATCAAAATCAAAAAGTTTCATTTAAAAAAAATTATCAATCTGAAAAACACCAGAACAATTCGCCCAATAATGAACTTATCCGAGCTTTTCATTGGTCAAATCTACTCTGAGAATTATACTATATCAATTGACTTAGCTGGGTAGTACGATTTATTATTGAAATTTTGAAAAATCATATCTACGAAAGTATTAGATTGTTAGAGTTGAAATTGATATGGTGAACTTGCGTCTTGATAAAAATGAATTTGAAAATTGAACTGAACCTAACCAAGATATTTATCTCCCAAACCTATTCTGAGAATTTCAACTGGCTAGCTCATTCCGTTTGAGAGTTATCGTATTAACGGCTGGACGGAATCGATTTTGACCACGGTTTCTTGATTAGTGAGTCGAACCAAATCGTTTAAAACCGTTTTCATCCAAAAATTCGAAAATTACTGACATTTGGGCAAATTGATAAGCACTATATGTTCCGAGGAACAAGAGTGAAAAAATAAAGTTTGAAGATTCATGTAGTATTTCGTGAGGCGTGTGTAAGGCGTGAATAGACAGAAGACCAACAAAAGCTTCATGCTTCATTCCAGTGCATTTTAATATTTTTTTCAATGCACCATGATCGAAAGGGTCTCTTGCATGTAACACGAAATACCATATGTTTATGTTTGTCTGGATCTACTTCAATACCAGATTATCATGTATGCTCTCATCCACTTTCATAATTTATAAAATTTGAATACCTCGGTATTGAAAATCGGTAAATCAAGAGGCAAATTCAAATGAAGTGAAACGCTTCTGACTGGTAGAATCGTTGCTATTACGGCTGACGTAATCAAAATGTACCATCTGCTTGTTACAGCCAATGCCGAGTACGATCCCTCTATAGAGGGCTGTGTTACACCGGAACAAACAGTGAAACGGACACGAGAAGAGAATGAGAGTAGATATGACGAGTTACGTCACGGATAGGTGCCAAGTTTCGATCGTTTGAACAGCCATTATGTCCAACCAAATTTGAATAATAGTTTCATCGTTGAAAATAGAAATTTTGTTGAACTTCTTCAGCATTCTTATAGATATACTAGCTGGCCCGGCAGACTTCGTACTGCCTCCTCAACGCCTGCCCAACGCCAACGCCAACGCCAACTCCAAATCCAAATCCAACTCTAACTCCAACTCCATCTCCAACTACGACTCCGACTCCTACTCCGACTCCGACTCCGACTACGACTCCGACTCCGACTCCGACTCCGACTCCGACTCCGACTCCGACTCCGACTCCGACTCCGACGACTCCGACGACTCCGACTCCGACTCCGACGACTCCGAATCCGACTCCGACTCCGACTCCGACTCCGACTCCGACTCCGGCTCCGACTCCGACTCCGACTCCGACTCCGACACCGACTCCGACTCCGACTCCATTTCCACCTCCATCTCAATTTCCACCTCCATCTCCATTTCCACCTCCATCTCCACCTCCAACTCCAATCCAACTACAACTACTACAACTCCAACTACAACGCCAACTCCATAACCAATGCCAACCACAATACCTACTCCAACTTCAACTCCAACCCCAACGCCAACTTCAACGCCAACTCAAACTCCAACGCCAAAAACATTTTCCAGTAGACCAAATTGTAAATCTAAACCATTCTCGAATCTCCACGAACACACACAAAAAAATTCATCGAAATCGGTCCAGTCGTTTAGGAGGAGTTCAGTCACATACACACGCACACAAGAAATATATATATTAAGATTAATCTATTCCGATAATAAAAAAATACATGCAAGAGACCTATTACCTCCGAACTGAAGGTTACTCGTATCCAAATAACGTATGCATAAACTTACTCTCGCATAATATCTTCTCCATTTTCGGCATATCATTCTGGATATCAGCCTGACGAGCTTCCGTCGTGTATAAGTTGCATACTAGGCAATTGTTTTCATAGAAGATAAGTTGAACTTCATGCCCTCGACCCATAGCGTATTGTTGTATGTTAATTATGATATAGGTAATACTTGTTTGGATGCCTTGCGTGTGAAATCTTACTGAATGGGGCTCTCTTCAAGAGCAGATCTGATAGCTACGAGGAAGAGATGCCTTGTTTTGGAGTGTTAAATTTACGAGGCGGTTCCGAATGGATGTGGGAAGGTGGTAACCGAATATTCCAACAGATCAAGTTGAGGAAGAAACGGGATAAAATGAATTGTCCCATTGTACTTGAACATTATTTGTTTTTCCCACGTAGGAGTATGAAAACTGGCAAAAATTATCTCGAATTATTCCATTTGTTAGATGGTTATCTGGTTAGCGTAAGTGCGTGTATTCAAATTATACCAATAACACGTATAACTATACCTAATGTTCCATGGTCAAAAACTGCGAATTTCACACGAGATTTCATCATTACAACGTTATAATTTTTGAGGATTTAAACGGTTCGGGAGGATGTGGTATTGCTTGATATACAAGGTGTTCCATTGGTAAATGAACATAAGTTAACCTGAGTTAGAGCTACTCTAGACGAGTCCAAAAATCCCATATATGATAGGTCGAATCTGCTCCATAGCCGAGATACGGGGTGAGTTATATATTCGCCAATATTTTCAATTGCTTGTAACTTTTGAACCACCTAGTAGAATCAGTTGGTATTTGGAACGTAAAATATGATTTGACGGTTCGATCGATTAATCTTTAAACTGATTAATAAATCCGGGTCCGCATGAGGAAAATTTTGAAGTTGTAGTAAGCTGAGATTCAACACCCTGTATGAAGGAATAGTGGAATTTGATTAGAATTTTCGGAAAAAGTAGAAAATTTTCGATAGAACTCCGTTAACCTCAGTGTCCCGCACGATATTGACTCATCAAAATTATTCTCGAAAGATTTAATTCGATATTGAAATTCTACTTCGTTCCCAAAAATGTTGACATTTAATTCGAAAAATTTTTTGTTCCACTGGTTTGCATTTCTCGTATTCATACAGATCATTTTTCAGAACATATGGATTTTGAATTTTTTTTTCAACATGAACAGTCGAGAAATAAATAAACAAATGAGTAAACAATACTGCATGTGGATTTTATTCAGCCCATCCATGTGAATTCCTCAAATTAAAGACTGCATCCCATTGCTGATTTTCACAGAAAAAGTACATGAATAACATATCAATTTGTGTTGTATTCCACTAGCGAACTTCTTGGATGAGCATATTCCAAATATGTGGATAGGCAGAGGTGGACCGCATGCATGGCCCTCTAGATAACTAGATTTCAATCCTATCGATTATCTCGTTTGGGGATATTTGAAATCATTAGTCCATACGTCTGAGACAAGATGTGAGGATATTCTCTTGCAACGTATTGAAGTTGCCTGCAATAAGGTCCGTAATGATCCAGAAGTGATGAAAAAATGCTATCATTGAAAAGAGCAGGAATGTACATCGAAGAAAATGGTGGCACTTTAGAGCAACATTTATGATTTCTTTCAACTGTTTCACTTGTTCATTTATTTTTTTATTAATTTTTTCACGCTTAATCATTTTGAATAAATTATTCAAAATCCATATTTTCTCAGGAATGCTACAAATTATTTCTTAAAATATCAAAAAATACAAATTCTGGATCTATGCGACTGAAAATTTTTCGAATTCAATGTTAATGTACCTACGACATTTTTGAGAATATCACTATCGGAATAAATTATTTAACAAACATTTGAGTAGTCAAATGTCGTGCGGGACACTGAAATCTACAGATCCCATTCGAAACTTTTCTGCTTTTTCCGAAAATTCCAATCAAATTCCAAAATTTATTTATACTTGAATCTCAGCTTGCGAAAAGTTGTAAGATTTTCTAATACGGACCTGGATTTTTCTAGTTCAGTTCAAAGATTCATTGATCGAGCCATTGCAGTTTATTTTATATGTATATATTATATATATATATTTTACGTTCCAAATACTAACTTATTCTACTGGGTGGTGCAGAAGTTTCAAGCAATTGGAAATATTGGCGAATACATAAATCAACCTGTATCTTGGCTATGGAGCTGATAAGACCTATCATAGGGTTATTTGTACTCGTCTAGAGTATATCTATCTCAGGTCAACGAATGTTCATTTACCTATGAAACTCCCTGTAGACAGAATAGTAAATATCATTTGGTGTAATATTTCCTCATCGAAATATTGAAAAAACATCTCAAAAGAACTGACGTAAAGTCAGGAGCTTTTGCGCGCATGTTCTTCAGCCTATTCACGTCTCACACCCTCACCAAAAACTGCATGAATCTAGAAACCGACTTTTTTCGACCGAGGTCTAGATTTTCATTAGATCGGATCTGTATTTCTGAGAATAATATGGGAAATTAAATTCTACTCGAAAGTTTGTACGAAATTTCAGTGTAATTGTACAAATATTTTCTAATATATAACACTTGTGAAGAATAATTTTCATTATTAAATGGTTCCTTAACCGAATTAAGTGTCCTGTATAGGAGAATGGACAATAGAACACTCGTGCAAAGGCTCCTGACTTAACGTCAGTGCTGGAACCTATCTTGTGTTTTCGTAATTTTTTTAAATTTTCTAGGGGTACGGTTCTCACAAAACGCGTCTTTAGGTCGATATTGTACAACTAGTTACCAAGCTTCAATGCGATCGAGTCAATATTTTTTGAGTTATCGAGGAAATTATATTCCAGGTGGGTATAACTCCAAAACCGTTGGACCGACTATGCTCAAAAACGAACCTAGCTCTACCAATCCGATATGCAACCTACCATGAAAATTGCAAGTCCCTATGTCCTTTCGTTCGAAAGTTATCGAGGCAACGGTCACCCATCCCGCTATTGAATTCACACAAGGCTGCTCGGATCTCCAATAATTTAGATCTGATCGTGTACAAACTTGGAACTTGGCAGTAGAGTTAGGTTCTGAAGGATGTCGCAAAATAGTTACTGATATATAGAATTTTTTTCAATGATATTCAATGATTTTTTAAAAATTTTCTAGTGATACGATCCTCACGAAATTTCGCAAGAATTTGCATTGGCATTCTACAACTAATAACTGTGTTTGAATTTGATTTTTTTCTTTCGTTACTCCGAAACCATCCGACCGCTTTTGACCAGTAAAGAACTAAACTGAGATATTTATCTCACAGACCTACTCTGAAAATTTCAACTGTTTAGCTCATTCCTTTCGAGAGTTATCGTCTTAACGGACGGCCGACCGGACTGCCGACAGAATCTATTTAGTCCACGTATTTTTGATCATTGAGTCGAATCAAATCGTTTAAGATCATTTTCAGCCAAAAATTTGAATATTACAGACATAGGGCAAATTGATAAGCACCCTGATCCGAGGAACAAGAGCGCCAAAAATTGAGTAGGCTGCTGCAAAATATACTCATATCAAGTCTTAATGACACATATTTCAATTTTTGATATTCAATAAAAAAAAAGATATTTCCCCAATATCATAGGGCAGTTACTTGGAGGGAAAGGAACAAAAACGTAAGACCCCCATTGAATTTTACTAAAGAACCACCTCTAGAAATTGTTCGCATCATGAGCACCTTTAGCGTATTTAAAAACACCTGTGTATTGAAAATCTTGTGGTATTCGCACGATAAATATGTCTTGTAAGAATCTCATTCACAAGAAAGCTCTTATCCCTTTCCATCGAACTGAAAACAATCCTTTCCCTAGTTGAACCAGACCTCTATACACAGATTGACCATAATTCCACCTCATTACGACAACCGCATCAACGTAACTTTTTCATTCGCAGGAACGCTTCCCGTAACTTTCCAACAGATAGGCATTCTCTCGATAATGAAAGCACATATCTAATTCGAAAATAATGACTTTAATACCATAACTAACAGTACCTTCGATTCGGTTGAGTTGAAATCGATATATTCGATAGCTATATGCGGCTATCTTGAATAATCCTCAATTCGAATTACGATAAGTGTCCGTCGCCTTTTTTGGGAGCGCCACCGGTGTGGAATGTATGAGAAAAAAGAGCTGAACGGGAAACGAAAAGTAATATACCCGTATTAAAGTCGTAAAAACGGCGCGAATTGGTACAACGTCTCAAAATTCAATTTGTATGAGGATCCGAATATGTTGCGGTCTTCTGGCCTGTCCATTAGCGGTGTTCTTGTTTGCATTATGTTTTCGGATTTTTTTGTGTATTCGTGGTTGTAATGAATTGTCCGGTACGAAATTGATTGGAAACAGTTGTTCAAGATAGACGTCGAATAGCATTCTCTGACAGAATGATTTTTGTTCAATATTTCGAAATAGAGAAATTGGTTCAAGCTATTGTCTATTCACCTCTATTGGACACTATTAATCGAATTTACCATTCATATAGACCGTTTTCTCAGCCTTTGTAAGATATGAATCTAAGACTATACAGGGTGAGCCTTTAAGTTGTACATTAATTTTAACCAAATATTCCTCTCATCAAATGAAACACTTTTTTCATTTACCATTTTTCCAGATTCGGCTCAGGTAAAAAGTTATAAGCGTTTAAATATTTTATTATTTGCAAAGCCAGCCCTGAACTGTCTTCAAGTGTTGACACATAAACACTCAAAACTCAATATCGCATAATTATATGAAAGCTTCATCATCTGATGCTCGAAATTCAACGAAATTGTCTGAGAAAGCTTATCTACTCACTGAAGTCTTTTAAAATGGTTTTAAATTATCTTTATGCTGCATTTTCGAAAAAAACTCTTCCTGGATATTAAAACTGACTCCAACTTGATTTTCATTGAATATCCACTATAAAATTATCCACATTATCTTCTCCGCCTATTTTCACATTCCTTACATATTTTAATTGAATATGAATATCATATCAATATCCAAGTTTTATTTACATTTATTATAACATAACCTCTAATCTACAGAATTTACAGAATCGAGAAAAACAATCTGTGATTCTGTGATTATTATTATGTTCGCTATAGGCTTGTTTTGGTTGGCAATAGGGACGGTCATAGAACCGTTCAAAGTAGTCACACAGTCATTTATTGTAATTGGCATCCTGGGCAAAATCTTTCACACGCTGCGTTTGTCCCACTCTTTAAAACCGATTCGGAACTCTTCCTACTGCGAACCAAAACAGGCCTTATGCAAGTGACGACCTCGTATAGACACAGTATAAGAAGCAGGCACAGAAATGTAATACTATTAGGTTAGCCACCTATCGTTGGTTATATTATATGTTCTGTGGTCTAACCTTAGAATATTACGCCGGTGGTTCTTTATTGTTTACTTAAATCCGTATATCCAGAGTCCAGATTGAGAATTTCTCTTCAAGAATAATGGGGATGAATAGCTGGAATGATACCTATAATTGATATTTCCCTTATGCATACTAATATACTACAAACTTATAAGATTCAACTATGTAGTTCGAATAAAATAGTAGTGACGAGTTATATCTGTTGAAAATTAAGTTGATGAAATAATGTTCCATATATTAGAGAAATCCTTAGAATGATTGTGCTGAATCATGCAGTATGAAAATAAATGTTTAGATGACATGGATAACAGATAATAAAAAAAATTCATATTCACTATTGGAGATTCATAGATGAAAACATATAATGCTAAGCCTATTCATCTATTTCCCAAAAGATAACTACACTATGAACTGTTTGAATGTCGAAATTAACTTATCCCGTTTTAAGATGGTCATTATAACAATTTGTTAACAAGCGAGATTGAATTGAATTTCCACAAGTGTCAACTTTGAAATCTATAAACAGTCCATGCCTTTATTCGAGCAGATCATCTGTGTATTCCAGGTTCGGATCGATAAAAGCAGGTAAATTTCTGTAATTTTTTTCATATTTTATGACATTCAATGACGAATATCTTGAAAACGGTTTGTTTTAGTTTTAGGAGAAATAATGTGGAATAATTTTATTTTTAAAAAGGATCGATTATTTCAAAAATGACTCAAAATAACCTTCATCTTCTTCCATTATGCTAATTTCTCGTAGTTTTAGGAATTCGCGAGTCTATAACGAAGAAACCAGTAGAAGTAGGGAAAAACTGTTAATTGGAGATTATGTGCCATAGTTATAGAAAACTTCGTACCAAAATTCATTCAATTCTGAATAACCATGTCAAAGCTACAAAAGAAAAACAATTTTTTTTTCAAATTTCAACAGCCTGTATCTTTTTTCCTGTACCGAATTTGGAAAAATGGTCAATGAAAAAAGTGTTTTATTTGATGAGAAGAATCTATGGTTAAAATTAATGCACAGCTTAAAGACTCACCCTGTATAAGAGAGAGGACGGATAACATATCCCCTGACATTGAAACCAAATGTGCACCACATGACCACAGAACCAGGTTCCTCTTTCCTGCTGTGGCTTTAACATCCATAAGCTGCACATCCTACCTTTATGTGTAACACAGTCCGTAAACACTTAGATAATAACATGAAATACATCGTTTGGTTTCCACCAACCTATCAAAGTCTGTCAAAGTTTTGGTTTCAGATCGATAGCGTTGCGTAGTACGGCATGAGGTATCCTCTCAAAGATATGAATACATTTCGTGCCATTTCAATGACAGACTTGAGTAACGAGAGTCTAAGATCACAGAATATTTCATTCTTACATATGTATTCTATCGGAATTGAAATTCATTAAATATCCAATAATATACGAAAAAACTTACGTTCTAAGTATATTCAGGATATGATATTTACGAAATTCCGCGAAAATTGGTGTGTCGGCATTTTGTAAGTAGGTAATTACCGAGTTTTGATTGGATCTCATTTGTATATTTTGAGTTATATTGGAACTAACAACAAAATCTCAGCTGTGTATAACTCCAAAGCCATTTGGCCGATTATAACCATTAACCAACTCAAATGTCACGATCGGAGTTGCAACATTCCCTGAAAATTGCAAGCTGCTAAGATAAATGATATTTTTTTAATTTTCTGGTGCTCACAAAATTTAACATACGTTTTCACTTCGATATTCTACAACAAGTCACCAAGTTTCAATTTGATCGGATCTGTATTGGTTGAAAACAAAATTTGTACTGGCAAACCATTAGGCCGATTATGCCCATTAACGCTGTCACTTTCCATTCTCAAGTTACCGTGGCAATGGCCGGCTGGACAGAATTAAATTTGACCTTGAATTCTTCATCAGTAAGGCGAACTTAATTGTTCGTCACAATTTTCGGCGAAAGCTTTGAAAGTTACAGACTTTTGAATACGAATATTCAAAATGTACTAAATCTATATCTTCGTGTTCATATTTCTGATTTCTGCATGAGATTTTTTTCTACGAATCTACTGATCAGTCTGATCATCACGCTGAATAATAATGTATCATATTATATTCCTCTGATTCTCAGAGCACTTGTTGCATTTTTTTCCTTGGGACTTTTTCGGAATTTTCAATACAAAATCTTGTAGACGGTACATTTCTACACAGAATCAATTTTGACCACGCTTCTTGATCATTGAGTCGAACCAAAACGTTTGAGACCGAAAATTCTAAAATTACAGACATTTGGGCAAATTAAAAAGCACTCTGTTCCAAAGAACAAGAACATGAAAACTTTCAGTTTTACCCTGTAGCTACGAAACTAGGAGATATGTCAAATTTATGTTTTCAGCATTATTCGTTTCATACAAAATTAGCACAGGACTGTCAAAACCACATAATCATATCTCTGAAGTATCTTAATATGGCATGTGACTTAGAAATACATTTTGAATTGTGGGATACTAATTTCGGAAATGATTACGATAATCATTTGAATTCTCGAATACTTTTCATTAAATTCAAAACGTAGGTCTATGATTAACCTATTGTTGAATTTACATACATTATCTGCAAACTATAATTAGAGTATTCTATGAATTCATAGAATTAAGAATAGTTATTGGAATTTTAAAAAATCTTATCTCCGAAAATATTAGTTTGTAAGAGTTAAGAATGATATCAATAGATTCTTATGATGACTCTGCATCTTGCAAAAAAAATGAATTTGAAATGTGCAATGTAAAAAATTTCGTATTCGTTACTCCGAAACCATCTTGTCGATTTTGCCCAATAACGATCTAAACTGAGATATTTATCTGCCATTCTGAAAATTTCAACTGTATAGCTCATTCCGTTCGAGAGTTATCGTAGACGGACCGGCAGGACGGCCGGTCAGAATTGATTTTGACCACGGATTTTTGATCAGTAGGTCAAACCAAAACGTTTGATACCAACTGAAGCACTCTGTTCCGAGGATCAAGAGCGCCAAAAACTGCGTCATATCTCAGTCAGAAGACGCCAGATCACGAAAAAACATATTCGACGTCGTAAAGGCGTCATCCCCTAGGTGATCCTTCTTCCTGAATTATTACAGAATAAAAGGATGATCATTTTAATTATTTAGATTTCGGATCAAAGTATTTTCTACCTAGAGTTCTTTTACAGATGAAGAATTCTATGCTAGCACTTGCAAAACGATTTTGACATTATTTTTCTTTCACTTCATTGTTCGTCAAAAAAATTTGCTATGGTATTGCATTCAAATACTCCTTCAATGTTTCAGAGACCATGTTGTTTTTGTTTTAGATATATCGATTCATCATAAAATTCATCCTCATTGCCTCGAACCATATTTTATTCAAACTCTCTCTAGAAATATTCAATCTTCGACCATCCTGACAGACTACCTCCGGTATATCCCTATAAAGAGCGAATAATCGCATTAAATAAAGTATTTTCTTGATCACTATCAATTATTTTGAATAGGTAAAACTTCGGTTGCAATTAAGGCTACAGCCCGTTCAAAGAATGATTAGGTTTAATCACGGGTTGTCGTCTACATCTGGAATTTATAAACATCAACAGCGCATGCTGAAGAATTTCAGTCTAGTAATGATATCGGTCGTAATTGACCTATTAATAATTGTCAACATCAATAAAAGTTTAACGCGTAGTGATAGTGATTGCCCGTGGAAATTTGTTACATTTCATTAGTGGCTGAAGACGTCTTGGAGCGTCTCACTTTATGGATGATACCAGCGAAGAAAATCTTTAATCCTGCTCTTTGATGGTGATGGCGGCAGGTGTACTTTCTTTTATTGAATGAGCGGAGATATGTTAAACTGTTGGAATCCTTCATTCCATTACCATTATCTATCTTATTCGTTTATTTCGACTACGAAGATTCGTTGTCGTGCAGAGATGAAAATACGACTCATTATGAAACATCTTTTGGAAAAAATCACTGCATTTATCACACAATGGTTCATAATTTCCTGCAGAAATTATTTCATTTCTATCTAATCATGGTCCATATTAAGTTAAGCATCGTGTTCAAGAAAAGTGGAATGCTAAGTATAAAATATAAATTAAATCCAAATAATACTACCGCTTGGTATCTTGAATCGCATTCCGCAATAATATCGGTTGAAATAGCGTAATAAGCTTTACAAAATAAGCTTATTTTTTAATGACCAATAGCAACTGTGGGTATTCGACTCGTGGTCTAGAGATACCACTTATCTATTTATTTTCATTATGTTATGAATAAGGCTCCACTCCAGATTTCATTCCAGCTCCTATCTTTTCAATTTTCAATAGAACTTAGTATGAAACCTGCTGTAGACGTGTTTTTTTTTTTTTTTTTTTTTTTTTTTTTACCAGGAGAAACCTTTTATAGGCGAACCTTGAACGGAACAGTGTGGGAGTCCATCTTCTCCTGAAGATGTTTACCCACTAAAACTCCTGTAATCGGGTTTCGGGCATTTTGCCTATAAACCAGTTACCTCTTTTCCTTGGAAGTTTCTCACACGATCTAGGTCGTGTTTGTGTTTAATGGTCTCCCTTCAGCAGGTTAGATGAAGGGGCATCTTTTCTCCTTTCGGTTTATTTTGAAATTAAGTTTCCTAACTTAATTTCGTTCTTCAAGTAGTTGATCTCTCGGCCTTTTGTAGTAGGGCTTTATATTTCTGGCATCTTCTATTGGGTCATAATTTACGAGTCTCCTCAGTTCCTCATTGGTATGTAGGTTGGCTTTTTCAAATATCTTCTCGGCTTTTTTCTTCATGAAAGTTGTGATCGGCTCCCATTCTATGTCTCTGTGGATTTGTCTATTTCTCACAAACCATGGTACATCCATTGCTCTTCTTATTAACATGTCTTCTGCCGATTGTTTCTTCTTGATGTGGCTTTTAGCTGCAAAGCCCCACGCTGTCGAACCATAGGTGAGTTGCGGTCTCGCTATAGTTTTAATCATCGTCAGTTTTATGTTTTTATTCATACGGCTCTTCCTTCCTATTAGTGGATATAGTCGACTCATTGCCGCCTTTATTTTGTCAACTGCTGATTTTATGTGGCTTTTCCATGTAAGTCTTTTATCTAGTATCACCCCTAGATATTTGGCCTCTTTTTGCCATTTTACTTCTGCACCGTCTATTATGAGGTTTCTTTCAACTTTTAGTTGTCTCTTCTGTAGTAGGATGGCTTGACTCTTTCGTCCGTTTATCTGGATTTTCCATTTTATACACCACTCGTTTAATTCTTCGGTTGCTTCCTGTAGTCTTCGTTGTATGACATCTGCTCGCCGATGTCTGAAGGCAATTCCTGTGTCATCTGCGTAGAGGGTCACCATCGTGCGTGCATCTTTTGGCATGTCGTGGATATAGATGTTGTACAGAAGTGGGCCCAGAACGGATCCTTGCGGCACTCCTGCTTCTAAGTATCTAATAGAGGAAGACTCATCCTCTATTTTGACGTAGAAATTCCTGTCTCTCAGATAGTTTCTGATAATCTTGCACATTTTGCTCGAGTATCCTGCAGTCATCATTTTATATGCCAATCCTTCGTGCCATACTCTATCGAATGCCCTCTCCACATCCAATAGGACAAGTCCGGTTGCTTGCTTGTTTTGAAAGCCTTCCGTGATGTATTCAGTGAGCCTCAGTAATTGAAGTTCTGTTGAATGATCTCTTCTGAATCCAAATTGTTCAGGTGGTATAAGGTTCAGTTCTTCTGTTTCCTCGTTTAGTCTTCTGGCAATAGCTCTTTCCACTACTTTCCCTAAGGACGAGAGGAGGCTGATTGGTCTGTAATGCTGTGGCCATTTTCTTTCCTTTCCTGGTTTGTTGAAAACGATAACTTCGGCCGTTTTCCATCTCTTTGGGTAGTTTTCTGTTCGCATCACTCCATTCGTTATGTTTGTGAGTGCGACTATTCCTTTTCTGGGCAGCTTCTTTAGCATGAAGTTTGTTATCTTATCTTTGCCCGGTGCTTTCCTTCTTTTCAGATTTCCTATGATCTCTTTTATTTCGGTTGGTGTGGCTGGTTTTGGAATTGTGTTGCACTCAGGCGGTTCCATCATGTACTCTTCATTTTCTTCTACTTCTTCTTCGAGATCTTCATTATCATCTTCTGGTCTATAGTTTATGCTGGCTTCCCTTTCTATTGTGTCCGCCAGTGCCTCAGCTTTCTCATATTTTGAATATGCTAGGCCATGTACTCCGTGTAGTGGGGGTATTTTGGTTTTCTCTCGTCGTAGGTTTTTTTGCATTTTCCATGCAGAGTGGTCCTTCGTATTTAGTTCACTTATTCTCTTGTTCCATCTATCTGTTCTGAATTCTGCTAGGGCTTTCTTGAGTATTTGACTGTGCTTGTTGAGCTCCTTCTTGTCTTCTTCACATTTGGAAATTCTGTATCTTTTCCTTAGTCTTCGGTTTGTTTGTATCAATTCCCTTATTTCCCTTGGTATTTCACCGTGTGGATGTTTAGGTGCTGGCTTCTGTGTTCTTCTAGTACTTTCTTCGTATGTTTCTAGGATTTTAGTTTCTAGTGTTTCGGCGGCATTTTCTAAGTCTTCAGGTGTGTTGATCTGTGGAATTTCAGTTATCTTGCCCTGGAGAATTTCGGTATATTTTTCCCAGTCGGTGTGTTCTCTGGTTTGTATCTCTTGATTTCTAGGGCCATGTCCCATTATGAGCTCTATCGGATTGTGGTCAGACGTTCCTTCTTCTATTGCGTCTAGCGTAACTTCTTGTGTTATATCTTTCAGTACAGCTATATCTAGCACATCAGGTAGGCCATTACCTTTTGGTATATATGTGGGATTTTCGGATCCAAGTACCACTGCATTGTGGTTTTCAGCATATATTTTCAGTCTGCTTCCATTTTCGTTTTCTGTTCTGCTGTTCCACTCCTGTGATTTGCAGTTTAGATCTCCTATCAGAATTTTTGGGTATCGTCCATCTAATAATTGGTTTAATTCTTCTTCTATCAGCTCGTTTTGCGGTGGTATGTAGACGTGTGTGACATCGGCCTTAATTTTATATGTAGATCTACTAGAGGTAGCTAGCGAAAATATACCACGCCTCTCATGACCGGTGCGGTCGATTTGACGAAGGTGATTGCGCCATCTACTGGGAAGAAAGATAAGTCGCTAGAGCTGAAGTATATCCCTACCTTATAATTCCCTGAGAGTACACACGAATACATAATATGTACTGTTATGATTTTCTGTTTTTGACCATTTGAGAGTTCAAAATTAAAGTTGTCATGGTGATTATTTGAAATTGTAAATTACGAAGTAGTTCATGCATGGAAAAACGGGGGAAATAACTGAAAGGAGATTGAAATTATTTTGGATGAGAAGAAGTCAGATTTTGGAGAGCGGAAGTTTAAGAATAGAAAGGCTCTTGAAGTGCAATTGAATTAGAAATTAAAATCAAAACAAAGAGATGAATGAACAGACGAAATTTTCAATATTAAAAAAAACCCCTAAATAATAAATAATTGTACAGATTTGGTCACTGGTTGGAAAGAGGAAGAAAACAATTGGAAAATGAAGTAGAAAGGACCAGAAGAGATATTTATAGTTATTGTGGGATAGAACATACCCTGAAAAGTATGTGGAACATTAATTAAATAAAAAAGCAATTGCTATTAGATCGATAGAAATCATATCAAAATAAAGAACTAAGCGATATGAAGAAAATTTCAACATAAGATACAGTAAATAACACGGGATTGAAGAGTTTTTTTACTGGTTCGAAGGAGGAAGATAATAATCAGGAAAGCAAGAAAGGAAGGATAAGAAAAGATATTAATACTTATTGTGAGATAGAATCTACCCTGAAAAGCTTGTAAAAATTAATAAATCAAAAAATTATTGTATTAAAGAAACTGAATTCATATCAGTACCTGCAGTAACAATATAAAAGCAGTACCAATTTTAATGCAGCGCAATTTGCTCAGTATTTTGGGCGTTTTATCTAGGGGTTGGAGCTCCCTTGCTCAATCACGGAGCGAGGGAGAATTTTTTCTAGGCACTGTAATGGCACTATTCACTGTTGGGAAAAAATTAACAGTGGTTTGCCTGAGTTGGCATAAGGACACAGTAACAAAGCCTACCCAGAACACAACTGATTATCCCACCTCGTTCAAGCTCTTACGAGCTTATGAGGGATCTACATGGGGAAGACCTAGGATGGTCAGTATAATGCGATGCATTGCATCGTTGTATGTAGAAAGTTTCATCATATCAAAGTTACTAATAAATATATTGTAGTATTTTCATATCAATCGCCTATAGGGGTTGACTACTTACATTTCGTCTTTCACATCTGTGGTTTTAAAAACACCGGTTTTGCTATTTATACTTTAGCTACAATATTATAAATCAATGAGAATATTCACCACTTCGATAGAATTTACTTTTGCAATAACTGAAGTTCGAAAACTACCGCAATATGCTCTAACTTCGTTTAAGGGATAAAAACTCGTATTGAATGATTTATCTCCTGTCGGGTAGTACATGTTCTTTGCGATCTAACTAAAATCACTGCCAATATAGTAAAGGGTTTTCGGTTGCCCGAGAATCCAGAGAACGTCTGATGCGTCAGTAATGAGTCGTTTTCATCTTTCAAATACTAATCTTAACTCAAGTAGAAAAACAAGTAGAAATTCAATTCTTCATTGAAATCCTACAATATTATGGAGCAGTAAAAGATTAAAGAAGATAATTCTTCTATTCATTATTTTGAAAGAGTGATTTCGGAAATCAAAATTGGAAGCACTTTCAAAATTAAAAATTTGTGAAGGTCGTAGGTTTTGACAACCATATGGAGGACAATGTGTTTATAATGGAATTTCAGTCGGGGAAAAATGTGGGAAAGCTCTGTAGACCGGGGCTTTGGTGCTCTTGTCAAACTACCAGCGAGTAAATTTTCAAACTTTGAAGAATCATATCTTCGAAAGTATTAGTTTCTCAGAGTTGGCAATTATATCAATAGATTCTTAGGATAGAACTGCATCATAAAAAAATTTCAAATTATATTTTATTTATAATGATTAAATGAGCAATCTGGAACGATTCAACCTCGTGGAATCAGTTGTTCCAACTTACACTCGGTGCATAGATTTCACAATTTGAAATACCTTAGGAAAATAACATCGAAATATCTACAGCAATGGTGGAGACAATCTGATAGCTTCTGCAAGTCAATTTTCTAGAATGTTCCTAATTAAATTCAAAACTTAGGTCTATGACTCACCTCCATATTACATTTACATACATCAGCAAATCATAACAATTACAGATTCCTATGAAATCATAAAATTACTATTAATCATTGAAATTTTGAAAAATCATATCTCCGAAAGTATTATTTTGTTAGAGGTGAGAATCATATCAATGGATTCTTATTTTGGAACTACTTCTTAAGAAAAATTGAATCTGAAAATTTTAATGCAAGAAAAACATTTTTTTTCCCTTACTCGGAAACCAGACTTTGACCAATAACGAACTCAACTGAAATATTCATCTCCCAAATTTACTCTGATAATTTCAAACATTTTGGTTCGACTCATTGATCAAGAATTCGTGGTCGAAATCGATTCGGTCCTGCCGACCGGTTACCCGTAAGCACGATAACTCTCGAACGGAATGAGCTAGACAGTAGAAATTTTCAGAGTAAGTTTGGGAGATAAGTCACTCGGATAAGTTCGTTATTGGGCAAAATCGGCCTTGTGGTTTCGGAGTAACGAAAATGAAAAATGCAAATTTCAAATTCAATTTTTTTTAAGATGCAGTTTCATCATTAGAATCATTCTCAACTCTAACGAATTAAAACTTTCGGAGATATGATTTTCCAAAACTCCTACAGAACGACCACTATACTAGGGCCTGCAGAATACACACTGCGTTGCTACGAAGTTCCTTAAGTGCAGAACGGGAGTGTTACGAGCCGCGATACTAGCGCCTGCATAATCTCTCTGCGTCACTACGCATTTCCCTAAACGCAGTACTTTCGGTGATATTGTCCAAGTTTGAATAATTACTCGCTAGTTTGAATTTAGTTTCTATCATGATGCAGTCCTATCATAAGAGGAGTTCGCTTGTAAAACTTGAATGTTTTGGGTTAACTGGGTTAGTTTACCATGTGTACTCTCAGCCTCGAAATTAATATTTTCACGAAAAGATAACTGCAAGTGGAATTCCTTGTTGACTTCGACCTTTGTTGAGGGATATATTTTGCCTATTTCCTGTGAAAGATTGATAAATTGCATTCGAAACCTTGGTACCCGTGGAAACAAACACGGCTACGTAGCCTATTATTTTGTTGCGATTTCTGAACCGATTTTTATTTTGTGTAAAATGGACCGCACTGATGTGTCCTGACCATTAGAAAGGGACGAAAAGGACTCAAACGTTGACTCGTAAGAATTACCGTAGTACGATCAGAAGCTCGCAGTTTAACGCGGAAGCACAGAATGCATCGATTTATAATTTTTTGCATGGTTTTGTGCCTATTCATCGGACAGTGCGGATGCCCCACTGAATATAAGGTGGTCCGAGCGCGGCCCTGTTCAGGATTCTTGGGACGTAAGCGATCTTCGCGTAGGTTGAGACGCGCTACGGCCCTATCGAGAGGTAATGAACAGGGCCGCCGAATGTGAGTTAAATAAGGTTCACACCTTGTTCACGTCCGATAAGTACAATAAGGAATTTCAACCAGATTTTGAGGACGAGCAATTCTCTTGGCATTTTATGCCTCCCAAATCAGCTGGTTACGACAGTATTTAGGAGATGATCATGAAATCATTCAAGTGTAACCTTTTTCGCATCGTTGACGAAAAACTGCTTACATATGAGCAATTAGCGACATTCACAATCAAAAGAGAAGCAATCAGGAATTCCCATCCCTTATCGGCCCGGTCGTCTGACACGAATGACCTCATTCCTCTGACACCTGGTCCTTTCCTTATAGGTGGTACTTTGACATTTATCTCTTGGATTGTGTATATGGTACACATATCAGCTCTTGTTTCATTATTATTTTGCAAACATTATGTAACCTCATATTTCTAAATTATGAACACACTACTCTCATTTGTTTTGAAATTTGATAGTTCAAGGCCGGCAGTATGTTGCGTCCCATGACTTCACATTTTGGGAAACGCAGATTCGGTTTTTCTCAACAAAGGAGCTCGCTTTTAAAACTTGAATGTTTTGGGTTATCTGGGTTAGTTTTCCATGTGGGGTCTCACCCTTGAAATACATTTTTTCACGAAAAGATAACTGCAAGTGGAATTCCTTGTAGACTTCGACCTTTGTTGAGCGATACATTTTGCCTATTTCCTGTGAAAGATGGATAAATTGCAACTGAAGTGCTAAGAAAACGTATCAGTTTCTAACACATTGCCAGTGCTGCTATTCCTTCTTGTCTAGACGCTTCTAAATCCCTAATCTGTGAAACCTTATCTATAATCTTTCGTTGATAGATTATATGCAGAAAACGAGTGAAGTTTGGGTCCGATGGTGGGAGAAATTCGAGATTTCGAATTCCTAAGATTAAACAACCTAGGAAAGTTCACTGATTGGTGCTGGCATCGGGAATCTAGTAGGCATTCCCACTATTTTTCGTAAACGACAAATGAGAGTATTGTTGTCACATATCATAGGGCGGTTTTACGATTGAAACCCCAATCATTGTTAATATTACCCCCGTTTCTACCCAGATGAATAAATCTCCTATTTTCCTTCTATCTGGGCTTTCATATACATTTTTTAATGAAATAATTTACTACTACTAAAAATACCTCTGTAACTACTACATCTCTTAGCGCAAAAGACATCACTTATATTTTGCACGATAGCGAAACTAATACTCATTTAGTTCTCCTTCCAACTTAGGAGTGACTTCTTCCTTTTTCATATAGAAGGAAGATTTTAAATTGTATCGATATTGAATTGTACAATTACCTCTGCTTTTTATCGTAGTATCGGTAACAAGGAATTACATTTTGTAGTTGTGTTAAAAGTGCGTTCGAATATTTCACCACTTTCCATCCTCGTAATTGTTATCTTATTGCAAGTAAAAACTTACATATTAATCAACGAGATTACTACTGGGTACTTAAAGTTAAGTATGCCCCCCTACTCACCCCCCTGATAAAAGGATCAGGACTTAACATATGATCCTTCGAAGCCATAACATCCTGATAAACCAATCAGGATTCAACAGAAACCTTTCAATAATTGTCGACAAAGTTTTAACAAGAGCGCCAATGCTCCTGTCCACAGGGCTTCTCCAACTTTTGTACATATTCATATACCTATATTCAATATTGAGAATGAAAATACCTTCCTCTCATGAATAATTGATTAACAAATTACCTTGGTTCTCTTTCTGTTCTGATTGTATGTCGAGAAGAACAGATATCTGGCGACGCATGAGCTTCTTAACTGGAACCATAATTATAAAATGACATCAAGTTTGGTACTAAAACTATATTTAAATTCCAACGCTTATCCATTAGATATGCATACAGTTTATGTCAGATCGCTCAATATTTTCTGAAACTGCAATAAAATATATGAATTTGTATGCCCGTAAAGATATTCTACCTATTCATTATATCCTCCTTATCTTATGTTGACTTAATATGCTATCAGGCCGAAGTTACTCTATTAATATTAATTTTCACCGGAGGAGATTCCTACAAATCCTGTGAATTCTACCTCCAATTCTTCTGACAGTCCTGCTCGTAATTTAATGGAATCAAATTATAACCACATATAATCTCCGTGATGTGTGCCCATCTTCACGATTACAATAAATCTGTAGCAGCTTTTCAAAGAATACTCACTTCCTGTGCATTGCCCAGCAGCATTAACTCATGGATAGTCACCGTCTGGGCGCAAGAGTATGAGCAAACAATTCAACATGGATGATAAACAGTTAATTTCCTACAAAAATTATTTTTTTGTTGAACTGCCATTAAAAGTGACACTTTTAATGACAGCCAACAGTGTTAGAAGTGAAAGTTTACGTGGAACCGTGTTAAAATAGTTATTTTTCTACAAACGTCAAAAAATGACAAGGTTCGCGCATTGACAACAATATGCGAAGTGACCCTTTTTTCATTTTCCTTCGTTTAAAAAGGGTCACTTCGCATATTGTTTTCAATGCGCGAACCTTGTCATTTTTTGACGTTTGTAGAAAATAGTTATTTTTCTACAAACGTCAAAAAATGACAAGGTTCGCGCATTGACAACAATATGCGAAGTGACCCTTTTTTTCATTTTCCTTCGTTACCATGACACCGTGCGCGAAGTAGTGTGCGAAATACCTACTTCGCACACTGCATGTAAACTATATGGAATTTTTATATTTTAACCTTTATGTTCCTCGATTTCTCCGGTGAAAGATTTAAAAAAGAATTGGCCGCATCTGCCGAGTTAGGTGAGGTACTGCTTACATCATCGTCGCTCGAAATTTCCATTATTTCACAGTTATAAATATCACGCACGAAATTGACGCGAATAAAAAATCACTCCAAAATAATTATCAAGAACTGTCACTTTGAAATAATGGTCAACAAATGCCATTTTATTTCCATAGTTACAGTAATTACTTGATTTGGAAAAACAGTTTAAGCCAGACTATACTATTTTTCATATTAACCTAAGCATGTTACTTATTTTAGAACAATATTTTTGAAGTTTGTAGAAAAAATTTTGTTTGCATCTCATGCGCGAAATACTTTGGTGATCTCGACTATTTTTTTTAACTCGGCTGCGCCTCGTTAAAAAAAATCAGTTCTCGATCACCAGTAGCACAAGTAGCATTTCGCGCACTAGATACAAAAATATAATTTAAAACAATAATGATTTTTTTAGCGAGGATACCGCTATAACCCGGTTATTAGTTAAGTACAAGGCCCTACATGTCACAGATTTAAAAACCTCCACTACTGAAAAGGACCTCAAAGATTTTCTGCTCACAAATTTCAATGATGTAAAGTGCGAAGCACTTAAATCCCGCTATCCGGAAAGATACAATTCTTTCAAAGTTCTCATTCCTTATGATGAATATGACAAAATAAAGATGGAGTCAAATTGGCCTAAGGGATGCAGTGTTCATAATTTTTACCAGCGCAAGAAATCGAACCCAACGAGTTGATACATAGTCTACATAACCAACCAATAGTGAAAATAGTTAATAGATTAAAGATCTTACAATTAAATGCTCAGTCTTTGCCAAATAAAATTAACAGATTGGCATTACTATGCGAAGAAAAATTACCGGATGTCATCAGCATTGTAGAACATTGGTGTGATATCAATAGTATTACAACTATGGTTATTCCTGGCTATAAATTGGTTTCATTCTACTGCAGGCCTACTAGAGAACATGGTGGATCAGCAATATATACCAGGATTGGACTACATATAAGTGATATGCGTGTTTCTGAAAATTCACAAGAGATGGAGTGTGAGTTATGTTCAGTGAAGTATGTTCTCGGAAGTATGAAGGTGGGTTTAATAAGTGTCTATAGACCTCCCTCAGGTAGTGTTCAGGTTTTCCTGGATAAGATTTCATATGTACTACAACATTGCTTGAAAAATGTAGACTACATATTCCTCTGTGGAGATCTAAATATTGATTTTCTCGAGGATGGTTGTCGACTGAAAATGCTTCTTTTGGATTTGCTTGACTGTTTTAATTTGAATGTAACCAATTTTGAACCAACCAGGGTATTTGTTGATAGAAATGGCCATATCTCGTCATCGAAAGTTGATTATGTGCTAACTAACTATGACCTAAATTCCTGTAATACAGAAGTTATTGTAACACATATTGGGGATCACAAAGCACTATTATCGGAGTGCATATACACGGATATGTCGGGGCTACCAAAATCCAACACAAAAATAAATAAACTATGTAGAAACTTTTCAACACATAATCTGTATGAATTCAGTTCATTAGTATCAAATACATGTTTTGATTCTGTTTATTCATATGATGATGTAGATTTGTCATATAATTGTTTCATAGACAGTATTAAGTACTGCTTAGACATAGCTTGTCCGTTAAGATACCGTAGCATTTCAAATTCTTCAAAATTAGGATGGGTAACATCAGAAGTAAGGATAGCCAGTGAAAACTTGAAGAGATTATATTGGCTCCACATGAATGTGAAATCCAAAAACTCTATTGATATGTACAGGATGGCAAAAAAACAGTATAAAATTCTACTTCAGTCTACTAAACTCGCATATCATACAAAACTCATATGCTCATCTGAGAACAAGAGCAGGGCAGTTTGGGAAATTGTCAATCAGGAAACTGGTAGAAAATCCAAGATTCAGGATTGTAACACTAATTTGAAAGTGGGTGGAACTCTGGTATCGGATGGTGTGTTTGTAGCTGAGACGTTCGCGGATTATTTTTCATCCATAGCACGAAATTGTCTAAAGGCTAAATACGGTCAATTTATATCTCATTCATGTACGACCTCATCCCTACAAGATAAAAACTTCTTTTTTCATCCAGTTGATAAAAATGAAGTGATCTTCACAATTGGGTCACTAAAAAATAAAAGAAGTGTTGGTGCTGATTATATCTCTGTCAGGATCTTGAATTCGATATCAGATTTTATTGCCGAACCATTCGCTCACTTAATAAATCTCTCAATTTCTTCTGGCAGGTTTCCGGAGATCCTGAAACTTGCGACAATCATTCCCGTTCATAAGAAAAACGATGTTGAGGATGTCTCTAATTATCGGCCTATCTCTATCCTCAGTGTTTTCTCCAAAATTATAGAGAGAATAGTCCTAAATCGTATGACCAGTTATCTGGAAAAGTTCAACATGTTAAGTAGCTGTCAACATGGTTTCAGATCGAAAAGATCGACTCAGACTGCTGCCCTTGACTTCTTTGAATACGTCTATGAGTCCTTAGATAAGGGTCTTTATGTGGCGGGTCTGTTTTTCGACCTCTCTCGTGCTTTCGACTGCATTTCTTTCGAGTTTATATTGCATAAACTTTATCATCTCGGATTCCGTGGAGTCTTCTTGGACTGGTTGTCCAATTTCATAACTGATCGCGTTATGTCAGTGAAAGTGGGAGATTGTTGGTCCTCGAAACGTACAAATGAGCTAGGGGTTCCTCAGGGCTCAATCTTGGGTCCTCTGCTTTTTATCATCTTCATTAATGATCTGCCCAACCATCTGGTCTTAACTCTAGCCCATTTAATAATATATGTAGATGATCTGTCAATTGCTGTCTCAGCACAGACGCTTGATGGACTTAAGAGTATATGTGAAGATCTTATAGGTCAGTTTGAAAATTGGTGTAGAATGAATGCCTTGATAATAAATATCGATAAGACTGAATGCGTCCACTTTGCAATAAAAAATTCCACTATGTGTTCATTCAACTTGCACCATGGAAGCGAGACCTTGAGACCTAAGGAAGGTGTTAAGTTCCTGGGAGTCTTTCTGGATGATAAGTTGAGATGGTGTAATCACGTAAACCATATTTGTAAGAAGATAAGCTCAGCTTTCTATGCGATCAGCCGTATAAAGGATACTCTTCCTGAACAAACAGTAATTAATGTATACTATAGCTTAGTCTACAGTCATATGTCCTACTGTATACTTCTTTGGGGTAACTCAATCGATTTTGATAGAATTTTAGTATCTCAAAAACGCATAATACGATTAATTTTTGGCCTTCATCCTCGTACCTCTTGTCGGCCTGTGTTTATTGCTCATAATATACTTACTGCACCTTGTGTATATATCTATAATGCCTTAATGTACATGAAGAATAACCATAAGAGATTTGATACACTTTCTAGTTTTCATAATTATTTCACCAGAAATACTGATACCTTGTCTATTCCATTACATAGAACCTCAAAATTCCAATCATCCATCTCATATAGCGGAATCAAGCTATACAATCATTTGCCATCCAAGGTGAGGGCTATGAATGGACGAGTTTTCAGAACGACGGTGAAAAATTTCTTAATGAAAAAGGCTTATTATAGTACCAATGAGTACCTAAATGATACCAATATTACTATGTAATTTTTCTTTTTCTCTTTTCATTTTTGATGTAACGCTGACCTGTCCTATACATTTTCATGTCAAACTGGATCAATAAATTATTATTATTATTATTATTATTATTATTATTATTAACAACGGTTTGTCATCAAAAGTTTATCCCCCACCCCATAATCGCAAAATGTTACTGAGGTTGTCAGTGTGGTCACTAAAAAGTAAACGGTTAATCTTCGTAAATATTTGTTTACTTTTTTTAAGCAAACCTTACTTATTCTAACGTTTGATAAACAATTAACATGAATTACATGGGAATGTGGAATTTATTTGACGAAATGCTATTCAGGTAACGAGAATTATTGTGTCTTATTGGAATTTCTCCCAGTGATGATATAGCACTATTCAAATTATGGATAATGCACTTCAGGCTAGAGCTAGGGGATTTCTGGCTTGAAACATATGCTGAAATTAAATTTTTCAATTGTTTCGAATGAAAAAAGAAACTTTCCATAATTAAATTTGTTTGATGAAAATATAGAAAATAATTTCACCACCTATAATTAAGAAAAAATTAAAGAGGGGACACTAACCATTACAACAAGAACGTACTCTATTAGTCTTTTTGTGGTCTATATCAGAGCCAGATTGCCTTCATTCTATTACCGCTTAAGAAAACATTCGCCGTTTGGCGGTCTGTAATGATGAAGTAATCCACTCCTTGGTGGTTTAGAGAATAATAAAAAAAATCCACGCTTTCCTTTGCCACAGCCATTTCGATTGCTTTCAACAGTTTCAAACCTTCAATACTTTTGACAATTTCAAACTTTCAACAAATGTCAACCGCTAGTAACCCACCTCAAGGACCCGGTTATAAATTCTGATACCGCTATCAAATGTCGAAATGACAGCTTTGGAGGGGAACTTCCGTTACCGCTTGTAACCACTATCGCTAAAATGTAGAAATTATAACCGTTCGATACCGGTACTAAGCGGTATCGTCGCTAAAAAATGATTAGTGTTAAAAATATTTTTAACACTACATTTTATTATGATGATGTCAGATAAAATTATAATAATAATTTTAGGAATTGCAAATTTTTTTATCGATATTTAACTATCATTAATGCCTTGCGTCGTTAGGGTGCTTCGCAACACATTACTAGATTCCCCAGTACCATCATAACTAGTAGAAACCGGAAGTACAATATCGGATGATGATTTTGTTAGAGGTTGGGAGAATTTTTTTCGTAATGGCATTTCTATATGCACTCGAATGATCAACACAGCCCTCGGCTACCGTCGTAGACCATCCACCATGTTTTTTATCTCCGTAATATTTGCTCCGGATTCTACTAGGAAAGAAGCGGAGGATCTACGAAAACAGTGGCCTGTATATTGTTTTGGTTCTGGCATTTTGAGACATTCGGCAATAATAGGGGACATTTTCCCAAATGTATTTATACCAACTGGATTGGCAGTGTATTTATCATTCATGTATTTCAGGAAAAAACGACGATGTTTGATAACAGAAGGGCATAGTGCAATGTACCTACTTACGGAAATAGTCAACATACTTCCCAGTAATACAGAAAAAACGACTGACTTTCGTTTTTGTGTTTGGAAGTTGTATGAACAATGATTTATGTGTTATTTCGATATCTTCTACTAATAAATTACACAATTCTTCACGCCGACAGGCTCCAACTAATCCAAAAATAGTTGCAACCTTAACAATAAAGTATTTCTCATCTTGAACCTCGTTTATAAACTTTTCAACTCGTTCATGTGTAAGAATTTTAGATTTTTCGGGACGATGTCCTTCACTTTTCCGTTTTGAATATGCCATTACCTTAGAATATTTACTAACATCAACACCAATTTTAACAAGGGCGCCTGACTTCATCATTGAAATTTTGCTCCCTAAAGTTGATGATCTCCTTATTTTTCTTGTAAGTATGGCCAGAAGACAGGTTCACTGATGTTTCCTCCGACACTTTTCAATTTACACCAGACCAGGACATTGGTATATGCAATGTCCTACTGCTATGCTGATATTTTAGGTAGGAGTTCCGAAGTTGCTCTTCTTGAAGACACTTCAATATCCTCAGGAACAACCAAATCAAAGACAAAAATTGTACAAGAACGCAATTTAAATAACAGCGTCTTCTTCATTTGAAAACAAGCATTTGTTAGTAACCATATCATTGGCAACGTTTGCCATTCACAACAACCGTGTGATTATTTGAATATTATAATGCCTTTTGATGTTTAAGGTTATTCCAAAATCGCCTATTTTATTATCAAAATAGGGCAGTGGTACAAAAAACATTGTATTTTATTTGTGTCAAAAGTAATTTCTTTTGTTCGTGAAATTGTTCAATTCAATCCACCTATTTCACAAATTATTTCACTCACAAAATAAAACATCACTTTTCACACCTACATCATAAATAACTATTTTATTCATCATTACTACAATATTGATATATATAATTTAGTCAGACAATCCAGCTATGTTTAAAGAAGCGGTTCGAGCTAGTTTATCTTTAAGAAAAAGACTATATTTATATCCATTTCAATTAATCATTTTCAATTAATCATCAAAAAATGGTTCATTTAGATGGCGTGTTCTATTACAATTCCAATAGAAACAAAAGATCTATTGTCCTCTGAGAATTCCACAAGTGTCATCAGTGCGAAAATATTCCATAAAATAGACTTCTCAAGAGTTCATTGACCCCGAGTAAATATGTCTGACGTTTCTAAATTCACAAGTGGTAAGTTACATTAATTTGATTTAAATTCATATTCGAATAACAACTGAAGTCAGTTTGAATTTTTGGAATCATATTGTGTTGGTGAAATGAATTGAAAGACAGTTTATTGATTCATAATATTCATTGAGCACTGTGACGCGTTTTGTTGCAATGCGACATCATCAGGTCGTCACGTTGCTGTAGAAATAGTGTGACTTAATACTTAGGTTTAATCGATTTATTCTTTCATTATTTGACGGAATTTAATTTTCAATGAATAATGCCTAAAATTTCCGCAATTTTATTTCTTCAAGAACAATTGTTTCGCTAAACTGTCTTTAGAACCCGAAGAAGTTACAAGGTCATTATTTTAAAGGGAAATTTAGCCTTGTACGGGATAGCAAAAAAGATACGCTCATAAAAACTCAGACTGGAAGGTTTTCGACCATGAACAATTTTTTTTTAAATATTAGCAGTTCTGTACCAATTGCAGTAATAGCGGAAATAGCTACCAACTTCCTGGTTTCATATGACACCCCTCATTATATCAAAATTTCAATAATTGAAATTTTCCTCAGAATCTACAATAAATACTCTTTCAATAAATAATCTTTTAATCAATTCTATTGTCAATAATAGCACACTTCGTTTCAATATTGTATGAACCAGAAAATATTTGGAATATTCAATTTATAATGAACACGTACCTGTGAATCTCCGAATAATGCGTTAATTCATATTGAATCAATTGAAATTTTTTGTAACACCACTTAATTATATTGCTCTATCTTATTCCATCCAATACATGAATTTTGGAGTTACACATTTGATTACCTATGTACCTGAAAATAGAAATGATAACTCATATACTCGTAGTTGCGTGTGTTTTGGTTGCTTAGATCAATATTTCCCAACTGAGACTCGAAATAACATTGAACATTTAATTGGAGTATTATAAAATGGACTTAAGAATTAAAATGTAAAATGTATCTTATAAAAATATATTGAACTAAAAACAATTGACCATTAATGAGAAAAAAAATTATAAAATATTTTCGAAAATATCCAATCTTTCTCTAAACATTTTCTAGCTCTTGTGATCAAATGCGCTACGAAAATCTTCTGTGATATTTGACATAGCATCGAAAATAAAATGTTAATGGTACATAAAATCTGAAGCTACAGACAGATCCAAGCTGCATGTGCGGAGATAAATAATCGACCAGAAAGGCTAAAGAAAGCTTCAGGACATTCAATATAAGAGCTAGCAAGTGTCAAAAAGAAATAGGGCAATTTTCGAGAACAAATCACATTCTCATTCCTTTAATTCTTTTTTATAATGAGGTCACTTCAATGTTCAATATTTTTTTGCGTTTTTGTTTCTATGAAATCTGCTACCATCTGTTTCAGTTATTACAAAACAAAGTTTTCGAAAATAAAAAATTCGAGAATGAGAATTTCTATCATTTGATCCATGTTTTTGAACATAGCAGTATTTTTTTGAAAAATTCCTTTGGGTAACCTGAAGTCGAAAACCTGATTTCTTGAATTGGTTGAAATACGATGCACCACATTCCTGAAGTCATGGTGCTGAGAAATTCATTCATTCAATAAGTATTAACGCTTTATTCAGAGATTCACAGGTCCTTGTTCATTATAAGTTGAAAATTCCAAATATTCAATGGATCTTAACATATTGGTACGTGTGCCATTATTGCCAATAGGCTTGTTAGAAAGCGTATTTATTGCAGATTCTGATAAAAACTTCACTTCTTGAAATCTTGATGTACAGGGTGCTTTACAAGATGTGGAATACAGAAATTAATTTTCTCAGTCCAGACCTGCGCTATCAACAAGTCATTATGAGCAAATTAAGGTATAGGCATTCCCTCATTTCCTGGAAATTTCATGAAGATCCATGCAGGCGTTCTAGAGTTATGCCTATTGAAAGATTTTGCTAATATACATAAAACATCCTGTATCTCTTAAACGAATACAGTTAGGGCATATTTCGAACACTGATTCAGACCCACCAAAACGCCCAGAGTCAGCACTGAAAGCCTGTACAATCATTCGTGAAATACCCTGTGTATTGTTGGAGATTCAAGCAGCCTTGGGTGCGTTCAGTAACTGTTGCCTCAATAACATTCAAACGAAAAGAGATAGGGACTTTCAATTTTCAGGGTAGGTTGTGCATCTGAATGCGACATTTAAGTTTGTTAATCGGTATAATCGGCCAACTGTTTTGGAATTATACTGATCCGAAAGTTAATTGTTATTTGCTGTGTAACCTAAAATATACAAATCTGATCCAATTAAGCCAGTCAGTGGTAGTATTCAGTAGAAAATAACTTGTTGAGGCTGCAGGGAATATTTAAATAATTTTTTTTTATTTCGTTTGAAGTCGGAAACAAGTGATGAAATTCACCGTACGTTTCCCTCCTTTGATTTATGTTTCTGCCCCGGCATTTTTTATTGGCATCTTCTTCTTCCATAATGGCAATTTAACCCAAAACAAACAGAACGTCTTCAAAGGAAGGGCTGCTCATCTTGACCGTATCATCCAAATGATACTGAAAAGATTCAAGGGACTTTCAATTCCTTCCTATACGCCACCTGACGTTTCGTCCTCTACTCTTCTCCTCGCTGCGCTTCCGTTCACGCCGCTTCGCCTAAGTGAACGTCAACATTTGAAAATATGACCCGGTAGAGATGATCGATATAAAGGGTGAGCCTTTAAGTTGTGCATTAATTTTAACCAGATTTTCCTCTCATCCAACAAATAGTAATTTACGTAACAAGTCCGGAAAATAGGGTTTTTTTGGACGAATAGACAAAATTCAAGGACGAGCGTAAGCGAGTCCTAGAAGTCTACGAGTCCAAAAAAACCTTTTTCGGGCGTGTTGCGTACAATATTTTTTCGGCACCGTGTAGTATAGCAAATCAATGAGACGACACATTTCTTTTTTATATATTTTGATTCTTATTCAAATTAAACAGAACAGAAAATATAACATGTTAACTAATTTTATATGAACTGTCAACCGTTTTCTCAGTGCCATGGTAACTAAATTTATCAAAAATATACCTACCAAGATTTTAATAATGTATTTACAATGACCAAAACGACGTGATTCTTCCGGCCTAGTCCGGGAAGTACGCACTTCCCGGACTAGGCCGGGAAATGCTTCTTTCTCAAAGAAAAAGCGTCCGGGAAGTGGGCACTTCCTGGACGGTTGCCGAAAAACAAATTTTTCATTTACCATTTTTCCAGATTCGGCTCAGGTAAAAAGTTATAAGCGTTTGAAGACTTTACAATGGGCTGATACTCCCCTGAATTATCTCTGTACGTAGGGCACAGATTAATTTAATCTTGCCATACAGAAGTTTGTGGGTAGGGGTCTTGATAATGGAAATAGAATTTGAATTACATACAGAAAACTTTGAAAAACAACAATTACCCGAGCTCATTAATAAATAAGATCTTATTCACGGAAGAACGGAATACTAACAATATTTCTCCTAGCAATACAATAGATAAATTTCAATACGCTAAGTTAACTTATACAAAGCACCTATCAGAGAAAATAAAAAAAGTTCTTGATAATGATAAAATTAAAATTTCTTTCAAAAATGAAAACACCATTAAACAAAATTTTTTTACGAGAGTCAAGGATAAAACACCCCTCTCTTTGCAGTCAAACGTAATTTATGATATTCCTTGCAAGAATTGCAATAAATCTTACATAGGCCAAACAGGACGCTATCTAAAAAAGAGAGTAGCAGAACACAAACGGTCAGTCATTCAACCAATTAATAACCCTAAGACAGCATTAGCAGATCACACAAAAACATTAGATCATAATTTTATTTTGATGGCATAAAAATTTTAGATCAACAACCAATTTTGCAATCCAGACTAATACACGAAATGTTGCACATAAAAATGAACAATACAGTAAATTTCAAAACAGATACCCAATATTTAAATAACTGCCACAGTTATATTTTAGAAAAATTTCAATAGTAAACAAAGAGAAAGGAAATGTCGCACACGGGAACTGATAAGATTACCCTTGAATCGATCACCTGTTTTCCTAACTCATCGTAAACATCCATTAATTCAGTACTGTTTCAAAATGCGTAAGATAAACACCAAACGGTTAGAGAGTATTCGGTCAATTTCAAATAATAAACTAGTTTTTATGACGAAAGAAAAAACCCTTTGATCAATTCGGTGAGTTTTTTCAATTTTCAATTGTGTGTAAATTTTGAAATAGATTTATAAAAGGTCTGAGTTGAAAGGCATAGTGTGGCTGAAGTTTTGTTTTGTTTTGTTTCTCTGTTATTTTCTTCCATTTTCTAAGTTAAAATAACCAAACTGCATTTTATGAATAGTCAAGTTGTATGTCTGTTTTTTGAAACATAGTTATTATATTAATATAAACAAAAAATAAGAAGAAGAAGAAAACATGTTTTGTTTTTGACATTTACGTTAATTTTGTTTGTTTGTAAAGTCTTAGTATGTATTTGAATTTAGCGAGGTTTGTAAATATTTAAATGTTAAATAAATGATAACGCTTTTAGAGCCCTGAGGATGGCGCTATAAGCAGCCGAAACGTTGGCCAAATTGAATTGGTTTTTTCCATTATCAAGACCCCTACCCACAAACTTCTGTATGGCAAGATTATTATTGGGTCATACACGTATTTGAAGATTAATTTAATGTAACTCGTATTGTATATTGTCCAAATCCGTATCATCTGATGCTTGAAATTCTCTGAATTTGTTTGAGAACACTTATTTACTCACTCAATTAATATGATTTGGCCCTTCATGCAACATTTCCAGCAAATAATTTCTTCAATTCTTGAATATTAAAACAGTGAACTTTAACTTGATACCTATGCTATCCGTTCGATGCTTCATTGCCCAATTGTTTCCACTATAATAATATACACAATTTCATGATCTTCTATTGAGAAATAGTATATTATATACCGCAGGACTGAAGTAGTACATTTAATCCTGAAGGTAAAGTTTATGGCCCGACCGCAGGGAGGACCATAATTTACCTGAAGGATTAAATGTACTTCAGTCGCAAGGTATATACGATATTTTTCGTACTTCCGGTATGATTTTATTAATTATTTCAATAATTTCAATCAGTTTTTTCTCTCTTCAACTCATTTAATACACTGTCTTTAAAATAAGTTACCATAGTAACATTGCGTTGTGACAATTATAATTTAGAAACATTGTCATTACTAGTGTCATTGTAAAGAAACATTGTTATTGATAATTATTGGTATCATGAGTGAAGAAGGTGTATCTGATAAAAGAGCAGCCGAAGTAGGTGAAGAATTGTTACCACCGAAATCTAGAAAACTATACGAGCAGCAGTACGATGCATTTAAAAAGTGGTGCCGCTTAAAAAATGTGAGACAACCTACTGAAAATGCGCTGTTAGTCTACTTCAATGATAAATCAAAAGCGATTTGTGCCTCAACTCTCTGGGCACATTACTCAATGCTGAAATCGGTTATTAACATTAGAGAAGATATTGATATAAGTAAATTTCCAAAATTATTAGCTTTTTTGAAGAGAAGAAATGAGGGATTTAAGCCAAAGAAGTCAAGAATTCTCACGTCTTAGCAGGTAGATCAGTTCTTACGGGAGGCTCCGGATGATAAATATTTAATGCTTAAGGTAAATTTGGAAATGTGTTTATATTCAGAAATTTTAAGAAATCAATTTTTTTGTAGGTTGCACTTATTTTGGGCGTTGCGGGAGCTTGTCGTGGAAAAGAGTTGGTTGATTTAGAAATCGACGATGTGAGAGATTTGGGCGATTCCTTCCTAATTGCGATTAGAAACACCAAAAATAAAATTGACCGAAATTTTGTGATCAAAAATTCAGAAAACAGTGCCATCAGTTTTGTGGCGATATTTCGAAAATATGTGGCATTGCGAAAGACAGGGACACCTCATTCAAAATTTTTTGTTCAATACATCAACAAAGAATGTACTACGCGAGTAGTAGGAAAAAACATGTTTGGTACATTTCCACGGCAAATAGCAGCTTTCTTGAAATAAGAAAATGCGACGTCTTATACGGGACATTGTTTTAGACGCACATCTGCGTCTTTGTTAGCTGATTCGGGAGCAACAATAGACGTGCTGAAGAGACATGGAGGATGGAAATCCTCCAACGTGGCCGAGGGATATATTGAATCGTCTATTAAAAATAAACAAAAAATTTCACATAAAATATTTGGTCAAGTCGCCGATTCGTCCACTATAGTTATGCCACAGTCCTCATTCTCGCTTCCTGTTTCCGCAGGATCTTCGAAACAAACACCAGTTCAATATGAAAAGGACCTATCTGTTACTCGTCAGTTACCTGCTGCATTAACCCAGGAAAGACTGGTCAATATGACGAACTGTCACAATATTAATTTGAATATTAGCGTTAATTACCATTCTAATTAATTATATTTTTCAATAGAACATCCCTTAAATTCGTTTGTTTGTGTTTTTATCGTTCCGGGAGTTTCGTCAATATTTAATCCCGGAGGGATTAAATGTGACACTTTAGTACCTGTCACAAGGGAGTGAAGTTGTCACTTTAGGCCCGGAAGTACGAAAAGTCCTTAAATATCCTATATATCTTCAATGATACTTGAAAATTAATTCCAATTCCAACCTTAATATAAATCACAGCACAGAACACTAATAATCGATTATCGAACTTCATAGCATAGCAATGATCTAATAATAAGTAGTAGAAGACCTTAGAGAGAGGCATTGACTCCAACATAAGAGTGAGATGCAATGATAGAAATCAGTTGATGTAGCGCAAAACATTGTGTTTTGCAATGCTAATGTTGGGTTTCACGAAGCTTCGATTAGCTTAATCGTGGATTTTATTCGATGGTTGTATCAAAAATGAAGAAACAGCAGACTGCTGTTTCAAATTCTTGGAATAAATTTCATTCTTACGAATTCATTTCCGATTATCTCCTACGTTCCAGACAATAAGATTCCCATATTGAAGTCACGAAACCCTTTATGGTCCAACTGTTTTCTTAATTCAAATAAAAGTGACAAGGAAGTTTGGCGGTCTGAATGGATTTCTTGCAATTTATTCAACAAAGATTTAGTTTCTGATCCTTCAAATAGAGTTCCGGGGTTTGATCTTCCAAGGAGAATATGGACTATTCTGAATCGTCTAAGAACCGGTCATGGTCGTTGCAACAGCATGCTTTTCAGGTGGAACTCAGTTGAGAGTCCTAGTTGTGAATGCGGGGAAGCAGAGGAAACCATAGATCATTTAGTTAATAATTATCGCATATATAGATTCAAAGATGGTTTTAGGGCTATTCATAATGTTTCTGAATCTTTTTTAGAATGGGTAGCGAGTTTCAAATCTATTTAATGAAATATAGAATATTCCATTTTTAATTTGTTCGTTTTCTCCCTTTGTATTTTCCTTTTCCAGATTGGGTTTCGGGTACCTTGGAGAAACTTCTCTGCTTGTTGAAGGAAGAAGCGATAATGAAGAAAAAGATGCCCTTCAATATTTAATATTTCAGCATATTTTGTTAACAATTTCAATTTTCATAAATCACAACACTAACGGGGAGATAGGTTTTTTTTGCTGAGGTTTTTTCCCTGAGCTCTAGTATCAAATATCAAATTATATGGTACCCCGTTACACTAACCTCTGCTAACACTTTTTTCATACACATGCTTTATTGTTAGATGAAAAACAAATTGTAATGCTCAAGTCCAAAAGAATATATATATATATATCAAAAATGAACTGATAATCTACATAGAATCGCACTAATTTGGCAATTAAGAGCTGTCAAAGCTTTGTGAAACCCAGTGTCAGTCTTACTAAATTATCATATTTTATTCGTTTTTTTCCATGTTCATTGAATTGTTTTTGACTTATTCAAAGTTTTATAAAGATTAATAGATTATATCTAACAATGGAGATGGCCTATTAGGCGTCCGGTTGTACGAATATTATAAAAATTAATCATTACATTTCAAAGGTAAGCTATCTGTATCTTTGGAAATAATAATGAAAATACATTCTAAAATATGAGAGACGAAAGTAGGTGTTTGAAATTGAATCAGGGATTACTAGGAGCTGATATCAATTCTGCAGAATCGATCATATTTTTATTTGTGTAGATAGGTACATCCTGATTTGAATATAAATTTCACATACATATTATTCTTAGGTAAAATATTTGATTGCTTTCAAAGGATTGTTCAAACCAGTAAGTCTTTAGGCTTTGAATTATTTTTTTGTCCAAAAGAGACTCAAGAACTCGTGAACAAATGCAAGATATTACATACATTTACATTAACAGAACTCAATCCTTTGACACCTATTAAATATTTTATGAAAATTTCAATCAAAATAATAATCTATGAACGATGGCATTGTGGCTTTCAGTTTTGATCAGAGATATGGAGGTATCATATCTCTGGATTTGATTGAGGGTTCCTTATCCAGGGGTGGATTTATAAATGTAGTGAAATTTCTGGATTTTTCATCAGTCTTTATATCATTCAAAGAAGAATATCTTGAGAACAGTACGTTTTAGGAGAAATGATGAAGAATACTTTATTTTTCTAAAATCATTGTAGATTCTTATAATAACTTAGGCTAAACTTTCTTTATGCTAATAGTTTTTTGAATTAGCGAGTCTATAACTAGGAAACGAGTGGAAGTAGGAGAAAATTGTTAATTGGAAATTATGTATCATAGTTATAGAAAACTTCACCCTAAAATGCATTCCATTCGAAATATCCATGTCAAAGATAGAGAAGAAAAACTGTTTTTTTTTCGAAATTTCAACAGGCTGTATCTCTTTACCAGAGCCGAATTTGGAAAAATGGTAAATGAGAAAAGTGTTTTATTTGACGAGAGGAATCTTTGGTTAAAATTAATGCACAACTTAAAGACTCACCCTGTATATTTTTCGAAAAGAAAATGGTTGAAGCCCTGTGGACAGGAGCTTTAGCGCTCTTGTTCAGACTTTGACAAATCATATTTAGGAAAGTATTGGTTTCTCAGAGCTGGGAATGATATCAATGAATTCTTCTTATAGAACTGCATCATAAAAGAAAATAAATTCAAATAATAGTTTATTTATCAAGATTAAATGAGCAATCTGCAATTATTTCACCTCGTGGAATGGGTTGATGCAACTTACACTCGGTGCACAGTTTTCACAACTCGAAATACCTAAGGAAAGAATCATCGGAATGTCTAGAGCAAGGCTGGAGACTATCATAGTAGATTGTCCATATATTCCTGATATTGAAGTAGGTACAGGATAACGAACAAATTATTTTAATAGGTCAAAATATATTAATAAAACAAAATCCTCCTTCCATAATTTGATATTATTTACCACTAACACATTCATTCTGTATTATGAACTTTAATTCAAGAATAGTATATTCGAAAACTCGCTCCTTCGTCGCTCGTTTTCGAACGCATGAGTGTTGGAATTGCCTTTTGCAATGAGTATTAGACGATATTTTCTCTATTTCAGGCAAGTTTTGTAAAATACTGTTGAAATTTAATGAAAAATTCGGATTATACATCCGACTTTTGTATTGTATCTTGGCAGGTGGTGTGACTGTTACGAAAGTTGACAGATTACGGAATTTGAATTTTAATCGAACCTACGTAGGGCATGGAGATTATATTAAAAATAGTTTTCTAATAGCATCAATGGTTCAAAATTAGCAAGGAGGAAATCCTTAGTACCTCATTTTTAATGAAAATGAAACTTTTCCTCTCAACAACTATTTCACTAAATCCACATTATATTATATTGAAAATTTTTTGACAGTTCCAACAACCAATCAAATTTCCTCATTTTGTATCATATGAACAATTTCACCCAATCATGTCAACATTACATCGATAAGAGACCATGGGCTGTTTTCACGTTGCTATGAACATATATTGATTTATTTCGATTATGAAGTTTCAAATATTTAATATTTCGAAATGTCACGATTTGATTGTAATACTGACGAGAATATTAATGGAATTATTGAATCGGATATACCCAAAAACACCGTTTACAGTAAGAAATTTGTATGGAAAGCATTTATGGACTTCTGCAACGATAGAAAGTATCAATTAGATGGAAATCGGACGGCGGAAGAATTGGCGTTGATTTTAAAGGATTGGGCTGTGAACATGAGGAAAAAAGATGGTACAGAGTTCAAAGAAAGTACGGTCAAAACCATGTGGAATATAACAAGTAAGCTGTTACAAGAAGAATATTATAAAGAAATGAAAGTTATTATTGACCCATTCAAAAGTGTTGTATTTCATCAGTTATAGAAACTAACACGTCTGGATCTTCATTCAACTTTTCTAATTGCTCCTTTGTTAATTGCACGTTTAAATAAATTGTTTTGGCTCCGCATTTTTTCTATAACTAGCAAAAAATTTTCTATCCGAATAACCCTCGGACATTGATAAATGCTCAAAAATTTTATGACAACTTTCTCAAGCTTGTTGCTTGTAGGCAACAGATCTCCGCCTACGGCGTCGATCTGTTTCCAAGCAACAAGCTTTCGAAATCTGTCATAAAATGTTTTCGAACAATTATCAATGTCCTTGGGTTATTACTACTGATAATTGACGTGTGCTAAAATTGGATAGGATTGAATGTCGTTGCTGACTACCACAAAACGAAAAATGTAACTAGTAACAATGCGGGAATGGGTTCATTACAGCACTGTTTTTAGTGCTGTAATGAACTCATTACGATACTGATATAGGTAAATAATATTCCATACACGAATGCAGATCAATATTTTAGCATTTTTTCGCTAGCATAATTATGAAAATACTATATATAAGAATATGTCTAACTACTTAAGGAAGTACAAGGGAATGATAACCTCGGTGGTCAACGAACAGTAGTTTATTTTGATAATTCCAGTATGTTGTTCTTTCCTATTGTCTTCATAATCTACATCATTGAGATGATGTAGTAATGATTATAAATCTTCTGAATTATCATCCACAATATTTGCACATGAATTATTCGATATGCAACAAGTCAATATTATTTTTGGTATCAAAACAGTCTTGTATATATTCACAAATTTGAGTCGCGGAACCTTTTTTTAAAACAAAAAATATTTTCAATGTACGAATTATATAAATGAACTAGAACACGTAGAAAATGACATCAATCGATTTTTATGATTGAACTGCATCCTAAAAAAAATTGAACAGGTAGATCGAGTCATCGGTTTCGGAAATATTCATAAAAGATATTTTCACTAAAAACAGCCATAACTCCGAAACCGCTTAATGGATTTCAACCGATAACGAACTCGTCCGAAATATTTACGCTCCAAACCTACTCTGCAAATTTCAATCCTCTAACTCATTTCGTTTGAGAGTTATCTTGCCTACAGCCGGCCGGACCGGCCGGCCGGACAGAATTTATTTCGACCACTGATTCTTGATCGGTGAGTCAAACCAAATCGTTTAAGAGCTTTTTCATCCAAAAATTACAGCCATTTGAGCCAATTGATAAGCACTCTGTTCCGAGGAACAAGAGCGCCAATAGTGAATCATTGACTAAATCTGCAGTCTTATTTTATGAATTCTTGAATTCTACCTATTTCGATACGAAGCTATGAAGTTCACAGATGGAGCAATAAAAATACTCCGCCGCAAGATTACAAAAAAAAATATTCAGGAAAATAATGAAACAAAATTAATATTCCCAAATTTCAATATACAGGTAGGTATCTCATTCAAAAACTGCTAGTACGACTAAATATTTTTCGACCAGGTAGGTATTCTCTGGTTGCCGGAATATCCCGTTCATAAATCTATCACAGAAATCTAAAATTCATATTATGACTATCATCTAATTAGCCATAATTCCTCCATTATTATTACTGCGATACTACCACAGTCTTTCAACATATTACAAGACATACCGGCTCCCATGTTACGATTATGTTTTAATTAGTTGGAGGATATTCTAGTAATTTCTTGTAATTAACATTTCACTGTTTCATTTCCTCCTGGGAGCTTTGAGCCAGTGGCGCCGCAGCAACCATATGATTCACCGAGACCCCTCGAATTTTAAATATCCAGATATTAATTCAGCTCTTTGTTTCCAGACCCTCCAATGCTTTTTTTAATACTTGGAAAATATTTAACATATGTTCTCAACAATCTACGCCACTCTCTATTAATAATTTTAGCTTTACTTTAATGTCTGTAATTTTCGATTTTTTTTTTATGAAAATGGCCTTAAACGATTTGGTTCGACTCACTGATCAAGAATCCGTGGTTGAAATTGATTCTGTTCGGCCAGCCGGCCGGACGGATCATAAATAACTGTTTCATTCATCATTACCACAATATTAATAATTACAATTTAGTCAGACAATCCAGCTACGTTTGAATAAGTGATTCGAGTCATTTTATCTTTGTGAAAAATACTATAATTATATCCATTTTAATGAATCATTGAAAATCTCTGATCAAGAATCGAAATTGTTTATGTCCGGCCGGCCGACCGTACGCACGATAACTCTCGAACGAAATGAGCTAGACAGTTAGAATTTTCAGAGTAGGTTTGGGAGGTGAATATCTCGGCAATGTTCGTTATTGGGCAAAATCGTCCAGATGGTATCAGAGTAAAAAAAAATGTTTCTCATTGAGGAAGGAATATTCTTTCCTGAATTAGTACTTTGTCGATTTTTATAATGTTCATGTGAAGGGTAAATTTGAAGACTTTTTATACATTTCCTTAATTATATCACATTAGCAAGCGAATAAACTCATGATGTAATTAATATTGAAAATAATCACCTTTTAATTTCATCTTGAATTTTCAGCCGTATTTAAATGTATTTATCACCTTGTGTTTTTCGAAACGTACAAACCATGGCGGTTTTAATGAGTTTCACTCAGATACCAGGACATCGTGCGAAGATTTTAATCGTAGAAAATATTAAAACATCATAGAGCTATAAAAAGTCAATCTGATTTATACGTGCATTTTATATTATCTAGATGTATGTCGAGATGATTTTTATATGCAGACTCTGTTCGTAGCGCACATAAAACCCTTATCGGCTAAGTTATTCTATTTAAGGAGTAGTTTAGAAGCCGGTAGGCAATAAAAAATGTTCCTCATGAATGATTCATTTCCGCTTCAGATAAAATAATTCCGATATAACTTCGAAAACTAATTTGAACTCTTTTTAATTGATATGTAGTGAATTCAGAAGTGTATTCTTATTGGGAACGGAATAAAAATATTGCCCAATATCATACAACAGATATAGTGTTATGAAGTAGAATAAAATATGACAAAAATTTAATTTATTCTCGAATGAACGGATGGAATTGAAGTGTTTATAAACATATGGACCATACTACTAAAAAAGTATTGGCCGAAGCAGCTGTGAAATAGCTTTTCAACATCTATAGGAACAAAATGATCTCACACTATACCGGTACCAAAACACAGATTTTTGGATGGTTGAGAAAGTGGAAAAAGAACTTTAGAATATGAAAATTTCGAAGATATCACTACTTATGTATATCCATTCAAATTGCTTTCAATTATTGAAACCTAGAGAAAACAGGGAGCTGGAAAATTTGGGAATGACAGACGTCAGGTGAGTCTGGAGTAATATTAAAGTATTGAAGATGATCAATCAAAAACTTAATGCATAGGAAACCCGAAGAATACAATAGAAATTATTTATTTGAATGCCAATCGTGATAGATATGAAATTATATTATCGGAATATTAAACGAATTAACTAAATATTCAGTGGCCATTTATGGAATTAATTGAGACCATTTGCGGATTGCAACTTAACAACTACAGTCATTAGGACAAAATGATAGGCCGTGGTAACAGCGCGAAAATAATGCTTTTCTATGGAAAGCGGTTGACTCGATGGTTCTGTGTTTTTATCTGTGCAAACAATCCATTTGTTGAGAATTCAGTGCACTAGTAGTATATTATTTTGAATCTGAGCCAGCAGATCTACCTAGCCATAGATCCCCCTAGCCAGCAGATCAATTAATCGGTAGATCTACATAACCGGCACATCTACATAACTGGTAGATCTACATAGCCAGATAATCTGCGTAACTGGAAGATCTACTTAGCCAGCAGATCCATATTGCTAGCAGATCTACATAACCTGTAGATCTGCATAGCAGATACATTTATACAGCTTTCAGATCCAGATGTAGATCAGAGAGTAATTGCCTACTATGAAATGCCTGATAGTGGGAAGTCAGGTTATTATTCGGTATCCATGAATGTCTTTGGAGAAATATCGTGTTTTTCGGCATAAATACTTCAGATGTTTGATGCTAAACGTATGCTTGCGATTTGGATCGCATTCTCTCTATAAACAGGTCTTTTTTTCTGAATAATATTTTTTTCATAAATGCCATCTACCACTGAATGTTCTCAAAAATAACCTAAAAAGTAATATCGAGACAAATTATTATGGGTTTTCTTCTGAAAAGTAAGATATATTTTCTCAAGATTATTACCTACTGCGTAATATTTATATCTTATTCGGATCTTACCATTCAGATATCTCTTCCTCCGTTTGGAATTCCTTCAGGAATGGAATTGGTCCGAATAACTGGCAAAATATCATCTAACATGTTGTTAAACCAATAAGGAATCCATGATTTTACCATCTCCAAGCAAATCTACTTGTTATTCGAATATATTCGAACAAATTATTCCTTTGAACCAATTTTTGACATTGTCTTCAAAGCGTCTCGATTTGTCAAAATTGACATCGGTGAGCTATGGAAACTAACGATAGCATCGTTCGTTTCGAAAAATCAGCCAAAATTCTGTGTGGTTGTAATTTCGGGAGAAAAGTCACTTTTTGCGATGATAATTCGAAGAAACCGGATTTTTTTCAAAAAAATGGGTTCAAGCCCTGTGGACAGGAGCTTTCTGGCGCTCTAGTTCAAACCGACAAATTATATCTTCGAAAGTATTGGTTTCTCTGAGTTGGGAATTATATCAATGTATACATATGATAGAGCTGCATCATAAAGGAAATTCAATTCAAATAATAGTTTATTTATCAAGATTAAATGAGCAATCATGAGAATGAGAACTGCACCATGGAAGAAATCGAATTAAATCTGGCCAATTTTGCCCAATAACGAACTTAACCGAGATATTCATCTCCCTAACCTACTCTGAAAATTTCAAATAACTAGCTCATTCCGTTCGAGAGTTATTGTGGAAAAACTTTTTTTAAATTTTCAATATTTTTTTTTTACACTTTGCGGTAATGTGGTCAATACAAAACTTCACATGCGTTAAAGGTCATGGTTCTACAATTTGATGCTAAATTTCAGATAGATCGAACGAACTTGTCCGAGGTATTTACGCTGCAAAACCACCTTGCAATTTTCAATCCGCTAACTCCTTTCGTTCGAGAGTTATCGTGCCTACGGCCGGTTGGCCGGCCGTACAGAATCGATTTCACACTCGTATTCTTGATCAGTGAGACGAACCAAATCGTTTGAGACCATTATCAGCCAAAAATTCCCAAATTACAGAGACTTGGGGCAAATTGATAAGCACTCTGTTCCGAGGAACTAGAGCGCCAAAAAAAACAAGTTTCGTATGACAATTGCCCAAAACAGGTTTAAAGTACCTACAAATAGTAGGTATTCCATAAAACATGTATGAAAGAAGATGAGTAATAAAATGAATGAAAATGAGTAATGAATAAAATACCTTGTAATCGATCAAAAATTTCCTGATCTACGTTCACCAAATTTTCTCCTCTCTCGAACTACAGAATTATGCTTTCAATTATTACGTAATATTTTCAAACATTTTCGGGCGAGGTCCCCGTTGCATCGCTAAAATACGAGTATTTCAACCCCAATATTTTTGAAGTTACAATATTCCCTTCTGTCAAGTTGACATTATGACAATTCATACATAGAATAATTATATCGATGTGTGAAATACGATTTACATTGAAATTTTGAAGAATCATATCTCCGAAAGTATTAGCTTGTTAGAGTTAAAAATGACATGAATGGATTCTTATGATAAAACTTCTTATTAAGAAATATTTAATTTGGAATTTGTTTCGTAAAAAAAAATTTTTTTTTGTTACTCCGAAACCATCTGTCCGATTTTGCCCAATAACGAACTCAGCCGAGATATTTATCCCCCAAACCTACTCTGAAAATTTCAACTCTCTAGCTCATTCCGTTCGAGAGTTATCGTGCCTACGGCCGGACGGCCGGCCGGACCGGCCGGACAGAATGAATTTCGACCACGGATTCTTGATCAGTGAGTCGAACCAAATCGTTTAAGACCATTTTCATCGAAATATTCCAAAATTACAGACATTTGGGCAAATTGATAAGCACTCAGTTCCGAGGAACTAGAGCGCCAAAAAGGAAGTCATAACGTAGTCGTTTGTTCTTTGGTCTTTCCGTTCCTACTTAAATATCCTCCTGACCTTCGCCGACCCGGCCACCTATTAAGGATTTTTCTTTTTACCTTCAGCAAAAAACGAAGATTTAGGCCGATTTTAAGATTTTTCTGAATAGACGACACGTCTTCTGGACAAGACGGAAGAAAGTTCCGCATAGAACCGCCCCTTCTCTCTCCGAGAGTACCTCCGTTTTCATCCTATTTTCACGAGAGTAAACGGGAAAAATCCTAAAAAAAAAACTTTTTCAAAAAAATTCTCTTGATCTTGCTGGTCGGTCTTTATCTCAAGATTTCTTTTAGTATTATTGACTATTAGCTTCATCTACGAGCAACGCAATACACGTCAATACTCTGAAATTTTCATTGGATAATTTCAACATATATTTCCTTTTCATTTGATGATATGCTGCAGTTAAAAAGTGATCAAAATGGTTATTGTTTTTAACCCTTGCAAGGTGCGTATGACTTAAATCAAAATTTTGTAATTTTGAAAGTTTTGTGTGTACTCAGATAACTCAAAGTGGGCATCATTTTTGTACTATTCTTCTGCTAGCGGCGATAAGCTCATTTTTATAGCACCGAAATGATGCCGACACCATTCCGCACAACAAAGTGATGCCATGAAAGGCACGATATTGCCTTGGAGAATCCTCTTGTCAACATAGAACTGCATTGTGATTTATTCATTACTTCCCAGATCTTTCAGCACGTCTATCTATTATCTGTAGAATTATGGTGAGGGGAAGAGCACAGTGTGGTGATTCTTTCGCCCACAAGGTGTGGATCACCACGTTAGCGTTCCTTGTTTATGGGTCAACAAAATGGCCGAGGTCAAAGACGCCCAAGCTCAAGGATATGAAGAGCTGTACTTGATTTTTACCCGTGGTCTAATAATTTGCGATTAACAACGCCCAATGGGTTCTCGTAAAAATATGTAAATTACTGTTCATCTTCTGTTTTACATTTAAGGTCAGTAGGAAGAAGAGGATATTTTGTTAATATGGCGTGGGACAAACACTGTTAGAATAACGTTATATTGGGAAGGGTAAAAGATATCGTTATTTAATATGCATAAATAATGGTTGGAATTTTAACATTCAGAAACGTGAGCAGAAAGATAAATTCGAGCTCCTTCTATATGAAATATCAAACAATTTCATGGATGATATTAAGTACCTTCCTACATACATTATAGCATGAGACTAAATTACATTTTTGAAGTTATTTTTTATTCTTTAATAATTGTTTATATCAGAAAAATACAGGGTTACACTGCATAGAGTGAAGGGCGGCACAAGTTTGTATACAAGGAATCTAAAGAAATATATGGAAGATGAATGGAAAAGGTAGGTATACATATCTGAGGCATTGCTATAAAAAGTATGCCCAGTCTTGAACAATCAGTAAGCAGAATTTCAAGAAAAGTTGTGAAAAATTGGTTCAGACCCTGTGGACAGGAGCTTTAGCGTTCTTGTTCAAACTTTGACACATCATATCTCCGGAAGTATTGGTTTCTCATCATAAAGGCAATTCAATTCAAATAATAGTTTATTTATCAAGATTAAATGAGCAATCTGAGAATGACAACTGCACCATGGAAGAAATTTAATAAAATAGCTGAAATGAATTTGACTCTCTCTTATAGAACAGTATGACATGTACGAGTAGGAACACTGATCATATAATAATTCATAGATAGAATAATTATAACATTCTGTGAAAACATAGAAGTACGATTCATTATTGAAATTTTGAAAAATCATATCTCCGAAAGTATTAGCTTGTTAGAGTTGAGAATGAAATAAATGGATATCTATGGTGAGACTGCATCTTCAAAAAAATTGAATTTGATATTTGTAAGTTACAAATAATTTTTTTTGCCCGATAACGAATTTAACCGAGATTTTGCTCTCAACCTACTGTGAAAATTTCAACTGCCTAGCTCATTCTGTTCGAGAGTTATTGTAGAAACAAAATAAAAAAATAATTTTTTTTTATACTTCACGTCAATCCGAACGATACAAAACTTCGCATGCGTATAAACATCATTAATCAACAATTTGATACTGAATTTCCGATAGATTGAGTGATCGGTTTCAGAAATATTCATAAAAAATATTTTCACTAAAAACGGTCATAACTCCGAAACTGCTCAGTGGATTTTTCCCGTTAACGAACTTGTCCGAGATATTTACGCTCCAAACCTACCCTGCAATCCTCTAACTCTAAAAATTCGGAAATTACAGACATTTGGGAAAATTGATAAGCACTCTGTTCCGAAGAACAAGAGCGCCAAAAAGAGAAAACCCCCTTGATATTTTGACCCTACGTGACGTACATACTATTTCAATTAGATTGGGATCTATCAAAGAAGAAGACTTTGGAGATTCCAACAGCTGGTGAAGCTACCAGATTCTTCTTAATCAGTATTTTGTGCATCTGGTTCATTGCGTGATTGATAACTTCACAGTACGCAGTTCGGTTCAAACTGAAATGGTTCAATAATAAGGTATATAAATGATTCATCATTTAAAAAGGTCAATAACCCAGATGGCATCATGAAAAAAGTACGATAACGATCGACATGCCTTGACACTACATTACCTGCCTCAACTAAAAACTAGTTGGAAAAGCACTGAGGTCAGGAGCTTTGGCGCGTTTGCTCAAATTTAAAGCCATGGTCGTCCATCCAGTTACTGAATTACACGATACTTCCAACAATATAGATCTGATCGAATTTGAATCTAGAACTTGGCTGTAAAATAAGGCACATATCCAATTCTTACTGGGTATTCTCCAATCTGGTAATGAACCAAGCAGTAGGCGAAATCTGAGGCATCCTGAGCTATATTCTATTGCTTGGAATTTGATACATTTAAATATTAATTTAAAAACTCTACAACGCCGTTAAGGTTCATTACTTTGTGTGATCCAAATAAATATTCTCTCCGTCGATGTAATTTCCTCCTGTTATGGAATTGCATCATCTATTGAGAATAAAACTGCTGCCACATGACAACAATCTTCCCCTTAACCTGCTATGAAATCGCATTGAGTGCTAACAACAGTGCCATCTTTATGATTACTCATGATGTTAAAAATTTTCCATTTAGTCTTTGGCATTGCAACACCTAAAAACTTATGAAAATAATTTATGTGCTAATGACCTTAGCAGTCGATGCCGAAACAAACAAAAAAAAAATAAAAAATTTATGTGCTACACACATATTTGACCAACCCATCTATAACTTATAATCTGGCGATTATAGGCTTCCAAGGTGTAGTACGCTTTTATTCCAGTCATTGTGAAAGCACTCTTCATGTTCACTAAATAATTGAGGGGGCCTAGAAGTGAAAGGGTTCGAGTGCACTTCAATAAAATGTGGGAAAATCCTGTGGACAGGAGCTTTGGCGCTCTTGGTCAAACATTGACAAATCATGTCTCCGAAAGTATTGATTTCTCAGAGTTGGGATTGATATCAATGGATTCTTGTGATGGATCTGCATCATAAAAGATATTGAATTCAAAAAAATTTTCATTTAAGTAAATATGCGTGCCAAAAATTATTAATCTGAAACCACCTGACCGATTGTACCCAATAACGAACTTAGCCAATATTCCAATTTTGTTTTCACTGGAGATATTTATTCTGAACCCATTTTCATTAACTTACCAAAGTATTATATTATCACCTAAAATTATAATATCCTATAATCCTCATAATTCTACGACAGCTGCTGTTATTTCATTAGTCATTTTGCATTCAATCATACTTTGTTTTCTAGAAAAGGAGGGGTTAACGGCCGGCCGGACTAGCTAGACGGCCGGACTAGCTAGACGGCCGGTCAGCACGATTACGCTCTAACGCAATGAGTTAGGGAGTTGAAATTATCAGGGTTGGTTTGGAGGTCCAATTTTATGAATATCACATTATCACATGACTGGAAATAAAAAAATATATATATTTAAAAAAATGATGTATCTCAGAAACTATTTCACAGATATCGCGAGATGGAGGCGAGTGCCTTCAAAACCTCATTTTACAGCGAAGTTCTAGATTTCAACTCGATCGGATCTGTATTGGTGAAGGTATTGCAGAAATACTGAATTATTCCAAGGATCAAGATGTACTTGTCAACTGTATTACACTCGACCAGCAAAGTTGTCAACAGTTTTCTATTTGGACGTGTCTGGAGTAAATTAATAAAATCGCAGAATATACGCTAGGTATATTCTGTGTTGTAAATGATTATGTCGTAGGCATCATATCAAGTCTGTCTATGTTCATACTTATTTCCGTGCTTCCGACATTCGAGCGGCCGACCGAAGTTGTATTTGACAAGTCGATACGTCAACAGCATGTCAAAATTCGTTAAGTACTAAAATCAAATTAATATTGCTTATTCATTTATTCTTCGATAATTTTTCAATACGAGAGAACGATTGTCAGTTTCAGAGGATGTTGAGAAATAGTTATTTAGATGCATTTAAATCGATATTTTAAACCATTCGTTGGTCAAAGAGAATAAAATTTGGTATATTGAACGTATATTGATGAATTTTAAGAGATATTCTCAGATCACAGATCCTTGAGTATATTTTTTTGTTCTCTACTGAATGAAGGTTAAATTTGTTTTCATTCCATTTGAAATAATAACTCCAAAGAAACGGTTATCGTAGGAATTTGGTTGGATTTTTTCTTAAAATTACGTGAGCATTTTCGTATATTATTAGATGTGACAATTACTGCTATACAGAATGTTTTGTGTGAATTTTCAACTCATTGTTTCTCAGTTAAATTAAGATTCGATATTGAAATGCCCTTCCATATTTAAGCTTCTTTTACAGCCAAGTTCTACATTTGAACTCGATCGAATCTATATTACTAGAAATATTTGGAAGATATTATATTATTTTTCTTGGGTTAAGCAGCTCTAGGTCAGTTTAGTACTTTGATGGGTGACCGTTCTGGCTACAATTTTGAACAGCGCGCCAAAACCACTGTCCCACTTGTTTATTTTTCAGAGTTTGGGAGAGAAAACTCAGAAAGGAACTTCAGTAACTAGATTTCATGAAAACTCGATGGAGAGTTTGTTCTTGAGTGCCACAGTCACAGCCAGGGTCAGGTCTCATGTTCCATTTATACAAACAGGCTCCATGACCTGTCCTTATTCTAGTAAGTGCTACCCACGTTTTCATCGGGAGGTGCAGCCCACTGGGGGTTTGGAGTTTTAAGTAGAGGGTACGATACTATTAACAACTGCAAACTTTGCAAATTTACTGGGACCGATAAAGATTCCTTGAGGGCAACACCACAGGCTGTGAAATGGCGGCGAAACCTGAGTGTGGAATTGTGATGTGCAATTTTTATTTTATATTATTCCTATGTCTACTTTTATGTTTATACACATTTACTGCTATGTCTGTCTTGATATCACTGTTGAACTTTACATCTCTATTCTATTTGTATTTTATACTTTTATTTTTGTATCATCCATATGTGTGTCACGCCATAGGCTAAATAAATAATAATGGAAACTCGATGTTTGGTTAATATAAGTTATGTTTGAATGGAAACTTTTTCATTAACCATGAAGCTTCCTCATGTTGTGATTTCCTTCGATTTCGATAACATAGTTCTGAAGACCAAAACATGAACCAGAGTGCAAATGCTGAATTCACGACAGTGTTTCTTCGAATCAGTCCATTAATATAAATAGAAAGAGATAATAACACTTAAGCTCTCGGTGTAACTGTATCCTCCGAAATCCATCCAAGTCCTCTGATCTCGAGAATTTCCACCCGATAAAAGTTCACCTCTTAGGCGTGACTCTGTTGTTATTTATCTGTTCTGAAGTATACGCGAGATGTAAATTGCAGTTTCGGAATGTAGGTCCCCATGCCCACGACCTCCTACGATTCCTTATCACGTCCGTCTCATATTTCACGTGAGCGTTGCCGATGGTTTATCTATTTGTGGTCTTGGAGGTCGCACAATATCACTAACGAACCAATTCGATGCTCGTAAGTCACAGACGCGAATGGTTCGGCCGATTCGTAATTCTGTGATCCGGCCGAAATGATAAACGAGCCGATAATGCCGTGGAATATTCTGTGCTCATCCCGGACGGTCGGTGAAGTGTTTGTCTCGAACAATATTTAAAGTATATCTTTTGGTTTGACATTCCCTCCATTAATTTATTTCCTTACAGAGTAAACTTTTCAAATAATAATGATCCCATAAAAAATTGGGGTAAGGTGAAAAATGATTTTTTCGAAAGTATTTTTTCTCCTCTTCAAGAATATGTTAACGAATTAATGTGAATCATATACAGGGTGGTGTTTTTAATATTCAATCAGCAAAACAAAGGCTAAGATAAGGTACCGTTTTTCACCTTATTCATAATCATTGAAATCAGTCGATTATTTTGTGAATTATAGGGATTATTTCTTTTAACGAAAAAATAGATATATTTTGGTTTTCAGATGGCTCCACTGCGTAGAAAAAATGAGTGCCATTTAAATTGATTTTTGATTTCCACAGCATTTTTTTTTCATGAAACTGACTAGAAGAAACTGTTTTTCATGTATGCAGGGTGTCCCGGCACAAAAAGAAATTCATTGGATTGAGGGCCACCTCTTCCGTTCCAACGATTTGGTGTTGTCCAAATGTTTCCTGACATGTTGACCAAAATGGAAGATTCAGATTGATGATCAATGAAAGAGAAATTTTAGTAACCATAACAAAAATAAACAGCTAACAATATTCATCATAATCATGAAAAAGTGGAAAAGGCCTGCGACAGGAGCTTTGGTGTTCTTTTTCAATTTTTGACAAATTATATCTCCGAAAGTATTGGTTCCTCAAAGTTGGGAATTATATCAATGGATTCTTATGATAGAACTTTACCATAAAAGAAATTAAATTCAAATAATAGTTTATTTGTCAAGATTGAATGAGCAATCTGCAATGATTTAACGTCGTGAAATAGAACTTACACTCGGTGCATAGTTTTCACAACTCGAAATACTCGAAAAAGGAAATTATCATCGAAATGTCTAGAGCAAGGCTGAAGACCATCATAGCAGATTGTTCATTTATTCTAGATATTTGAATAGGTATAGGCTGACGAACGAATTATTTTAATAGTTCAAATGAGTGCTTATCAATTTACCACAATGTCTGTAATTTTAGAATTTTTGGCTGAAAATGGTCTTAAACGATTTGTTTCGACACACTCATCAAGAATTCATTGTCAATATCGATTCTGTCCGGCCAGCCGTCCATCCGGTCGTTAACACTATAACTCTCGAACTGAACGAGCTAGACAGTTGATATTTTCTGAGTAGGTTTAGGAGATAAATATGCTCGGTTAAGTTCGTTATTGGGCAAAATTGGCTAGGTGGATTCAGAGTAACACAAAAAATATATTTTTTTAAATTACAAATTTTAAATTCAATTTTTTTAAGATGCAGTTTCATCATAAGAATCCACTAATGTCATTCTCAACTCTAACAAAGTAATACTTTCGGAGATATTATTTTTCAAAATTGCAATAATTATTCTCAATTCTATAGAATACTCTAATTTTATTTTCCTGATTTATAAAAATCCAACATGAGATGAGTCATAGACCTACAATTTGGATTTAATTACGAAAATTCTTGAGAATTGACGCACGGAAGCCAAATTGAAAATGTGGGAAAGTCCTGTGGACAGGAGCCTTGGCGCTCTTGTTCAAACTTTGACAAAACATAACTCCGAAAGTATTGGTTTCTCCGAGTTTGGAATTATATCAATGGATACTTATTTAATTTATTTTATTTCATGATGCAGTTCTATCATAAGGTTCCACTATTATCATTCCCAACTCTGAGAAACCAATGCTTTCGGAGATATAATTTGTCAAAGTTTGAACAAGAGCGTCAAAGCTCCTGTCCACAGGGCTTGAACCAATTTTTTTACTAGCAGTTATAAAAATACTGTATATAGGAAAATGTGTCACTACTTACGGAAGTAAAAGGTAATATTAACCTCAGTGGACAACGAACAGTAATTTCCTTTGATGATTTCATAATGTTGTTCTTTCCTATTGCCTTCATAAACTACATCATTAAAATGATCCAATTCTAAGTTTTCCGAAACATCATCCCCAATATTTGTACATAAATTATCAATATGCCTCAAGTCAATATTATTTTCGGTATCAAAACAGTCTTGTCTTATAGGTAGATAAGATGACATGAATGAATGCACAGAAACACATATCGAACACAGACAGATAGAATTCGCATTCTGTGAAAACATAGAAGTACGATGTATTATTGAAATTTTGAAAAATCATATCTCCGAAAGTATTAGCTTGTTAGAGTTGAAAATGACGTCAATGAATTCTATGATGGAACTGCATCTTAAAAAAATTGAATTTGAAATTTTTAACGTAAAAAAAATGTTTTTGTCTTTACTCCGGAACCATCTGACCGATTAGCCCAATAATGAACCTAATTGAGATATTTATCACCGAAACCTATTCTGAAAATTTGAACTGTCTAGCTCATTCCATTCAAGAGTTATCGTGGTCAGCCAGACACAACTGATTTTGACCACGGACTCTTGATCAGTGGGTCGAGCCAACACGTTAAAGACCAATTTCAGCCAAAAATTAAAAATTTACAGAATTTGAGCAAATTGATACGCACTCTGTTCCGAAGAGTGCCAAATACCCTTATAACTCGAAAATCCGTTAAAAACAAATTATAACTGATAATTGCATTGACTCATATGGAAAAAATTACCAGAATGAGTCGTTCGGAAGTTATAATAAAAAAACTGAATTATAGAAGTACCATTTGGTGGCACATATCTTCACAGGCAGGCTTCGTTTGAAAAAAAAATTGGTTCAAGCCCCGTGGACAGGAGCTTTCTGGCGCTCTTGTTCAGACATGCAAATATATCTCCGAAAGTATTGGTTTCTCAGAGTTGAGAATTATATCAATGTATTCTTATGATAGTCATAAGGGAAATTCAATTCAAATAATAGTTTATTTATCAAGACTAAATGAGCAATCTGAGAATGAGAACAGCACCATGTAAGAAATCAAATTAAAATAGCTGAAATGAATTTGACTCTCTCTTATAAAACAGGATGACATGTACGAGTATGAACACAGATCATATAATAAATCATAGAAATAATAATTATAGCATTCTGTGAAAACATAGAAGTACGATTCATTATTGAAATTTGGAAAAATTATATCTCCGAAAGTATTAGCTTGTTGGAGGTGAAAATGATATCAATGGATTTTTATGGTGAAACTGCATCTTGAAAAAATTATTTTGAAATTTCTAAGTTGAGAATTTTTTTTCTCGATACTCCGAAACCATTTTGCCCAATAGCAAACCTAACCGAGATACATATCTCCCTAACCTTCTCGGAAAATTTCAATTGCCTAGCTCATTCCGCTCGAGAGTTATTGTAGAAACAAAATTTAAAAATTTTCAAATTTTTTTTTTTTACACTTTACGGGATTCCGATATATACAAAACTTCACATGCGTCTAAATTCAGCAGAATACTAAAATTTTATGCTAAATTTCACATAGATCGATCAATCGGTTTCGGAAATATTCATAAAAAATGTTTTTACTAAAAACAGCAACTCCGAAACTGCTTTATAGGTTTCACCCGTTAACGAACTCGTCCGAGGTATTTACGCTCCAAACCTATCCTGCAAATTTCAATCCTCTAACTCCTTTCGTTCGAGAGTTATTGTGTTAATGGACGGACGGCCGGACAGCCGGATAGAATCGATTTCGAACAACGGATTCTTGATCAGTGAGTCGAACCAAATCGTTTGAGACCATTTACAGCCAAAAATTCGAAAATTACAGACATTTGGGCCAATTGATAAGCTCTCTGTTCCGAGGAATAAGAGCACCAAAAATTAAAGCATTCCTGACTCTTCTTTATATACATACTTTACTTACACTTGAGAAAGAGTCACGTAGTGCCGGGACATCTTGTAGCGTCATGTTCTGGTACCCACACCTAAAAAATATATGTTCTAGAACGGTCCTGTTTTTTTTTTTTTTTCATTTTCACTTCACTTCCGGATTCTTTTAAGTATCTCAAAGAATAAAAACTCGCAAAATCTTATCAAAATGGATTCAACAGTTTCAGTTTTAATCATCTAGGTCAAAATCGATTCTACGGTTTTAATCATCTAGGGGTTTGAAAATTCTATGATATGATATCACACACTGTATCTCAGAAACTAGTAGGCATAAGAGATGACTCCTCAAATGGTCCTCTATTACCCCCTGCCCGATGGTTAGAAATCACCCTGTATAACATAAACATGACGCATCCAAGCTCTCGTTAGATGGGATATCAAAGTTACACCATTTCTCGCTAATTCGACGTCTTCAGAACCACCGATTGATCCTTATCGCCTTCGGAGTCACACGTTCCCTTATCGCATCGTCCATCGCGGCTAAAAGAGTCATTGTCGGGTCCCGGCGCCCCTCAATTTCTCTCCGTGTTAATCCTGATTGCCCGTTTCTTCTCATGATTATGATTTATACGGTTCGTGGCAGCTTCTTGAACCCGACGAACGGATTCTCCAGCCGTTCAATTTCGCCTCTGATGGTATTCCGATGTCATATCTAGACAGCCCTATTACTCTCTCTCGGGTTCCATTGTTGCGGGTTTAATTGTTGTTATCCAGTTTGAGGAAAATTCACACAGAATGTACACGCGATCGTTGGGGAGTTAACTCGATTAAGGTTCTCATGAGGAATGCGGATGGACTAATTGTCGGAAGATGTTGGAGATACTTCAAAGTCGTTTCTTCCCGGCAGGAAATGAAGGTTATGAACCATTTACTGCGTTTTTACGAGTTAATGATTTGATTCGATTCGAATTAGAACTGAACATTCAATACTGTTTTTTTACCGTATTTAGTTCAAGGTCGTATAAAAATGTCCTGAATTTTACGTAGGGCTTCACACGAGAGCGAGATTTTTCTCGTCTAGTCTTGACGAGACGTTTCGAAAATATTATAGGCGATACCGAGACCATACAGGGTGTCCCGTAAACACCACGTCAAACGAAAACGGAATGTAGATCAGAATGTGCTCTATCTGATGTGAAAAAATCGTTCATATGAAAGTCTCACAGTTTTCGAGATATTTGATGTTTCATGAAAATGTTGAATTATTTCACTTAAAACGCTTTCTCTCTTGCGGAAGCTACAATTAAAAACTTTTCGAATCAGATTTTTTTCCGTAAATATTGTTGAATGATTACTTCAACTCATGCAATGAAAAATAGCGCATAATATTGTACAGGGATTCTGAAAAAAAAAATTAAATTCATGTACTGAAGGAAGTGTTTTTTTGTACTGAGTTCTATCTGACGTGGTATAAAAAAAGACACTAGACACTAGACCTTTTCTGCATATTACGTTGAAAAGTTGCCCATTTTGTGAGGATTCCGAAAAGGTAAAATAAAGGTCATAACCTTCTTCACGAAAAAAGATATTCGAATGTTTATCGAAAATGGAGCATTTCTGTGAAAAACTGATTTTTTCACCTTTTCCATAAATACTTCCATTTTGCACTTTCTGCTGAAAATAATCAATCAACAAATTAATTAAATGTTATTACGATGCCAATTCACTGACTGAGTTTTTTATTTCTTTTTCTTTGCCTAAAGAACTCTCGAACATCGATATGATGTGATGCGATTCAATGATTCAAACTTAAGGTACTTAAGGTATATATGGAAACGTTCATTATCATCTAGTGGAAGTTAATGCGTATCAGTTTACTGGGTAAAATGTCTACAGAAAATGTTTCGTATACTGCAAGAGAATACGCCGACATGCACCTTATTTATGGAGAAGTACGTCTTAATGCTAGAGCAGCATCGAAGCTTTATTCAGAGCGGTACCCCAATCGCCGAAATCCTAATTACGAAGTTTTTGTCCGGACCCATCATGCAATGTCGAAGAAAGAGTTCCTGGGAGTCGTAAAAGGAGTGGCCGGCCTTCGGTCGTGGAAGATGACACCATTTTGAATGATGTCAAAAATAATCCTTCAGTATCAATCAGAATGATAGAGCACATGACAGGCATATCAAAATCAAGTGCCCATAGAATCCTGAAGAAACACAAATATCACCCCTACCACATTCAGCGAGTTCAACAACTACTACCAAGAGACTATCAAGCCCGAGTAGAATTTTGTCAACAAATGTTGCTGAAATATACAGAAAATCCCGGTTTTTTCAATAATATCCTTTGGACTGATGAGTCTTCCTGTACTCAAAGCGGGTATATCAATCTGCATAAACTTCATAGTTGGAACATCGAGAATCCGCACAATATAAGGCAAGATAGATCCCAATATCGATTTACGGTGAATTTATGGACTGGAATATACGATGGAAAAATATTCGGTCCGACAGAATTGCCGCAATCATTAAACGGCACCAACTATTTCAATTTTCTAAGGAACCGTGTACCCTTACTCTTAGAAGATATACCACTGGAAATGCGACGTAATATATGGTTTTAACACGACGGGTGCCCTGCACACTACAGTCGTCATGTTAGGGAATATTTAAACCAAACGTATCCTCACCGGTGGATCGGAAGGGGCGGTGAAATTTTGTGGCCTCCCCGTTCACCAGACTTAAATCCTCTGGATTTTTTTTACTGGGGTTTAACAAAAAAATGTAATTTATTCGAATCCCATAAGAGATGAAGCACAACTAAGGGGCCGCTTTCGTATTTCAGCAGCCAAAATAGCTGGGAGAAGTGTGTATGGTTTGAAAAGGTCATTTCTCAATAGATGCAGGGCATGTATTAGAGAAGGGGGTGGTCATTTTGAGCATTTGCTCTAATAAGAATCCTGAATTTTTATTATTGATATTTTTATAAAGTTTCGTCACAATAGATTTGTTGATATTGAAGGTCCTGTGCGTTATTACATTACATCATTGCAATTAATGAAGAATTTCACTTTATAAGTAATTTAAGGACTAACTGACATTTTTCAAGAGAATTATTCAATATGTTACAGCAGAATCTGCAAAATGAAAGGATTTGTGGAAAAGGTGACAAAATCAGTTTTTCACAGAAATGCTCCATTTTCGATAAACATTCAAATATCTTTTTTCGTTGAAGAAGGTTATCATCTGTATTTAACCTTTTCGGAATCCTCACAAAATGGGCAACTTCTCAACGTAATATGCAGAAAAGGTCTAGTGTCTTTTTTTATACCACGTCAGATAGAATTGAGTACAACAAAATGGGTTAAAGCCCTGTGGACAGGAGCTTTCTGGCGCTCTAGTTCAAACAGACAAATTATATCTCTGAAAGTATTGGTTTCTCTGAGTTGGGAATTATATCAAATGTATACATATGATAGAGCTGCATCATAAAGGAAATTCAATTCAAATAATAGTTTATTTATCAAGATTAAATGAGCAATCATGAGAATGAGAACTGCACCATGGAAGAAATCGAATTAAATCTGTCCAATTTTGCCCGATAACAAACTTAACCGAGATATTCATCTCCCTAACCTACTCTGAAAATTTCAACTACCTAGCTCATTCCGTTCGAGACTTATTGTGGAAAAACTTTTTTTAAATTATCAAAATTTGTTTTTTACACTTTGCGGTAATCTGGTCAATACAAAACTTCACATTCGTATAAAGGTCATGATTCTACAATTTGATGCTAAATTTCAGATAGATCGAACGAACTTGTCCGAGATATTTACGCTCCAAAACCACCTTGCAATTTTCAATCCGCTAACTCCTTTCGTTCGAGAGTTATCGTGCCTACGGCCGGTCGGCCGGCCGGACAGAATCGATTTCGCACTCGGATTCTTGATCAGTGAGTCGAACCAAATCGTTTTAGACCATTTTCAGCCAAAAATTCCAAAATTACAGACACTTGGGCAAATTGATAAGCACTCTGTTCCGAGGAACTAGAGCGCCAAAAAAACAAGTTTCGTATGACAATTGCCCAAAACAGGTTTAAAGTACCTACAAATAGTAGGTATTCCATAAAACATGTATGAAAGAAGATAAGTAATAATAAAAAATTACCTTGTAATCGATCAAAAATTTCCTGATCTACGTTCACCAAATTTTCTCCTCTCTCGAACTACAGAATTATGCTTTCAATATTTACGTAATATTTTCAAACATTTTCGGGTAAGGTCCCCGTTGCATCGCTAAAATACGAGTAGTTCAACCCCAATATTTTTGAAGTTACAATATTCCCTTCTGTCAAGTTGACATTATGAGAATTCATACATAGAATAATTATATCAATCTATGAAATACGATTTACATTGAAATTTTGAAAAATCATATCTCCGAAAGTATCAGCTTCTTAGAGTTAACAATGATATGAGTGGATTCTTACGATAAAACTGCTTATTGAAAAAAATATAATTTGGAATAGGTATTGTAAAAAAAAAAATTTTTTTTTGTTACTCCGAAACCATCTTTCCGATTTTGCCCAGTAACGAACTTAGCCGAGATATTTATCGCCCAAACCTACTCTGAAAATTTCAACTCTCTAGCTCATTCCGCTCGAGAGTTATCGTGCCTACGGCCGGCCGGCCGGCCGGCTGGACCGGCCGGACAGAATGAATTTCGACCACGGATTCTTGATCAGTGAGTCGAACCAAAATCGTTTGAGACCATTTTCATCGAAAATTACAGACATTTGGGCAAATTGATAAGCACTCAGTTCCGAAGAACTAGAGCGCCAAAAACACTTCCTTCAGAACATGAATTTTAATTTTTTTTTTCAGAATCCCTGTATAATATTTTGTGCTATTTTTCATTGCATGAATTGAAGTAATCATTCAACAATATTTACGGAAAAAAAACTGATTCGAAAAGTTTTTAATTGTAGCTTCCGCAAGAGAGAAAGCGTTTTAAGTGAAAAAATTCAACATTTTCATGAAACATCAAATATCTCGAAAACTGTGAGACTTTCATATGAACGATTTTTTCACATCAGGTAGAGCACATTCTGATCTACTTTCCGTTTTCGTTTGACGTGGTCTTTACGGGACACCCTGTATACAGAGCAACCCGAGAGTCTCGTTTTTGGTCTCGTTAATTTATTTTATGAAGTTTTTGTTCGAAAAATTAGAAAAGGTCTACGTAGAGATTAATATATTTTACAAAATATCAACTCTTGAGACTATCTGTGAAATATTTTGTGGTGAATTAAAATAATTTTTTCACATTTTTATTTCAACATGTTCCTATAACCTCTTGTAGTAACGTATCTCTTATCAAAAATTTCAATCCTTGCAGATTTTTATATTTTAGGTTTGAATGTGGTTTTTTCAAGATCGATTTTCTACTCTCGTTTGAGTATGTGTATATTAACTACAGAGTAATAAAGGTGTATACTATTGAAAGGGTTTCTTCTCGATTTCTACCTAAAGATCCTCCTATTTACTACAGTTACATACAGTGAACTTTTCTTATAGATGACTGGACCTTTTTCAACACCCACAGAGAACAATTTAAAATGATGAGTTTTCACTATAATTACCATTATATTTTGTCTATATTATGCATCGATCGTTCTAGGAATACATGGCTGTTTGAAGACCTTGCGATTATTGAGATTATTTTTTAAAAAAGAATAGAATTCACGACCATAAAAACTGATCCCAGTATGAATTCAATATATAACGGATAACTTTTATTGGCCCTAAATCCCAATGCTTTTAAAATTTCCTCTCTATTTGGAAAAATGTATTGTTTTGTATTGTGCTTCTTGAAGTGAAGATGTGAACAATTATTGCATACATCTGCGGAAGTACGTATAATAATACTGGTAAAAAAATTAAAAATGAAGCTATTCAATGTTTCAAAATGAGTTATGAGGAATACGCCAAGAACACCCTCAATGATCTACCCACTGAGAAGGTATTAATTGGAAACGATACCAATTTGTCCAATTCTTTTAAGAAACTGTATTGATATCGATAGCCTATTTAAAACATCAACAGATATAACGACATACGACTGTTCCCAAGTCGCAGTGGTTAAATTCGGAGCTACTAGAACTCGGGGATCCGCGGTCTAGCTCCAGTGGAGATGGGAGTGGGTTTCTAAAAAGGGAACCTAGTAAATGGGTGCCAGGTAAATTTAAGTCGCCCAGATACCCCAGCGTAATGTAATAATTCCTAAATCCACCAAAAGAATATTCACGCTAAAAACAAACAATTTATTCCAGTAGCTTACAACCCAGGTCTCTAGATTCAACAAAATATAACTACTGTGAAACCCTGAATGAGGGTGACGGAAATTGTACGTAGATATTTCTCTTTGATTCAAATACGCGTCGCTTGAGCTCAGGCGCATCCACGTTTCTTATCTATGATCTTGTATGATTTACGCAAATTTCAGACTGTCACAATTCAACACTATTGCCAACTTATTCGGTTCTTCGAATAAAACAATTATTATTTAGCGTCGATTGGCACCACTGAGATCCAACCTCAAATTCGACGTCAACACAAACGACATAAACGACACTCGCCAACCAAACGTAAACAAACCCCTGCCCGGGCTAAAAAGAAACGTTACAAAATCCCCCCTCACTGGAAGAAATTTACCTAGTAAATTTCACTTAGGGATTACAATACATATGATCAAAAAAAAAATAAATTGACCAGACGATTCATAAATGAAGGTGGACAGGTGTCGAAATGTTTCCACCAATCGGAGCCCACTACAATCAAGTATCCCTGAAGGAAGAAGCAATCCACTCATACCCAATCATTCCTACGTCCCCAATCACAACAAGCATACCCTTCTCATCCAATCATTACCCAGAATCATACCTCATCCAACGCCCTATCATCCATCACAGTCGTCCCGGAAATCCTCTTCTACTCTCATTACTCCATCCATCCAGCAATTACCCTCAATCTTCATGCATTCTCCGACCATGTACTTCATATGTCCACGACGAAATTCTACTGTCAATTCTAATTGGTCCCATATAAACAAGGGTAATTTCTCCAACATGGCGCATAATTCCATACAATTCACACAATAATAATAAAACCGTAGAGCACGAGACAACTACTACAATTCACAGTCCTGCTCAAATAAATTTCCCAACTCGACTCCGACCGACAATCGCTAGAGATAAAAAAAAATGGTATAAAAATAATTTTCAATAAATTAGGACGAGACAAGTCAGATACCGGCAAAGAAGCAAAATGACTAGAAATACTAAAGCACGATAAAGCAAGTTCCCTGAAAAAAATTCGGGTTAAATATCAAGAACAATACCATCTATCTAATCGAATTAGACCTACGTTACATCGGGTCGGGCCACACATTGGAACGGGAGATACGCCCCACGTTATCTAGCCCCACGTTGGATATGGCCCCACGTTGCATCAGCGTAATATAATAACTCCTAAATTCACCAAAAGTGAAATCCTGAATAACCCTGAATAAGGGTGACGGAAATTGTACGTAGATATTTCTCTTTGATTCAAATACGCGTCGCTTGAGCTCAGGCGCATCCACGTTTCTTATCTATGATCTTGTATGATTTACGCAAATCTTCCCCCAATTTCCGCTTTACAACAACAATAATTTACACAATTGATTACAATATATGTTCAAGTTATATATATAGCAGGTATAAGATGTTTCGAGATATGTTTTCTATAACTTGCGTGCTATTCCTTATGCCTGAACGTAGTATTGCTTCGATGGTCTCGCAATACTGTTCTCCTTCCGCCTGTGCTCGCAGTCTGCAACCCTTGACTGAATGTCCCCAATCACAGCGCTACTTCCTGACCACCTTGTATATACTCGGGACCAGCAACACTGCGTTGGCTGTCTCACAGCGTTACTTATGGACCACCTTGTATATACTCGAATGCCTCAGTGCTACTCCTCCTGACGTAAAAATTCCTCTCTTCCTGACACAAAAAAATCGTGCTGGCACAAAAATTCGGGCTGCCACAAAAACTCCTGATGTTACAAAAAACCCTGATGACAGAAAAGAAATCATCAGTGACTTCTCTCGGATAAGAAACAAATGAATTTTCGCAATACATAATAATTTCGGTTATCATAATATTAATCAGACCAATTATTCGTTGTTATGCAACAGTTATAGAATTCGTACATACCCTGATGTTCGGGGTTGTCCTGCACACGTTTGCTTCGAAACCAAATCTTGTCGTGCCTCCACCAAATAATTCTTCAAGCACACAGCGATGTTCTGGATATAGAAATATAATTACGACCTGAATTGATTCCACTATAAATGACGAGAATAGAACATCTAACACATACCTGTCAAAGTCGCCAAGATCGTTCACGTGTTCAACTCTTAGATTTGCAGAAAGGTCGTTATATTCTCTTTCGAGACGAGTGCAAGGTACCTGTTATCTTCCCAAATCAAACCAATGTAACCCTCACTCCTAATTCGATTTTCGAAACTATATCCAACTAAGAAGAAATCACCAATTCTTATTAAGTTCCGAAAATACGCCTAACCTACTGCTCCTCCTTCGAGTGTTCACCAAAATGGACGACCTCATGTCCCTGACTGGCGCAGACCCTCACAAATTTCAGACTGTCACAACACTATTGCCAACTTATTCGGTTCTTCGAATAAAACAATTATTATTTAGCGTCGATTGGCACCACTGAGATCCAACCTCAAATTCGACGTCAACACAAACGACATAAACGACACTCGCCAACCAAACGTAAACAAACCCCTGCCCGGGCTAAAAAGAAACGTTACACAGAACCTTCAAAACATTGGAAAGCTGAGTTTGAAGAACATTTAATGCAAATAGGAATCAAAATTGTATTTCATAGAGTGGTGGAGAATGCACGAAAAGTTCCTACACTTTCCTAGATGGCCAATGATGTATTAATGGCTACATCCGTACCTGTTGAAAGGTTATTTTCCACAGCAGGTATGATCATGGCAAAAACACGTACCTACATCATTGAAAGATGATGTGATGCACTTTTTCAATATGGCTTATGTGCGTCAATTCTCAAGAATTTTCGTAAGTAATTCTAAACTAAGGTCTATGATTCATCTCATGATGGATTTATATACATCAGGAAATTATAATTAGAGTATTCTATGAAATCATATAGAATTGAGAATAATTATTGAAATTTGGAAAAATCATATCTCCGAAACTATAAGTTTGTTATAGTTCAGAATGACATCAATTGAGCATTATTATGGAACTGCATATTAAAAAAATACAATCTAAACATTTAAATAAAAAAAAAAAAAATTATTTGTTACCCCGAAACCTTCTACATGATTTTGCCCAATAAAGAACTCAGCCGAGATATATCTCGGCTCTAGCTCATTCCGTTCGAGATTTATGGTGTTAACGGCCGGACGGACGGACGGCCGTCTAAGTACGGAAATTATATATCTGTTCTGAGGAACAAGAGCGCCAAATACGCACTTTAAAAGCCTTCCTTTTCTGGTGGTTAGGAATATCACCCTTGAAAATATTCTTTAGTCTTCCGTAGGCTGCCCATGCGAGAACGAGCCTTCTGTTTAGTACAGTTGTTTGATATCTCTCGATAGACGAACTTCGTGGCCGAGATATATCTACAGTGTGGCAAAGCCAAATGGAATGAATTGATTATCTTGGTTACTGTACATATTCATGGAAAATCCCGAAACACCTAAAATTTTAATTTTATATTGTCATTCTTCTTCGTAAAACTGCGAACCATACCTTCAACCCTCTTCGAAAGACAGGTACAACCTCCAATTTCCAAAATAGGAATTATTGGCTTGTGATACATTGGAACCATGGAATACGATATGGTTACAACAGGATGGTGCACCACCATATTACTAACGTAATGTGCAGCAGTACCTCGACGCAATATTCCCAAATCGGTGGATAGGAAGGCGAGGAACGATCGAATGGCCAGCGCGATCCCCTAATCTTAACCAATATTAGATTGCTGTTTATGCATTGGGATATATGAAGAGCATTGAGTACAAAACTAAACCCCTTGATTTGAATGATCTAAAAGATTGAATAACGCTTGCGATTAGGTCGATCACGCCTAAGATGTTGAATAATGTTGAAGGAAATTTTTATTTGAGGTTAGGATGTTACCAAGCTGGAGAACACCGTGAATATCTTCCTCATTAACATCCAGAATTTTTTTGCTACATTTTGTATTAGACTCTATTTCTTGATATTGTACCAAATTTGTGTAGGTGTGAAATGATTCTGTCGTAACACCTTCAGAATGTAGTAGGCATGGGATCTTCAAACACAGAAAAAAAATTCTTCTTTCATTGGCAATGCTTTTTTGATATCTTGATATTTGGTAGTAGGCAACGGGTATTAAATGAAGAGCTGAAGTCTGAACTGAAGTCTGTCTGATTTAGCACACTTGTTCACATTCAGCTCGAATCGGTCAACATGAACAAGCGCTCCAAAGCAGACTAAGCCCATGTCGGTACTTTTCAATTTTAGGATATTAAATAAAGTTTCGTGAATAGCTCTTGGTTGGAGTATCTTTGTCTCTATGTGTACATTTGTGGGAGTAACCTAAAATAGCCTAGAATATTTCCCCAATTGCAGCGTGAGTTGCGCAGGGGTTAGAACGTTTGACACAGTTGCCGGAGGTCCCGAGTTCAATCCTGGGGCTGGGTAACAAATTTTCTAGTCACGGCAATCCCCACCACTCACTGTTGGGTCAAAAATTAACAGTGGTGTGCCTAAGGTGACGCAAGGACACAGTAACGAAGTCTACACAGAACACAACTGATTCTCCTAACTCGCACAAGCTCTTGACCAGTCTGCTTGGGAAGACCTAGGAGGATCAGTATTATAGATTCAATATAATTTGTGGTCTGCATGGATGTATCAAAATATTAAATCATGCGAATGAAAGAATTATCAATATTACTATCCAACATAGAGACAGACCCAAATAGAATGAAAAATTCACCAGAACCTTAGCTATTAAAAGCTCCTTAATGGATATTTACCAGAGGTGGAATATTTACAACTCCAAGGATATTCCAACAATACTCCCCGAATTCTATAATAGGTCAAGTTGTCTCTTTACTGCCAAGTATATTTCTGTAGGTTAGGAAAAGCCGAGGGAAAATCATCCACTTCTAACGACTAAAATCCGGTTCAAACCAACTATTTGGAGTTGTTTACATGATTGTCCGCTAGGTGTCGCACACTATAACATCAATAGGAATTCTCTATAATTCGCTAGGAATTCTGCGGAATTCAATAGTAATTCAGAGGAATTCAATAGGAATTCCTCGGAATTAAATAGGAACTCTAAGAATTCCATTGGAATTCTACGGGCTTCCATTGAAATTCCATGGAATTCTACTTTCTTGTACACCAGAATTTCTGGCGGTTTACCCCTCGTTTATTGATTATTTAGGGAAATATATGTTGTTGAGGAACGTATTAACACATGTCCAATGTCCATATAAAATTCGGAGCATAAAAATAAATTGAATACCAAATACTCCCAAAGCTAAGGTCAACAATTTTTCGAATAATACAGAGTGCGAATCCATATCGGTAAACTTCAAACGATTTTTTCTTCCGCTTCGATGCTGAGGTGAAGTTTACAAGCCCACATGTAATATGTGGTTATATGAAAGCAATATATCGATGACCATTAACTGGTAATATAATATAGGATGAGCACTTCATATTTTGATAGGCAAGCTCGTTATGGCGTTATAACGAGCCGCCTAGTCTAACGGTGTAGATTGAATTTTGATTGAAATATTACATTGGTGAGAGTCGTTCGGAAATAAATCGAGTATTTTATCCAGGAATTTTACTAAACCTATAACGCAAAACACTGCAAATTACATAGAAATGTTCGTTATTTTGCCATCAAAATTTAATAATTTCCTGAATTATTTATCAATTATTTTTTTCATTTTTAAACCAGTGTTTTATAACTCATTTAACAACGCCGATATGTAGGAAATGAATCATGGTTCATATAATCATTAAAAGTTACATCACTAAATGCTTCCTTTCTGTTTTTTCGTACATAAACTCTGAAATATGTCTACGAAATCTTTTTTTTTTATTATTTTGGAATTGCTTCTGCGTTCGAAACACTAGATATCAATCAGAAGCATTATATAAAAGCAATAGGAATCTATATAGTGTTATATATATACACTTATGGTGGTTATTAGATGGTTTCTTTCTGGGTTTTCTCTCCCAAACTTAGAAAAATATCTATAAAATGAGAAATTTATTATTTTGTGATCTGCTTATGCGTAAGAAACACAAGATATTTGTCAGAAGCAATCAATCAAACAATGTTGCCTTACAAACAACATCAACAAAGAAACAACTATATCGTAGCGTTTCGGAGTCTATGTCAGACTCCTTCGTCAAACACTTAACAAAATCTTCAGAACTATTTTGTTGATGGTTATCATAGTACCATAGTTTTACTTAGCATAGCAATTTCCAAGATCGAACTTCTTTTATAATAAATTCAGCCAAATATGGTCAATACCAATTGAGCAATTTGCAAGATGACTTAAGGAGTCAACGTGTATTTTGATGAAAAGTTCTATCATCAGAATCTTTGTATTACTTCAATCCATCATGTGATCTCCTTGGATTGTACATATACATGTTCTGTTATTCTTGTTTTCTGTATGTCTCTATTTCTCAAGTTGTTCTTAGGGTCCGACTTTCTTACTTCTCGTTCAAGACAAACATCCAGACCACTAGAAGTAAGAAAGTCGCCCCCCCCCCCCTTTATTGGAGCGGAACCTTATTGTGGGGTTGGTAGCCACACCTACAAAAGTGAATTTCGGACGAAAGAAGAAACTGAGAGAGGTATTTTCTGGAGATCTCTCCCCGGAATGTATCACTCCAAGAAATTCCTCCGGATCTTTGATACGGTCGGATCCAAAAAATAATTGGACCTCAGTAAGAACAAGCTGTACGTCCTCACTGGCTTCCTTACAGGGCACTGCGGCCTCAGGAAGCATATGATGAGATAAGGGCCAGCAGAAACTCTGGAACTGGAAGGCGAGCTCTAGATGGTTATAACATCGACAGCTTTGAAGAGGGGCACAATAGACCTTAAGGTCGTGGTGCAACGTTACCCCATACAACAATATACAATATATACTCTCAAAAATACGTAACTCGTAAATTTCTACGCACGTACACCACTGCGTTTCGCATTAAATCGTTCAAATTAGTTTCATATCGCATTATTTATCGGGAATATACGGAACATGTTCTCTCTACCCGCGAAAGCAGCACTGTACCGCGGCCCGAAACGGGCAGGCCGAACAATAACCCATAGCCAACTACGAATGCGGTACACATATATTATCGGGAAGGGAAGTATAACGAGTGAACTTGGCATTCCGCGTTCACTTCTTTCAGCGGCTCAATTCAATACCAACCGTTAACATGTTTCCGAGTTATTGCTCAAAGTCTGAACAGAAAGCGAATGCGAAACGAGGAAACCCACGTTTTGTACGGGGGACGTACAAGATAAAGGACTAATCTGATCCCGCTCGAGTGGACCAACGAGATAGAATATAGAAGTGGCGTTATGAGACATCGTCATGCTAAGACGTGAAAGGGTACCACTGGGCAGAGCCTAGTCTCGGACCAATATGGTCAATACATCAGTGAATTCAGAGAAAATAAAATTCGTCCAATTTAATAATATCAATTTTCCGTCGTCAATGGTTGACTGAATATCATACCAATATGGAGGATCTGTACCACTTCTGTGTTCTAATTATTCTAACATTGTTAACATGGATTGCTAGTATATCCATTGAGTGGACCATAGATATCACCGATAAGCAACTAAAAATTATATTCCATTAATTGAAGTGAGAGCGGATATGAGAAGTGCCACTATTTTATATTCGTAGTTCTCCCACATTAATATTCTCAGCTTATCTATGACTGATAACACTGAGAGGTAAAAATTACGTTACAATGTTCGTACAGATATACAGCGTGGAAAAGCCAAATGGATTAAATTCATTATCTTGGTTACTGTATCGGGTTTCCCAAATTCGTTGTTTAGTGGGGGGATCTCAGGATCCCTTTGAGCTAGAAAAAATGGACGCCACATTTTCGGCCACGATTTTTGAGAGAATCAATTTGGTAAAAACCGCAACCTTATAAGTTCAACTGTTTTCGAGTTATGAACGAAAGTTGGAAAGTTGCGTGAAATGAAAAGTACTCATAACTTCTTTAATATTGAAACACGACTTGAGTCAAAAACCTTCTACAGGCACTTTTTTAGTAGAATCTACTGGTGTTACCAATTTATTTTTATTGCGGTTATTTTCGAGTTATAATACAATCTTGTGTTTTTTCAAACAACGAATTTGGGACACCTGATACATATTAATGGAATATCCCGAAACATGTCAAATTTAAATTCCAAATTGTCATTCTTCTTAAAAGTGCGAACCCTACCTCAACCCCTTCGAACGAAAGGTACAACCCTCAATTTTTCAAATAGGAAGTATGGGCTTGTGCTACATCGTTTGAAAGGTCTCGTCTGTCACTATGCAGAAATGTTATAATATTCATGTTTATTGCCAAAATCAATACAATATTAAAAACTGAAGTGTAATACAAAATGTAGCAAAAATATTATGAATTTTGTTTAAGCAGATGTTCAAAGAGTTCACCGCGAACGCCTTGGCAACAACCTAACCTCAAATGAAAATTTCTTTCAATATTATACAATATCTCAGGAGGATCCACCTAATCGTAAGCGTTATTCGATCTTTTAGGTCATTCAAATCAAGGGGCTTAGTTTTCTAAACAATGCTTTTCACATATCCACATAAAAAGAAATCTAATGGGTTGAGATCAGGGGACTGCGATGGCTATTCGATCGTTCCTCGCCTTCCTATCCACCGATGTGGAAACATTGCGTTGGTAATGTGGTGGTGCTCCATCCTGTTGGAACCATATCGTATTCCAAAGAACTTGAAGATTTCCTTGATCGGGATATGAATTTGCCAAAGTTGGAACGACATTATTGGGAGGGAGTGTTAAATATTTATCACCATTCAATATTGCCCACAATGAAAAAATGCCTATAATATGGTTTCGAACATTTCCTGCCCAAACATTAAACTTTTTATGGGAATTGCATGTGTTCCTCTCTCATTCAGTGAGGATTTTTGGTAGACCAGTAGCGGCTATTTTGAAGATTAGCATAGCCGTTGAGAGAAATAATGCAGTCATCAGAAAACAAAATATCTAATAATTGGATAACATCGTCATCCAACATGTCCTTCATTTGTTTACGAAAATAAGTTCTCTTATGAAATATAATGTATCTCACGATAACTTTAGAAACAAAAGAGAGTACAACGTACAATTTTCAGGGTAGGCAAAGCATCCAAATTCAACATTCAAATTCGTTAATAGGCATAATCGGGCGAATGGTTTTGGGGTTATACTCTTCTGAAATTTTGTTCTTATTTCCTCGATAACTCAAAAAATACGGATCCGATCCGATTCAAACATGATAATTAGTTGCAGAATGCCGACGTTCATAGTATCACTAGAACTTTTTGACGCTCTAGTTCCTCGGAACTGAGTGCTTATCAATTTGCCCAAATGTCTGTAATTTTCCAATTTTTCGATGAAAATGGTCTTAAACGATTTGGTTCGACTCACTGGTCAAGAATCCATGGTCGAAATCAATTCAGTCCAGCCGGTCCGGCCGGTCCGGCCGTCCGGCCGTCCGGCCAGCCGTAGGCACGATAACTCTCGAACGGAATGAGCTAGACAGTTGAAATTTTCAGAGTAGGTTTGGGAGATAAATATCTCGAATAAGTTCGTTATTGGGCAAAATCGGACAGATGGTTTCGGAGTAACAAAAAAAATTTTTTTTTACGAAACAAATTCCAAATTGAATTTCTTTCAATGAGCAGTTTAACCATAAGAATCCATTGATATCATTTTTAACTCTAACAAGCTAATACTTTCGGAGATATGATTTTTCAAAATTTCAAAAATAAATCGTAATTCACAGAATAATATAATTATTCTATGTATGAATTGTCATAATGTCAACTTATTTTCCTGAGACATGACATTATCTAATCAATCGAAGAATTATGAGAATAAAGTGTATTTCGAAATGTGAGCGAAGTGAGAAAAATCTCAGTTGTTTGCTCCGAAATTAGTTTTTGGCGCTCTAGTTCCTCGGAACTGAGTGCTTATCAATTTGCCCAAATGTCTGTAATTTTGGAATATTTCGATGAAAATGGTCTTAAACGATTTGGTTTGACTCACTGATCAAGAATCCGTGGTTGAAATTCATTCTGTCCGGCCGGCCAATCCGGCCGATCCGGCCGGCCGTAAGCACGATAACTCTCGAACGGAATGAGCTAGAGAGTTGAAATTTTCAGAGTAGGTTTGGGGGATGAATATCTCGGCTAAGTTCGTTATTGGGCAAAATCGGACAGATGGTTTCGGAGTAACAAAAAAAAAATTTTTTTTTTACGAAACAAATTCCAAATAAAATTTTTTTTAATAAGCAGTTTCATCATAAGAATCCATTCATATCATTTTCAACTCTAACAAGCTAATACTTTCGGAGATATGATTCTTTAAAATTTCAAGGTAAATCGTATTTCACAGATTGATATAATTATTATTCTATGTATGAATTCTCATAATGCAACTTGACAGAAGGGAATATTGTAACTTCAAAAAAAATATTGGGGTTGAAATACTCGTATTTTAGCGATGCAACGGGGACCTCACCCGAAAATGTTTGAAAATATTACGTAAATATTGAAAGCATAATTCTGTAGTTTGGTGAACGTAGATCAGGAAATTTTTGATCGATTACAAGGTAATTTTTTATTATTACTTATCTTCTTTCATATTTGTTTTATGGAATACCTACTATTTGTAGGTACTTTAAACCTGTTTTGGGCAATTGTCATACGAAACTTGATTTTTTGGCGCTCTAGTTCCTCGGAACAGTGTGCTTATCAATTTGCCCAAGTGTCTGTAATTTTGAAATTTTTGGCTGAAAATGGTCTCAAACGATTTGGTTCGACTCACTGATAAAGAATCCGAGTGCGAAATCGATTCTGTCCGGCCGGCCGACCGGCCGTAGGCACGATAACTCTCGAACGAAAGGAGTTAGCGGATTGAAAATTGCAAGGTGGTTTTGGAGCGTAAATATCTCGGACAAGTTCGTTCGATCTATCTGAAATTTAGCATCAAATTGTAGAATCATGACCTTTATACGCATGTGAAGTTTTGTATTGACCAGATTACCGCAAAGTGTAAAAAAAAAAATTTGAAAATTCAAAAAAAGTTTTTCCACAATAACTCTCGAAGGGAATGAGCTAGGTAGTTGAAATTTTCAGAGTAGGTTAGGGAGATGAATATCTCGGTTAAGTTCGTTATTGGTTAAAATTGGCCAGATTTAATTCGATTTCTTCCATGGTGCAGTTCTCATTCTCATGATTGCTCATTTAATCTTGATAAATAAACTATTATTTGAATTGAATTTCCTTTATGATGCAGCTCTATCATATGTATACATTGATATAATTCCCAACTCAGAGAAACCAATACTTTCGGAGATATAATTTGTCTGTTTGAACTAGAGCGCCAGAAAGCTCCTGTCCACAGGGCTTGAACCCATTTTTCTCAGAAAAGTCTTACATTTCGGAACGGAACATGAAGTAAGAGAATGCTCAGTTCTTATTGGGGTTGAAATACTCGTATGTTATCGATGCAACGGGGACCTCACCCAAAAATGTTTGAAAATATTACGTAAATATTGAAAGCATAATTCTGTAGTTCGAGAGAGGAGAAAATTTGGTGAACGTAGATCAGGAAATTTTTGATCGATTACAAGGTAATTTTTCATTATTACTCTTCTTTCATACATGTTTTATGGAATATCTACTATTTGTAGGTACTTTGAACCTGTTTTGGGCAATTGTCATACGAAACTTGTTGGAGCTCTAGTTCCTCGGAACTGAGTGCTTATCAATTTGCCCAAATGTCTGTAATTTTCTAATTTTTCGATGAAAATGGTCTTAAACGATTTGGTTCGAGACACTGATTAAGAATCTGAGGTCGAAATCGATTCTGTCCGGCCGGCCGGGTGGCCGGCCGTAGGCACGATAACTCTCGAACGAAAGGAGTTAGTGGATTGAAATTTGCAAGGTGGGTTTGGAGCGTAAATATCTCGGACGAGCTCGTTAATGGGCGAAATCCATCAAGCGGTTTCGGAGTTATGGCCGATTTTAGTAATATATTTTTTATGAATATTTCCGAAACTGATCACTCGATTTATCTGAAATGTACCATCAAATTGTAGAGTCATGACCTCTATACGCATGTGAAGTTTTGTATTGACCAGATTACCGCAAGTGTAAAAAAAAATTTTGAAAATTTAAAAAAAGTTTTTCTACAATAACTCTCGAACGGAATGAGCTATGTAGTTGAAATTTTCAGAGTAGGTAAGGGAGATGAATATCTCGGTTGAGTTCGTTATTGGGCAAAATTGGCCAGATTTAATTCGATTTCTTCCATGGTGCAGTTCTCATTCTCAGATTGCTGATTTAATCTTGATAAAAAACTATTATTTGAAAATTGAATTTCCTTTATGATGCAGTTCTATCATAAGAATACATTGATATAATTCCTAACTCTGAGAAACCAATACTTTCGGAGATATAATTTGTCTGTTTGAACTATAGCGCCAGAAAGCTCCTGTCCACAGGGCTTGAACCCATTTTTTTAAAGACCATTGAAAAATATTCTGTATCTCATAAACTATCAGTCCTCTATCGCTGAAATTTTGCGAGAGCCATCAAAACGAAACTATACAGAATTCCAAATTTGAATACGATCGTAACTATTTTGTTGGAGATCCGAGTAGCCTTGGGTGAGATCAGTAGCTGGATGCGAGACCGTTGGCACGATAACTTTTTAACGGAAAGAGAAAGCGTCTTGCTATTCTCAGAGTAGGTTGCGCATTTCAATGGGATAGTTAAGTTTGTTGCTGGGCATAATCAGCTAAACGGTTTCGGAGTTATACCCATCTTAAATTTTGTGTTATTTCCTCAATAACTCAAAATATAAAAATCCGATATAATTCAGACATGGCAATTACTTGTAGAATACGGACGCCCTAATTTTCGTGAATATCGTATCACTAGAAAAAAAAAATTTTTTCTTCAAAATTTCTATATTTCAGAAACTATACGTCAGAATTTGCTGAAATTCCGCACAAACCTTCTAGCCACCATTATATAATCGAGTATTCAACTCCAATCCGTATATGAGGCGTGAATAGATAACGGAACATGCGTACAAAAGCTCCGAACAGCACGTCAGTGCCTTTTGAAAATTTTAATTTTTCGGTTAAAAATATGAGATTTTTCTCAAAATTCAACAGAATTTTTAGCTGAGCTGAATCTTAAAGAAGTAGCCAATTTTAAGATAGATTAATGTAGTGAAACAAACTAATACTTTCGGAGATATGATTTTTCGAAATTTCAATAATTATTCTTAATAATTCTAGGTATATGATTTCATGGAACACTCTAATTATAATTTGCTGATGTATGTAAATCCAACATGAGATGATTCATAGACCTACGTTTTAATTTAATTACGAGAATTCTTGAAAACTCTGAAACACAGAAGACAAATTGAAAAAGTGGGAAAGCCCTTTGGACAGGAGCTGTGGCGCTCTTGTTCGAACTTTGACAAATAATAACTCCGAAAGTATTGGCTATAATGATACATTGATACAATTCCCAACTCTGAGAAACCACTTTTGGAGAGACGATTTGTCAAAGTTTGAACAAGAGCGCCAAAGCTTCTGTCCACAGGGCTTGAACCAATTTTAAAACTAGCTTGCAAATGCCTCTAGTTGTAGCGACATTCGGTATAAACATAGAAAATATTTTACAGCTAGCATCCTGCGGCCTTCTTTGAATCTTTATTTTCTGTCATATTTCGTCCACTGAATTGTTCATGGACAACATAGGCGGAATCATAAATATTCCCGAACTTAATCGTCGTAGTAGAAATATCCATATATCCTGCAAAATTGCAGTCTTTAGCCCTTAATTATGAAAACACGGACTTGGGGGTCTATTCTCGACCATTCGCAATTCGCACGATCGTGCGCATCTCTACAGGGTCTTTCACGAGGAACCTCACCCATATTTATACGGGAAACTACTGAACGTATTTTCATGAAATTCAGCACTTATAAGTATTTCACGATGCTGATGAAATCTAAAATATTTTCAAGGCATGAGCACCTCCGGTTTTTCCGGAAATGACGTCAACTTCCGTTTTTCAAATTAGAACACCATTTTTTTATTGCAGAAATTTATTCCTTAGAAAATTTCAAGTTATTTTGATGTAACATTTTTCAGTTTTGGTTGGAAAATTCTCTCTAATCGGGTAAATTCGAAAAAAAAATCGAAAATAGAGCTCCGCTGAAACAAGAATAACTTCGAGGTTTTGGGATGGAAAATTTTCATTTTTGGGATTTTTCAAGATGTAAGATTGATGTATCCACTTTAAAAATCGAAATCGCGATTCATGATACAGGGGGTGAAAAAATCGCTTTCAAAATTAGGGATGACAAAATCGTGAAAAATCAATTTTTTCAAATTAGGACCCCATTTTTTTATGGCAGATATTGAATCTACGTTAAAAAATAATGTAAGTGTATGCATCACACCTTTGCCCTAAAATGGATATTTTCTGAGTTATTCACAAAAAACTGTTTTTCGTCTTGAATTTTCAGCTATTTCTTTTCCCTTCACGCCAAAAAGATGAAATTTTCAGGAACTGCTATTTGAACCATGCTGTAGATTTTTCACCCCTTCTTGAAACTGACTTCAAGTTACTATTAGGAGAACCATGGCAAACTCTCGCAGTTATAACTAGAGAAGATGCTCAAAGTTTTGACCGTTAATTTCTAGACATTTATTTATACGTCTCAGGAATGCTTCGTGCGTTGCTCTTCTTATTTCATCGCGAGGAAGAGATCTGCAAAAGTGTTTAAAAACCAAATTGAGTTTCAAAACTATGAATCTAAAAATCTAAACAAACCTGAACGCATTTCTGACTCGTTCTATGCAGTCCTCTTTATCAGTCAGGGGAGTTGAGTAGACAATATTTTTTATCCTACCCCAAACATAATAGTCTAAAGGAGTTAAATCGGGAGAACGTGGTGACCAAAGATGTGGACCATTGTTCGCCAACCATCGATCTTCAAATAGCCTGTAGAGGATATTTGACACATTGAGTGAATTGTGTGGAGGCGCGCCATCTTGTTGATACCATAAGTCATTATGGTTCTGTACTAGCGGCTCAATTATTTGAGTCAATATGTCAGAATATCTATCTCCTAAGGGAGAACATTCTTTAAATAATGCAAACATGTGTAGTGTTCTATCTTACCAGTTAAAGTCCCATCATAAAATTGAAACTCCAGGTCTCTTGAAAGTTCCATTGTCTGAAGTGGTGGTTGGTCTCTTCATCCCAATAATGACTGTTATGCCTATTGAAAGAACCATTCTTTGTGAATTTAGATTCATCTGTCCAAATTATACAGTCCAAAAAGTTTTCATTCTCTTGAAATCGAATCATCATAGCTTCGCAAAACTCTGTTCTCCTGACGAAATCAGTTTCCTTCAAATGCTGTACCCTATTGAATTTATATGGGTGCATTTTATGTTTTTTTAATATTCTCCAAACACTCGATTGAGATAATCCCAGATCAATCTCGGCATCTTTGAGAGAATTTTGAGGATTCACACGAAAATATGCAAGAACTGTAATTTCGTTGTTCTCATCTTCTACTACACTTTTTTCTCTGTGTATAGTTTTCTTAACGAAAGATCCGACATTTCTCAAGTTTGTCATGGTTCTGTTAATGGTATCTCTCGTTGGTCTGGGTCGGTCAGGAAACCTCTCAATGAACAGTCGAATCGTTTTATCTACAACTTTATTACATTCTCCATGAAGTAGAATGAGATTTAAATAATCTTCATTGGTAAAATTAGGCATAGTGATCGATTTTATAACTTAATACGAATTATCACTAAATTAATAGTAAACACAAAATGCTACTGAATAAAGAGGAATTTGGCAGATGTAATTAATGATATCTATCATTAAAAAAAAAGAATGTAAAACATGGTAAGTTTTTGCATATGGTTCATAAGGAATTATTTATTTATCACTGGAGAGAAAACCGATGGCCGATTAGTTGAAATAAAGAGGTTTCCGATACAAATTCGAATCAAAATTCGCCATCTATTTAGGAACAACCTGTAACTTATTTCTCTTGCATATTAGGGTAGTAAAGTCTAAAACATGGTTTAAGTAACAGTTCCTGAAAATTTCATCTTTTTGGCGTGAAGGGAAAAGAAATAGCTGAAAATTCAAGACGAAAAACAGTTTTTTGTGAATAACTCAGAAAATATCCACTTTAGTGCAAGGGTGTGATGCATACACTCACATTATTTTTTAACGTAGATTCAATATCTGCCATAAAAAAATGGGGTTCTAATTTGAAAAAATTGATTTTTCACGATTTTGTCATCCCTAATTTTGAAAGCGATTTTTTCACCCCCTGTATCATGAATCGCGATTTCGATTTTTAAAGTGGATACATCAATCTTACATATTGAAAAATCCCAAAAATGAAAATTTTCCATCCAAAAACCTCGAAGTTATTCTTGTTTCAGCGGAGCTCTATTTTCGATTTTTTTTTCGAATTTTCCCGCTCAGAGAGAATTTTCCAACCAAAACTGAAAAATGTTACATCAAAATAACTTGAAATTTTCTAAGGAATCTATTTCTGCAATGAAAAAATGGTGTTCTAATTTGAAAAACGGAAGTTGACGTCATTTCCGGAAAAACCGGAGGCGCTCATGCCTTGAAAATATTTTAGATTTCCTCAGCATCGTAAGTACTTATAAGTGCTGAATTTCATGAAAATACGTTCAGTAGTTTCCCGTATAAATATGGGTGAGGTTCCTCGTGAAAGACCCTGTATAGCAATATATGTATACCATATGCGACCGATCGTTAAAATTGCGAACGGTCGAGAATAGATTCCTTTGGACTAATGACAGATTGTTCAAAAATATACCGCTTCTGAATGCAAACCTGAACAAAACCCATAATCCGTCTACATGCAAATGATGGTTATCAGGAAACGAAAGTGTTGACGCAAACAATATTTGTCACATTTCCGCATTCTTCTCGATCGGATAACCCCCGTATTTGTATGGTTCACGACTACACCGAGGGCTAGAGCGAATCACGGACTACGATCGCAAGAAAAGCAATAGATTTTCCTTTCACCCACGATTTGATTTATCTGAATCGGATCATGATACAAGATGATAGCAGTCATTCCTAATAGATAAGGTAAAATTGAAATTTATGTTTATATTATTAGAGGTGACTGGCGTATGGATTACTGTGCTCGTTGTCCCAAGGGTTACGTTTGTCTTGATAAGTTTAGACTGGCCTGCTATTAATCCTGATTTGTAGCCGCTGGACAATGCAGTTTGTTGTGTCCGGAGTGCGTTACCTGACGGAAGTCACGTATTCGATTCGTTTTATATGTGAAACCGGTTGGTAATTGAAGGCGATCGGTAAACGATTGAGTTATTCTAATTTCGATAAGTGCAACACAAGGCGATGCCTCAGTTCCTCTTTATTTTTCAATGCGAGTTCGAATCACTTAGGAAGATACTGCATAGTGTGACATGAGGCATTTCAAATATTAGCCTCCGTATTGTCTATGGGTATGAAGATATATCTTTTTCATTTCGCGATATTTTTGAAAAAAAAATTGGTGCCGTATTTTTATCAAAGTTCAATGCCTTGTGTGGACAATACCATGAAGAGCCGGCATTTAAAACCCAGGCAGCGATGGTTTACTTTCAATTTGCAAGATTAAATAGTATTCTTTTGCTATTGTCGATCATTCACTTGGCAGATCTAATAAACATAACAATCCCGTTGCCATTGATATTGAGGTGTCAATATGTGATAAACCTGAACAACTGTCCAACTTATTTGCTAAATATATTTCCACAATGGCAAAACAGAAACATAACGACTGTTATGGTGACGATTTATCGCTCTCTTGCAGGGTTTCCCCGTCATTGGATAGCAATCTCTTCTTCTATCCTGTTTCTAAGGTTGAAATTGGGGAGGTAATCATGAACTTGAAGAATAAAAATAGTGTTGGCGTCTCAGTTATGATTCTTAAGAAAACTGCTGTAGTTGTCAGTGAATATATGGCTCATCTTATCAATGTATCCATCACCTCGGGCAATTTCCCCAATATTCTCAAAACTATCGTCCAATATCAATGTTGAGCGTTATTTCGAAAGTTTTCGACGGAGTTGTTTTTGCGAGAATGATAGACTATCTCAATAAGTTCAATATTCTTAACCTAGCTCAGCATGGTCTCAGAACCGGCTACTCAACCCAGAATGCTGCACTCAGCTTCATCAAATCTGTATATAAATATCTAGATTATAACTTTGAAGTGGCTGGAATATTTTTTGACCTCTCTTGCACTTTTGATACCCTCTCATTTAACTTTATTCTAGATAAATGATATAACTTGGGTTTTAGGGCTTTATTTATTGACTGGTTGCGCAGCTTTCTCAGTCATAGGACTATGACAGTTCATGTTGAGGGATGCCATTTCAACGAGAATGATATCAGTTAGGGTGTTCCTCAGGGAGCCATGTTAGAACCTTTACTTTTTCTTATTGTTCATAAATGATTTGCCCAATTATCTAACATGCCGTCAGTTAACATTGTTTGCTGATGACACTTCCGTGGTTGTTTCGGCACGGAGTTTTGAGGAACTACAGCGTGCTTATGAAAATCTTTGAAAATTTGTTGTCTAGACGAACAGATAACTTCAAGTGAATGTACCAAATTTCTTGGTATTTATGTGGATAGACATCTGAGCTGGTCAATACATATTAATGTACTATGCAAAAGGATAAACATCTCCTTTTTTTGCAGTAAAGAGACTCAAGGATTCCTTTCCTCGCAAATCGACATCAATTATGGACTGGTGCACAGCCGCCAAGCCTACAACATCTTACTCTGGGGAGACTGCGTCACGGTTTCTCGAGCTTTCGTTGCGCAGAAAAGAATCATTAAATTGATTTTCAATTTGAGTCCTCTATCTTCCTGTAGGCCAGTTTTTGTTGCAAATAGATTGTCGTCATTGCCTTGTTTGTATATGTCTAAATGTCTTTTGTATGCTAAGGAAAATGAAACCCGATGGTAAACACTTTCTAGTTTTCATGAGCCAGAAACTCACATCTCCTTCTGGTGCCAAAACATGGAACCCACAAATTCGAATGTTCTCCATTATATAATAGTATTAAATTACTCATTTACCAACCTCTGTAAAATTTTTGGACATTTTCAAGTTTAAAAAATAAATCAAGAACATGTTATTGTTGAAATGTTTCTATTCAATTGAGGAATATTTTTCCGACTCCTTAAATATGTAGAATTGTAATAATTTGTATTATCTGTATCTTGACTTGTCCTATACACCGTGTAGTATCTTAAAGAATTATGAAAGTATTATTATTATTATTATTCGTCGGTGGTTGGCTTATTTTTTTTTCACTTCGACGAGCTAATACTTTATTCAACCCTCATGATTGACAGCAAATAAAAATTCTTCCGTCCAAAGATTTCAATCCAATTCTGATTTCGTCAGTAAATAAGGCTCTCCTCTAATCATTAAAAAATCCAAATCAATTTGTTGTCGACCAAACTCAAATCTTAATCGCTTATCTGCTATTGTTAAAACAGAAACTGTCGCAGGGCGTTTTGCACGCAAAAATTAATTGAGCGTTCAGACTTCTTCTTTTTGTTTCTGAGAAAAATTACAATATTTCGCTATATCTCTAAGTCGACTAGTAGTTGGGAAGATATTCATTGTCAATGCACAAAATTCAAGGATTCTTAAAGAGTTGAATATCTGTAGAAGAAATGAAAATAAATGAGTGATTTAAAGAACAAAATACTCAAAAGACATCAGGCAATATCACTGTACAACTCCCATATGCATGAGCTGCCTGTTATTTCCCACCGAAGGCGTTACACTTTTCTGGATGGAAAATTACACTCTTTACACGCCCTCTAGAGTATGTAGATTTTAATTCTTATGCGACTCGTCTCTAGACTGAATTTGCTAAGAACAGGTCTGTAATTGGACAAATAAAAGTTATCAAAATCCTACGGGTGGTTCGCTAGGAATTGATTGTCAAATTCAAATGAATTTTCAACCTCTGCACTGATGTATAACTATTTTGAGTTCACTGTGGACTTATTATGAACACTATAAAAGTAACTGCACTCTTGTCCACTACAGTTTTTTGTCGTCTGACATATGTTTCCGAAACATGTCAGACGACAAAAAACAGTAGTGGACAAGAGTGTAGTTACTTTTATAGTGCTCGGCACTGATTTTGTCCATCAGTATATATGGCAACAAATTTAATGCAGTGTTGTCCTGATAGTTAGAATTCAGTAAGAAAACAGGTAAAATATTTCACTCAACGGTTGCTCTTCCTAGGTGCTTCAACATACCATAAATTTCTTACCATGTATGCATATATTTTACAATGTTGTATATCTTAAATACATTCTAAACACCTCTTGTGTACCACTCAGCATGTTTATTACCAAGTGCTAGAGTAATTTCCTCAGAATCAACTACTGCATTCCAGGTCATAATCATGCATGCAGATGATGCATAAGATTCATCACCAAATTTATGAATTACTATTATCGATTTTATTATTCATGATACGATTCAGAATTCGATAAGAGCGGATTAAATCATCAGGGTTGACGTTATGAATACATTAGAATAACGGCATTTCGCGTTACTCTCACAGATCGAACAAGATGTATTAACTTAACAAGATGCAGTGGCAGTAAATATGATTTTTCAGGAGTAGATTGCGGTGCTATTTTATTATTTGTTTGCGTTTCCTTTCAACTTCGCCGTAATTGACTACGGGAGTTGTTTTCCTCTTGTAATGTCAGAAGTCGGAATGAAGCAAATAGTAGTTGATAAAACTCCTGTATTGTAGGAATGTTGAATCAATTCAGAATGGTGAGACTGGAGGAGTCTTATTCATTTCCTTCAAATATTGTCAATCTGCAGTTTCTGTCATTACAGTTCTGGTTTATCCACTGGGCGATTGGGCTGGCGCCCAGGGGCCTGGGGCCTTGAGGGGAACAGAAGGCCAGGGCTTAACAAGAATTTGTCTATAATAATTTAATTCTACGATATCATCGGGTGTATCAAGAGTGTAAATTGAATTTGCATAGGTTGCTGGGCAACAAATGCAATATAAAATATTTCTTGTTCGATCTGCTGTTTTCGATTACAAAAACTAAGGTGGCTTAGAAAATATAACGAAACTTTACAAACGGGCTTATAACCTATTTTTGGAGTGGAATGGATATTGGTACGCAAAATCATCGAGAAAGTTTTAATGGCTTATTTTGGCGACTTGGCGAAAAATTTAAAAAATTCCGCATTATGTATACAATACTCAATGCTGCCAACGACTCTCAGTTTTCATAATAATATAGATATTGCAAAGTACTCAAAACTAAAAGCATTTCTTGAGCGATGTTCCGACGGCTACAGACCCAAAAAGTCGATGATTTTTACAGCAAATGACATCAATGAATTTATTGAAGACGCCCCAAATGCGATGTATTCAGCGGCAAAATAAGTTTTATATAGCTATATAATGAAATATATATTTAATCTATATTTCAGCTCGCATTAATTATGGGCATAATGGGCTCATGACTGTGAAGTTTCACTGTAACTAGTCCTTACTATGAAATTTACAAAAATATGCAACTCTTCGCCCTTCGAATGTAAAAGGTCCATGGTTATTCATTTATTATCAAAAATTAAAATGCACCATCCAAGGAATATAATTGAATATGCTTCGACAATCTTCAGCAACAATTCTTGTGCATGCTGGTGATGACACAACTACTTTGAAGCTTCTTGGTGACTGAAAGTCCACGGCACTCGCCAGGGGATATATCGATAATTGGAAAAAAATAAATTTGACACAGCTAATAAAATTTTAAATGCAATTCAGAGCATTACAAATATACCATCGACCTTATGAATAGAAAATCGTGAAAAGCCATCTACTTCAACAATGGAAAATTGTCAATAACAAGAAAATTTTAGTATCCAACATTCCAGAAATACTCCAAAACTGATTTTCAATAATTGCACGTTACACTTTAACAATGAATGAAATACGTAGGTAGGAAGTTATATGATAGTTTTTCTTCTTAATTGGTTGGACACTGCTGTCCAGGCTTTGCTATTGAATAGATAATTTCATATTTTCATGGATGCAAAGCAATAAATAAAATACTTGTATATTTATGAGTACTTATTTATATTGCTGCTTCTGACCTCCATGCTTTTATCACTACTGAAAAATCTTACCGTTGGCTAGGGCTTCACACGAGACGAGAGTATAAAAAATCTCGTCTCGCTCTCGCCAATTCACAAAAAATGAAGTCTCGTTTCAGTCTCGTTCTCGTCTCGTTGTCAGTTGTCTCGTATCATCTCGCTTAGTTCTGAATAACGATAATAAATATTATCATACAAAATGGTATACAATAATGAATAAGTTTGTAAAGCTATATTTATTACGCTCTTACACAAAAATATTTGTACATGTACATATTATTTTTCATTTTAATCACTGATAATTTCAACTTTTTCGACTTTCTGACTTCAAGTGTTCTCGATGTTTCTTCTGTATACGATTTACCACAAATGCAAGGATTATTATATACACAGTTTTTGGATCTTTGTTCTTCATTAAAGTGTTTAGTTTTTTATTAATAAAGACCTAAGATAATTTTTTCTTTATTTTATTTTACAAATAAGAACGCACACAGGTGTGAAAACCTAAAAAAAAGCGCCCACTACTAACATAGAAATAGACAATGTTTATAATGAAAAAAACACACAAAAAAAAACAATGCTTGTAAAGAAATTTATGGACCTACTCAAATATCCCCCAAAACAGCATTCTTGAAAGAACCTAAACTCCCCGCTGGGATTTGTTTTTACATTTTATCAGATTAATAGTTTGCCCAGAAAAATAGGATGGATAACCTTTCCTGACTATAGGGACAACATGTCCCTATAGTCAGGAAATTAACTCAATTAACTCATTCAAAATTCATAGAAAACAACCAAATCATCATTAACATTTTCATTCACAAGCAATTCGTACCATGGTATATTAAGTAGACATTCATTGTTAACAGCAAAATTGGCTCTTCTGAAACTATTAAAGGAGTCATTTAGACGCACTGGCTTGACGAGCCCCACGCCAAGAAGAAATTCCACGGATGATTTATGTCCTCAGAAACAATGGAATCAGAACATTTCAACAGACTATTAACTCTAAAGCTGTCACTTTGTGTCTTGAAAGCGGTTCTTATATTGAACTTAGAACCGATTGTTCTCATTTATTTCCGAAAGGCCACGAATATAAGGGATCACATTCAGCATATTTTTTTTTTAAATCAATTTCGTTATTTCAAATTTCAAGAGTAGAACAAGTTAAGTTGTTTCAATAACATGATGAGTTCTACAGTCTGAATAAATATTTTATCTTCAAAGACACTATATAGTAGTAATCATTGAAGGATACTGTGGGAGGTATATATAATATAAACAACCTGTTCATCTTAGAATCAGTCAAACGAGAATTCACATTAGAATATATCATTACTCATTCCATACCACTCATACACGTATCGCAATTGTTCTCAAAGTGTCTATCTCACATCTTAATTCTCCGCAGCCATCGAGAATGAAATCCATTATGACCGGTGCATCTTGTTCACTCAATAAGGAAATATCCTTTCGCTTTTTTGTGACGTAGCTGTGTATGGTATCATGTTCATTTTCTTGAAGATCAATAAAGAGAACCCAGTTATTCGGATTCGCGGCTAGGAACTTGAGTTGAACAGCATTCTTTCAACTTGCATAATGAATAATTATTTTAATGTATTCATCTGTAATATTGCGATAATGCCTTCATATAGGTTCAAAATTTGAAACACTAGGAAATTTCTTGATGAAGGTTCATGGAATATTCATCATATTATATCATGTACCTCATTTTCCCCATATATCAAATTCGGCATTTATTGTCATTTCGGGCCAACAAACTTTGCGTATGAACCATACCAAAGTAGTGCAGACCAGGACTCAGGTATTTCGATCTTTGCTTTACGGTCTAATGAAACATGTAGCTGGATGGGTTACCGTTTACCATTGCCTCGATAACTTTCGAATAAAAGGAGATAGGGACTTCCAATTTTTAGAGTAAGTTGCGCATATCAATGGGAAACTTAATTCCGTTTTTGGGCATAATCGGACCAACGGTTTCGGAGTGTTAACCGCCTGGAATATTATTTCCCTGATGTTTGCTTTACGGTCTAATAAGACATGTAGCTGGATGGGTTACCGAAGCCTCGATAACATTCGAATGAAAGGAGATAGGGCAATTTTTGGAGTAGGTTGCGCAGCTAAGTGGGAGAGTTAATTTCGGGCATAATCGGACCAACGGTTTCGGAGTTATACCCGCCTGGAATACTATTTCCTCGATAAATCAAAATATATAGACTAGATCGAATTTAAGCTTGGTAATTAGTTGTAGAATATCGACGTAAAGACGTAAGTAAAATTTTATGAGAACCGTCAAGAGCTTTTGCTCGTACATATGTTCTATTGTCCATTCTCCTGTATTGGACACTCTCAACCGAATTTACCATGGCAAATTCCATAGAACATACACGCATGAGCTCTTGACTTGTACTAATTTTTTTTCATGCTTGGATCATAGAGACCAAATAAATATTTCATTTTACAGTTCTCGTATTGACTACAATCCTTACATAGTATAAAACAAAGTCGCTTCCTGCTGTCTGTCTATTCCTATGTATGCTTAGATCTTTAAAACTACGCGGTTTCATCTATTAAAAACCCGATAGAAATGAAATAGCGACTTGCAATTTTTAGGGTTGGATGTGCATCCAAATGCGACATTTAAGTTCATTAATTGGCATAATCGGCCAAAATGTTTTGGAGTCATAGGTACTCATCTGAAATTTTACTGTTATTTCCTCATTAACTTGAACAATACAAAACAGGTCCCAATCAAACATAGTTATTAGTTGTAGAATACCGACGTGAAAATTTTTCGCAATATTTCGTGAGGATCGTATCACTAGAAAATTTTGAAAAATTCATACAAAATTATTGAAAAAAGTGATATATATTAGAAAGTATTCGTCCAACATCGCGGAAATTTTGCAAGAGCCTTCAAAACCTAACAATACTGCCAAATTAAGAGATAGGGACTTGCAATTTTCAGGGTAGGTTGCTCATCCGAATGGCAGAGTTAAGTTCGTTGTTGGAGTTATACCCAACAGGAATATTATATTCTCGATAACTCAGAAAATATAGATCTGATCGAATTAAAGCTTAGTAACCAGGTGTATAATATCGACATAAAGCCCCTTGTGAAATATTCTGAGGACCGTACCTCTAGAAAATTTTAAAAATATTACGAAGAAATATTATGAATCTCACGGTTTGTGAACGGAAAGCGATAGCAACTTGCAAATTTCAGGGAATTTCGCAGTCGAATGCGACATTCTAGTTCATCAATTGGCATAATCGGCCAATTTGTTTTGGAGTTATACTCTTTTGAAATTTTGCTTTTATTTCCTCTATAACTCAAAATATACAAATCTGGTCCAATTAAAACTCGACGATCACTTGTAGAATGCCGACCTACTAATTTTCGCAGAATTTCGCGAATATCTTATCCTGGAGTTACTTGAGGCGTAAGTTTTTTCGTATTTCAATTCCAATAGAATACATATGTCAGAATTAAAAATTCTGTGATAATAGATGATTCTCTACTGAAGTCTGTCATTAAAATGGTATGAAATGTATGCATTATATTCATTATAAAAGCTGAGAAAACGATATAATCGATGCTAAATTCGTAGTAGAGTGTCCAATAGGGGTGAGTAGACAATAGAACGTGTGCGCAAAAGCTCCTGAATTCACGTCAGTGCTTCAACCAATTTTTTGAAACAAAATTATATTTTGTTACCAACATATTTCACCAATTGATTTACCATTCAGTGGATATTCAACTGATGGGAGAATGGAGATGCATATCGTGAGTTTGAATTTTAAAATTAAAAGAAATCTATTCGAGCAATTCGTCAATTCTATGGGAAATCAGATGATACTAACAACTAATTCATATTTAATGTACAGGGTGTTTTATAAGAACGTTAAGCAAAAATCAAAATATCTGAGTCCTGGTCTGCACTTTATTCGTATGTTTCATACAAAGAAAATATAACTGCGAAATTTGAAAATAATTCGTTAAACGGTTCGGGAGTTGTTGCTTTCTGGCTTCCCTTGGTACCATCTATTAAGAATGAAACCATGTACATTGTTCAGTTATTCTTGGGCCACCCTGGAGAACGAATCATGAAAATCTTCAAAATCTCGTTCCATTTCAACAACGCCAATAAAAATCAATTAATTCAACCATTTTCCCTCTCAGCTACGTCTACGCCGAAATATCCCGCTGTTCTCTATTTGAAGAGACATTCCAACCGCCTCCGCACCCTCGAGCTGGGCCACCTGCTATCCGAGGGCCAACCCCAAAACTCATCTTGTCCAACAAGTAATCTCAATCTCAAGTTTCACCACATCCATTATAATGAAAATTGAAGTTAATCAAAATATCGAGGAAGAAGAGTTTGGCGTACGGATCCAGGCTTGATGAGGGAGAATTAGGGCGTGAATCTCATCCTGACGGCAGCGGGAGTTTCAGAATGTCTGGATTTGGAAAATGATGAGAATAAGCACTGATGAAAAATTATTTGTTTGAGTTTATTCGATGATATCCAACTTAATGATGGAATAATTCTAGCCGGATGCTTATTTTTAGTAGATGATATTATACAGTGTGGAAAGGCCTTATGGAATAAATTCATTATCAAATCTGAACTAGTCTAATGGAAAAACAAAAATAAAGTGGGAAAGCCTGTGGACAGGAGCTTTGGCGCTCTTGTTCAAACTTTGACAAATCATAACTTCGAAAGTATTGGATTCTCCGAGTTAGAAATGCTATCACCGGATTATTGTTTAATGTATTTCATTTTATAATGCAGTTCTGTCCTAAGAATCCATTTATATCATTCCCAACTCTGAGAAATCAATACTTTCGGAGATATGATTTGTCAAAGTTTGAACAAGAGCACCTAAGCTCCTGTCCACAGGGCTTTCCCACTTTTTGTACCATATTTTCTGACACCGAACATTGCTTTTTCCGATTTTCGTGGCATTCTCCACCTTAAAATGAAAATTCGAAGTTACCCGATGTACCAAATTCAAATTGCGGGTTACATTGAACGATTCAAAGTAACCCGATATTCATACGTTTCCCAAGTAGTTCAGAAATTAAGAATTTTTTGTAAATATTTGATGTTTACGAATGAATACTTTAAAATGTAACTGAAGACAATCATATAGAAGGCAAGGAAAATTAATAATTCACCTGCCCAAAACCGCCGTTGTATATTTAATTCTGAATAATAGGAAGCAACCAACTCACGCTGAAAAACTCACTCAGAAATGGCGCGTAAAACGTAACAGAATATTTGACAGATGAGTAGTTCTCTTTAATGTGGCAAACATCACATTGGTATGTTTTAATCAGTATCTTGGACAACGTATGATAAAGTTAGAGTGGAATTATTCAAAGCTACCCGAGATGACTGTAACGAACCAGAAAATATGTGAACACAGATCATACGATAATTCATAGATAAAATTTAGATTACAGCATTCTGTGAAAACATAGAACTACGATGTATTATTGCTATTAACTATTAGCTTGTTAGTGTTTAAATTGCAGTGGATCCTTATGGTGACACTGCACCTTAAAACAAATTGAATTTGAAATTTGTAATGTAAAAAAATGTTTGGTTCCACTCACTATGAATTGTTTTCTTCTATAGTATTATAATTCTTGCTCTCTTCTTTCCAATTTTCGGCTTGTACCTGACTTCTCTTGCTTCCATTTTCTCTGATATTTCTTTCTCCTTTGTTTTGCGAATTGCTGAATTCTGAGGCTGATTGAGAGAAGCCCTCCAATTCACTTTTCTCGTTTAAATTAGATGAGTTTTCCTCATAAATGAATCCACTCAATTGTTCAGTAATATTGTTGCTATCTATATCCACTTCATCCTGTATTGTTTCTGAGTGTTCAGCTCTGTGGAATTCCACCTCAACTTCCTTCAAATACTGTATTTCACTATTGAACACATTAAATAGTTTGTAAAATTTTTTGGTTTAGGTCCACATCCCCTAGGATTGACAAACTCTTTTGTCATTGTTTTCGATGATTAACTCATCCAGATCTTGCATACGTACAGGTTGTTTGGACATTTGAGCTTGCTCAGACATTAGCATGATTTTTGTTGCTCGACAAAACATAATTAGATTCTGAAATCACAAATAAAATCGGTAATATTTATCGTCAAATTTATTTGCTCGATCAATCAGTCAAGAGAATCAAAGATGAGAATGTCAACTGATTTTTGAACTTCCGTCAAACGTAAAACAGCTATCTCTATAATACACAAATTACTAAGAAACCCATTTATCTCCATGCCGAATTTTTACAGAGACACCCTCATCAAAATAGATCTATAATAGCACTAACTAGTAGAGTACCGTATTGCCAATGAAATAAAAGAACAAATTACCTGTTATTACAATATTTCTACGTCTATGCAGTTGGAAAACACATAAAAGAAATTCACAGTACAGGCAACACACACTCCACATGAAGATGAATGATACAACAATAGGAGATAGACGTAATTCGTTTGGAAATATTAACTTTACATTTGTACTATTTAATAATTCATCGGTTAAAAAGGCGGCAAATGTTATTTCGTTCAGGCAAGCGTAATGGATGTGGATATATATTTTTTTGCCAGATGGTACCAATATTTCATTTGTGAAAAAAAGTGGGAAAGCCCTGTGGACAGGAGCTTTGGTGCTCTTCTTCAAACTTTGACCAATCATATCTCCGAACGTATTGGTTTCTCAGAGTTGGGAATGATATCAATGGATTCTTAGGATGGGTTATTGCAACTCATCCTCGGTGCATAGTTTTCACAACTCGAAACACCTAAGGCGTATGATAAGAATGTCTAGAGCAAGGCTGTAGAAAATCAGAGCAGATTGCCCATTTATTCCTGATATTTAAATAGGTAATAGCTGACGAACAAATTATTTTAATAGTTCATTTCATTTGTTTGAAAGATTAAATATGTACTTCATATTATTGTTTCTCTTCATTTGAAAACATATCTCATTATAAGATGAAATATATTATTAAAATACAATTCTCTTACCATAATTCAATAGTTCATACCACTTTCATTCTGTATCATGAACCTTAGCTCAAGAAAAATATTGGATACACATGTAGATCTATATTTTAGCATTTTTTCGGTAGCAACATTAGTAAAATACTGTGTGTGAGAACATATCCCACCAGGAAATAAATGGTAATATCAACCTCTGTGGTAAACGAACAGTAATTTCTTTTGATGGTTCCATTATGTTATTCTTTTCTATTGCCTTAATGAACTACATCATTAAAATGATCCAATTCTAATCAAAGATTTTATTCCCTTATTAACAAATGACGATAATTACCTTGCGCGATGAACGAAATCAAAAATAATTTGAGGAATCAAAATACTTTCCAGTTAATAAAATGTTCAAAGTTTTGTCGTTATTTGTCTGAATAGTTATAGGATATATGAACTGGTAAACCATTGCATTACAGTAAATCACCGAAATAAAACTGCACCTCTATACGTTGGAATTTGATTGTTAACGACGAAACTGCCTTCCTAATCCAGAAAACCTTCTAGGTCACAATATAATTCCCTGCGACTGTTGATTTATTGTTGTAATCACATCTAACGAGTGCAGATATCCAGGCTATTGATCCATTATAAAAGCAATCGAAGAAACAGTTATTGAAACCTACTACCATTAATTTCGATTGTTATAAACCGTTCACTCAATCCGACTTTAATATTCGTAAAAATCCGATTCATTGAATTTGTAATTTCCACAATTGTCTACATGTTGAATTAAACAGGTATTTCAATCGGAGATTGAGACTGAGTTCAGAATTAATTTGAAGGATATATGAATTATTCAGTTTTTCTACATTCACAGATATCTACCAAATAACCGGAAGTTTAGTTATCACATATTCTGGCTGAGACGGTTGTCTTTCGTAGAAATTTCACAACAGTGGTCACTCGATTAGAACGGACCTACTCTTGAAAATTTGGTTGTCAGATTAAATATTGCTCGTCCTGCGAGCCGGCTGTTTGCGAGCACGTTAACTTTCGTGTGAATTAACGAATAGTCTACTTAGACAAGCTAGTTGATCCACCTTACGCAGGCAGTTTTAATGAGTTCGTTAATGCTGTGCAAGCAAATGCAGAGAGGGTTTCAGAAGAGGGACAATCTAGTATAGTATAGGCACATATCCAGGGTGTTCTAGAAAACGATGTTGATCCTTAAGGTATGAATCCTTAGGTGGTTTTATGTAGTAGAAGAGTTCTAGTAAACATATTCATCTTCCACTTAGCTTTTTATGTGCAGGGTGTTACTGAGCATTTTTATCATAACTTCAATAACTACATAGTTAGTGCACAACCTATACTGAGAGAAATCCAACTTTTTCTATTAATAAAGCCTTTATTCGAAGGTTATTTATTCACAGTTATAACGGCAAATTTATATTTGAATATTCATTAATTGTTAAATTATGTCTTCAGAAACATTAATTCATAGGGAATAAAATATTCATTCACAAGGTATTTAATAATATTTAATATGCATTGGTATTATGTATTTTATATTAATTAATGGTATCATCAAATATAAGACATATTCATTGGAAACAAACTTCCAACTGGTAATTAACAAACATTCGCTTTATGTTAATAAACCAAAATAAAACTTCTACCAGTTCACGATTTATTCACTCAAAATATTGGATTTATTAACAAAGAACAAACAGCATTTGACGTGTTTGAGTTATTCGCGAGCTGATAAGAATTATTACAAATGAATAGAACTTGTTACTCTTTGGGTCCAATAGATGAACAGCATTCTGTCACATACTTAAAATCTCTATTACAATTGGCCAGACGCGTTGATGAGCTAGCACCGAGTTCGGCTTCTTCCTTTCCAGTTCCTATATATCCTGTCCAGTTGGTTCGTTTTAAGGTTTTGTTTATTTGTGAAACTGCGAAACAAAAACGGCTATCGTGTAATGAAAATGGATGATTCCATAAAATTGGTGCTGGAAAAAAGTGGGCTGGCACAGCTTGCACACCATGGTAAATTATGTTGTCCATTCTTCTGTATTGGACACTCTTAATTCTAATTATAATAATTTACCATGGTAAATTCGAATTAAGTGTCCAATACAGGAGAATGGACAACATAATTTACCATGATAAATTCCATTAAGGGTGTCCAATACAGAAGAGTGGGCAATAGAACATACGTGCAAAAGCTCCTGACTTCAGTCAGTGCTTGAACCAATTTTTTTTTGTGATTTTTTTGAAATTTTCTAGGGGTACGGTTCTTACAAAATTTTAAACACATGTTGAATTTCTACTACTAGTTACCAAGCTTCAATTCGATCGAATCTTTATTTTTTGAGTTATCAAGGAAATAATATTCCAGGTGGGTATAACTCGGAAACCGTTTGACCAATTATGCCCAAAAATTGACTTAATTCTCCCATTCAGATACGCAACCTACCCTGAAAATTGCAAGTTCCTATCTCCTTTCGTTCGAAAATTATCGAGGCAACGGTCACCCATCTACTGAACTCACACAAGGCTGCTCGAATCTCCAACAATATTTAACCGATCGTGTTAAAACTTGAAACTTGGCAGTAGAGTTAGGTTTTGAAGGCTCTTGAAAAATTTCAGCAATTCCAGACGAATAGTTACTGATATATAGAATTTTTTTTTTCAATTTTCAATGATTTTTTAAAAAATTTCTACGAATACTATCCTCACGAAATTTTGCAAAAATTTTTGCGTCGGCATTCTACAACTAATAACCTTGTTTGAATTCAATCGGTTATGTATTTTCCGAGTTAATGAGGAACAAAAAACAACCAAATTTCAGATGGCTATAACTCTTAAACCGTTTGGCCGATTATGCTTATAAACATACTCAAATGTCACATTCAGATGCACAACTTAACCTGAAATCTTAAAGCCGCTATCTCCTTCCGTTCTCAGGTTATCGTGACAACAAAAATATTTTTTAATAATTTTTTAATAATTTTCTAGCGATACGATTCACACAAAATTTCACAAACGTGCTTAGGTTTATATTCTACAACTATTCACCAAGTTTCAATTCGATCAGATCTATATTGGTTTTAAACAAAATAATTACTCGATTATGCCCATTAACGAACTTGTCCGTCGTATTGAGATGCGCCACCTACCCTGAAAATTTCAATTCGCTAGCTCTTTCCGTTCTCAAGTTATCGTGGCAACGGCTGGACGGCCGGCCGGACAGAATCAAATTTGACCTCGCATTCTTCATTGGGGAGTAGAACCGAATCGTTTGAGACCATTTCAGTGAAAAAAATCGAATGTTACAGACATTTGGGCAAAATGATAACGCGATGTTCCCCAGTCATAGTTCAAAAGTTAAGAGGTTTAGAACAAAGGTTAAGATCAGGAGATCGCGCTGGCCATTCGATCGTTCCTCGCCTTCCTATCCACCGATTTGGAAATATTGCTTCGAGGTACTACCGTTGGTAATGTAGTGGTACTCCATCCTGTTGCAACCATATCGTATTCCGTAGAACTTGAGGACTTCCTTGATCAAGATATGAATTTGCCAGAATTGAGATGGGATCATTTTGAAGTAGTGCTAGATAATTATCGGCATTCAAATTGCCCTCAATGAAAAAGGGGCCTATGATATGGCTCCTAATATTTCCTGCCAAAACATTAACCTTTCGAAGGAATTTCGTGTATTACTCTGTCATACAGTGAGGATTTTCGGTAGACCAGTAGCGGCAATTTTGACGATTAGCACGGCCGTTTAGATAAAAAGTGATGCACTCATCAGAGAGCTAAACGTTTACTAATTGGCTAATATTGATATCCAACATGTCCATCATTTGTTTACAAAGATAAGTTCTCCTATCAAAATCGTCCACCAAGAGCTCCTGGGTAGGTATCATTTTATGGGGATGCAATTTATATTGTTTTAATAAGCTTCAGAATCGATGTATGTCATGCATCACATCTTATTTCACATCCTTACACAATGTATTAGCAGCTGCTTTTTGGCGCTCTAGTTCCTCGGAATCAATTATCAATTTGCCCAAATGTCTGTAATTTTCGAATTTTTCGATGAAAATGGGCTTAAACGATTTGGTTCAACTCACTGATCAAGAATCCGTGGCCGAAATTCATTCCGGCCGGCCAGCCGTAGGCACGATAACTCTCGAACGGAATGAGCTAGACAGTTGAAATTTCCAGAGTAGATTTGGGGGATGAATATCTCGGCTAAGTTCGTTATTGGGCAAAATCAGACAGATGGTTTCGGAGTAACAGAAAACAATTTTTTTTTACAAAACAAATTCCAAATTAAATTTTTTTCAATAAGCAGTTTTACCATGAGAATCCATTCATATTATTCTTAACTCTAACAAGTTAATACTTCCGGAGATATGATGTTTCAAAATTTCAATGTAAATCGTATTTATACGTTTTCACAGATTGATAGAATTATTCTGTGGGTATTCTATGAATTGTTATAATGTCAACTTATTTTCCTGAGACATGACGTTGTCTCATTGTCATTCATTCCAGCAATCCTATAAATATGAGAATTATAATATAATATCATACTTTTTGTTGGTTGATATTTTCATGCCGATGGTCAATCCATATGATGATGGGAATGGTAATGGTAAGTTAATAATATTGAGTTCAGAATATCTCCACTAAAAACAAAACTGGAATATTGGTGTATTGGAGTAGATTTGAGGAAAGATATATATTATCGTTCATCATAGAATTGAGGAATGAATATCTCGGATGAGTTCGTTGTTGGGTAGAATTCGTCTATTGGTTTTGGATTGATAATTTATGGCACTCTTGTTGAATTTAAATTCTTCTATGATGTTTGAATTGAATTCAATTTCTGCTAAGATAAAGTTCTGAATTTCAATAATGAATCGTACTTCTATGTTTTCACAGAATGCTATAAATATTCTATCTAAGCTTCATTATATGATCTGTGTTCATACTCGTACATTTCATCCTGTTCTATAAGAGAGAGAGTCAAATTCATTTCAGCTATTTTAATTTGGTTTCTTCCATGGTGCAGTTCTCATTCTCAGATTGCTCATTTAATCTTGATAAATAAACTATTATTTGAATTGAATTTTTTTAAATCTGCCTTGCATGCCCAAAGCCTCGAATCTAATTATCTATTTTACTTATTGTCCTCAGGGTTATAGACGGCAAATTCGGAAATTTCTCATCATCAAGCGACTTACTTCTTTTTGTATTTAGGTGTTATCTCCGTAACCTATCATTTGTAAAATTGTTATTTCGTGAATTTCCGTTAATCGAACCATTATTCAAAATTTAAGTTAATGAAATTCAAACACAAGTTAGACAATTTATAAACTACAACTTATCAGCACAAAAGGATTTGCGAAGGCGTTCTAAAGGAACCAACATTGCCACAGAAAGTGTTTTATATAGTTTTCATGGTACCATCTGGAAACACAATGTTATGGTTTTATTTTCATTGTCTTTCAAATCTTGATGAGTTTAGTATTATAGAGAAAAGATTTGGGAATATCATAATGAATTTCGGTAATCACATGATTTTGAGTACCACAATCAAAATGAAAGTGATAACATTTCTGAATAAAGAAGGAGGGGACCTTTCAAACAATGTATCACAAGCCCATACTTCCTATTTGAAAAATTGGGGGTTTTACCTGTCTTTCGAAGGGTTGAGGTAGAGTTCACATTTTTACGAAGAAGAATGACAATTTAAAATTTGAATTTGATGTGTTTCGGGATTTTCCATAAATATTTACAGTAACCGAGAAAATGAATTTATTCCATTTGGTTTTTCCACACTATAGGTATATTCATTATAATCAGTTAAAATTACAATAGGCAATCCTGACATTTTGCAGCTAATTGTCACCTAATATGGGGTCTTCACTGTTCGATCTTCCCTCTCGTCCCAACAAATATCAATCCTCCGGAAAGAACATCCTCACCTCCGTCACCGACGCATTCCGATCCGGGATCCCACAATCGGTTCCGTTAAGAAAGCACAGATCTAGGTGCACCTCCAATCAATTAACGACCCATGGACCGCGTCCGGCATCATTGTTCCCCCGGAATCTCGACGACTGACCACGACAACCTCACCGGATTTGCATAAACGTGCCAAATGGCTGAAAAAACAGGTCCGTAACGGTCGTCGGTTACTTCCGAATAAAGGATTGCGTCATTGTATGCTTATATTGGAATCTCGTGTTACTATTCCCGGATTTTTCTTCTCGAGATCGTCTCACCGTATGTCACCGGTGTTGTTTCGTATGTACCCCGCCCACAATGGCTGCTTTCTATCGGGCGCGACTTCCCGTGGTTTTACGGTAAACGGTGACCGTGGAAAGATCGACTTGCGAGATGAACTTGTGGGTGTCTGATGGGATTTACGCGAACTGGACTACCGGAAAGGAGAGTATTTTTGTCATCTGGTGTGAATGGAGGGAACGAATCTTTGGTATGGGGAAATATCGGATTTCTGTTCGATTGGAGATTCTTTTATTGATTGCTTGTTCGATTTGTGTGAAGATCGGGTTTCATAAAGCTTAAGAATTCATTGGGTGGTAGCGTTCTAAATGTATTGAATGTTCTGTGTTAGCAACAAAGAGAGAGAGAGAGAGAGAGAGAGAGAGAGAGAGAAATAGAGGTACATATTTACATAGGTGTTTGTGGTCAGAAACGGCCAAAACCAAATTCACCAAAGAAAATGTTTCCCTCTTTCATCCAAAATCAAGAGTAAGGATTCCTGTTGAATCTCAATATCGATTTCAGCAGTACGAAATTTTTCCCTACTCATTTTTTCGTTCTTTTCCACAATACAAAGCAAAACATGTATCTATGGGAGATGATAGCTCTACATTAGGGTCCTGTTGTGGTCTTCGAACATCTGAAGTTCTGAATAATCATCGCTTGGAATGGCCAGACCTATGGTTTTGAAAGAGACCCTCCTGGCCTTACGAGCATCATTTTCATTCTTGAATTCAAATATTGAAGGGATTTCTAAGAACAAGAGTGAATATCTTTGAATACAAGCGGAGGCCATTCTTCTTGAAGAGATCTCATGCGGCTACAGAGAAGTATATTTGAGGGTAGGGACTTTTGAAAGGTTATGTATTATTTTTGATTTGTTCGTTTTTCTCCTCTTTCCCTTTTTATTTTTCGGGATGAATTTTGAGTACCTTAGAGAAACCTCTCCGTTTTTTGACGAAGGAATCCATATTGAAAAAAGAAATGCCTACAAATATTTTTAAATCTCAGCAAATTTTGTAAACAAAAGTTACAAATCACATCACTTACGTGGAGACAGGGTTTTTTAGCTGTCCCTAGACTCTTGTGTATCATACTTACGTCGAATTGTATGGTTGAGGTTGGTGTAACGGGGTACGCCAACCTCTGCTAACACATATAATGCTCTCAATAAAAAGATTATTGATATATATTGAAGGATACTTTGGGAGGCACATTCATCATTCAATGGTTTTTTCTTAATTTTCTTTGCCAAACTCTCTGCTGTTCCCCAGAACAGTCGCGTTAAAATACAATGATACTGCATGAAAAAGTGGGTCCAGATCTATGGAATTTTGCATAGAAATTCCCACCATAACGCACTCACAGAGGATTCACGGCCTAATGGGGCATCATGGTTTTTGTAGAATTTCCTGAGATTTGTGCGCTTCTTTCAGATCACTATAACGTGGCTGTGTATCCAATTCCATTTGTCTGCGAGCACGATATATTTTGAAACATAAAACTCAAGACTTGTAAATCACAGAGTTAATTTTTTGTTGAAATAACCTGGTTAAGTTCGTAAGTTGGTATTAAATGCCAAATGGTTTCGAAGCCACCCTTGTTTAATTTTGCTTTCAATTATTAAAAAAAAATTATCAACTCACGATAACTTAAGAACGGAAAGAGAAAGCGACTTTCAATTTTTAGAGTAGGTTACACATCCACATCGGCAAAAAGGTTTTGGAGTTATGGCCATCTGAAATTTGGTTGTTATTTCCTCAATAACTCAAAAAATATTAGTCTGATATGTCATATACTGAAATTACTTGAGGCGTAAATTTTCTCGTAAATTATTAGATATTTAACGAATTTCAATTACGATTGAATACATATGTCAGAATTAAAAATTCTGTGATGTTAGATGATTCTCTCATTACTCAAGTCTATCATTAAAATGGTACGAAATGGATTCTTGAGAAAAAGGTCCATATATCGATGGTAAATTCGATTAAGAGTGTCCAATAGAGATGAATAGATAATAGAACATGCGCGAAAGCTCCTGACATCACGTCAGTGCTTCAACCAATTTTCAGTACCTAGATTTGTTATATTACTCAGCGCATTCGCCATTTTGTTGAACGGACAAAAGGTTTGCATTAACATGCGCTGAAATGAAATTTCATCCAAGCTTCGTCCCACAGGTAGTATTTATTGATTTGATAATAATAATGAAAAGTAATAATTTACTTCGTTAATTCTTACCATAACGATAGCTTGTCGATATTACGAATGTTACGGTTCGAATTTTGGGTACAGTATAAGACGCGAGGTTTTATTCCATCTTCCCGATGTGGAAATCCCGGCAGCGACAGCGATAATATAGTATTTTATAAATCTAAAAACAAATTTCCAATTTTGGCTGATTCAGATTTTAGTTGGAAAATTGTGGTACCAAAAAGTCATCGCAATATGATAATTAAGGAAAATCATGACAATAGTACTAGCGGTCATTCAGGAATTTATAAAGCATTTCACCGGATTGCTAATCGATTTTATTGGCCTAAAATGAAATCAGACATAACGCGATATACAGGGTGGTCCGCGAGTAACTGTACAACGTTTAATGGTGAATAGCTGGTACCTTGGGGAGCCAGAAAACAACAATCAAATATGGGCTAAGTCTTTTCGTTTCTGAGATACAGGGTGATTTATTGATTTTGGCAAAACATTCAGATAGCTATAACTCCTGAACCGTTCTACGTATTCGCTTCAAATTTGGCACGTGTTGTCTTCTCAGGCCATCAAATTGTTCATATACACCGCACCGAAATTGTACAGACCAGGACTAGGAAATTTTGATTTTTACTTCCAGGTCAAATAAAACACCCTGTACATGGAATGCCAAATTTTCGGATTCACCATCGGATTCTGCATAGATTTTCCTGCCAAATTCCGTTTTCCGCGTGAACGGCACACCTCCCGTTCATTTTTTTTTCTCGAAAATAAGATCACACCTCCGAATATTAAGTGGTGTTACGGACCTGCATTTTGCAATAGGAAGCTCATGACATTAAATTCGGTTATAAAAATATTTTTTATATTGAGAATCGAACTGAACATAAATAATAAAACAAAAATTAAAGAAAAAAAAAGAAATTCAAAACACATTTGAATAACTTTCGAAGCAAAACTTTGATTAAAGTTGATTTTCAAAGATTCCCCCGTTTTCATCAATACATTTTCTTGCTCTAAGTCTAAGTTGATTGACAGCTTTTCTAATAGTATTAGGCTGGTTCCGTATCTCGCTACAACTTAATTCTATTGCAATAGGAAGCTCATGACATTGAATTCGGTTATAAAAACATTTTTTATGTTGAGAATCGAACTGAAAATGAATAACAAACCACAAATTATGAAGAAAATGAAGAAATTCAATATTCATTTGAGTACCTGTCTATCTCTCGAAACAAAATATTTATTAAACTTTGTTTTCCGTACCAGCATCGCATAGACATTCTGCTACATGCAACCACAAATAAAATAGTCCGTAATATTATGTCCAGACTACAGAAATATTCCATTTGACAGTCATTGTTATATCAATTGAATTTTGTTGCTAGTTGTTAGTTTTTAAATTTGTTTTTCAATTATGCCTCGTTTTTCGAATGTTGAGTATTGCGACATGGTACTTGTTTATGGTTTCTGCAATTCGAATGGGCGAGCAGCGTCGAGAGAATATTGTAGAAGGTATCCTGGTAGAGCAGTTCCTAATCACCAAACTTTCGAAAATATCAGCCGTTCTTTGCGAGAAAGAGGAAAATTTCCTTCTCACCAAAAGGAGAGACCTTCAGATGGAAATGAAGAACAAATTTTGAATGTGGTCGAATCAAATAAAAGTATCAGTACTCGACGGATTAGTAGCAGGTTGAACATACCTAAAACAAGAATTATTCGTGTACTTAAAAAAGAAAAGATGCATGCATATCATTTGAGTAATGTTCAAACCTTAGAACAAGGAGATGAAATTGCGAGACTACAATTCTGCAGATGGATAACCAGGAATGTTCGGCAGATCAATAGAATTTTATTCACTGACGAGGCCCAATTTACGAAAGATGGAATATTCAATTCTAAAAATGAACATTTATGGGCGAGACAAAATCCAAGAGGCATAAAGAGGCGCAACTCGCAGCACAAATTTTCTGTGAATGTTTGGTGTGGTGTTTATGACAACAAATTTGTAGGTCCCGCTTTTCTGCCCCCACGTTTGAACGGAGATATTTACCTTGACTTTTTGAGAAATAAACTTCCACAGTTACTGAACGATGCCAGCATAAATATTAGAGGAATGTACTTTCAGCAAGATGGCGCTCCAGCACACTCAACTAATAGCGTTATTCAGCATCTTAATAATGCATACCCGCTGCATTGGTTTGGCAGGAGAGGACCCTATAATTGGCCTCCTCGATCGCCAGATCTGACTTGCTTAGACTATTTCGTTTGGGGTTGCTTGAAGCAGAAAGTATATGCTGAGGAAATACGTAGCAGGGAACATCTTATTGAAAGAATAGAATTAAGTTGTAGCGAGATACGGAACCAGCCTAATACTATTAGAAAAGCTGTCAATCAACTTAGACTTAGAGCAAGAAAATGTATTGATGAAAACGGGGGAATCTTTGAAAATCAACTTTAATCAAAGTTTTGCTTCGAAAGTTATTCAAATGTGTTTTGAATTTCTTTTTTTTTCTTTAATTTTTGTTTTATTATTTATGTTCAGTTCGATTCTCAATATAAAAAATGTTTTTATAACCGAATTTAATGTCATGAGCTTCCTATTGCAAAATGCAGGTCCGTAACACCACTTAATATTCGGAGGTGTGATCTTATTTTCGAGAATAAAAAATGAACGGGAGGTGTGCCGTTCACGCGGAAAACGGAATTTGGCAGGAAAATCTATGCAGAATCCGATGGTGAATCCGAAAATTTGGCATTCCATGTACAGGGTGTTTTATTTGACCTGGAAGTAAAAATCAAAATTTCCTAGTCCTGGTCTGTACAATTTCGGTGCGGTGTATATGAACAATTTGATGGCCTGAGAAGACAACACGTGCCAAATTTGAAGCGAATACGTAGAACGGTTCAGGAGTTATAGCTATCTGAATGTTTTGCCAAAATCAATAAATCACCCTGTATCTCAGAAACGAAAAGACTTAGCCCATATTTGATTGTTGTTTTCTGGCTCCCCAAGGTACCAGCTATTCACCATTAAACGTTGTACAGTTACTCGCGGACCACCCTGTATAAACCATTGTCATAAATGTCTGGCATTCAAATCCGAACAGAAATTGCCGCTGGGACAAATGTCCAGCCGTCTAGACATCACGAAACCGTGGGAGTTAATTACTATAGATCTTGTTGGTCCACTTCCAAAAAAATCTAAGGGTTTCATTTATATTTTCTCCGTTTGCGATTATTTCAGCAAATTTGTTTTCTTCTTTCCGCTAAGATCGGCCACTGCTTCGAATGTTTGCAAGATATTAGAAGACAGCGTTTTCATGCTCGTTGGCGTTCCAAAATATATAGTAACCGATAAGGGTCCACAATTCAGATCTTCAGCCCTCAAAAATTTGGCAAAACTATATAAAGTAGAAATCAAGTATACCGCATTATATCACCCACAATCTAATGCTGTCGAACGAGTTCACAGAGTCCTTAACACAATGCTCGGTTGCTACTCAGAAGACAATCAAAGGAATTGGGATGGAAATCTTCAGAAAATTGCATGTGCAATTCGATCGGCAAAACATGAAGCCACGAAAATGTCTCCATATTTTATTAATTTCGGTCGAGAAATAAATCAATCCGGTGAAGGTTCAAGTTATGCTCAAGTTTTGCACAGCGATATAAATGTCACCATAAACGAGTCGCATCAGGAAGATAGAGCTGAAGAGTTGAAATCAGTATTTCAAGAGGTCAGAAAAAACCCTGATAAAGCTTCCATTAGAGCTTCCCAAACATATAACGTTAGGCATCGCAACGTACAGTTTAACGTAGACCAGAGAGTTTGGCGAAAAAATTTCATCTTGTCAGACGCTTCTAAATATATTTCCAAGAAATTATGTGCAAAGTTCATAGGTCCACTTACAGTTCATAAGAAGGTTTCACCTTGGACTTACATACTGAAGGACGATAAAGGGAAAATTAGTGGTACCTATAACATAAAGGATTTGAAAAGTCACCCTCCGGAATAATAGCCCATTTCCAGAGTACTCGATAAATAATCTCGGTATTGGGTGAATTTAAAGTATTTTTTCCGCATTAGATTTCGTTTAAGTTTGTCATTTATTTCCTCATTGATCATCAATTTTAATTATTGGTTTAAGAAAATACATATATGCAACAGGAATGATCCTCTCTACAAAAAAAAAATGATTCTCATTTTTTTTGGGGAAAGAAGGGATGGTATGTTACGGTTCGAATTTTGGGTACGCCCTGTACAGTATAAGACGCGAGGTTTTATTCCATCTTCCCGATGTGGAAATCCCGGCAGAGACAGCCGGCGCATCGAGAAAATATGTAGCGGCGTTTACATCGAAATCTTGAAGACATATGATACTTTCAGTATGAGTTAATGCGTAGGCGAATGAAGAAAGGCAGTTTGTTTTATTGGTTATTAAGACAGAATTTTCTACAAATTGATATCCAAAATTTTGGTATTCAACATTTACCTATAAGGTGCTCACAAATTTATTATCTGGATTGATAATAATTCTCCGGAATCCGGGATAAGAGCAATCAAACATTAACAGACAAAAAAAAGCCACACAACAACTGAGGTCAGTATTTGAATTCCGTGTCGTCATGAATTGATCCTTTTTTATATTAAATTAATAGGCTTTACCGTCAAGGGAACCATCACTCCCTGCTGGTCCCTTCTTTTTCTTCGGGCAATATCTTCTTTGTTCAACCTTGCAGCGACTTTACTCTCACCACGAGGTTAAGAAAAAGATCACAGCAACATTCCACCCCAGGCTGAGTATCAACCCTTTTATTATTACTTAGAGTATTATTGAACTTTGATCCTTGTGAATGCCGAGGAGGCAATACTATATTTCTTTTATTGTGTGTGATTGATATGGAAAAATTATCATTATGAAATTGCCGTCGTATATTCGTAGGGGTTAATTATTTATTCTTCAAATGGTATTAGTGGGACTGGGATCAATATTGTTAAAGAAAAACTATGGTTTCTTTGCCAACGTTTCGAATTTTAATAAATTCATCATCAGGGCTCTGTAACAATGGGTACTACATTAATAGCTTTGAATATAACTAAAATGAGACACGAGAACGCCAACAACAATATTGGAACATTTTCAGTGAATTAAAATAGTAATAAAAATCTTGATTTAAAATTTAAAAAAAAAAAGAAAAATATAGACTTCCAAAAATCAGTCTCTCCGAGTAAAACTATTACGATATAACATGAAAACAGACATTTTAGATACATGTTTACAGGACAAGAACTCAACATCGAGCACGAGACAAACGAGTACTGAGATAAAATCATAAATTGACCGTGAATCCGTATGGTTCTTGTACATATTGATAGAAAAACGGTGGTAATTGAAAACAACGTATACCGACAAGAATTATTTCGATAACCGACCTATCAGGTTAAAGTAGGCTGTATTCAACCCCTCTATATCTCTTCTGGTATTAACACTGTCTTGCTGAAAAATGTTTATCATTTCACTGAAAAGTCTTTTAGACAGAGAAGATTTCCGATCAAGAATGATGGGCTTTCCAAAATCAAAAGTATGACCATTCTCTCTAGTATGTTCAACTAAGGCTGTGGGATTTTTGACATTCAACTTTTTTGTGTCTCTATCATGTTCTGAGATTCGTTTTTTTAAATATCTTCCTGTTTGACCAACATAGCATTTAGTGCAGTTGTTGCAATTAATTTTGTAGACTACGTTCGATTGTAGGTCAGTGGGAGTTTTTTCTTTTTGACGTGAAAAAAACCTTAGTCCAATAGTGTTATTGTTAGAACAATAACAATAACAATAACAACAATAACACTATTGGACTAAGGTTTTTTTCACGTCAAAAAGAAAAAACTCCCACTGACCTACAATCGAACGTAGTCTACAAAATTAATTGCAACAACTGCACTAAATGCTATGTTGGTCAAACAGGAAGATATTTAAAAAAACGAATCTCAGAACATGATAGAGACACAAAAAAGTTGAATGTCAAAAATCCCACAGCCTTAGTTGAACATACTAGAGAGAATGGTCATACTTTTGATTTTGGAAAGCCCATCATTCTTGATCGGAAATCTTCTCTGTCTAAAAGACTTTTCAGTGAAATGATAAACATTTTTCAGCAAGACAGTGTTAATACCAGAAGAGATATAGAGGGGTTGAATACAGCCTACTTTAACCTGATAGGTCGGTTATCGAAATAATTCTTGTCGGTATACGTTGTTTTCAATTACCACCGTTTTTCTATCAATATGTACAAGAACCATACGGATTCACGGTCAATTTATGATTTTATCTCAGTACTCGTTTGTCTCGTGCTCGATGTTGAGTTCTTGTCCTGTAAACATGTATCTAAAATGTCTGTTTTCATGTTATATCGTAATAGTTTTACTCGGAGAGACTGATTTTTGGTAAGTCTATATTTTTCTTTTTTTTTTAAATTTTAAATCAAGATTTTTATTACTATTTTAATTCACTGAAAATGTTCCAATATTGTTGTTGGCGTTCTCGTGTCTCATTTTAGTTATATTCAAAGCTATTAATGTAGTACCCATTGTTACAGAGCCCTGATGATGAATTTATTAAAATTCGAAACGTTGGCAAAGAAACCATAGTTTTTCTTTAACAATATTGATCCCAGTCCCACTAATACCATTTGAAGAATATAGTTTTTTGGATCACCAAACTACCATAAAAAAAAAAAAAAAAAAAAAAAAAAGTTAATTATTTATAATTGTAATTCATCTGGGTTCGAACTCCGTAGGCCTTTTTGCACATTACGATATCGATTGTGATTCATTCTGTCTTTTAGAGTTTTAGTTATCCTAGAAAAGACAATACAAGACATCTCCTGATTGTATCGTTCATGCTTGTTTTTTTTTTATTGAACCTAGCCACTCAAGAAAAGAATCCACCCCCAACTTGACTGAGCTGGGGCAAGTGTTCTCCTTAACGAGAAAAGCAGGGCACTATAAACTTTTGTAAGTATTCTGGTATTTCAACGAAAGAATGCTACACGAACTCTTTATAATTCAGAACTGAATTAGATCTACTGGAGCAGAAATTTATAGCCGAAACTCTTAGATTCTGCCATTGCCAACACCTGTAAAATACTACATCTTTATTTTTCAATATCCACCAAATATTCAATATCCCACCACGTTTATTTTATTCACAGTACAAATCATCTCTGAACAATCCTTACATAGTATAAAACAAAGTTGCTTCCCACTGTCTGTCTGTTCCTATGTATGCTTAGATCTTTAACACTACGTGAAGGATTTTCATGCGGTTTTTTTTAATAGATAGAAATAATAGGAAGGTTTATATGTATAATACATGCATAATGTGTTAGAGAAACAATGATAATTTTAGAGGTTTAGAGATTTTAGAGAGGAATGTGATATCGTAAATAAACACATTTTTTTGCGCTTACATTGCAAACACTGACTGAACCCTAAGAGATAGATCAAAATAATGTGGTACAGTATAGTACACCTTGAAAAGGTCTACAGAAAAGTCCGCGATGGAATATATCTGTCTCTTAAGGATAACCCACAATAACCATTTTATATCCTTTACATTCTACGAGAAATAATGGCTGGATTACGAAGCGATTTAAAGCAATATCCAATTGAGTACCTTAAATGCATTGTGCATTTAATATTGATCAATATGGCCCTTTACAGCATGTAATTTAAATGAATATTTTCGAAGATATTGCAGATTTAAAATGCAGGGACATAGTGGTTGCCGTGGTACCGACTGGGGGCCGGCACAGCCAGGATAGGGATATAAATCGAATACAGAGAGCCAGAGAATCATATGTAGAGCGTGTAACTCGCCTCAGCCAGGATAGATGTATTGATTCCCCGAATTCCTCTAATACCATCGGATTTACTGCTCCAATTTAAACTCCCACAATTTCCGGTAAAGATATATTTTGCAATGACCATTAATAAATCCCAGTGTCCAACTTTCAACACTACAGGCTTATATTTGAGCGCAGAGTGTTTTTCACATGGCCAATTATATATCGCTCTTTCAAGAGTAACCTCTAAAGAAAACATGTTTGTATTGTCCAACGACAAAAATGCTGTGAACATTGTATATAAAGAAATTCTGTAGTATATTTAGTATCAGCATTTCAACCGTGCTAAGCCAGGGCGGGCAGCTAGTTTTCAATAATTTCCTCTGATGAAAATATTAACCTGCAATTATTTCGACGGTTCTCACAAAATATCAATAAAATATAAAGAGAACTAACAGTTAGAGCTCTCGTCTGCAAAACGAGGTGAGGCGAGACAATCATCAGTCAATTTAGCAAGCCCATTCTCGTTTTTTCTTTATTTTGATGAAACTTTAGAGCAGTAACTGCCAAATTTTGGCGAAAATCTAAGCCAGAAGATTTATCAGGCACGCCACTGTGCATGGTCCCATGGGGAACTATAAAATACAGATCGCCGGTAGTCGATGAGGCTGTAGTACCTTTTATGCGAAGGACCTGAACAATTCAATATGGAAGGATCAGAGATGTTACTAAGCCATTCACTCTGAAAGCCAATAAGCTCATCAATACACTGAGCTGTTATGACATCAGCAAACTTAATGAAATAGGCAAGAATAATAAGACATTTTCACCCTAAACAGCAACAACCTTAGGGGTCATGCTTACAAACTAAGGCGAGAAAACTTCAGAACAACTCAGCGTCAGAGTTTTCTTGCTAACAGAGTTTTCAGCGATTGGAATGGTCTTCCCGACTCCGTAGTGCAAGCTCCTTCTGTCAACGCTTTCAAAAACAGATACGACGGATGGAAGTCGGCTCAGCGAGGGGGTCACTGATATTCAACCCAAAGTTTCAACTTTTCAGTGCCGGTTACAGTGATTGTGATTCATTTTTCCATTCTCACATGTTTTTTTTTTTTTTGTCTTTCTTTTTTTCTCTTTTTGAGATTTCTCACCAATGTTTCATGCGTACCAATTGTATTATTTTTCATTTTGAGTTAATAGGTTTTTGTACCTCAACTTTTATTCTTGTAATAATAATAATAATAATAATAATAATAGTTATTCATCATACAAGGGAAAAATATATTAAATTTCAGCTCGAGGTTATGTTATCTCAAGGCGCGAAGCGGCTGGTTTTTCGTTACTATGTTTTCTGCTGTTGACATTTGTTGAATAATGTGTTCAATTTTATGTCATTAAGTATTTTTCTAAATGGATATAATTGAAAGTGAGAATGACTTGACATACTGCAGTTTTATGGAATATAGATAGAAGAAAAATGTGGTCGATTTGTATCCTGACCATAAAAAATAACATTGAAACGAGAAGATGTCTGATGTTATGTGCTTTTTGAAACGGCTGAGTTTTTTTATGAAAGAAGAAGTCAATAAACTTATATCGGTGACCTCAGATGCTCTCACTAAAAATAGTCTATTAAGGAAATTTTTTTCAATTTTTAAGGCTAGAATGTATCATTGTTTGCTTGGGTAGAAAAAATTGATTTTTTTCTGATTACGCAGTCAAAGTTCACATTTTGAGCATTTCAAGTGTCCTTAAAAATCCGTTCTTGATGTCATTTAGAAAAAATCATTTTTTTGATACAGATGATGTGGTCACATGGCTTAATACTCCTCGGTTTTGATAGAATAGTTTTGTGGACCCATTTATCAATCAGCGCTCCATTCAAATTTGTCTCTTCGAGATACATCAATTTAAATAAATGAAAAGATAAATAAATAATACATTTTCTTCATTCTCGTTACTACTTTCCATATATATTTCTAAAGGTGGCAACAATATCATACCCAGAAGAATTAGATGATAGTCGCTGGCTGCAAGATTTGGTGCTCAAATTAAAACACTTTTACCTAGCGACCATCTAAATTTCACAATAATTACATTTGCATTAGCGTCCGCATAGACAATGTATACTATGAGCGTCCGCACTATGCTGGGCTAAATCTCGAACGTACGCGATGATTCGGGCGTATTAGTAGGAGCCCAGAGAGGAATAAATAGTGTCGTTCGGTAGAAGTATAGCTTGTTTATGGTTACGCTAAATAGATAGGTATTGTAGGTGACAATTGTTTCGTGTTATAAAGTTGCGTTGAGGATTTAGGGACTGACACTGAGGGTGTGTGATCTAAAAAAATTAAACTTTAGTTTTGAGTTTGGCGGACGAGGTAAATATTAAAAAAACAAAGTACGGCCTGTATTGAATTCGAGTCAAGTGCATCCCGGGTATGAGAATCGGGCGTTGTTTATGCGGAAGTTTGACGCAAATGTTTACGAAAAGGCTTCATGGTTGTGCGGATGTGAAGAAAAAAATGGGCTTTGTTTTGTTTGCTTACTATTTGGTGAAGTCTGGACAACAGGTGTACGTGATTTGAAACATCTGGGTGCAAAGATAAAAAAAAACACGAGAAATCGGACAAACATATGAAGAAGATTGTAAGCTACCAGCTATTGGCAACAGCTAATATTGCGTCTGGTTTAAGTAGTGCATATATCGAAAATATTCGTAAGCAAAACGAAATGGTATCAAAAAACTGTTACGTCCTGTCAAAAATTATCGATAGTCTGTAATTGTGTGGCAAATGCAATCTTCCACTACGTGGTCATAATGAGACGCAAGACTCGATTAATAACACAAGTAAACGAGAACGTTACCAGTTGCTTACGTACTTTGAATTTAACATAGTGCCGTATGGTTTGGATTCAACATTTTATGAAATATGTAAAGTTTTGGTTACTTATATATCGATGCCAATGACAACCGCAGAAACTGAAAGATTTTTCGTTACTTCAAAATTGATCAACACGTTTCTAAGGAATACAAGGTCGAACGAAAGACTGACAGCACTCGCAATGTTGTCCATCGAACAAAATAAAGTTAAATATCGTCCTGACTTCAACGAAAAGGTAATCGAGAAGTTCATCTGCGACAAAAACCAGAAGGATTGAGTTTCATTTTAAGAAGTAGGCATTTGGTATTTACCTTCTAAAATATATATACTTTTTTTGTAGTCTTGAATCAGCGCCCTCCTGACCAAAATTATCACCAGCTGCCACTGTTCGAAACTGTCCCAGATATGGTCGCGACTACCTCAACTGTGGAGCAGCTTTGAAAACTTACAAGCCTGTATACAAATTAAAATATCTTATTATGACTCAATGAATGATTAAGAAAGAAATAATAATTTGTCTGTATCATAAAATCATATATCCGCTATTGAGGAAGAAGGAACTAACTCAATTAGACAAACTTTGAAGTTATGAGAAGTACAAAAATGTTCGAAGCTGCACCCCTCTTTCCTACTGTAGATTTTATCCTGCCCCATCAAACATCCAAATTAAACCTACGTAAAGCCAATACAAACCCCTATCAGTCTCAACTCTTCCCGCCGGGTATCTTCCATCGGATATCTCGGGATTACATAGATATTCTGGGTGGTAGGCCCGATCCGCAGTTCCGGCACAACCCGTTCTGTTATCATCCCGACGGAAGAGATATATCAGCGTTTCAGAGCTTCCACCAGATAACGGACTCCGACGTTATAAATCGCCTCACGCCGTTCTACGCGCCTGCCGATCCGGACGTTGCCGAGGGCGCTAATTTAATAATACCTGTGATACAGTTTTAATTGTACGTGTGTTCTGGAAAAACCCAATCAGAAAGATTGAACGCTGGAAGTTTATGTCGATAACATGTGGTGATTTTTTATTGTGATGATATCTGGATTAATCTCAGAGTTCACTTTCATGTGGGCACTGAGTATGATGCCCTTCTTCTTATAATGCCTAGCAGAAATTTCTGTGTTGGCGACCGTCCCTTAGATGTTTCTATATAATGCAGCTCTCTGCAGCCCTTGAAAGCTCTGTATGCCTGTCCACTGTCAGATGTTTCGTAGCCAAGATATTTTTCTTCTACCTACTCGCCTCTTTACACCTTCGATGTTGCCTTGAAGAATGAGGCACTGAAAGTGATAGCGCTCTCCGCGCAGGATGCGTCCCAGGTATGAAATTTTCCTTCCTTTTATATATGTGAAGAGTTCCCGGTCTTCTAGTCCAGCTCTCTGGAGCACCTCCTCATTTCTCATGTGTTCAGTCCAGGATATTTTAAGCATTCGCCGCAAGGTCCACATTTCAAAAGCTTCGATCTTATTTACTGTTGTTACTTTTAATGTCCATGTTTCCACCCCGTATAGTAGCACTGACCACACGTAACATTTCAGCATTCTGTGTCTAAGTTTAAAGTGTAAATGTCTGTCTACAAGGAATTTTCGTAGTTTTATAAAGACTGTTCTTGCTTATTCTATCCTATTTCTTATCTCTTGTTCTGGGTCCCATTTTACGTTCAGCATACAACCCAAGTATCTGAACCTTTCGACTCTCTCAACAACTTCTCCATTTATATGTACCTTAGCATTTGGGGGATTATTTTTGCTCACACCATTACTTTGGTTTTATTAATGTTGATTTTCAACCCTGCTTTTTCACTTGCTTCGTTAACCAGTTTGAGCAATGTCTGGAGATCATTCACATTATCTGCTAATATTTGCGGTGTCGTCTGCATATCTGATATTATTTACGGCAATCCCGTTTATTTTAATACCTAAAGGACTCTCTGAAATTCCGCATATAAGTTAAAAGGCATCGGGGATAAGATACAAACTTGTCTTAAACCCTTTTTTTATCTCAAGCAGTTCCGTTATTTGGCCATTTATTCGAATTTCCGCTTTCTGGTTTCAGTATAGGTTAATTATAAGCCTTATGTCTTTATCGTCTAGTCCTATATCTTTCAGATATGTTATCAGGAGGTCATGTATAACGTTGTCAAATGCCTTCTCGTAGTCGATGCCTAGATGCTACATAAAAACATCACTTCCCTCACGTAAATTTTCAAAGCTGTTTTTCACGTATATTTTAGGCGATATGCTTTAAAATAAGTCGCCAATACTACCAGACACTTTCCATCGGCCATATTGCTTTGCAGACGCTTTAAAGGTAGACGTAGGCGAAGCGTCGCGAACGGAAGAGGCGCGTCGTTTTTCGCCCCAGAAGTTTACATTGAATTCAATGAAGAGACGCTCACTTAGACGAAGCGAAGAGAAGGTGCGAGTCGGTTGACAAGCGAATGATCTTCGAAGCAACTAGGAGTCTTTTCTCCTGACGCTTCGCCCAAGTGTCTCAGGCGAAGAGAAGAGTCAGAATTGCATTCTCGATCCGTGTTCTGTTGTCAGTCAGCGGTAGTATTGAGTAGGCAATGGTTGCTGTAGGCTGTAGGAAATATTTCTTTTTATTTTGTCTGAGGTCGGGAGGTCTCCTTTGATTTTTGTTTCTGGCCCGCATTTGTTATAGGCATCTTCTCCTTCTTTCATACCCAAAACAAAGAGATATTCTTGAGAGGAAGAGCTGCTCATCTTTACCGCACTGTATGAAATATTCAAATGATATTGAAAATATTGAAGGGACTCTCAATTCCTTCCGATACGCGACCTGACGCTTCGTCCCAATGCGCGGTTCTTGGGCGAAATGACTCTTCTCCTCGCCGTGCTTCCGTTCGCGACAATTCGCCTATGTGAGTGTCCATGAGACATGTATTGACTTCGTTGTCTCTCTCTCTCTCTCTCTCTCTCTCTCTCTCTCTCTCTCTCTCTCTCTCTCTCTCAAAAATTACGAAACTGATCCCGTTCAAATATTAAATATTGTAAATGGTTGTAGAATGCCAACCCGCATATTTTTGAGGAATTTCGTGAGGGACGTACCTCTACATTTTCAAAAAATCATTGAAAATCATCGAAACAATTATTTCAATCCAATCCAATACTATTGCTCCGACATCACCGAAATTTTGTGAGATCCTTCAAAACCTAACCCTAACCACATTTGAATACGATCAGAACTATATTGTTGAAGATACGAGCAGCTTTGGGTGAGTTCAGTTGCTGGTTGGGTGACCGTTACCAAGATAACTTTTGAACGAAAAGAGAAAGCGATTTGCAAATTCCAGGATAGGTTCCGCATCCGAATGGCTGTTCGTTGTTGGGCATAATCGGCCAACAGTTGCGTAGTTATACCCAATTTAAATTTAATTGTTATTTCCTCAATAACTCAAAATATATGAATCTGATCCAATCAAAACTTGGTAAACCTTATTTTTTCGAATATATTCCAAATTGTTCTTATGACGGAGGTTTTGGGAATGATTGACATTAGGATCATTAATTTCATGTCTCCACCTAACCCTTTCCATATAAATGCAGGCTAGTTTTGAAGGATATGTAAGTATTATCACGTCATGTTTTTTTAAGTTTGAACAAAATCAATAAGTCCAGAGCGTTCCTGCAATAGGGTCTTCAAAATGGCTTCGTATAATTAATATACCTATGCAATTATTTCACAAGTCAAATAAACCCCAGGTAATTTCATTGATTTGCCAAGAAACAAGAGCAGACGCGTTTCTGGCTTCTTGGCCTTTATCAGTACTCTGTAGCTTCCCAACAAATTCAACTAAACTGAACCGTGCTAAGCTTCTCATAGGTGGTATGAGCAGTTATTCATAAATATCCACGCCACCTATGAGACAAAACAAGGAATTCCATCTTTCTCCACCAGTGAAAATTTGAAGCGTGGAATCATATGCCACCATTCGCTCGATTTCAATCGAGAAACAAATCCCGCAGAGCTCAGAGAGTATCTTCCCTTGGCCATGAGCGCATGTTTAGCGTTTTCAAAAATAATAATGAAAAATGGCGATAACGTTGTTGTTCTTGTTTGAAATCGCTAAACAGCGTTCATGGCCAAGGTAAGATACTGTCTGAGCTCTGCGGGACTCGTTTCTCGAATAAAATCGAGCGAATGGTGGCATATGATTTCACGCTTCCAATTTTTACTGGTGAGGAAAGGTTGAGTTCCTTGTCTCATTGTCTCATAGGTGGCGTGGGAATTTATGTATAACTGCTCATGCCGGCTGTGAGAGGCTTAACACGGTTCAGTTCAGTTGAATTTGTTGGGAAGCTACAGATTACTGATAAAGGCCAAGAAGCCAGAAACGCGTCTGCTCTTGCTTCTCGGCAAATCAATGAAATCCCCTCGGGTTTATTTGACTTGTGCAATATATGCATTAAGTATATTAATTATGCGAAGGCATTATGAAGACCCTATTGGCAGGAACGCTCTGTACTTGTTGATTCATTAACAACGGTATCGCCATTTTTGCGCGTATGTTCTGGGGAACATCGCGTTATAGTTTTGCCCAAATGTGAAATTTAATTCTGTGGTGCCGTCCGTTGCCACGATAAGTTGAGAACGGAAAGAGCTAGCGACTTGAAATTTTCAGGTTAGGTGGCGCATCCCAATACGACGGACAAGTTCGTTAATGGGTATAATCGGCCCAATGGTTTCCGAGTAAAAATTTTGTTTTCGACCAAAATTAATCCGATCGAATTTAAACTTGGTGAATAGTTGTAGAATATAGACCTGAGCACGTTTGTTAAATTTTGTGAGAATCGTATCGCTAGAAAATTATTAAAAAATTATTAAAAAATACTTTTGTTGTCACGATAACCTGAGAATGGAAAGAGATAGCGGCTTGAAAATTTCAGGTTAGGTTGTGCACCTGAATGCGACATTTGAGTTTGTTTATGAGCATAATCATCCAAACGGTTTTAGAGTTATAGCCATCTGAAATTTTCTGAAATTTGGTTGTTTTTTGTTCCTCATTAACTCGAATAATACAAAACCGATTGAATTCAAGCATGGTTATTAGTTGTAGAATGCCAACACGAAAATTCTTGCAGAATTTCGTGAGGATGGTATAACTAGAAAATTAAAAAAAAAACAATTAAAAATTATTGAAAAAAAATCTATATATCATAAACTATTCGTCCGGCATGGCTGAAATTTTGGAAGAGCCTTCAGAACCTAAGTCTACTGAAGAATTCCAAGTTTGAACACGATCGGATCTATATTGTTGGAGAACCGCGCAGCCTTTTGTGAGTTCGGTAGCGGATGCGAATCATCGTATTATATGTTGTCTATGGTCGCATTTTTGCGAGAACCTTCAAAAATAAAAATATGAATGTCATGATGACATATCTTTTACGCGTATGTTATGGGAAAATCGTGTTATTTCATCACAAATCTATGGGAGATGATAGCCCTACATTAGTGGTCAGACCTGGTTTTGAAAGAGATCCTCCTTAGGAGGAGGCAACTAAATAATGAAGGGATTTCTATGAACAAGAGTGAATATCTTTGAGAAATAGAGAAGACGATTCTTCTTCAAGAGATCCATGTGCCTTCAGAGGAGTATATTTGCGAGAGGCGACTTTTGAAAGGTTATATATTATTATTAATCGCACGCCTAGTGCAGTAGTGGGACATCTCAAATTTTTCCCTTTTTGAGTTATTACATCTATTGGGGGTAAAAATGATCAATCTATCTTCCTGCATTACCGATATATTTGTAGTTGTAATATCGCACGCCTAGTGCAGTAGTGGGACAACTCTAAAAATCGCGTTCCGAGAAAATGAAGAAAATACTTTTCATTTAATTTTCAACCTCAAAATATTCTTTCACCGCCATGGTAGAAGTTTCGAAAAATTACTATTTTATGGGTTGATATCTTTTCAAATTATTTTTGCTGAAGTAATAATCATCATGTACTATATTCCATAACAAAAAAAATATTTTTTCTCGAAATATGAAGATGTCACAGTATTGCATTATCGGCAACCGAGATTTTGCTAGATAGACCCCTATTACGTTTCAGTTTTTTTGTTGATGATTCAATTCGATGGAAGTTATTATTCATTATTAGATGAAGTTGAAAGTGAAATTATTTAAAACAAGTATTTTTCTTTATTGGTGGAAATAATATAATGAGTAACAACGGAATAAATATTCCACTTCACCTTTGAGTATCATCAATTATCAAATACCTAGTTATTTATATACCAAGCCTACCAAGGGTGAAAAACTGTCTATTATAGTCAAGTCTGCAAATTGATATCCGAGGCGGAGCCGAAAATAGCAAGTAGGCGAGACAATAGACAGTTCTTCGTCGAGGTGCGTATTACATTTTTTCGTCCTCCACATATTTTTAATAATAATTTCACGATAGCAAATGACACATACACTTATGTTTGTATTGAACCGTATCTATAGTGACCACAGCACTGACAGTTGTTCCTACAGACACTTATGTTTGTATTGTAATGTATCATGCTGTATTCATAGTGACCACAGCGGACAAGAAAGTAATTTTGCGGATGAGAAAGTACTTCCTCGATTGCCTTCTACAATAGTCGATGTTATGGTCGCAAATTAGTACGTAAAATGTGACATTTCATAGAGGTCGACGAAAAATTAATAGAACTATAATTGAAGACATAACAATAGAAAAATATAAGACAATAACGAATAGTATGCGTAGTACATACATAACCAATATTATGAGTAGTAAATTCGTACAAGTCTTATAAATATCACATAACGATTAAATGAACTAATTCCAATTAACATAGTAGATTATGTAGATGGGATGTGATTTCATCTCCCAAATCAAATAAGTCTTTGTTGCCTTCTTAGTGATACCAACAGGTTGTTTATAAGCATTTTCCTCTGACGATGACCATGATGTAGCTGAGAATCCAATAATCGTTGATGAAAGTGCGCCGTTCTTCTTTTCCGGTATTTCGGAGCATTTTTTTAAATTACATTTCCATTTCGAAGGACGTGCTATCTTTTTTTTCTCTATTCACCATTCTGCAGCATCTTCGTTCGTTTAATTTTTTTCATAATTTCGAATTATTCCTGTTTCAGTAGAGCTGTCCGAGAATTTGTCTGGATCTTCTTCGGAATGGTTCTCTGGGTCTGCTTCAATGTTTTCCGAATCAAACAAAACCTCATTTTCATCTTCAACATTATGTTTGAAGCTGGTGTTAATTAGATGATCCGATTCTTCAGCTTGACACAAGCTTCGCATAAATGCTTAAACTTTAGAGGTTCAAGAATTGAACCATCTTCTAGTAATCTTCACTTGTATGAGTTTTTCCCCAATCCTCCTTTTCACGTATTTTTTCTCTTCCATTGAAATGGACTTTTTTCAAGCTGATAAAAGCAGCCTCTTTGTCCCTTTATTTTTGCATAATTCAGAAATTGTCTAAAAATCATTTCAAATCAGTTTCAGTTTACTAATAAAAGTGAATGAGTACCTATAACCAAGTTTCAGATAATTTCGATCAACAACAGTTTGAAATTATTCGTACAATGTTATTTATACTGCCTGAAAACCCGGAATGAATCAGTGCCCTTTATAGGGACAACGGGCGACAAGTACTCACCTCTCGATGCAGTACTGGAATAACTCGAGATGGCACACTGTTGATCTGCACTACATGCGTCTGATGGATTATTCAAAGCTGTGACATGAGTTGTCTCACCCTTGCATAAGTAGAATATGCCCTGATCCATAAATACCATAATGGGACAACAGCGCACACAGCGTTATATATCGCTGAAACTTTGTTGAAGGCTTCTGATCTTGTAAGGTGAGAGGCTCATTTGTGGATATTAAATCTCGTGATGGGTAGAGAGGAATTTTAGGCTAGTTTTTCTATCACTAAGGCCCACTTGGACGAATGCGGGTTATCTAATTAAATCCGGGTTAACACTAAACCTAGGGTTGAATTGATAATTTGTCTTGCACCTTCAAGAGTTAGAGCCTAACCCTGGGTTAAAACTATAAAAATTTGACCTGGCAAAATAGCAGGGTTAAATGGCTAAGTCCGGGTTAGTCATGTAAAAATTGACATTTCTAATTTAAATAGTTTCGATTTGTGATGAATTTCTGGTAAATAATAAATATTAGCAGTGATCGGTAACTTGCTTGTGTGGTATTTTTGAGAATGATTCATGAATCATGATTAATGGATAATAATGAAACTACATTCTGATCTACGCATGCGCCCCGTTTTAACCTCAACATCGAATCTGAATCTGATCAAAACACAAATACAAAACGTAAACAAAATATTCTCAATCCACGAAGTACGAACGCGTATTCCTTCTGTTGAAAATAATCGAGATTACCTTGTATTTGAAGATTGGAGGAATCTAGAAATATTGTTTACGTATGTGCAAGAAATTCCAAATTATGGAGAACTGCGGAAAAGTTGTTCAGAAAGAAGATATCTGGTATATGTCCTTCAGGATTTCTGGCTAAAAATCAGCAGTAAGTAATAGAAGTGAATTGAATGAATTACTTTACTCAGAGAAATCCTTAATATTTCCTTTCAGGTTGGAATGAATTAAGGTCCAGTTGACGTAGAGCAAAAAAGTAATGCTTTTCGACAAATAGAATGCATGAGTTACTCTTGGAGTTACTGCAGATAGAATTCTTAAAAACAAGGTATATGGAACTTAGTCGATTGAATATTTGTGAAGATTAAGTATACCTCATGAGAAAATTTAATATTGATAAGAGGCAACCAAGATGACATGAACACTAAAATTTTTAAAGTTCAAGAGTGGAATAGCCAAGAAGAAAATCTAGTGTTTCTATTCAAACAAATTGGTGGTGGTTCTCATATCATTGAAATGACAAAGGGACGTATCTGCAATAAGCAAGTTTCAAGATATTCACGTTTTAAAATTCGAGAGTGAACGATAAATCAGGGAGTGAACGAAATAAACCATAAATGCTCGATTCAAGGTGCATTTAAATATGTTCCGCAATCTCTAAAGAAGTTGTTGTTATGCGTAGGCTATGACTATAAAAAATAAAGCCAACTCAAAATTTTACATTTTACACTTAATTCTGTTTTGTCATTTTGCCGAAGCTATATATATTATGGGATAAGTATTCTATTCATCATGTACTTAGGTGAAAACCACCCAGTGCCTTGCCTAAGCTGACGTAAGGATACATTAATAAAATATACACAGAACAAAACTGACTCTCCTAGGAGCTTCTGTGGGATTTCCTTAGGGAAGACCTAGAATGGTTAGTATAATCATAAACATGTCATTAGCAAGCAAAACTGCATGAACTACATTTCAAATGACTTCTGAACATACCCTATTATTCAGATTTGGCCCTTAGCTACTTTTACCTGTTTACACATAACATTTGCATAATACTATTGCACAAAAAAAAACAGTTGAATTACGCTTAGACCAGTGAATTTTGAACACTTTTCTGTTTTCCTGATATCATGGGTCTCTTACGATCCATCATCAGGGTGTTTGGATGCCAGCGTATACCTATATAATAGGCATTTTTAACGAAACATTTTAATTTTTCTAATTGCAGAATATTTTAAAATATAGGAGTAGAAGGTGATGCAATATAACATGTGTGATTGGCTCAGTGGTAGAGTAATTTACTTGGGAGCGGAAGCCCCAAGTTCAATTCAGAGGCTAGGAAAGAAATTTTCTAGTCACGGTAATCGCCACCATTCGCTGTTGGGTCAAAAATTAACAGTGCTGTGCCTAAGGTGGCGTAAGGACACAGTAACAAAGCCTACACAGAACACAACTGGTTCTCCTAACTCAGGGCAAGCTCTTAGAGCTTATGAGGGGTCTCCTTGTGGAAGACCCAGGAGTATCAGTATAATAATACTAATAATAATAATAATAATAATAATAATAATATATTATGTATATTGTTTTCCCGTGGAACTTCAGGTATATGTTTCTTAAATGCTTGTTGCTTAGCATGCTTAACAATGAATACCTCTGAAGAACAGATTTTACTAATATATATATATATATATATATATATATATATATATATATATATATGGAAAGGTTTAACGGGTAATTCCGCAAAAGGAGCAGATTAAAAATAATTCTGCTGGTACCTGCCGACACGTGAATGGCTTGATAATTCAACGCTAACTTTGAAAATGATGTATCCTAGTGTTGCGGAGGAAAATCCAAGTATATTTTACAACGAGAAGTAGTATATAAGGAAATGGAGAAAGTCAGTTATCATATTTTAATAATAATCTATATACAAGTATTTATCCTCCCTGCAGTGTTTCACGAATCCTCCATGATTATGTGGGCAGCAGTGGTCCAAACTCGAAAAAATGTATTGCATGCTGCTTGATGTAGTATTGAATTTTCAAAATGAATGTTATTCTTGATCTCTCTTGAAGTAAATAATCGAATATGTTAATAGAGTTTTATTCGAAATTATTTCCTTTGTTTGTATTACGGCTTCAGTGAGGTATACAATTTTTTTGTTCACTGAGGGCTGATATATTTTACGACCTGTAAACTGTCAAGTAGCCTTACCGAAAGGAAAGTAATCTGTAAATGTTCACTTTAAAGGGGATCAGTAAATTTAACGAGCACATAGTTGACGAATACTTTACGGAGAGGTTGAATAAATCGGCCCTTAGTAGATAGTATAAAACAATATATAGATTGGTATCTAAATAAATGAATCTTATTTTCACAATAACTCTTTTCCTCTAACCCATGAAAACAAATTTTCACAGACAATTTACATGAATAATTAGCTTCAAACGTTCATTATCTTGAAATACAAATGAATAAGTGGAAATTTAATTTTAATATTTCAATATTGAATGGAATATTTAGAGTTTATCTATAATTTCAGATATCTCATCTCATCAACGAGTGACAAAAGTATTGAAATTGATTATGCATTAAACGATGTGTTCAAATGTCAAATTATTACCATATTCCATATCGACAGACATTCTTGTAATGATTATGAAGAATTAAAAAGGTTTGATGGCTAATATAAAAATGCACTGACGTGAAGTCAGGAGCTTTTGCGCGTATGTTCAATTGTCCATTCTCCTGTATTGGACACTCTTAATCGAATTCACCATGGTAAATTCGATTAAGAGTGTTCAATACAGGAGAATGGACAATTGAACATACGTGCAAAAGCTCCTGACTTCACGTCAGTGCTTGTTTATTATTAAGTTTGAATTATTTGAATGAATTATTTTAAAAATTGTTTCTTCTGACTTTTCTACGCAAAAAATATGCTTAGATATCAAAGTTTTAGATTTATTCAAACTCACTCACCGTTTTCGATTTATTAAAACTCAAAGGGGGTCACTCTCTTATTATTCAGTTTAAGAAAAAAATTTACCTAAAGACCTTATTTTTGAACATACTATCATAATTTCTAGAAATGAATGTATATAATGCTGGATCGCCCTGTATAAACTAAGCTACAATGAGACGAATCGATATTTTGAAACAGTAAATTATTGCTATGAAGGTGTATTCAACAAAAGATTTTATTTGATACCTTCCAATTAAGTATTGAAGCCAATATCAGCCAAGGCTCCGGGGGCAGAGCGATGAAGCTCATTATTGGTACGATGGCTTCATCAGTAAGCAAGATATGCAATATTACAGAGCAACAAATAGGTACTCATTTACTTCCAGAGTCTCTAATACATAATATTTTGTTTTTCTGATTCTATCTAGTTTTAATAAGAATACATAGAACCATTCTGAATAAATTTTACACCCATACTAGATCTCACACCCATGGTACATCTTTTATTAAGTCTTACACTATAATATGCTTATAGACCTTCATTATCGAAAATTACTCAAAGCGCCATAAGTGACGAGCATCCCATTTATAAGACGGATGAGAGTCATTTTTAAGTTACCTGGGATCACCATCGAATATGGCGTGAAATTTGAGAAACTAGCGAAATTGCTATGTACGAAGTTTGTTATTCATTTCACAATTACACGCCTGCATTGGTACGTATCCATGAAACATATAATAAATAAAAATATTATTCAATGTATTAGATCTAGAGGCATCTCCATAGCTTCAGGTGTTCACGTATAGTTGAGTATTCAGTTTGTACCGCGAAAGTATCACATAGACTGATAATCTTAAAATCTATCAAAATTACTCTCTATAGTCTATACCTTCAATTTATTCTACCGTGAAGTTACAACGCTAACCAGAAAAACGACTATTTTAATATTCCATGCTTACTATTGCAACCTGAAGTATTCTTTTGAACTCAGGAAACAATTTATTCAATATTATTATTATCGTCGATTAAGTTCAACGACAGTCCTCTGACCTGTGATCTACTGTGCCCACTATTTCTGGAGCTGACCAGGTGTCTCACAAGCTAAAGCTCCAGAGGTTTCTGCATCCTCCATGATCCCATTGCACTCTTTGCGTTGGCTTCCAAAGGCGAGGCATTATGTTACCATGTATGGTAGAATTCATTCTCTCCAGAGAATCTGAATTATTGTCGTTTTCTTCTAATCCTAATATAACTAGGACTATCTTAGTCGATAGTGACCCGTAAGGAGCTTCGTAAGGAGATTCAGCATAATCTGGTAAAGATTAATATATCTTTTTGGCGCTCCTGTTCCTCGGAACAGAGTGCTTATCAACTTGCCCAAATGTATGTAATTTTCGAATTTTTGGATGAAAATGGTCTTAAACGATTTGATTCCACTCACCCATCAATAATCCGTGATCGAAATCAATTCTGTCTGGCCGGCTGGCCGTAGGCACGCTAACTATCGAACGAAAAAACTTAGAGGATTGAAATTAGCAGGGCAGGTTTGGAGCGTAAATATCACGGAAGAATTCGTTAACGGGCGAAATTTACCATGCGGTTTCGGAGTTATGGCCGTTTTCAGTAAAAATATTTTTCGTGAATATTTCCGGAACCGATTACTCGATCCATCTGATATGTAGCATCAAATTGTAGAATCATGACCTTTATATAAATACAAAGTTTAGTTTCGATCGGATGGCCGTAAAGTGGTGAAAAAAATTCTAAAATTTTCATCTTTTGTTTCTACAATAACTCTCGAACAGAATCAGCTAGACAGTTGAAAATTTCAGAGTAAGTTTGGGAGCTAAATATCTCGGATAAGTTCGTTATTGGGCAAAATTGGCTCGTTGGTTTCGGGGTATGAAAAAAAATTTTTTTACATTACAAAATTCAATTTTTTTTAACATGCGCTTTCACCATCAAAATCCATTGATATCACTTTGAACTCTAACAAGCCAAATCTTTCGTAGATATGATTTTTCAAAATTTCAATAATTTATCGTACTTCTATATTATTCTATCTATGAAATATTATATGATCTGTGTTCATTCTCATACATGTCATCTTGTTTTCCTATGAAAGAGAGTCAAATTCACGTCAGCTATCGTAGAATTATGAGGATTATAATATGATATTATACTTTCAGGTGATAATTTAATGACCGTGGATAATTCATATGACGATGGAAATAATTTTATACTTTGGTAGGTTTATTGGAATGGGTTCAGAATAGCTCCAGTAGAAACAAAACTCAAATATTGGCTATGTTTCAATTGATATAATATAATTTTCAGGGTGAACTTGAGGAATGAATATCTCAGGTTAGTTCCTGGTTTTTGGCGCTCTTGTTTGAATTTCATTTGTTTCATGATGAAGTTGTATCATATTCGTTTATGATGCAGTTCTATTATAAGAATCATTCCCAATCTGAGAAACCAAAAATTTCGGAGATGATTTGTCAAAGTTTGAACAAGAGCGCCAAAGCTCCCGTCCGCAGGGCTTTTCCATTTTTTCTAGTGCTAAAGTTCTGCAAAGTGCTCCAAACTTTTAATATTCTCTCTGGGTCTATTAATTCTCTTTGAATATTTCTTCATAGGTGTGTTTCTCTAAGCCGCAGACTGGGAATTGAACCCCTTTTTTTCTTAGTATGTCGGATTCCTTGGTATTCCTAATTTTCGGTGTGCGGTCATATAATCCAGATATCTATTTCTCACCTACTTCGTTGAGTTTGACCAGGAACCATCTTTGAGCCGATCTCGGATTCTTCATCACTTGATTCTAAAGATTTGAGAACATTTTCGGCCAAATATTCGAAAATTACAAGCATTTGGGGAAAATGCTCTTATTGAGACGAACAAGCAGCTACTAACAATCAAAAAAAATTTATTCATAATTCACTAAAAAATTATTGAAAAACCACTTAATACTTTATGTTGGGCCACCTCTCGGGCCACCTTGTTGACGGATCAAATCTCTACACCTATTGTTCACAGAATAGTTATTTTCCTAACAAGTACGCAAAGTACTACTTTTCCTTACGCATTTACAGTTAGACGAACGTCACGTGTGAAAAAGTCACTTTGCGCACGTGTTAGGAAAAAAGTTTTTCCTTCGAGCGCCTTATAATAACAAGAAGGAACCGAATTGTAGTATAATATTTCATTCTGAGACTTTTAGTTAATTTGGAATGCTTCAACTCAACTATATAAAAAAAACAAAAACTGGAGAAAAAGAAGAAATATCAAATTATTTTTTCGTATTATTCATGACGAACGAACAATAATTAACATATTGTAAATCGATTGCTGATCCTGTCAGTTCATTCAATGGTTCACTCGATGAACACTGATTCGACGCAAAAGGGCAAGTAATATTCTCGTGCGTTGAACTTGAAGGACAGTCGTTCGAATGTTGATGATTAACTGTAAGGCAGCTGTATGGATGGACTTATAAAGGCTGATTATTCAAAGCACAGTTATCTGTAGACATTATATTATAAGACATTTCCTTTTTTTGATCAGTTGACTCGTTGATGTTACTCTCGGCGACAGATTTCCAGCCTCCCAGGCACTTAAAATTGGTTATTCCTTCCCCAGAATTAGCCAACATAGTAGCCGACGTCTGAAATTATGGCCAGTGTACTGCCCATGATTTCCCAATTTCAAATATGCTGCTATTTGCGATACCATTTCATTATGAAAAACCATGTCAAAGCAGCAAATGGAAAACTGATTTTTATTCTCCATTTCACCATCATGTATCTTTTTTCTTGGGCCAAACCTGGAAAAATGGCAAAATAAAATGTTTTCCTTATTGAGAGGGATCTATGGTTCAAATTAATGGACAATTTGAAGACGTACCCTGTATATGCCGCAAATAATATACTTTTGTTATATGATAACAAGCTCAGGTGAACTCGTTCATTATTTGGAAGAAGCCTTTTATGAAATTATAAATCGCAACAAAAACAACTCTCAATTTTTCATTCTTGCAAACCAGATACCAAAAACTTCACGGAGAAAAGTTAACCCCCATTCCCCTATAATGCTATCGCGCGAGTGAAGGAGACCTACCGTTCGGACAGTTGAAACTTTCGGCATAAATTCCATTTGAAAAGCTTCTGTAAAAAGTTTCACTAATGCCAGAAAGAGAGAGATAGAAGGGGGGCTTGGTCACGTAGTTAACTGGAAGTAATTAATGGTTCCGACTTAATTGCTCAGGCCAAGTACTTGTCATTGCAGATTGCAGCTAATTTACGAGTGGTTGAAACTCCATGTGAGATTGGCTAACATTGTTGCAGGATGCGCCGACCAAACGGCGTGAATTGCCTCATTTGGACCCTGGAGTTAGATTAAGGGGAATAGTTATCCAACTTCGGCGTAATCTTCTTGATTACGCCGTCATATAGCAAGATGTCACAGATAAGACAGGTCTGGGAGTTTAGTTTACATACGAAATTCTGATGTCCAGGCTTAATCCTTCAAGATAATCAGGTTATACGAAGGACGTGTACCTACAAAGTATGCGACACTTGATGTCCTCACCTTATTATCAGAAAAGCAAGACTGAAAGAATAATCCTGAAAAAGGTTCCTAAATAGGATTTCGTGATATTTCTTTCGAGCGAAATTTGAATAATTTACAATATCTGTACGCTGAAGTATAAACGCATTCATAAGTAATAAATCAATAATTATGATTGATTTAGAATCAAGAAATTCTTAAAAAGCACTGACCAGAAGTCAGGCGCATTTGCACTTATACACCCATCCATGGGTGGGTGAGCGTTGTCACGATAACTTTTGCACGAAAAGAGATAGTGACTTGCAATTTTCAGGGTACATTACATATCCAAATGCAATGAACTGGTCCGTTAATGGGCATAGTCGGCAAAGCGGTTTCCGAGTACAAATTTTGTTTTCAAACAATACGGATCCGATAGAATTGAAACTTGTAATTTGGTGTTAAATGCCGACAAAAATACTTAGCGAAATTTCGTGAGGATCGTGTTACTAGAAATTAAAAAAAATATATTTCAGCTCGATCAACTTCGTATGTGGCATGAATAGACAATGAAACATAAGTACAAATGCGCCTGACTTCTGGTCAGTGGTAAATAGCTGGTAAGTAGCTGTTAAGTAGCTGCAGCTACTGAACTTACCCATGGCTGCTCGGATCTCTAACAATATAGAGCCGATCATGTTCAAATTTGGAACTTGGCTGTATTGTTAGATTTTGAAGGATCTCGCAATTTACCTCGATATCGGACGAATAGTTTCTGAGATACAGAATATTTTTCAATGATTTTTTTATAATTTTTCTAATAAGTAATACGATACTCACGAAATTTTGCAAAAATTATTCGTTGGCATTCTACAACGAACCACCATGTTCGCATTGGATCGAATTCATATATTTGAGTTATTGAGAAAATAACAACAATACTTCAGTCTGTATTGTTTGAAAATAAAATAAGTAATCGCATTGAGCGGATTATGTAACGTTCTTTACCATCGCATTGGGCGAGCTCCTCAGCAGGCTAACGGAGCTCGGCTTCGAGTGCATAGGCTATGCCGATGACATAGTCCTAATGGTCAGAGGTAAATTCGAGGACACCTTGTGTGACTTAGTGTGGATTCATGCAGCAACAAATAACAATTATCAAGTAAAAAGTATCAAACAACAATTATGAATTACCAAGTACAAAAATGCAGCATTCATGCAGTCAAATTAACAATTACGAAATAAAAACCCACAAGTCAAAGATCCGAGGTATTAATTTTTCAAAATAACCTCTGTTCCCCCTATATTTAGAAACAAGTGTTTAAAATTCAATTTTCCAATGTGATAACACGGGACCTACATAAATACACACCAAATAAATTAAATATTTTACAAAGTGAGGTTATATTTACATCATCGGACTGTCTAATCTGCGTTCAGCTGCGCACGAGTTGCGTACAATTACAAAATCTTGTTCAATTAAAGTAGAAAGTTAAAAGTTGGCGAACTCCTACTTGTTATTTGTTAATTGATAATTGGTACTTGGCTACATGAACACTCTCATTGAGATATATGAAATTCAACTTTTACTCACTATTTGTAATTGTTATTTGTTACTCGATACTCGTTAATTTGGGCTGCATGAATCCACACTTACTACAGGACGGCCTTAGAAGTATCGAGCAGTGGTCCTTATCAGTGGGGCTGCGATAAACCTGAACAAGACCACAGTGATTCTGTTTATTCGGAGAAGGGAACTTCCAGCTGTGAGATCCCTTTTTTTAATAGGGATATTATAAAATGGAAGTCTGAAGTTGAATATCTAGGAGTAACAACAGATAGTAAACTTCTGTGAAATAGGCATGTTGAAATCATTGCTACCAAAGCAATAAAGGCTTTAATGGCGTGCAGGAATCTAGCAGGTAATACTTGGGGCTGCAACCATAAGATACTACGATGGATGTACGTCATGATTGTGAAATGCATAATCACGTATGTAGCATTAGTCTGGTACACAAAAACAAGCTAAAATACCATGAAGAAAACCCTCGACAAAGTAAAAAGGCTGGCCTGTGCGTGTACTGTGTACCACTGGAGCTATCGGAACCTGTCCTACCAGGGCACGGGTAATGAGAGTATTAAAAACCAGAAAGCCTGGTACTCTCTTTCCAGACACATGTCATGGGCTAACCTTACTAGTGACGAAATGATTAAGAAAGAAAGCACCGAAAATAACTTCACTACAATGCTCGGTAGGACAAAAGACTGGGACAGGGAATCTACCACCTGAGTTCTTAAGAGAAATGCAATTAAATGGTACACAGATGGTTCAAAAACCATTACGGGAGCTGAAGTATATAGGCCAGGCATCAAATGGTCACTATCGCTAGGCTCCTATCCGAACGTATTTCAGGCAGAAGTACTTACTTGCAATAGAAAGATACGTGGAAATGAACCTAGAAATAAACTATCATAAATGTGATATAGCAATCCACTCTGACAATCAAGCTGTTATTAAAGCTCTGAGCTCCCACGTTATCGAGTCCAAGCTAATATGGTAGTGCCAAAGATAACTCAATAAAGTAGGCTAGAACAACAGGGTCTACTTGGTCACGCGGGAATTAAAGGAAATGAGGAGGCCAACACTCATGCTAAGAAATGAGCACAAACCCCCTTTATTGATTGCGGGGTTGGTAGATACACATGCAAAATTGTATTTTGGATGAAAGAAGAAACTGAAAGAGGTATTTTATACAGATCTCCTCCTGGAATGTATCACTCCAAAAAGTTCCCCCGGAACTGTGACACTGTCAGATCCAAGAAATATAAGGATCTCAGTAGGAACACGCTGCATCTTCTCACTGGTTTCCTAACAGGGCACTCCGGCCTTAGGAAGCATATGATGAGATTGGGGCTAGTAGAAACTGACGAGTGCAGAATCTGTTGGGAGGAGGATGAAACTCCTGATCACCTGATAATGGAAGGCCTTGCCATCTCAAACCAACGCAAGGAATGCCTTGTGCAAGAAATCTGCAGAAGCGAAGACTTAGCCTCCTTGAAGCTATCCCAGATACTGGAGTTCATGAGAACTCTGAAACTGGAAGGCGAGCTCTAGATGGTGAAGACATCGCAGCTCTGGCGGGGGGGCAAAATAGGCCATAAGGTCACAGTGCAACGTTACCCCCTACAACAATATACGATATACAACCACCGCAGTTGGTTGCGAAAAGGTATCCTTCAAAACCTAACATTTCGGCCAAGGTACAAATTTGGACACGTTCGGATCTATATTTTTATAGATCGGAGAAGCCTTGTGTGAGTTTTCTAGCTGGATGGGTCAGCGTTGTCACTATAATTTTCGAACAGAAAGAGATAGTGACTTGCAATTTTCAGGATAAGTTGCGCATCCAAATGGGACACTTAAGTTCGTTGTTAGGCATAACCGGTCAAACAGTTTCGGAGTTATACCCATCATAACTTTTGTTGTTATTTCCTCAATAACTCAAAATATATAAATCCGATCCTATTTAAACTTCGTAATTACTTTGTAGAATGCCGACGCCCTAACTTTCAAAAATTTCGTATCACGAGAATATCGTATAACTTAAAAAAATTCTTAAAATAATTTCTTAAAAAAAATTATAATTCAGGGACTATTCGTCAGAAGCCGCTGAAATTCCGTACATACGTTCGAGTTATCAGTGCTTCCTAAAAAAATTATTGTCGTTATATTTTCTTGGGAATTTTTTTCTTTATTCTCGTAGGTACAAAACGAGATATTTTCCTTTCCGTTGGTCGCTGTCAAGAAGACAGATCGTAGCAAGCCAAGAAATCGAGAGTCAGTAGCTTATATTCAATTCAGCACACATCCATGCAAATTTAGCGTACTCAAGTGATACCTGAATGCCATCATGTCTGCATATGATAGCAAGCTTTACTTCTTAATACGACGAGGTGAGTGCAGCCTGTACGTGCGGATACATCCAGCATCGAGATCGAAGTAGTCTGCATAATGGTTTTCCGCCCATTTACGTCCCATCTGCTCGGCAGCAGAAACAACCACTAAGTTATTCCTGAAACTGCGAATAACAATGTAGGAACCGCAAATTCAATATGTACGGAAACTGAATTAGCGGTTTGGAATACGCCGATTTCCATATAGTTATAACTGCCTTCTAATCTGATTGTTTTTGTTTCAGGTGAGTTGATTTGCTCGTGCTGCCTCTGGTATGAACTGAGGCGTGAATTATGTTTATGGAATTTGCAGATCAGTTGTAAGTTGTATGTATTTAGTTGAGATTAAGATTAGTGATTACGAGATGATCTGAAGTGTATAATATCTATTGAAACTGAGATATTTTCGGGGATCATACCACGAAAGCTTGAAAATTAACGCTTGTTTTGCATGAATGCGTGTTTTCTATAATTTCAAGAGTACGTAAGATGAGTGAAATTTGCAAAGAAAACACTCATGAGTGGAACATTATACAGTGCGTTTCAAAAAGTACGTACCAAGAGGAAATTTTCCCGCCTGTATGGCTTTTTGAAATTTTGGTTTTCGGGAAAGTTGGAACGATGATTTTTGACATATATTTCATTGATCGTGTTACTCTGCGAACCTGTCAAAATTGACATTTCTTTTAGAAAAATGACCGGAAGACGTAGAAAGCAGAACAATATCATAAAGTTTCTGAAATATATTTTCAGAATTTCATTAGTTATATACCAAACTGCCAAATTTCATAGTGAAATTCCGAAATTTTTTGATATTAATATTTTGATGAGAGCACGTCAGAGGGAGCTATGGGCTTTGTGGAAATTTAAAAAATTATTCGGAATGTAATTCTAATGCAAAAGACATTATCACAATTCAAATAAAGTTTATATAAATTTTATGTTACTACTAAATTGTGATTTCTATAGAGAAAGCCTCACAATCTTGGTGCAAACCCAATTATACTTGGGAAATTTGATGTGCAAAGAGCTAATATCTCACTAATTATTTTTGGAACATAATAAGAAATTAAATTCTTCGATTTAATATCGGAAGAATAATTCTCCAACCCTCTAAAATCGCTTTTGAATATATTTACCCAAATACTCGCTCAAATACCTACCACTAAAAACTCAATACATCCCTCATCATCAAAGATACCTATGATAAATAAATCGAGATGACAGGCGAGTTGACAGACGAGTGAAATTTGCAAAAAAAAAAGTGGAACATTATACAGTGCGTTTCAAAAAGTACGTACCAAGAGGAAATTTTCTCGCCTGTTTGGTTATTTGAAATGTTGGTTTTCGGGAAAGTTGGTGCCCAAAAAACGATGATTTTTGACATATATTTCATTGGTCGTGTTACTCTGCGAACCTGTCAAATTTGACATTTCTTTTAAAAAATGACCAGAAGACGTAGAAAGCAGAACAATGTCAAAAAGTTTCTGAAATATATTTTCAGAATTTCATTAGTTATATACCAAACTGCCAAATTTCATAGTGAAATTCCGAAATTTTTTGTTATTAATATTCTGATGAGAGCACTTTAGAGGGAGCTATGGAATTTGTGGAAATTTGAAAAATAATTCGGAATGTAATTCTAATGCAAAAGACATTATCACAATTCAAATAAAGTTTATATAAATTTTATGTTACTAATAAATTGTGATTTCTATAGAGAAAGCCTCACAATCTTGGTGCAAACCCAATTATACTTGGGAAATTTGATGTGCAAAGAGCTAATATCTCAGTAATTATTTTTGGTTCATCATAAGAAATTAAATTCTTCGATTTAATATCGGAATAATAATTCTCCAACCCTCTAAAATCGCTTTTGAATATATTTACCCAAATACTTGCTCAAATACCACTAAAAACTCAATACATCCCTCATCATCAAAGATACCTATGAAAAATAAATCGAGTTGAACGGGAAAATATTTTCTTATGATGCTCCAAGAATAATTAGCGAGATATTAGCTCTTTGCACATTGAATTTCTCAAGTATTATAAGTTTTGCACCAAGATTGTTAGGTTTTCTCTATAGAAACCATAATTTATGAGGAACATTAAATTATTATAAGCTTTATTTGAATTGTGATAACGTCTCTTTCATTGGAATTACATTTAGAATTATTTTTCAAATTTCGGCAAAGCCCACAGCTCCCTCTAACGTGCTGTCATCAGAATATGAATATCAAAAAATTTCGGAATTTCACTATGAAATTTGGCAGTTTGGTATAAAATGAAATTCTGACTAACATTTATTTCAGTAACTTTTTGATATTGTTCTGATTTCCACGGCTTTTGGTCATTTTTCTAAAAAAAAATGTCAATTTTGACAGGTTGGAAATAACAACCAATTATTTATACGATTATGCGTATATAAACAAACTTGAATGTCGTGTTCAGATGCACAACCTAACCTGGAAATTTCAAGTCACTATCTCTTTCCGTTCTCAGATTATCGTGACATAAATAATATTTTTTAATAATTTTTTTAAAATTTTCTAGCTATACGATTCTCACAAATTTTTTACAAACGTCCTTAGGTTTGTATTCTACAACTACTCACCAAGCTTCAATTCGATCAGATAAGTAATGGTTGAAAACGAAATCATTACTCGGAAACCGATGAGCCGATTATACCCATTATGGAACCGGTCCGGGGTATTGCGATGCGCCAACTACCCTGAAAATTTCAAGAAGCTATCTCTTTCGAATTTACCAAGGCAAATTCGATTAAGACTGTCCAATACAGAAGAATGAATAATGGAACAGACGCGCAAAAGCTCCTGACTTCACGTCAGTGCTTGAAACAATTTTTTTTCGTAATTTTTTGAAAATTTTTTTGGGGTATGGCCCTTATGTCTATATTCTACAACCAGTTACCAAGCTTCAATTCGATCAGGTCTATAATTCTTGAGTTATTGAGGAAATAATATTCCAGGTGGGTGTAACTCCGAAACCGATGGACCGATTATGCCAAAAAACGAACTTGGATCTCCCATTGAGGAAATAAGAACCAAATTTCAGATGGGTATAACTCCAAAACCGTTTGGCCGATTATGCCTATAAACAAACTCAAATGTTCCATTCAGATGCACAACCTTACCCGAAATTTCAAATCGCTGTCTATTTTCGTTCTCAGGTTACCTATCGTGACATAAATAATATTATTTGATAATTTTTTTTTATTTTCTTGATACGAATCTCACAAAATTTCACAAACGTCCTTATTTTAGCATTCTTCAACTACTCACGAATTTTCAATTCGATCGGACTTGTATTGGTTGAAAACAAAATTATTACACCGAAACCATTAGGACGATTATGCCCATTTACGAACTTGTCCGTCGTATTGGGATGCGCCACCTACTCTGAAAATTTCAAGTCACTATCTCTTTCCGTTCTCAAGTTATCGTGGCAACGGACGGCCGGCCGCGTATTGGCATTGTTTACTAAGCTGCAACACGTACATGCTGTTGCAAAGCAGTAAGGAATGACTGAACCAAAGCTCTCTCTACCCAGACATATCTTACCACGACTCAGCACAGGCAGGTGTTCAGACGTAGTAACTAGTGTATTATTGATATGATTGATTGCCATTCTCGAGACAATGTTTACCGCTTTGCAGTCCCAACCACTCAAATTTGCATTTGTGATTGTAGTTTTGGGCAGAGTGAAAGGTATTGTAAGGACCTTTCCGCCATAAAAAATAAGTTTGGAATAACGATTAGGACTTGTATGCATATTGACACCGATAACAGAAAAGTATTAGCAAAATTAGCTCTAGGAGAAAACATACCCCCAGAATCTTATGAAGACATGTCAACTGATGTGGGTATAGAAAAAGAATTGCCAACTATTACAGAGCAACAAAGCAATGTTTTTATGCAACAGGATAAACACGATCTAGAATGCCAATGAAACAAATTTAGGTTAAGAACAGTCCCCAGCTGTAACAGAAGGTTTTGAACGAATTAGTAAAATATCAACCAAAACTAAAACGGTTGATATGGGCAATGCCATGAAAATTTTGTATAAAACTACGAATAAAATTATAACACCCTCTGACTTATTTAATTTTATTCATGTGTCAAAAAAAATCTCACTAAAAGACTTTTGTGTTCATGCATCATCATCAGTGAACCGAAGAAAAATTTTACGTGCTTTTTCATGCGGCGCAAAACTTGTTCAAGCTGGTAGGTCGTCCAAGAAAGACATGCCAAACAATCCTAAAAGGCAAAGATCTTTAAAGGAAAATATTAATAGACCAAATGCGAAATCACATGCACACTAGGATTATACTTTAGTGGATTTTGCATTTAATGTAGTTTTTTGTATTTTAGTGTGCTTAAATAAATTGTTTTTAGCGATACTTACTATATTATACTATTGCTATATTATTATTTACTATAAATAATTTTTTTTGTATTTTAGTGTGGTTCAGTAAACTATTTTTGGTGATAGTATATTATTGTTATTTGTGTGAACGCGAACTGCAAAATCGTAGAAGAAAGCAAATTTGATCGTGGTTGGGACTGCAAAGCGGTAAACAATGTCTTGAGAATAGCAGCGAATCAATAATACAATAGTTACTACGTCTGAACACCGGCCTGTGCTGAGTCGTAAGATATATCTGGGTAGAGAGAGCATTGGTTCAGTCATTCTTTACCGCGTTGCAGCAGTATGTAGGGTAGACTGGGTACGGTTGTGCCAGGGTACGGTAGTGACAGTCGTCATAACAGTGAAACTATACGGAATGTGTGGTAGGGTGCAAGGGAAGAGAGAAGCGCCATGTAAGTCTCAACGCATTGTCCAGTATTGCTTCAGCCGGCGCGCGACGTGAACGCAAACAGGTTGCCACATTGCTTTTCAACCGTCAAAAGTAAGTTTTTTGATCAATTTCATTTTATAGTTACTGTTATTTGTATGCAGATAGTCGATGTCCTATATTTTTTTGTTAGAAGTTCGATATTAGTAGTTAATTAAGTGTGATTACTTTTTACGAAAATTATTTAGCAAAGTCACGGCGAACGTTTGAATTCAAAAGTCTATGCTGGGTACGGTTGTGACATATGTTTTTTTCATATTTTTGCTTTCAGATGCCCAGAAAACGCTTGCGGAAGACCGAGTTAATCGTACGTCGTTGTTGCGATATATTCGTAAACGTAATGAAGCCAGTGCGAATCACGATGAAAACAGCATCAGCATGGGATATGTTGCTCATAGTGAAGTATCCTCCAATGAGCAAGAACAGCAGCTATCACAATATATTACTCGTTGCGCTGAAATATACATTAGTCTTTCTACAAAAGAGATACGGAAGCTGGCATTTGAACTAACAACTAAATATGATATAAAGCGACCTACTACTTGGGATGAGAATAAGATGGCTGGTGAGGAATGGTTCCGTTCATTCATGAATAGAAACCCATCACTCTCTATACGCGTAGCTCAGGCTACAAGCCTTTCAAGAGCTACAAGTTTTAATAGAACCAATGTGGGAGCTTTTTATTTCTAACAATAAAAGTGATTAAAAACAATTTCTGTGTATGTTGATGTTTGTCACTACCGACCCCAACCACTGTCACAACCGTCCTTGGGTTGTGGCCGGTTGTGACACTTTCTCTTTTTTTTTTTAAATAGATGCTCCACATAGTACAGCGCAGTTAGGGGCAATATTTTGGAGTTTTTACGCAGGCAAAAATACTTTTCTTCATCATAACTAGTATACAAACAAAATTATTGGTGATCAAACCAAAATTGTCACAACCGTACTCAGTCTACCCTATACGTTGCAGCATAGTAAACAATGCCAATACGCATCCGGTGCAGCTCCTCCATCTGTCGTATCGTTTCTTGCAGGTATAAATTATTTCGAATTCAACAACACTTGGCGTATATTTATCTAATTTTATTTTAAAAGTGAACTTAGCTATCAAGGCTCATATTAGATGTGGACATGCAAGTATCTTCTGACTAATATTTTTCAACTTGTGTTCTCCTCATCACTTATCGAATTTTTGGCGCTCTTGCTACTGGTAACAGAGTGCTCATCAGTTTGTCAGTTTGTAATTTTCGAATTTTTGGCTGATAATGGTCTCAAACGATTTGGTTCTACTCACTGATCAAGAATCCGTGGTTGAAATCGATTCTGTCCGTCTGTCTGGACGTCCGTTGACACGATAACTCTCGAACGGAATGAGCTAGACAGAGTTAGATTGAGAGATAAATATCTCGGTCGAGTTCGTTAGTGGGCGAAATGATGGGCCTGATGGTTTCGGAGTAACAAAAAAAAATAATATTTTTCTACATTACAAATTTCAAATTCAACTTTTTTTAAGATGCAGTTTCAGTATAAGAATTCGTTGATATCATTTTCAACTCTAACAAGCTAATACTTTCGGAGATATGATTTTTCAAAATTTCAATAATACATCGTACTTCTATGTTATCACAGAATGCGAATTCTATCTGTCTGTGTTCACTGCTCATACATATAATCTTATCTAACTATGAAAGATATGTCAAATATATTGGTTTCTATTCTCACAAAGTATGATTGAATGCAAAATGAACAATTATAGGATATTATAATTACCCCTATCCTATATGCCCTTGGATAATCCATATGATGATGAAAATATATTCAGAATATCTCCAGTGAAAACAAAACCTGAATATCGGCTAAGTTTCAATTGATATAATATTATTTTCAGAGGAGATTTGAGGAATGAAGATCTCGGATAGGTTCGTTATTTAGTTTTAGTTTCAGTTCTATCATAGGAATTCATTGATATCATTCCCAACTCTGAGAAACCAATAATTTCGGAGATGAATTGTCAAAGTTTGAACCAGAGCTCCAAAGCTCCTGTGCACAGGGCTTTCCAACATTTTTCATAATAGCTTCGGTATCGTATTATTTGCCCATTCAATTACAATTAGAATTGAAGATTGAAACATTGTTATATGAAATATTTAAAAATAATTATTAACACCATAAACGTACCAATACCTACATAAAACCTTAGTTACTCATAATACATTAGTTACCATAATTATTTAATACGTTATATTTACGGAAGCATAATACATAATACAATTACAACTAGTTTTATGAACATGTAAAACAATATTTTGACAGTTTTCAAATTTGATGATTACACCTTTTCCTTCAGCATCCACGATTCAGGGATAGGTATATCCTCTGAATATTGATTAATGATCTAGCAAGCGCCCCTTTCCATTTCCTGTGGTTCCCCACTACTTAATCCACTGCCGGAAAACTCGCTGATTTGAGCAATGGAAACTCTTTTGGTCTTCTTCTAAATACCCTCTAGTAACCTTTGCCGATTCCCATCCGCCAAATACTTGTAGGTCTAATATATCTCCTCCAGCATTAACGAGAAAATTTGCCGAAGATCTTCTAATGCAGTGGTGACCAGTATATATACATATTAGGATTTTCAAGTAAGAGATACTCAGCTATTTTTAGAGAAGAAATGAATGCCGCATGGCTGTGCCGTACCCTTTTCTATATGATACAAAAGATCTTCGGTGTATAACATGAACTGAGCTTAATATTGCGTACTTTTCAATTGAAAGTACAGGATTGACTTCACCGTCAGATACCACAGCGAAATTCCGTTTCTTGTTGGTTTTTGAGTCGGAAATAGTAGCAATCAGTTTGTTCTCTAAAACGTCAATATCTTCCATGGTCATCTTCGCTAATTCATTGGTTCGACAAGCCCCTCCAATTCCAATTGAAAAAGCCACTTTCATCAATAAAACTCCCAGTCTGGGGCAGAACGCACAAATTCGTTGACTTGTTGTCTTGTAAATGCTTTAGATATTTTGCTCTATATCCAACGGTTTTCCTCTTGATGAAACGTATTTAGGCATTTATTCTGCACCTTGTACTTTGTTTCGCCAATCACAAAACTGCCGATATTCTTTTTGGCGCTCTAGTTCCTCGGAACTGAGTGCTTATCAATTTGCCCAAATGTCTGTAATTTTAGAATTTTTCGATGAAATTGGTCTTAAACGATTAGGTTCGACTCACTGATCAAGAATCCGTGGTCGAAATTCATTCTGTCCGGCCGGCCGATCCGGCCGTCGGGCCGGCCGTAGGCACGACAACTCTCGAACGGAATGAGCTAGACAGTTGAAATTTTCAGAGTGGGTTTGGGAGATAAATGTCTCGGATAAGTTCGTTATTGGATAAAATCGGACAGATGGTTTCGGAGTAACAAAAAAAAATTTTTTTTACAAAACAAATTCCAAATTAAATTTTTTTCAATAAGCAGTTTTACCATAAGAATCCAATGATATTTTTAACTCTAAAAAGCTGATACTTTCGGAGATATGATTTTTCAAAATTTCAATAATAAATCGTATTTCTACGTTTTCACAGAATGATATAATTATTCTATGTATGAATTGTCATTATGTCAACTTATTTTCCTGAGACATGGCATTATCTAATCATTCGAAGAATTATGAGAATAAAGTGTATTCTGAAATGTGAGCGAAGTAAGAAAAATCTCAGTTGTTTGCTCCGAAATTAGTTTTTCTCAGAAAAGTCTTACATTTCGGAACGGACCATGAAGTAAGAGATCTGAGAGAAGTGAGACTGCTTTTCATCCATAGACATAGAATGCTCAGTTCTCTCTCTTTATGACGGGACTGACGGAAGGGAATATTATAACTTCAAAAATATTGTGGTTGAAATACTCGTATTTTGGCGATGCAACGGGGACCTCACTCAAAAATGTTTGAAAATATTATATAATACATAATTCTGTAGTTCGAGAGGGGAGAAAATTTGGTGAACGTAGATCAGGAAATTTTTGATCGATTACAAGGTAATTTTTCATTATTACTTCTCTTCTTTCATACATGTTTTATGGAATATCTACTATTTTAAGGTACTTTGAACCTGTTTTGGGCAATCGTCATACGAAACTTGTTTTTTTGGCGCTCTAGTTCCTTGGAACAGAGTGCTTATCAATTTGCCCAAATGTCTGTAGTTTTGGAGTTTTTGGCTGAAAATGGTCTCAAACGATTTGGTTCGACTCACTGATCAAGAATCCGAGGTCGAAATCGATTATGTCCGGCCGGTAGGCCGGCCGTAGGCACGATAACTCTCGAACGAAAGGAGTTAGAGGATTGAAATTTGCAAGGTGGCTTTGGAGCGTAAATATCTCGGACCAGTTCCTTAATGGGCGAAATCCCTCAAGCGGTTTCGGAGTTATGGCCGATTTTAGTAAAAACATTTTTTATGAATATTTCCGAAACCGATCACTCGATCTATCTGAAATTTAGCATTAAATTGTAGAATCATGACCTTTATACGCATGTGAAGTTTTGTATTGACCAGATTACCGCAAAGTGTCAAAAAAATATGTAACATAATGTAAAAAAAGTTTTTCTACAATAACTCTCGAACGGAATGAGCTAGGTAGTTGAAATTTTCAGAGTGGGTTAGGGAGATGAATATCTCGGATAAGTTCGTTATTGGGCAAAATTGGCCAGATTTAATTTGATTTCTTGCATGGTGCAGTTCTCATTCTCAGATTGCTCATTTAATCTTGATAAATGAGCTATTATTTGAATTGAATTTCCTTTATGATGCAGTTCTATCATATGAATACATTGATATAATTCTCAACTCTGAGAAACCAATACTTTCGGAGATATAATCTGTCTGTTTGAACTAGAGCGCCAGAAGGCTCCTGTCCACAGGGCTTGAATCCTAATATATCGTCAGGAATATCAAGATCTTGCCTGATTTTGATGATGAATTTCTGAAATGTCTAAACTCAAATGACATAAAACCTTGTGGATTTTATTTTCGCATCGCCGTTGTCAATGATACGATAGCAATCTCCTCGACCATTAGAAATCGCATAATAATCTCGTTCAACACCTCCTACATTGAAGGTCAGTCATCAAAACCAATATGGCCGCCAATGTGGAAGGGGAAAAGGCGGTAAATTAAAGAGTTGAATTATATGATTTTTCTCATATTCAAACACATTGATGAATTAATTATACATGCTATGCAATAATGAGTTGATTTTATTTAATAACGCACCTATATATTTTCCATTGATCCTCTATTGGATGATTTCGAATCTCAATAAAAATAGCATAATCTTCATGATACTCAAGTGATGACCTAGTGCTACCAATGTGGTTTGATTAAACAATTTTAGCACTAGTTCCACATTCTGCTTTTCAATTGATGCTGGATGTAAGGATATGGTAGGTCTAACAGTTATTTCTTATATTTTTCAAAAGATGAACGGATTCGACAGCATAAAAAAGGAGTCTTTTATTATCAGAGGGATGCTTATATAAAATAATAAGGATCTTTCTATGGAATAATGTCATTTATCGCATATCAGTCGCCTTAGACTCCTATTTTGCCAATCTTGGTTTTGCAAACCTCTCCTGTCCATCGCTTCCTGAACTCCTTGCCTGCACGTCCTTCTAGGTTTCCTCTACTTCTTCTTCTTCTTCGTGGAGGAACCCAATTGAGGACTTTAAATGGTCATCTCTCGTCATTCATTCTTGACTCTAATATCTCCATCAACACCCACTCTACCTGTTATCCCCTCATTCCTGACTCGATCCTGTAGCGTTCGCTTTCATTTTAATCTTGAGTTGCGTTGTCATTTCCCATACCTCGGCTCCATATTAGGTACTCCATATTCTCTACTAAGGTTTTAATTAATTTTCTTTTAATATCATTTCTTACTTATGAAGTCCAAAGTAAGCCATTCGGTTGTTTCGTAATTGATCTTCCTTGGGCGATCCTTTTCTTAATTTCCCTTTCCACTGGATCCAACTGCTTTGAGGGTCACTCCGAGATAGGCATATTCATCTACTCCCTTTATCATTCAATTTCGCAGGATAAAATCACTCCTGCCATTATTCACAATAATATATTTTGTTTTTGAGGTGTTTATTTATGGTCATATCCCACTCTTCATATGTATCATAAATTTTTCTCAACATATAATAAATATCTTTTTCATCTTTGGCCATGATGACCAGGTCGTTAGCAAAGTGTAGAGCGAAAAGTATATATTATTTTCCTGTTGTAATTCCCATATTTCGACATTTTCTTCGCCAATGTTTCAGAGTCGAGGCACGATAGAACTTAAACAGAATCGGTGCTACCGGATAGCTCTGTCGGAGATCTTTTGAGGTACGAAACTCCTTATAGTTCAGTCAATCTGGCATTTCGACGGTACAGAAAATAACCAGTGGCTGAATCTTTGTTAATAGTTGGAGAATGATGTTAGAAAAGGGTTTATTGGGTCGGCCACGTTGGACCATGATGCGTGTTTTGAAAAACTCAAAAAAATTTTGAAATGCATTTATCTCGTGATCTATGCATTTCACAGAAAAATTTATTCGAGAAAAAATGTAGAGGACATCGATATCTACAATTAATCTCATTGGTGCTATGCCGTACAACAAAAAATGCATGCAGTAGGTGGCGCTAAAGTTCCAAAATAAGAGTTTATGAGTTCGTTATTGGGCAAAATTGGCCAGATTTAATTTGATTTCTTGCATGGTGCAGTTCTCATTCTCAGATTGCTCATTTAATCTTGATAAATGAGCTATTTTTTGAATTGAATTTCCTTTGTGATGCAGTTCTATCATATGAATACATTGATATAATTCTCAACTCTGAGAAACCAATACTTTCGGAGATATAATCTGTCTGTTTGAACTAGAGCGCCAGAAGGCTCCTGTCCACAGGGCTTGAATCCTAATATATCGTCAGGAATATCAAGATCTTGCCTGATTTTGATGATGAATTTCTGAAATGTCTAAACTCAAATGACATAAAACCTTGTGGATTTTATTTTCGCATCGCCGTTGTCAATGATACGATAGCAATCTCCTCGACCATTAGAAATCGCATAATAATCTCGTTCAACACCTCCTACATTGAAGGTCAGTCATCAAAACCAATATGGCCGCCAATGTGGAAGGGGAAAAGGCGGTAAATTAAAGAGTTGAATTATATGATTCTTCTCATATTCAAACACATTGATGAATTAATTATACATGCTATGCAATAATGAGTTGATTTTATTTAATAACGCACCTATATTTTCCATTGATCCTCTATTGGATGATTTCGAATCTCAATAAAAATAGCATAATCTTTCTTCGCCAATGTTTCAGAGTCGAGGCACGATAGAACTTAAACAGAATCGGTGCTACCGGATAGCTCTGTCGGAGATCTTTTGAGATACGAAACTCCTTATAGGCAGTTTGGTTCCACCTCCACCCTTGCCGATATATCCATGTAGAGCTCCTCCACTGCCATAAGATATATCTGGCTTACGCCATTTTCTTCCAAGGTCTTCCACAATTTAGCCAGTGGCACACTATCATGAGCCTTCTGCAGTTCTACAATAATCAAGTTTTCGCTCTTTTTCCACAAGCTGCTTCAGGTAAAAAATGTTGTCAATGCATGATCCTCCTGCCTTGAACCCTTTATGCTCTTCTATGACATGTATTTCATCTTCTGTTCTACCTTTTATTATCCTACCATGTATTCTGGACCATGAGTTGGTACGAATCTCTACTCAAAATCACATTTTCAACGGTGATTTAAGCATTTACTATAATAATATACAATATCAACACCTCCTTAAAGGAGGTATTGACAATATATACTATTGACAAACAAATCAGCTGTCAATTGAACTTTCATCCACCTTCGCCGCCATATTGTAAAAAGTGATGGAGAGTTGATTGGCCTTCCTTTTAGGAGGTGTTGTCTCGATATTTTAATAGCTATATGATGGAACCTAAACATAACGATACGATCACAGATAGACCGTTTGAAAAGTTTTTTGCGTACAGCACTTACTCAACACACGCAAAAAAATTCAAAGTGAACAAAAATTTCTCAACGGCAATCACTGACCAAATTCAATTTCGAGCGGCTCTGACCTAAAGCATTCGGCAATTTTTCCTCGCTATACGAAGGGGCATTTCATAATCGAATCACGAGCGGGGCACAAGATCAATTCGTTAGAATAATTCGAGTAACAAACCGCGAAATTGATTAGGTACGTGACCAACGGCTGCCGGACTGAGCCTGGGGAATAGGGGGAAATGACCCATTGATGGATGGAAATTATAGTTAATACGATATAATGTGGTCACCGAATTTTTACGGTTCTTTTTGACCGAACATAGTCTGGTTAATGAGCGAATGCACGTTGATGTGAATAGAAATTCACTGCGAATTCCATAGAATTGTACTCGCCAAAATATACCAATTCTTTCTATTCTCTGTTTTTGCCAGTTATTTATTTGTTCAATCGTGGAAAACTAGATTGAAAGCGGTGATTGGAATGAAATTATGAATATTTAAGCAGAAAAACAAATCTGCCGCGACGTGTGTTGGGATAGGCTTAAGCAGTTAGAAAATTGTGAATTTTGGTCTAAAGCTATTGTTATCATTATTATCAGAACTGGGTCATTTGGCTTGTTTCAGCCCTTCAGAACTGTGACTGATACGATCTTTTTGCGCATATGTTCTGGGGAACATCGCGTTATCATTTTGACCAAACGTCTGTAATTTTCGAATTTTTTGCCGAAATAGTCATAAACGATCGGATTCGACTCCCTGAATGAAGACGTGGTCAATTTTGATTCTTTTCTTTTACCACGATAACTCGAGAATGGAAAAAGATAGCGACGTCCAATTTTCTGAGTAGGTGGTGCGACTCTTACCTAATCGAGTTTACCATTGAAAATTTTTAAAAAATTACGAAAAAAAAAATTGGTTCAAGCACTGACGTGAACTCAGGAGCTTTTGCGCGAGTATGTTCTATTGTCATTCTCCGGTATTGGACACTCTTAATCCAATTTACCGTGGTAAATTCGATTAAGAGTGTTCAATACAGGAGAATGGACAATAGAACATACACGCAAAAGCTCCTGAGTTCACGTCAGTGTATGAACCAATTTTGTTTTTCGCCATTTTTTTTAAATTTTCTAGGAGTACGGTTCTCACAAAATTTTACACACGTTTTTGTGTCGATATTCTACAACTAGTTACCAAGCTTCAATTTGATTGAGTCTATATTTTTTGAGTTACCAAGGAAATAATATTCCAGGTGGGTATAACTCCGAAACCGCTGGACCGATTATGCCCAAATATTAACTATTCCATTCAGATGCGCAACCTACCCTGAAATATGCAAGACCCTATATCATTTTGTTTAAAGTTATCGAGGCAACGTTCACCCATCCAGCTACTGAAGTCATACAGGGCTGCTCGGATCTCCAATAATATGGATTCGAAAGTGTTCAAACTTGGAGCTTGGCAGTAGAGTTAGGTTTCGCAAAATTTCAGCGATGCCGGACGGAATAGTTTCTGATATATAGAATTTCAATGATTTCTATAATATTCTAGCAATACGATCCTCACGAAATTTCGTGAGAATTTTCGCGTTGGCATTCTACAACTAATAACCATGTTTGAATTAGATCGGTTTCGTATTTTTCGAGTTATTGAGGAACTATCAACCAAATTTCAGATGGGTATAACTCCAAAACCGGTTGGTCGATTATGCCTATAGACGAACTGAGATGTCGCATTCAGATGCACAACCTAACGTGAAATTTTCAAGTCGCTATCTATTTCCGTTCTCAGGTTATCGTGAAATAAATAATACATACATTTGGGCAAAATGGAAATGCGATGTTCCCCAGAACATTCGCGCAATAAGGCTGGTTTTCCTGTCACGCTGACGGTCGGCGCTGACGGTCAGCGCTGATCGGTCAACTCGGATCCTTTTAGCATCACGCTGATCACATTGAGAAATAGAAGGATGCTATTGTCTCTGGCTCACTGAATGTGGAGGCTTGTCGGCGCCAGCTAGTCAGTGGCGCCGGCGCGTACGTGCGCGTATATAGCTCAGCGCTGACGGCCGTCAGAGCTGCGTGACTCGAAAACGCTACCTATAGCTACATACATATTGACCCATCAGCACCGACCGTCAGCGTGACAGGAAAACCAGCCTAAGGGTACCTGAAAAACCCGGCAGGAAAACTTCTAAACGGACAAACGTACCTATGAAATACCCCACTCTTTGAAATTCTCAAGAAATAAGCCTACAGAAGACATTGAAATACCTTGTTGCACAACTTGAAATGAACCTCTTTCAAAATGTAGTAGTATTACGAAACCAGAGTCGCTGCTAAACCTTAATGAAATATAGTGATAGCAAACCTAGTAATTTCATTCGGGAGTTCAACACGTCCTGAGACGTTTATCTAATGAAGTTAGATAGCTTCTCATAAATTATGGATTCCAAAACATCAGGGTTACGATTGGAATAAGCAGATTTCAGTTCTCTATAGCACTTCCTGATACTTTGTCTATGCTTTGTCAAAACTATTTTCGGCATTTTCAATTTCAAAGCGAAGAGTTCTTTATTATTCGAAGATAATGGTCTATGACAATATCTTGTTTAAGATGGATGATTGTGTTGAGAATATAAATTGAAATTGGAGACGTCTCGGAAAATTGTTCTGACATTGATGATATTTCAGGAGTACCAATCCAGCCTCAGTTTTAGTTACAAAAACGTGATAGACCTAAATCATGGCCAACCGGCTGATTTTCAAAAGTGAATAGAGTATGAGCATTTTTATGTTGAATGCTCGTTCTTATACTTGTTGGAAAAACATACGATTCAATAAAAAATTATATAGGGTTTGCAGTAATTTATTTAATATTTTGCCTCTGTGTCCAAGAAATGCGTCACAATATTGAATAAATTAGTGCAAATTTTTCATTGCATTTCCTCTTTTAATAATACTCATATACAATAAGAGGGAAAGATAATAGGTATACATAAAACAACTTTTAGAGCATGTTTTGAAGGCTTTTGCAAAATTTCATCCATATCACGCGGATAGTTTCTACAGACGTCTTCGTGATATTATACAACCAGTCCAAGTCTCAATTCGGTTGGATCATAATTGTTTGAAAATAAAACTAGTACACGGAAACCCTCCGACCGATTATACCCATTAACAAACTTAACTGTCGAATTCGGATGCACAACCTATGCTGGAAATTTCAACCCGCTATATCTTTCCGTTCTAAAGTTATCGTGGCAACGACCTGCACAATCGAATTTGACCTCGAATTCTTCATCAGTGAATCGAACTTAGTAATTTGGGACCATTTTCGGCAAAGAGTTCGAAAATTACATTTGGGCTAAATGAATTTTTCCAGTGTTGCCAGGGTGGTATTGAATGATATTACTACCCTTGTCCCACTCATTGCAAATTAATTTAATGCTCGAGAATTTATTAATACGATGCTGTGGATTCTCTTTCTTTTAGCTAAGATTTTGACTATACTTCAATTGCATTTTGCATTTGAAGTATAGTCTTTTGTCCATATTCTTTTGTCGTTCTAATTTTCGATTTAATCAATTAAAGTAAACACTCTATTTTCGCTAAAATTTGTTTATTTTCACAACAAATGTTTCGTCAATTACATCTTGACTTCTTCAGGTGAGCATGGTAACCAACTAATTCTACAACATCGTTTTCCTTAAATACAAAATATACAGGAAAAAGGTTCATGACATTTGGAACATTTTTTTCGGGATTCAAAATTTTTATTGAAAAAGGTTAAGTAAGGAGGATCGGTTTAGGTCTGTTTGGTCTTTTAGTAAAATGTGCTTTTTACAGTGCATGTTTATTTCAAGAGCTTCTAGAAGGTTCGATCTGTTGGATTTCTTCTTGGTATGGGGAACTTCGAAATTATTGTCAAATTAATGTCCTGTTTCTAACAGATGTTTGGCATAGGTAGAATTCTGATTCATATGTCAGGAACAATCAGAATTCTACCTATGCCAACCATCTGTTAGAAACAGGACATGAATTTGACAATAATTTCGAAGTTCTCCATACCAAGAAGAAATCCAAAAGATTGAACCTTCTAGAAGCCCTAGAATTAAATAGGCACAATGAAATGCATATTTTGCTAAATGACCAAACAGACCTAAACTGATCCATCTTACTTAACCTTTTTCAAAAAAAATCTGGAATTCCCACAAAAATGGTCTAGATCTCATGAACTTTTTTCCTGTTTATTTTGAATTTAAGGAAAAGAATGTTTTAGAAGTAGAATTTTCGAAGACCGAGACAATAAAACATTCGATTCAATCATGTATCAGCCAATTCCGATGCAGCGTCCAAATAAGTTTGACTTTTCCACAAATTGTTTGACGAGCACTCCATGCGAAGAATAGCATCAAATTTTCTGTAGCTTTCCCCGATAGAAAACAAACATTCCATTCACATTTAAACTCATCCTATCCGTCCTGGCGAATCAATTAAACCATCGTGACCAGACCGACAGGCCGATCAATCCATCGACGTCCCCCGTCCGAAGTTCATTTCGCCCCACTAATGCCCTTTCTCGTTTCGTCCAATCGGCATAAATCGTCCTGTCAATCCGACTCGTCGTTCAGTTATTTGTCGCATGTCACAATCCGATACGAATGTATGAAAACCTCCATTTCAATCGACAGATTCGTCCAATTAGGCCCGTGCCACCGCCAGCGATGACTTGCAACTGATAAAAATATCGGGGTTCCCGAAAAAAGCTCCGAAAAGCCGACCGGCTCCGGTCGTTAGCGTTAATTTCGTGGATGAATCGACCAAATGCGCCGTGAAATGACCGGGAGAGGTTTCAAAACGCGTGCCGGTGACCGATGGCGGTCCAGAATATTTATCGAATTCCGCATTCGATGTGAAGAAGCATGACGAATCGGTTTTTGAGATGAGAGAAGTTGCGGGGATCGAGTTTCCTCTAGTAATTCCCCCACTAGATTCTTGAAGAAAATTTAGGGGACCCATATTTTTATTTTTGTGAAACGACAATTAAAATAACATTATTTATTCATTTCAGAAAATCACCCATACAAGAATAAGAAGATATATCAAATTGTACAAGCAAAGTTGAATCGCGCCAAATTTAAAAATTGGTTCAAGCACTGGCGTGAAGTCAGAAGCTTTTTCGCGTATGTTCTATTGTCCATTCTCCTGTATTGGACACTCTTAATCGAATTTACCATGGTGAATTCTATTGTCTGTTCTCCTGTATTCGACACTCTTAATCCAATTTACCCTGGTAAATTAGATTAAGGGTGTCCAATACAGGAGAATGGACAATAACATACGCGCAAAAGCTTCTGACTTCACTTCAGTGCTTTAACCAATTTTTTTTCGTGAAGCTGAGCTTTTGCGCGTATTTTCCATTGTCCATTATCCTGTATTGGACACTCTTAATCGAATTTACCACGGAGAATTCTTATGTCTTTTCTCCTTTATTGGACAATCTTAAACTAATTTACCATGGTAAATTGGATTAAGAGTGTCGAATACAGGAGAATAGACAATAGAATTCACCATGGCAAATTCGATTAAGAGTGTCCAATACAGGAGAATGGACAATAGGACGTACACGCAAAAGCTTCTGCTTGAACCAATTTTTTTTTCGATAATTTTTTTTAAATTTTCTGGTATTATGATTCTCACAAAATTTCACAAACGTCCTTAGGTTTGTATTCTACAACTAATCAGCATATGTATCAATTCGATCGGATCTGAATTGGACAAAGCAAAATTATTACTCGGAAACCATTGGGCCGATTATGCCCATTAACGAACTTGTCCGTCGTATTGGGATGCACCACCTACCCTGAAAGTTTCAAGTCGCTATCCCTTTCCGTTTTCAAAATATCGTGGCAACGGTTGGCCGGCCAGCCGGACACAATCAAATATGACCTCGAATTCTTCACCAGGGGGTCGAACCCAATCGTTGGAGACCATTTTCGGTGAAAAATTCGAAAATTACAGATATTTGGGCAACATGATAACGCAGTGTTCCCCAGGACTCGCAAAAATGAAAAGATCGTAGGAGGAAAACGATCAAATTAATAATAATACATAACCTTTCAAAAGTCCCCTCTCCCGAATATACTCCTCTGTAGCCGCATGGATCTCTTGAAGAAGAATCGCCTCCGCTAGTTTTCAAAGATTTTCACTCTTGTTCATAGAAATCCCTTCAATATTTGATTTCAAAAAGGAAAATATTTTAGCTCCAAAACCAGGACTGATCAATCCAAACTATGATTATTCAGAACTTCAGATGTTCGAAGACCACTACAGAACCCTAAAGTAGGGCTGTCATCTCCCATAGATCAGTGATGAAAAAATCGGCACGAAAATTGATTAGTTCAATATGTCAGCATGACATTCATGGTTTTGAAGGTTTTCGCAAAGTTTCTGCCATTCCCATCCAGCTACTGAAATCACACAAGGTTGTTTGGATCTCCAACAATAAGGATCCGATCGTGTTTAAACTTGGAACTTGGCAGTAGATTTAGTTTCTGAATGCTCTTGCAAAATTTCAGCGATGTCGGACGAATAGTTTCTGATATATAGCATTTTTTCCATTGTTTTCAAACATTTTTTAAAAATTTACTAGTGATGCGATCCTCACGAAATTCCGCAAGAATTTTCGAGTTGGTATTTTACAACTAATAACCATGTTTGAATAATATCGGTTTTGTATTGTGGAAATAACAACCAAATTCCAGATGGTTATAACTCCAAAACTGTTTGGCCGATTATACCTATAGACAAATTCAAATGTCACATTCAGATGCGCAACCTTACCTGAGAATTTCGTACTGCTATCTCTTTCCGTTCTCAGGTTATCGTGACATAAATAATATTTTTTAGTAATTTTTTTTTAAATTTCTAGCGATACGATTCTCACAAAATTTTGAGAGCGTCCTTAGGTTTGTATTCTACAACTACTCACCAAGTTATAATCCAATCGGATTTGCATTTGTTTGAAACAAAATTACCACTCGGAAACGGTTGGGCCCATTAACGAACTTGTCCGTCGTGTTGGAACGCGCCACCTAACCTGAAAATTTAAAGTCTCTGTTCTCAAGTTATCGTGGCAACGGCCGGCCGGACGGACAGAATCAAATTTGACCTCGAATTATTGATCAGGGAGTCGAATCCAATCGTTTGAGACCATTTTCGGCGAAAAATTCAAAAATTACAGACATTTGGGCAAAATGATAGCACGATGTTCCCCAAAACATAAGCTCAAAAACATACTAAATACTATTTCCCACTAGTACAAAAAATCTTAAATGGAATATGGCTCGCATAGCATAACAAATTTATGAATCTTTCTCTTGAAAGACCCATGACTAGAAATTGATCTGAGATATTTCGACAGTGTATTATAGAGCTTCAGTGATATGTATTCTGACCCCTTTTCATATAGAGTTGTTGAGTGGATTGGGTAAAAGTATGGACATATTTGTCTTGAGTTGTTTGAATTTTTTTATTTTTCTAAGTAATGCTCGTTTTTATGAAAAAACAAAAACAGCCTATGAACAAACAGTCCATAAATAGTAAGAATATTATTTTCTCTAAAACGTCCTCGACATGACTGCCTGTAATGAAGTCTGAGAATTGTTCTAAGTGTCCATTTTTGACAAATGAAAACGTGGTTAGAGTGACCGGAGTGACCCCAAAAAATTATGCTATAAGTTAAAATGTATTGATAGTTAGCGAAATACAGAATCTTGAGGACTCTGAAATCAGCTTTATCTCTTGACATGAACAGAGTATAGGAAACAGTGTTAAGCTTTTTCTTAAGTTGTTCAATGTGTACATCCCATGTCAAGTGCTTGTCAACATTAACACCCAAAAACCTTATCGTATCTATCACAGGCACTCCATCTCCATGAACACCGACAGATACAGGATGGACAATCTTGGATCTACTGGAGTAGTAAACATAGATTCCTTTTTTTGTAAGTTAATCATCAACTTGCTTCCAGCACACCAACTAATAACTTTGTTGATAACTGACTCTGAGGAAGCCAGAGCGGTCGAGATATTCGGTGACTTTATCAAGAAATTGGTTTCATCAGCACACATAATTGCATAACCGTTCTTACTACAACATGCTTTAGGAAGAGAATTAATTAAAAGAATAAAGGGAAGTGGACCCAAGGTGCTTCCTTGAGGCACCCCCGTTTTAGGTGTTTCATCCCGAGAGAAATAAGTATTTCCATTAACTGATAGTAATACCCTCTGCTTGCGATTCGTTAGGTAGCTGGAAATGAGCTTTAATTGACCATATCTTACGCCATTAGCATCCAAACAATAAAGTAGTACTGGGGGGCCAAATTCAGAGGTCTCTATCTCCGAACTGGGCCCCCTTTTCGGAGATAGAGACCTCTGAATTTGGCCCCCCAGTAACGTTCTGTGTCGGTCAATATCTCAGAACATTGTTGCATATTACATAACAAATTTTATACATGGGGGTTCTGAAATATCATAAATCTGACAGTGTTACCTTTCTTGGCATGGTGCCCCCTTAAAAACTTTTACTTGGGTTCTCTGTCTTTGGATCCCGAAATCTTTGTTTCATATCGGGATTCGTAGTCAATCGTAGGAGCCACATATTTCAAATCTATGTTCATTCCTGTCACTAGTAACAGGAATATATATATATTGTTGTAGGGGGTAACGTTGCACTGTGACCGCAAGGTCTATTATTGTGCCCCCCGTCAGAGCCGAGGATGTCATAACCATCTACAGCTTGCCTTCCAGTTCCAGATTTCTGATGAACTCCAGTATCTGGTATGGCTTTAAGGAGGCTACGTCTACGCTCCTGCAGATTTCTTGCCCAAAGCGTTCCTTGCATTGGTTTGAGATGGCGAGGCATTCCGTTATCAAGTGATCAGGAGTTTCATCCTCCTGCCAACAGAATCTGCACTCGTCAGTTTCCGCTAGCCCTAATCTCATCATGTGCTTCCTAAGGCCGCAGTGCCCTGTGAGTAAACCAGTTAGGAGGTGCAGCATGGTCTCACTGAGGTCCAAGTATTTCTTGGATCTAACAGTATCAAAGTTGCAGAGGAATTTCTTGGAGTGATATATTCCGGGGAGAGATCTCTAAAAGATACCTCTTTCAGTTTCTTCTTTCATCCGAAAATCACTTTTGTAGGTGTATCTACCAACCCCACAATGGGGTTCTGGCCCAATAAAGGGAGTTTGTGCTTCTTTTTTGGCAAGTGTGTTGGACTCTTCATTTCCTTTGATTCCCGCGTGACCGGGAACCCAGACCGAGGAGACCCTATTGTTTTTTTTTTCTAGAGATAATTGGATTTAGTTTGCCATGAGGGGCTCAAACTTGAAAATAATACTTTTACTGAAAGATAACTTCGCATAGTCTAAGAGTAAGCTTTCTTGTTAAAGTTCGACCTTTGTAGAGCGATTTATTGCCTAATTCCTGTAAAATACATCTGAACAAATGCACTCAACAACTGCTGTGTCAGGAAATGTATCGGCCCTTATCCTGCTATCAATTTTCACTGGTAAATGAATTAAGGTCAGGTCAGACAGGTAAAGTCAGGACCTACTTATCACACGCAACGTACCGTATGATAAGCATGTTTCTAAGCATGTAAATTCAAGGGTCTAGACGTCATAATGCATTGCATACGTTACGCACGTGGGCTCAGTCTGTCCTTACCTTTACTTACTTATCTAACTGATTCTCCTGCCCACTATTTATAACATGAGAAGGGTGTAGGTCTACTAATCACTATGAAATTGGGACTCAAAAATTTATTTTATAGGTAGGTAACATGTTTCGGCACACGCCATCTTCAGACCATAAATAAAATAATGTCCCATATTTATGGTCTGAAGATGGCGTGTGCCGAAACATGTTACCTACCTATAAAATAAATTGTAGGTAACATGTTTCGGCACACGACATCTTCAGACCATAAATAAAATAATGTCCCATATTTATGGTCTGAAGATGGCGTGTGCCGAAACATGTTACCTACCTATAAAATAAATTTTTGAGTCCCAATTTCATAGTGATTAGTAGACCTACAACCCTTCTCCTGTAATAATCACACTATGGGGTTCGAGGAAATCACTATTTATAAGCCTCAGAAGAAAATTTATTTATAGTGTTTGTAGTGCAATATCAGTCCACTCAAAAAATTGTAAAAATAAAATTCAGTATAGATTATCGCCTCGAACATCAACCACAGCCTGATAAAACCTTTGCATACTCTCGATCAGTTTGTAAAAGTAGCCTTGATCAATTTCTCTCCAGAGTTGCGGCGAAAGCCGTCTGAGCTCTTGAAGTGTATGAGGAGATAAGTAATCATTAAAGGATACTGTCAATGTGACAATTCTTGAATTTCACCAAATAACTATCAACAAAATAATTCTCTCGATTTTCAAAGAGCGTCTGAAGAAGGAGTCTGATATAGACTCCGAAACGTTACGTTATAGTTGTTTCTTCGTTGATGTTGTTTCGTTGTTGTTTGTTAGGCAACATTGTTCAATTGATTGCTTCTGACAAATATCCTGTGTTTCTTACGCAGAAGCAAATCACAAAATAATTAATTTTTATTTTATAGATATTTTTCAGAGTTTGGGAGAGAAAACCCAAAAAAAAAAAAAAAAATCAAAGCTCAAATATCTGTAATGTTCGAATTTTTGCCGAAAACGGTCTCAAACGATTAGGTTCGACTCACTGATGAAGAAGTTGAGGTCAAATTTGATTCTGTTTGGCCATCCGGCCGTTGCCACGATAACTAGAGAATAGGAAGGGGAAGCGAGAGTGGCGCGTCCAAATGCGACGGACAAGTTCGGTAAGGGGCATAATTTGAAAGAAGTAAAAGAATATAAACATAAAGACATAACGACGTAGGTGAAATATTGTGAGGATCGCATGACAAGAAATAAATAAATAATATACGAAAATGCTCATGTAATTTTATGAAAAGATCAATGAGCACATTAATTGGAATGATCAATGGAAATCTGTGTTGTTCACAGATGATTCGAGATTAGGACGGTTTTCCGATAGTCGGCGTGTTTTGGTATGGACTCATCCTCCAGTACCCAGAAAATGGCAGATCGGTTCAGGAAGTTCATCCGTTCAGTTCAGTTCAGGTTGTACAGTGACTGTTTGGGGGGACTTTATTTCAATGGACAGAATTGTTGGTGCTTTGTGCTACCATGAATGCGCATATTTACGACGGCGTATTGGGGCCAATGTAAAAATAAAAAATCTGTCAATTAGCCTAATTGACAGATTTAATCTGTCAAGTAGACTAATTGACAGATTTAATCTGTCCATTATACTAATTGACAGATTTCTAATTGACAGATTTAATCTGTCAATTATACTAATTGACAGATTTAATCTGTCAATTAGACTAATTGACAGATTAAATCTGTCAACTAGACTAATTGACAGTTTAAATCTGTCAATTAGTATAATTGACAGATTTCTAATTGACAGATTTAATCTGTCAATTAGACTAATTGACAGATTAAATCTGTCAATTAGTATAATTGACAGATTAAATCTGTCAATTAGTCTACTTGACAGATTAAATCTGTCAATTAGGCTAATTGACAGATTTTTTATTTTTACATTGGCCCCAATACGCCGTCGTAAATATGCGCATTCATGGTAGCACAAAGCACCAACAATTCTGTCCATTGAAATCAAAAGTCCCCCCAAACAGTCACTGTACAACCTGAACTGAACTGAACGGATGAACTTCCTGAACCGATCTGCCATTTTCTGGGTACTGGAGGATGAGTCCATACCAAAACACGCCGACTATCGGAAAACCGTCCTAATCTCGAATCATCTGTGAACAACACAGATTTCCATTGATCATTCCAATTAATGTGCTCATTGATCTTTTCATAAAATTACATGAGCATTTTCGTATATTATTTATTTATTTCTTGTCATGCGATCCTCACAATATTTCACCTACGTCTTTATGTCTTTATGTTTATATTCTTTTACTTCTTTCAAATTATGCCCCATACCGAACTTGTCCGTCGCATTTGGACGCGCCACTCTCGCTTCCCCTTCCTATTCTCTAGTTATCGTGGCAACGGCCGGATGGCCAAACAGAATCAAATTTGACCTCGACTTCTTCATCAGTGAGTCGAACCTAATCGTTTGAGACCGTTTTCGGCAAAAATTCGAACATTACAGATATTTGAGCTGTAACTAAACTTAATCAAAACTAATTGAATGTCATAGCCTACTAGATAAATTTAAGCTAGAAAATGATTGCAGTCTATACGCCTTACGCTACGTACCTTAATAAATTATTTTATTTCTCGAAAACCGTGAATATTAGCAAGAAATTACGAATGACCTGAAGAATGAATCGCTATCTAGAATTAATCTTTAAATGGCGCAATATCAATAAGGAATACATTTTCCTATAATATCAGCATATAATGTTTACTTCATGTCTGACTGCATCTTTAGGGGTCTGCATCTAAGCAGGGGCTGCACAAAAATATACAGAGTGGGCCATGGTCGATGGTACCTTGGACTTTTACTGAGAATGGGACGTACGATATTATTGAAAATTCAGTTTCTTGGCTAGGAACTACTGCTCTATCGATCCAGAATATTTATAGCGTTACGGTGCTAATTTGCCCATTCCAATCGAAGTGGCATAATTATGACTTTGAGTTAGTGTAATCCTTCTCCAAACACGTCGAGAATGTGGATTAAGGTCTCGAAGTTTTCGACGAATTGTTTAAATCGAAACCAAAACACTATTAGCGTTCAATAGGTGCTGTTGCATGATACAACAAGTACTCAAAGGCTCTCTATGGGTAGGCAGTCAGAAATCGATCTTGTGCAGGAGTTGTAGATCTTGGGCGTCCACTTTTCAGTCTTTCAGTAACGATTCCAGTTTATCCATATTGATGGACGAGCCAAGAAACTACGCTTACGCTAACTTGAAAGAAATTCGCAACTTCTCTCTGATTACGTCCCGCCTCGATCTTACCAATTTTCCTATTGGCTTCATCCGCACTGAGTTTACGTCTAGACATTATTGCAAAACAAATTTTCACATTTTGGATCAAAATTTATTAAACAACGTAAAACAATAAATTACTGATCCAAATTTCTCAGAAACGCAAACGACAAGAGCTGGCCTGAAACTGAAGAAGTTATCAAACGAGGATTGAAAACACCATGCAGATATAACAGAGTAAACAGTTGATTTCTCATGAATGAACATTTGGTGGACATAAATCGGCAACTTTTGAGAAACGGAAACGAAATTTCTGAGCTTCCTCAACTTTTGTGGAGCAGCATATATTTCTTTATCTCAATATCCGATGGTGGCCCCACCCTCCTTTAGATGTAGGTTCAGTGATGTTCCCCTGAAGATGGATTCGATTAAATACCGCTGTGACTCATTATGAGTACGGATTTTCATTAATGTAGCATGAATGTAGTTTCCTATAGGGGGTCCTTCGCAAATTAGTTTTTAAATTGGAAACCTTCCAGTGCCAACTGATGTTATAGTTGACAGCTGATTTTTTTCCCAACCTGTCATTTTGCGTCAGTAAATCCATGTTAAATGCTGCGTTCGGAATAATAAAATGACAGCCATGCAAGTAGAGGCAGATTTGGAATAACGTCATTACTGAAATGAACGGGGAAAATGAATTTAACGAACGCTCGTCAATTGTCAATATTAATTGATATTAAATTTGGAAATCGAATAATCTCGTCAAATCCACATTTTCTTCTATTTCGGATTATGTGTAGTTATTCTGTGTACAAGTGTTAGTTGTGAAATAGATATGGACGATGCCATTCTATCTGTGATTTTTGGCGCTCTGTTCAGGTAAACAGAGTACCTATAAATTCTTCCAAATTTCTGTAATTTTCGAATATTGGGCCGACAATGGTCTCAAACGATCAGTTTCGACTCACCCATGAAGAATCCGAGGTCAAAATAACTCCGAAACCGTTAGACCGATTATGCCCAATAACCAACTCAACTGTCCCATTCGGATACGCAACTATCCTGAAAATTACAAGTCGCTATCTTTTTCCGTTCGGAAGTTATCGTGGCAACGGTCACCCATCCAGCTACTCACCCAAGGATGCTGATATCTGTAACAAAATGAATCCGATCGTATTCAAACATAGAACTTGGCTGTCAAGTTAGGTTTTGAAGTCTCTCACAAAGCGATTTCAGACGGGTAGTTTATGATATATGAAATTTTTTGCAATGATTTTCGATATATTTTAAAATTTTGGTGATAGATGGTGAAGATTTCTGTGAAATTTGGGTGACGGCATTCTACAACTAGTAACCATGATTGATTTGGATCAGATTCGTATTTTTTGAGTTGTTGGAGAAATAACAACCTAATTTCTGATAGGTATAAATCCGAAACTGTTTGGCCGATTATGCCTATTAAGAAACACAAATGTCGCATTCGGATGCGCAAACTACCCTAAAAATTGCAAGTTGATATATCTTTCCCTTTTCAAGTTATCGTGAGATAAATAATATTTTTTGATAATTTTGTTAAAATTTTCTGGTATTACTCTATGTCTTTATGTCGGTATTCTACAACTAGTCACTAATATTCAATTTGATTGGGACATTGAAATAAAATTAGTACTCGGAAATTGATGGGCAAATTAGGCCCATTAGGTACCGAATTTTTTCGTCGCATTTTGACGCGCTACCTACCCTGCAAATTTCAAGTCGATTTCTATCCCTGTTCTCCGGGCAATGGCTGGATAGCCGAACATAATCAAATTGGATCTCGAATTCATCATCAGTTTATCGAACCTAATCGTTTGAGACCATTATCAGCAAAAATTCGAACATTAGAGACATTTGAGCAGTAACTGAACTAAACTCAATGAAAGCTATTTGGATGTTATAGCCTACTAAACTAAACAAATGTTTGAAAATAGTTTCAGTCAATACGACTCACGCTACGTACCTCAATAAATTATGTTATAATATGGAATTTTTTTTTTTTGAGAAACAAAGTTTAGGGGTGGCTATTTATACCCCTTGGGGTCGAACACCATCAAGAATATTTTTGAGTGGTTTCTCGTTCGCATATAATGTTTACTGAATTTCTGACTCCATCTTTAGGGGACTGTATCTAAGCATGGGCTGCGCGAAAAATACACCAGGTAGGCCACGGTCGATGGTACCCTGGACTTTTACGGAGAACGGGACGTATGATTTTATTGAAAATTTGGTCTCTTGGCTACGAACCACTGCTCTATCGAACTATAATATTTTTAGCGCTACGTTGTTGCCGCTTATATCAAAAAGTACTAACAACTTTGATATTTCAAATGGAACACCCTATACATTATTATTTTTCTGGATGCGACGTAACCTTTTGATAAATTCTGTATCAACAGCCTCCTCCATATCTCAAGACCTCTTGATAAATTCTGTATCAACAGCCTCCTCCATATCTCAAGTGGTTTTCGAGTAATTAATTGATTTACTTCCCTTTTTGTGCAAAACATAGCTTCACCTCAACATTCATCACTTCGTTACTTGAAATCCTAGAAAAACCGAAATTTCGGGTATACATTACCAATATCCCGTGTATCAATTACGTATAATAACATACGTCCCTTATCTTACAGGGTTGTTCAAAATCCGAGACATTTCCGAGACTTATTTCCATTTTCAAATGGAATGACCTGTACATCATAAGATGTATTGAAAGAGAATTAATTTTCCGATCAAACGATATTACATGTTCTTCTACCTAAATTCTAAGATGTTCTAATCAGTAAAACTAATTGCGGGATGAATAATGCCGAAACTTATAACTTCAAAAGTGCAGGATAAGATATAGGCCTAACAAGAACTTATACTAAGGATTAAACATTATGCATATTCTTACTACAATTTGATCGCAATGACCCTGAAGAATGAACAATTTCATCAAAACTTCATTTGTATAATTATTGCCTTCCAGTTGAATTATTTTTCAATAAAAACCCCGTTTATAAATTCAACAACATTTTACAATGTCTCGGTATATATCGGGAACGCCTCGGATTTTGAACATTCCTATCTGGGTAATCCATCCATACCCAAAATTTTGGCTTTCTAGGATTCCAAGTAACGAAGTCATGAATGTTGAATTAAAACTGTTTTGCACAAAAAAGGAAGTAAATAACTAGAAAACTGCTTGAGATAGGGATGAGGAAGTTCATACAGAATCAATCAGTAGACTACGTCGAACCAAATAAAGCAATAATATATAGGATCTTCCATATGAAATATGGAGGTTGTTAGTACTTTTTGATATAAGCAGCCCAGAAACCAAATCGTACGTCCTGTTCTCCATAAAAGTCCAGGGTACCATCGACCGTGGCCCACCCTGTATATAAAAAAACCACCCTATTTTTTTACAAGGAATCACCTCTTAAATTTTCTCGCCACTCTTCATTTATACTCTGTATATTATATGGACGTCGTTAAGCAAAATCGTCCGACCCACAAATTGTCAAAATTGAGATTATATAGGATGTATGTTGTATGTTGTAAAATCAACTTTTTGACTATTTGCAGAAAACGTCCCAATGAAATCCCTGCTCAGTTCGAATTATGTTAGCTGTAATGCTAAGTCACATATGAGCTAACTTGGATTTGCATTTGTGTTAAACGTTAAAGTAACTTGAATGGCATCTATGAAAAATATACGTTGGCTAATAATTAATTGTTGAACAGGGTTGGATCAATTGTACCAATAAAATTAAATAAAAAATTAACTTTAACAAATCATATCTCCGAAAGTATAGGTTTCTCAGAATTGGGAATGATATCAATGGATTATTATGATAGAACTGCATCATAAAGGAAATTAAATTCATATAGTGGTTTATTTATCAAGATCAAATGAGCAATCTTCAATGCTTTAATGCTTCAAACATTATTATTTGAAGAAAATTAACAGTCTGCAACGCTTCAATGCTTAAATGCTTCAAGAATTTTCATTGAAAAAACAACAGTCCCAAAAATTATTAAGCCGAAACCACCAGACCGTGGTAACTTGAAATTTGTATTGTAAAAAAAATATATTTTTTTCGTAACTCCGAAACCATCTGGCCCATTTTGCCCAATAACGAAATTAACTAAGATATTCATGTCCTAATCCTACCCTGAAAATTTCAATTGTGTAGATCATTCCGTTCGCGAGTTATAGTGGTTACGGCCAGCCAGACGGCCGGACAAAATCGATTTTGACCACGGATCAGTGAGTCGAACCAAATCGTTGAAGACCATTTTCAACCAAAAATTCGAAAATTACAGACATTTGGCAGATTGATAAGCACTCTTTTCTGAGGAACAAGAGCGCCAAAAATAGTTTATATACTCATATACTTCAAGTTGAAACTCCTCAAAAGTAAAATGTGTGGGTTGGATTCTTTCTTAAAAGGTTTTTTTCTGGGTTTTCTCTCCCAAACTCTGAAAAATATCTATAAAATAAGAACAAAAAAACAAAATGATCTTAGATCTTTACTAACGAAGGCAAAACCCATAAATGAAAAACAAAAATAAAAAAACTGTGTGTATATTATTTCTTGTATTTGTGGTAAATCATACACAGGAGAAACAAAAATAAAAAAACTGTGTATATATAATATTCCTTGTATTTGTGGTAGAAGTAGAAGTAAGAAAGTCAGAGCATAAGAATAACTTGAGAAGTAGAGACATACAGAAATCAAAAATAGCAGAACATGTATGTACGATCCAAGGAAATCACATGATGGATTGGAGTAATACAAAGATTCTAGTGACAGAACCTGATTACATTAAAAGGAAACTTAAGGAGTCAACTTGTATTTTATTGAACAGAAAATGCCATTTTGCAAATTGCTCAATTTGTATTGACCATATTTGGCTGAATTTATTGAAAAAGGAGTTGAAACTTGGAAATTTCTATGCAAAGTAAAACTATGTTAGCTATGATTTTCAAATACTGTTAATGTGACAATTCTCGAATTTCACAATAACTATTAACAAAATAATTCTAAAGATGTTCGTTGAGCGTCTGACGAAGGAGTCTGATATAGACTCTGAAACGCTACGATATAGTTGTTTCTTCGTTGATGTTGTTTCGTTGTTGTTTGTTAGGCAACATTGTTCAATTGATTGCTTCTGACAAATATCTTGTGTTTCTTACGCAGAAGCACATCACAAAAAAATTAATTTTTATTTTATAGATATTTTTCAGAGTTTGGGAGAGAAAACCCAGAAAGAAACATTTTAATAATGAATACCTCCCTAAGTATCCTTTAATGATTACTTGGATTCTTTCTACTTAACTACGTCCTTATGTAATGATTACAACCAGTCTATTCAGTTCAGTTTTCGAGCTTTCTCGACATATTTGAAAAATAGAGTAAATCAATACTGACACTGACAAGCGCAACAAAAACTGTTGCGAAGAGACGATTTCACTGCCTCTCCTTCCGCTTGCCAGAGATGAAGATAAGCCTTTTACTCCTCGGATTTTTCACTTGGTCGTAATACGTCATCGCTGTCGTCTCGATGTGACGACCGACTTCAGTGAAAGGCACCACTCTGGTTCCGATCAGTTCTTGTCAGGCTGAATATCCTTCTGTCGATCGGTCCGTACTTTATTGCCGCAGCTTTCGATTTCTTCGCTATTCGCAGAGGCGAAACGGAGAAATTGCTTTTAATTTCAGGCTTTTATTGGAGACGCCGCCGTCTGTAGCGGGAGGAATTTGAAGAATTATGGGAGCGGAGGAGAAACAATCACTTTGAAGGGTTGCTGATGAATTCTCGATAAGGGGAGGGTGGGGAGTTCGAGGGTTTGATTGCAAGAGGCGTGATACGAATGGAGGCAATCGTTCGTTTTCTACTCGAGCATAATTCTGTCGCCATGTACTATAAAAGTGACGACATTCGCTTCGAGTTTACACCGTAAATAAGATTTTTTATTTATTTCCAGGCTTGCTTACAACATATTTTGGGGCTACATAAGGATATGGTATTCATTCCTTGTACATAAAATTTATTTTTCAAACGAAACTTCGAATAGATATTTCATGAATATTGTGATAACGATGAGGCAAAAATGAATTTAAGGAATGGTATTTTTCTGGGTTTTCTCTCCCAAACTCTGAAATATATATATATATATATATAAGGATGCATGTGTAGGAAGGAAAAGAGAAAAAATTGTTTTGTGGTACCTTATTTCATTGTATTTGATGTTTGTATAAAATTTTTAGTGACCCTGAAGATGGAAAAAAGTATTTCCGAAAGCTTGGTCAATGAATAAAGAGTAAGCAAGATCCTTGAATATCAGTCGATATCCCTGAACCAATTTCATATTAAATAGCAAGTACGACTGTGAATGCAAAAAAAAATATATATATATATATATACCTATCTATATATTGAATAAAAAAAAATTATTATTTTGTGAATTGCTTCTGCGTAAGAAACACAAGATATTTATCAGAAGCAATAAATCAAACAATGTTGCCTAATAAACAATAACGACTATGACCTATAACTAGATCATTTTGAAAACTTTATTTAAAACCCGTAACCGGTACGAAGCAAGTTCTGGGTCATTAACGGTACCGAGTGGTCTGACAGACACTACCTACTCATTTTTTGGAGATTCTTTTCAATTGTTCTGAAATTTTTTCGACTAGAATGAAGGCTGATCATCTTTTTGTAGTGTTTGAAAGATTAAACATAAAAAATGGGTTCAAGCCCTGTGGACAGGAGCTTTCTGGCGCTCTAGTTCAAACAGACAAATTATATCTCCGAAAGTATTGGTTTCTCAGAGTTGGGAATTATATCAATGTATTCATATGATAAAACTGCATCATAAAGGACATTCAATTCAAATAATAGTTTATTTATCAAGATTAAATGAGGAATCATGAGAATGAGAACTGCACCATGGAAGAAATCAAATTAAATCTGGGCAATTTTGCCCTTTAACGAACTTAACCGAGATATTCATCTCCCTAACCTACTCTGAAAATTTCAACTACGTAGCTCATTCCGTTCGAAAGTTATTGTAGAAAAACTTTTTTAAAATTTTCAAAATTTTTTTTTTGACACTTTGCGGTAATCTGGTCAATACAAAACTTGACATGCGTATAAAGGTCATGATTCTACAAATTTATGCTAAATTTCAGATAGATCGAGTGATCGGTTTCGGAAATATTCATAAAAAATATTTTTACTAATATCGCAATTGCAAATTTCAATCCGCTAACTATTTTCGTTCGAGAGTTATCGTGCCTACGGCCAGCCGGCCAGCCGGACAGAATCGATTTCGACCTCGGATTCTTGATCAGTGAGTCGAACCAAATCGTTTGAGACCATTTTCAGCCAAAAATTACAAAATTACAGACACTTGGGCAAATTGATAAGCACTCTGTTCCGAGGAACTAGAACGCCAAAAAAACAAGTTTCGTATAACCATTGCCCAACACAGGTTTAAAGTACCTACAAATAGTAGATATTCCATAAAACATGTATGAAAGAAGAGAAGTAATAATGAAAAATTACCTTGTAATCGATCAAATTTTTCCTGATCTACGTTCACTTAATTTTCTCCTCTCTCGAACTACAGAATTATGCTTTCAATATTTACGTAATATTTTCAAACATTTTTGGGTGAGGTCCCCGTTGCATTGCTAAAATACGAGTATTTCAACCCCAATATTTTTGAGGTTATAATATTCCCTTCCGTCAGTCCCGTCATAAATTGAGAGAACTGAGCATTCTATGTCTATGGATGAAAAGCAGTCTCACTACTCTCAGATCTCTTACTTCATGTTCCGTTCCGAAATGTAAGACTTGTCTGAGAAAAACTAATTTCGGTGCAAACAACTGAGATTTTTCTCATTACGCTCACAATTCTTCGATTGATTAGATAAGGTCATGTCTCAGGAAAATAAGTTGACATTATGACAATTCATACATAGAATAATTATATCATTCTGTGACAACGTAGAAATACGATTTATTATTGAAATTTTGAAAAATCATATCTCCGAAAGTATTAGCTTGTTAGAGTTAAAAATGATATCATTGGATTTTTATGGTAAAACTGCTTATTGGAAAAAATTTAATTTGGAATTTGTTTTGTAAAAAAAATTTCTCATTCCGTTCGAGAGTTGTCGTGCCTACGGCCGGCCGGACAGAATGAATTTCGATCACGGATTCTTGATCAGTGAGTTGAACCATATCGTTTAAGACCATTTTCATCGAAAAATTTGAAAATTACAGACATTTGGGCAAATTGATAAGCAATCAGTTCCGAGGAACTAGAGCGCCAAAAAACACTGCTTACGAAAATGTGAACTAGGTTTATTAAAAAAAAAAATTAAAACCTACCAGCTTTGATATTGAACAAAAACAAATACACTCCTCATATCTCCTTCATAAATTTTATTTTGATAATATAAACATATTTGTACTCCTTTGAACGAAAAGGATTGGACTTTTTTTCAAGTTTTAAAAGAAAATAACGACGTTCAATTCAGACCATATTTTCATTCCTTACATAGTTCAAAAGTACAATCCAAACATACTGGGTTTTGACACATGAGACATAAGTACTGGGTTTTTGATGGCTATTGTCACTTTCTTCTTCTTCACTAGTAATATTGTCCAGTTGGAGGACCTCATTAGTACAATTTGAATTATTTTATGCAATCCCAAGTTCTGAATCACTTGAATGGGAACTCTCAACTATCACAATTGTCAATATCGATCATATCACTGCTTGTTTTATTACACCATTGTGATTAAACACTTTGCATAGCTCGGATCTCCTATTCGTACACGTTTAGAGGGTCCAGGCTGAGGATCCATGATTTATGGTGATTCTCAAAACAAACACGTGAAAGGTACGAAGTGGTCTGTCAGACTTCACTGTGAAATAACTTCGTCAGGAAAGTGGTGGAAGGGGTGATATTGTAAGGAACGACTGAAATACGATCAATTTGAAGGTACATTGAGCGGCAACGCTCTCCTTGAAAAGGTGAGAAGTATATACATTTTGATACGCTGATGTTGTATCTGTCAGACCCCACTGTACCGGTTACGGGTTAAAATTATTACATATCAGAGATATCACTGAAATTCTGCCTAACCCTTCAAACCCTGATTTCAAACAAAATTTCTATACTCAAACTCGAGCGAATCCATATTATTGGAGAAATTGGCAGAATATCGCTTCATCACTTCATTACAATCGACCAACAAAGTTGTCGACAGTTTTTGATGTGAACATACGGTTGTGCCAAGAGAAACTATGAATTAGAATTCACATTCTGTTCCATTAGAAACACAGTTTTGGGTGTCCGATGGCAGTACTTTGAGTCCTGTCCAAGCGAATTCCTTCAGGTTATAAATTATAACAGTTGGCTGGGTGGATGAGACTTTGATAATTTTGAAGAATTTCGACTAACTTTTTCAGTTTATCGTGGAACAGCAGATAGAGCAGTACCTCTCTTAGACATTTGGGTTTTTTAGATATATGAATGAGAGCTTAAAATTATTCTGGTACAGAAAACCATCTAGCTCAGGAGGGTACATCAATGATGTATACCAGCATATGGCACAAATGTGGTTCTGCGCAGGAAAAGACGTAATCATTAAAGGATACTGTGGTAGATATATTCTTTATTAAATAGTTTTTCTCTGGGTTTTCTCTCCCAAATATCTATTAAATAAAAATTTAATATTTTATGAATTGCTTCTGCGTAAGAAACACAAGATATTTGTCAGAAGCAACAACTACTCGAACCATGTTGCCTAACAAACAATAACGAAACAAAATCAACGATGAAACAACTATTTTGTAACATTTCGCAGTCTAGATCAGACTCCTTCGTCCGACACTTAACTAAAATTTTCAGAATAATTCTTTGTTGATTTAGCTATTCCGAAATTCCAGAATTTCAGAATAACTGATTGGATCAAATTCAAATCTAGAAAATTGCTGTAAAATAAGGATTTGAAGGCTCTCGCAGAATTTCAACGATATCCGAGCAATAGCTTCTGAGATACAGAATTTAATTTTCCACTCTTGCGATGGGACTGCAACCCTAAGACACTGCGATGGATGTACGACATGATTGTGAGACCCATAATCACGTATGGGGCAGAGATCTAGTACACAGAAACAAGCCAGAATAGCACGAGGAAAACCCTCGACAAAGTACAAAGACTGGAATGTGCGTGTATAATTAGAGCTATGAGAACATTTCCTACCTGGGCACATGAGATTATCACAAATCTCACACCACTTCATCTAGTGATAGACAAAATGGCCCATGAAGCCATTCTCAGAATATCTAGGAAAGGAACAGGTAATGAGAGTATTAAAAACCAGAAAGCCTGGTTCATTCTTACTAGGTACATTTCATCAGCCAATCTTCCTAGTGACGAAATGATTAAGAAAGTTAGCATCGAAAAGAACTTCACTACGATGCTCGATAGGAAAGAAGAACCGGACACAGAATCCCCCACCCAAGTTCTTAAAAGAAATGCCATTAAATGGTACACAGATAGTTCAAAAACCACTACAGGAGCTGACGCTGGAGTATATGGGCCAACCACCAAAAGCTCACATTCACAAGGCCCCTAACCGAGCGTCTATCAAGTAGAAGTACTTGCAATCGAAACTATTAGAAATGTGATATAGCAATCCACTCTGACAGTCAAACTGCAATTAAAGATCTGAGCTCCCATGCTATCGAATCCAAGCTAATAAGTATGGGATTACCGAAGAAAACTCAATGAAGTAGGCAAGAACAACAGGGTCTCCTTGGTCGGGGTTCCTGGTCACGGAGGAATTAAAGGAAATGAGGAGGCCAACACACTTGCCAAGAAAGGAGCACAAACCCCGTTTATTTGCCCGAAACCCTACTGTGGGGTTGGTAGAAACACCTACAAAAGTGAATTTCGGATGAAAGAAGAAACTGAAAGGGGTATTTTCTGGAGATCTCTCCCAGGAATGTAACAGTCCAAAACATTCCTCCGAAACTTTGACACTGTCAGATCCAAAAAATATATGGACCTGAGTAAGAACACGCTGCACCTCCTCACTGGTTTCCTCACAGGGCACTGCGGCCTCAGGAAGCATATGATGAGATTAGGGCTAGCAGAAAGTGAAGAGTGAAGAGGATGAAACTCCTGATTACCTGATTACGGAATGCCTTGCCATATCAAACCTACGCAAGAAATGCTTCAGGCAGGAAATCAGCAGGAGCGAAGACGTAGCTTCCTTGAAGCCTTCCCAGATACTAGATTTCACTAGAAATTTAGCACTTGAAGACGAGCTGTAGATTGTGATGGCATCGACAGCTATGACGGGGGGCACAATAGACCTTAAGGTGGCAATGCCACGTTACCCACTACAATAATATAGAATATTATATACTATAGTGATCCTCTCAAAATTCCTTAAAAGCGTCGGTATTGTTGCGAGTATGTTCTGGGGAACATGTTCTGGGGAACATCGCGCAACATGTTCTGGGGAACATCATTTTGCCCAAATGTCTGTAACTTTCGATTTTTTTTTACGAAAATGGTCTCAAACGATTTGGTTCGACTCCCCAATGAAGAATTCGAGGTCAAATTTGATTCTGTCCGGCCGTTGCCACGATAACTTGAGAACGAAAAGAGCTAGCGACTTGAATTTTCAGAATAGGTGGCGCATCCCAATACGACGGACAAGTTCGTTAATGGGCATAATCGGCCCAATGGTTTCCGAGTAACAATATAAACCGATCGAATTGGAACTTGGTGAGTAGTTGTAGAATATGAACCTAAGCACGTTTGTGAAATTTTGTGATAATCGTGACGCTAGAAATATTTCAAAAAATTATTAAAAAATATTTTTGTTGTCACGATAACCTGAGAACGGAAAGAGATAGGGGCTTGAAGTTTTCAGGTTAGGTTGTGCATCTGAACGCGACATTTGAGTTTGTTTATAAGCATAATCGACCAAACGGTTTTAGAGTTATAGCCATCTGAAATTTGGTTGTATTTTTCTCCTCATTAACTCGAAGAATACTGAACCGATTGAATTGAAACATGGTTAATAGTTGTAGAATGCCAGCGCGAAAATTCCTACAAAATTTCGTGAGGATAGTATTTGTAGAAAATTTTTGAGAAATCTTGGAAAATTAAAAAAAAAATTCTATATATCAGTAACTATTCATCTGAAATTGCTGAAATTTTGCAAGAGCCTTTAGAACCTAACTCTAAGTTTTAAGTTTTAAAACGATCGGTTAAATATTGTTGGAGATTCGAGCAGCCTTGTGTGAGTTCAGTAGATGGGTGACCGTTGCCTCGATAACTTTCGAACGAAAGGAGATAAGGACTTGCAATTGTGAGGGTAGGTTGCGTATCCGAATGGGAGAGTTAAGTTCATTTTTGGGCATAATCGGTTTAACGGTTTCCGAGTTATACCCACCTGGAATATTATTTCCTCGATAACTCAAAAAATAAAGATTCGATCGAATTGAAGCTTGGTGACTAGTAGTAGAAAATTAACATAAAGACGTGTTTAAAATTTTGCAAGATCCGTACCCCTAGAAAATTTTTAAAAAATGACGAAAAAAAATTTGCACACTTAATTCGAATTTACCATGGTGAATTCGAATCAAGATGGACACTCTTACAGGAGAATGGACAACATAATTTGCCATGGTAAATTCGATTAAGGGTGTTCAATGCAGGAGAGGAAAATAGAACATACGTGCAAAAGCTCATGACTTCACGTCAGTGCTTGAACCAATATTTGAAGTAACTACCGCGCATTAATTTGATCAGATCAGTATTTTTTTAGTTATTGGAAAAACAAAATTTCAGGTGTTCATATCTCTGAAACTACTTGGTGGATTTTGCCTATTGCCGAAACCTGGCGCATTTGGACTCCAAACATATTCTTAAAATGTCCACTCTCTAACTCATTCTTCATCAGTGAGTCGAAACTAATCTTTTTAGATTATACTCGGCCAAAAATTCTAAAATTACAGACATTTGTTCGAACCAATAGATACTCTATTCACCTGAACAAGGCGGCAAAATTTATCATTACACTAACGAGCGCGCTAAAGCTTCGGATCCGAAGTGAGTGCTTTTATAAATGTTTTCAGATCTAATTCTTCTCATAACATATGAAGATCAATAAACCCAATTTAATTGTTACTGTACCAAAAGTATTAATAATTATATGAGCGTATGGGTGAAAAATATGGTTCGAATAATGACCAAGTCCAATATGCGAATGATTGTTTGATAATTCTGATCATTATACGGAAAATAAAGCAACGAATTTTGGATTCAATGTCATCTTTTGTTTGTGGTTTCTCGGCGCACTTTAGCCACGTATCCCAAATAAACTAACACAAAAGTGCTATAATATTGTTCGATGCTGGATGCCAATTTACACCCATCATTATACAAAATTATGCTCTCATCGAATATTTCCACCAACAATTACTGTGGCGCGCATTGTGTCGGTTTGTTACGCAGTCTTGATTGAAACCAAACCTATTATATTCAATCAAAGAACTAAACGTCAGTTACCATAGATAAATAGCAGTATTCTCTATCGACTTTTACGTTCTGGTCATCATCATCTTCGAACGGATTCAGGCTAATAATTCCATTACATCATATATCACAGTGAATTTTTGTTGATGGAACGGTGTTTAATAGTGGCTTGATGATTTCATGGAGGCGAGGCTTAAGCGGTGTTGACGTTGTCATTCATCAAATATTCAGCCATATGGGTCTGGCTTTCAGTGAACAAATATAATACTTGATCTTACAATAATTTTGATGATATTTGTAAAATATAAATAAATAATGAAAAAAAAGTCTTAAAAGTGGGAAAGTCCTGTGGACAGCATCGTTGGCGAGCTGACCGAATTCATAGCCAGAGCTGTCACTCATCCAGGTACTGAACTTGCCTAAAGCTGCTCAGCTCCAGAAAAAATATAATATCTTCCCATTATTTCCAGTGATATAAATCCAATCTAGTTTAAATCTAGAACTTCAAATAAGCAGAAATATTAAATATAGAGGTGCAGTTTTGGCGCTCTAGTTCCTCGGAAGTGGTTGCTTATCAATTTGCCCAAATGTCTGTAATTTTCGAATATTCGATGAAAATGGTCAAGCGATTTGGTTTGACTCACTGATCAAGAATCCGTGGTCGAAATTCATTCTGTCCGGCCGGTCAAGCTGGCCGTAGGCACGATTACTCTCCAACGGAATGAGCTAGACAGTTGAAATTTTCAGAGTAGGTTCGGCTAAGTTCGTTATTGGGCGGAATCGGACAGATGGTTTCGGAGTTTTTTTTTACATAACAAATTCCGAATTAACTTTTTTTCAATATGCAGTTTTACCATAAGCATCCATTGATATCATTTTTAACTCTAACAAGCTAATACTTTCAGAGACATGATTTTTCAAAATTTCAATATAAATCGTATTTCTATGTTTTCACAGAATGATATAATTATTCTGTGGATATTCTATGAATTGTTATAATGTCAACTTATTTTCCTGAGACATGACGTTGTCTAATTAATTCATTCCAGCAATCGTAGAAATATGAGAATTATAATATAATATCATACTTTTTGTTGGTTGATATTTTCATGCCGATGGTCAATCCATATGAAGATGGGAATGGTAATGGTAAGTTGATAATATTGAGTTCAGAATATCTCCACTTAAAACAAAACTGGAATATTGGTGTATCGGAGTGGATTTGAGGGAAGATATATATTATCGTTTATCATAGAATTGAGGAATGAATATCTCGGATGAGTTCGCTGTTGGGTAGAATTCGTCTATTGGTTTTGGATTGATAATTTTTGGCACTCTTGTTGAATTTAAATTCTTCTATGATGTTTGAATTCAATTTCTGCTAAGATGAAGTTCTTCCATAAGAATCCATTGATATAATTCCCAACTCTGAGAAACCAATACTGTCGGAGATATAATTGGTCTGTTTTTAACTCCAACAAGCTTATACTTTCGGAGATATGATTTTTCGAAATTTCAATAATGAATCGTACTTCTATGTTTTCACAGAATGCTATAATTATTCTATCTAAGGTTTATTATATGCTCTGTGTTCATACTCGTACATGTCATCCTGTTCTATAACAGAGAGTCAGATTCATTTCAGCTATTTTGATTTGATTTCTTCCATGGTGCAGTTCTCATTCTCAGATTGCTCATTTAATCTTGATAAATAAACTATTATTTGAATTGAATTTCCTTTATGATGCAGTTCTTTCATAAGAATACAATGACATAATTCTCAACGCTGAGAAACCAATACGGAGTTATAATTTGTTTGTTTGAACTAGAGCGCCAGAAAACTCCTGTCCACAGGGTTTGAACCAATTTTTATCTTTATAATCGATTTTTTTATTAATAAAACATCTCCATTAAAAACATATATTTTTTTTTAAACTATTAATGATAATTAATATTAACACCCATATTGTAGTCATGTTTTATGTCATATGTTACTTAAGTAAAGCAATTCTGCTATTTATCTCTATGTCACAATTCTTACCCTTAGACGGAGGTTACACAGTTAATCTGGTTAATCAGTCTCGAATATCATCAATCATGGATTGACGGGAAACTGATGGATTGATGCCATATTAATACATATTAATGTGCTTCGTCATTTCATCAATCCCCATCAGTCTCATGGTGATCAAGATCACGGACTGAACTGATGCGAGATCGACCGTGGGCAATTTTACATGTACCTCCGTCTTAGACGGAGGTACATGTAAAATTGTTAACTCAATGGTACATAGACAATCTGAGATTTCTGATCCAGCAGGTATGTTTTATATCAACGCCTAGGCATCAAGTTACGAAGTTGGACAAGGGTAAGACTTACCAAGTTTATGTGTAAGATATACAGTTCAATATTTACAAGAGTTATTTTTGTCATCCACAAGTGTTGTTTGCGCTAGTACATCATTGTTCACGCAGGAAAATAAATTTAACTACCTGGGTTGCGTTTGAATATTGATTACACCGAGTAGAGTACAGTTTTGGGAGATTTGATGAATTTACTCTGGAGGTGACTATTTCCATTTGGTTTCCATTTAGAGTTTGAGTGAAAGAAGGTGCCAATATTGGAATAGATTATGTTGGTATTAAGGAAGAACGTAATATTATTATTGTTTTTTTCACATATATGTAACTCTGATAATGAATATTATTACAGTATTAAAACTATTAATATACCTCAACTAGAGTACTCGCAGAACATGAAATATACTCTTCATAAATCAATGAGACAAAGATAAGATATTTTCCGTCGCGTGGGCCATGAGATATGTCAATTTTGAGTGGATCAAAATAAACCTAGCTATTTTGTAGAGTTACGAGAGTTAACTCGGACTCAAATATTCTGACATTTTTGAACGACTGACAGAGTAAAATATACACATCTTTTCGGTATTCGAACGCAATTTGGTAAATAATACCCTACGGAGTTAATATTCGAACGCAACCCAGATCCCAGATCCAACCAAGTTGGCCCAATCAAAAATCATACTATATCGTTGTGCCAAGTAATAACAACATGAAATATAGAGACGATAGCATATTTTCATTTAAGAGGTAGGGTATCATGACTCTGCTAGGCCTTTTTTTGTTGGTAAGAAAACACATGCTGGAGTAAAACCATGTATTTTATTTATGCATCGCTCTTTAGAATAAAATTTCCCCCATTCAGATGCACAACCTACCCTTAAAATTGCAACTCCCTGTCCCTTTTCGTTCGAAAGTTATCGAGGCAACGGTCACCCATCCAGCTACTGAACTCACACAAGGTTGCTCGGATCTCCAACAATATAGTTCCGATCGTGTTCAAACTTGTAATTTGGCCATATAGTTGGGTTTGGAAGGGTCTTGCAAATTGTCTTGCGATGTCAGACGATTAGTTTCTCATACTCATTTGAAATTTTTTTTCAATGGTTTTCAATGATTTATTTCTTATTTTCTAGTGACACGATCCTCACGAAATTTCGCGACAATTTTCACGTTGGAATTCTACCTCTAATAACCATGCCTGGATTGGATCGGATTCGTATTTTTCGAGTTATTGAGGAAAATACAACCAAATTTCAGATGGGTATAACTCCAAAACCGTTCGGCCGATCATGCCTATTAACAAACTCAAATTTCACATTCAGGCGCACAACCTCACCTAAAAATTGCAAGTCGCTACTTCTTTCCGTCCTCAGGTTATCTTGACATAAATAATATTTTTTAATATTTTTTTTTTAAATTTGCTAGTTCTACGATTTTCACAAAAGTGCACAAACGTCTCTCGTCAGTATTCTACAACTAGCTACCAAATTTCAATTCGATCGGATCTGTATTGGTTGATGACAAAACTATTACTCGGAAACCGTTGTGTCCATTAACGAACGTGTCCGTCGTTTATGAATGGTCCACCTACCATGACAATTTCAAGGCGCCGTCTTTTCTCGTTCTCAACTTATCGGGGCAACGGCCGGAATGAAATTTGACATCGAATTCTTCATCAGGGAGTCGAAACTAATCGTTTTAGAACATATTCGGCAAAAAAAGTTCGAATGTTGATGATAACGCAATGTTCCCCAGAACATGTGCGCAAAGAAGGATGGTCGTTTTTTAAACCATGAAAAACCAAATATTTCCTATGTTGTTTGTATGCTGCACGGACAAGTTGTGACAGAGTTAGCATAATGTACTCGAAATTATGTTGGGTAGTGGTATGTCTCGCTTCAGGCTTGTCGGAGATGGATTCATTATCGACAGAGAATCCGTCAGAGTGTCAAGTGAACTGCATAATCTAGGTATATTAATTGTCTGTAATATCCATTTGAGTTGATTCGGAATTACAATCATTATTGAGAGATCCATTTTACTTTTTATTTAGGTAAGTTTTACGTGAATCTTATGTTTATGTATGCAAAAATAACCTTTGATAAATATACTAACTCACAAAGAAACTACAACACCCAGAAGGAGCTGTTTAAATTTTTAATTTTTCTTCGGTAAAAAATAGATAGTATAGCAAGGAGTAAATGATTAAAATTTTGAGGAAAAAATCGAGAAGGTTTTTTCAACATTTTTTATTACTTACATACCTAGTCGTTTTTTGCAATTTTTTTTTAATTTTACAATAAACCAGCTCTTCGAGGAGATCCAAAGTCGATGTTTAGTTGTTGTTAAATTAAGTGAATTTGAAAGATGTCGAATTATTGGTCTACGGTGGGCGGGGTTGTCATTTCAAGAAATCGCTAATCGTATGAACAGAAATCCAACTACTGTTATCAGATGTTGTTAAGCGTGGTTTGATAATGCCCAAAATCGAAGAAGAGTAGGCACCGGACGTCGAAGGGGCACAAATTAAGTTCAATATCGACGTCTAAAATGGCTATTAGAGACCGATTTGCCACAACTCGATCTTTAGCTGATGAGTGGTTAGGAGAACAAGGCCATCCTATAACTGTCCGAATGGTTTACCACTGGATAAGGTCTTTTGGAATGCAGCATTATCGACCCCATCTTGTGTTACCTCTGACGGTTGAGCATCGCCGGCAACGATTACAGTGGTACGAAGAACGTCAACATTGGAATGTGAAATGGCATCAGGACGTATTTTCTGATGAATCTCGATTCTCCTTGGGTGCACATGATGACCGAAGAAAGGTTAGACGACGTCGGGGAGACAGACGTGGACCTCTGTTTGATATTGAGCGTCATGTACACCGGACAAAAGGCGTTATGGTATGGGGTGCTATTGCACATGCAAGTAGATCACCTTTAGTCTTTATTCGAGGTTACATGACAGCGCTGCGTTACCTTCAAGAAATCGTGCAGCCATATTTTCTCCCTTACCTTAATCGGCTCGAGAATCCAATATTTCAGCAAGATAATGCTCGACCTCATGTTGCCAGAGTTAGTTTAAACTTTTTTGAAGCGACGCATGTGAATCTTTTGCCATGGTTGCCCAGATCCCCCGATCTTTCGCCCATAGAGCATATCTGGGACATCATGGGTAGAAGGCTTGGAAATTTACCCCAGCCCCCACGGACTGGCGGACTGGCGGATTTGATACATGAACTACAGGTAGCTTGGGATAGTATCCCTCAAGTAGTGTAGTGTAGGTGAGTATATAGATAATCGCGGTGGACAAACACATTATTAACAAATCTATTGAAATAAATTGTAAAACCTCTGTTTTTTTCTTCAAATTTCAATCATTTACTCCTTGCTATACTATCCTTGTTCTACAAAAAGAAAAAAAATTAAACAGCTCCTTCTGGGTGTTTCTTTGTCAGTCAGTATAATACTCATGTAATAACTTGTATTTTAGCTATAAACAACTTAATTAGTAATAAAATCTGGTCAACCCCAAATCCAGCGTTTTTGCGTCCAATTCGTTCCGGTATAAACTTGAATCTACATTATTCAATCATGACTTGCAAAATCAAGTTAACCAACACAGGTCGATGTTCTGTCCTCTTCAAAACCCCTACACCTCCGCCGAATCTGCATTTCCGCAATTTCAATTCCTCGTCCGCAACCTGTAGAACGACCCGCATTAAACCAAAACAGTATTCAGCTCGTTCCCGTCCGATCTGTAATCATCCTACACCTCCGTTCCCGGGCACGTGTTGGGCATATTTCTAGATCGCTATCTCGCAAGTTCCGAGATCTAAGATCTCGCTCTCGTTTCGCAATTGTGTAACTGTAAATGAAACGCGACTCTACGCTCAGATTCCGTCGTAAAAACTCGCCCTGCCGCCGCTGCCCGCCTTCAGGGCTATATTTTAATTCGCCGATTTCCAGGCGGATAGTGGCCAGAACGAGTCCTCGGCATGGGTTTCCTGGAGTCGAGATCGTGGAAATCGAGAGTGAGACCTCGGTTCGAGGAAAGAATGCGAGATTTACGCGGGATCCGGGAAGTTGTCGTTGGGTTTCTTTTCTTAGATGTAAGAATTTAAGTCGAACGTTGGGTGCTTTAGGTGATCCTCAAATCACAGTTAACTCAATATTATTCTGTTGAGGAAACGTGGAATATATTGAAAAGAACCCAATTAACAACCGGAATTAATAAAGAAACCTTTAAAAAGCAATTCAGTTTTATAAGCAGAATTGTTTTATAAGTTAGTTATAAACCTCTTAACAAATGGTTAAGTAATAGTTTTATAACATATTTCATAATTCTGCTGTACAGACGTTTTCTCGATAAATTTATAAAATATTTCGATTATCCACAACAGAATGAAGTTTATATAGCTTTAATATAATGAATTGATAGTTTGGAAGCACTAGTATGATACTTATGAAATATATTAGTCGCAAATCATTGGAGTTATAAGACAACTTTGCTGGTGGGGATAATTTACCATGGTGAATTCGATTAAGGGTGTCCAATACAGGAGAATGGACAATAGAACATACGCGCAAAAGCTCCTGACTTCACGTCCGTGCTTGAACCAATTTTTTAATTTGGAATTATATATAGGTACACTAGGTACAGGTTCAGGAAGCATTATGCTACTGCTGAAGACAATTTTCTGTAGGTGCAAAAATATCACTCCAATCATGTTTGTGTTTGAGTTATCGACTTATTAATGAGGAACCTTCATCAGATTATCTGTGATTGATTTCTTCTTTTGAATATCATTGCAAAAATAAGAATGTATGAGATATTCCACAGGAAAACGTTAACTGTTTCACTGATTTTCCAGGTTATGTTGACGTTCACGCGGTAGAAGATAATAAAATGTTTTATAGTAGTTGTAAAGTATCTAAATTATCACGAAATGCTTGAAACTGATGCAAAATCATTTCATAAGAGAACGCCATTAAACATGGTGGCATTTGTGATGACTCAGAGTGGAGGAGTGTTTTAAACACACTAAAAATCGCCAATCAACCACCCAGAGCATAAAATGACTCAAAAATGATATGTAGAACAAATTGGAATACATTTTCGTAAAAAGGATTATCAGACTGACTAGCTACATTTTTGTTTTGTTCAATTTTTTTATGTAGAAAATTCGAAACAAGGGGGCACGTTTAAAATATGTCATTTTAGTGCTACATTTCACGAAGAAATTTCATTTGCATTGAGTATATTGTTGTGTGTATCCAAAAATATGTCTGTAAGTGCAGAAGTACATATTAATAAAATGGTTTCGTGTAAACAATAATGACACATGACGTCTATATTTTCTATGTTGTTATAATTCAGGATTGCCATTCGCAACTTAAAATCAATTAATTTTATAGATATCATTCTATGTAACATTTTTATTCCAGAACGTTCATATGAAACACCTTATAAAGCTATTACAAAATAGTTTTTTAGATGGCACCAGAATATTTATGAAATAGTCTTATAATGTTTATGAAGAGCTTCATAAAACGTTTCGAATGACAAAATTATTTCATAAAATGTGGCAATTTTGGGTTTATATCTGTTGTATAAACGTATTGAAAACAATTCAGCTACTAAGATTGTATTATAAGATTTTGGTTGAAAACGTTTCCACAACTATTATAAAATATAAAATTGCTAGTTGGGACTCTCCCCGCCAATAGATTCCGGACAAGAATAGTTTGAGGAGTTTGGATATAACTGTAAATTTTTTAGTTCTTGCTCGATTTTTGTCACCTTTTTATCAAAATATTACCCTATGTCTTAGGAAATTACAATCGATTCCAGTTCTCCAAAAATACCGTTGGTTTGGTCATTATACGAGGAGAAATAGAAGTTGCTTTTTTACCCTTAAGTTTGTAACACCCTGTGGACAGAATAAGCGGCAAAATTAATCTTTCAGGTGCGCTGTTCTATGAACAGGGTGCCTATCAATTCCTCCAAATGTCTGAAATTTTCGAATATTCGGCCGAGAATTGTCTTAAACTATTAGTTTCGACTCACTGATCAAGAACCCTAGGTCAGAATTGATTCTGTCTGGCCGATCCAGCCGGTCTGCCGGCCGTCTGCATGATTACGCTCGAAGACAATGGGTTAAACAGTTGAAATTTTCAGGGTAGGTTTGAAGTCCAAATGTGCTGGCTAAGTTCGTTAATGGACAAAATCCACTGAGTTGTTTCAGAGCTATAGCCATTTGAAATTTTGTTTTCCCAATAACTCGAACTAATATATACTAATCTCATCGATCAAAGCACGGTAATTAGTTGAAAAATACCGACACGAAGACGTATGCAAAATTATGTGAGAATCGCATGACTGAAAGATTAAGAAAAAATATAAAAAAATTCTGTTCAAACTAACCGTCAGATATGGTTGAAATTCTACGAGAGCCTTCAAAGCCCTATTTTATAGTAAAGTTCAAGATTTTGAATCGATCGTATATAGTTGAGATATTGCCGAAATATCTAAATATTCCAGCGATCGGGTTAAACTGGTCCACTGTATTTAGATTCGACCAAACAAGTTGTCAACAGTTTCTGATTCTCGACTCTTAATTATTCCATGAAGTAAGTAACTTCATCAATATCATCTGTCTTCCAAGAATTTCAATTTCTTCTATGCTCTCGACATTACACTCTTCTGATACCTATAGCCTGTGATAATCTGTCATTTTGTAAATACTAATAATGTTCAATATTCATTCGGAAAGACAATACCAGCTCCAATCAATGTTATTTCCATTTCTATTGAGATAATAACTCCGAGAAAGGCATCATATACAGTGTGTCCCGGGTAGAATGCGACAAACGAATACCATGCATTAATGTCACTAGGCTGGACTCGTATCAAGAGGTTTTAATTGCCTGAGTGCCTTCGTTTGGGATATACAGGGTGATGTTCATCTTATGAGTGAAATTTCACACTTCAATAATTCTGGAACTAATCGACCGAATGATTTCAAATTTTAAAGTTTTGTCACCCTTTTCCATCGCCTTCCTTTGATATTTCTGAAATCGAATAAATCAGATCCGGACTGGGAAAATTTTAGACCATTCCTATTTTCGTGAATATTGGACCACCCTGTACATGAACATAATGATTTTATTCCGTTATCGTAATCACAAATAATTAATACATAACAAAAACTCTAGAACTTTGCTTGGCACTGTCATACAGGGTGATCAATAAATATCCCCTTCGATAAATCTTGAACTTAAAGGTAAAATTATTTAAAATTTTATAGTTTTTTCACCCTTTAGCAATGCCTTTCTTATATTCTTCTCAAATTGGAATATCAGAACACGACTAAGAAAAAATTTTGGTCTTCCTATATTTCCGGTAATATCGGATCAGTCTTTGCGTGAACATTATGATTTTTATGACTGAAAATGGTGAAACTAGTGTTTAAGTAGAGAGTTCAGATTGAGATATCAAATCATAAAAAAAGTGTTCATAAATGAAACGAATTTATTTCAGGAAACTTTCAATCAACTAACTAGATGATGAATAGAACAAAAACCAGCAAATAAATTGAATATATTCGAATTCAAAAACAAATCAAATGGAAAAATGTTCAGTTCAGGAATTGTTCAAAAAGGTATCCCTCCATTTCAGTACATTTTTGAGCTCGTTGATATATTTGTTTCTCAGCTTTTAATATCGTATTCGGTTGTGATTTAATAATATCGCAAGCATCAATAATTCTTTGTAGATGGGCCCTAATGTGTATCTGTACTGCATAGACTTCTTGTTTAAACGCTCCCCATAAAAAATAATCCGACGGTGTCAGATCAGGGGATCAAGGAGGCCAAGCCACATGTCCAGATCAATCAATCCATCTGTTTTCAATAGTGTTAGTCAAATATTCGCGCCGTTCTCTTGAATAGTGTGCAGGAGTTCCATCATGTTGCAACCACATCGTTTTCATTGGAATGGTTTCTAACAAATTAGGCAAAGTATGTTCCAATGTAAAATACTTTGCCACACTTTTTTATGATTTGATATCTTAATCTGAACTCTGTACTTAAATACTAACTAGTATTCTTTTTCAGTCATAAAAATCATAATGTTCACGCACGGGCTGATCCGATATCACCGGAAATATAGGAAGTCTAAAATATTGCTAGACCGGTTCTGTTTTTCTAATTTGAGGAAAATTTAAAGAAGGCAGTCGTGAAGGTTTACAAAATTATAAAATTTTAAATAATTTCAATTTTAATAAGTTCAACATTTATTGAAGTAAATAATTATTAATCACCCTGTATAACGGTGCCAAGCAGAGATTTCGAATTTTTATGATGAATTATTTCTTTAAGGTTACGATATCGAAAAAAAATCATGATGTTCATGTAAAGGGTTATCCAATATTCACGAAAATAGGAAAGGTCTAAAGTTTTCCCAGTCCGGATCTGATTTATTCGACTTCAGAAATATCGACGAAAGGCGATAGAAAAGGGTGACAAAACTTCAAAATTTGAAATCATTCGGTCGATTAGTTCAAAAGTTATTGAAGTGTGAAATTTCACTCATAAGATGAACATCACCCTGTATATCCCAAAGGAAGGCACTCAGGCGATTAAATCCTCTTGATACGAGTCCAGCCTGATGACTTTATTACTGGTATCCGTTTGTCGCATTCTTTCCGGGACACTCTGTATTTATGGGAAATCATAGCCCTACATTAGAGTCCAGTAGGGTTCTTCAAACATTTGAAGTTCTGAATAATCATCGCGTGGTTCACCTGGTTTTGAAAAAAAAATGGGTCCAAGCCCTGTGGACAGGAGCTTTCTGGCGCTCTAGTTCAAACAGACAAATTATATCTCCGAATGTATTGGTTTCTCAGAGTTGGGAATTATATCAATGTATTCATATGATAGAACTGCTTCATAAAGGAAGTTCAATTCAAATGATAGTTTATTTATCAAGATTAAATGAGCAATCATGAGAATGAGAACTGCACCATGGAAGAAATCAAATTAAATCTGGCCAATTTTGCCCTATAACGAACTTAACCGAGATATTGATCTCCCTAACCTACTCTGAAAATTTCAACTACCTAGCTCATTCCGTTCGAGAGTTATATCTATGTCTATGGATGAAAAGCAGTCTCAATACTCTCAGATCTCTTACTTCATGTTCCGTTCCGAATTGTAAGACTTTTCTGAGAAAAACTAATTTCGGAGCAAACAACTGAGATTTTTCTCACTTCGCTCACAATTCTTCGATTGATTAGATAATGACATGTCTCAGGAAAATAAACTGACATTATGACAATTCATACATAGAATAATTATATCATTGTGTGACAACGTTGAAATACGATTTATTATTGAAATTTTGAAAAATCATATCTCCGAAAGTATTAGCTTGTTAGAGTTAAAAATGACATCATTGGATTCTTATGGTAAAACTGCTTATTGAAAAAAATTTAATTTTGAATTTGTTTTGTAAAAAAAATTTTTTTTTTTGTTACTCCGAAACCATCTGTCCGATTTTGCCCAATAACGAACTTATCCGAGATATTTATCTCCCAAACCTACTCTGAAAATTTCAACTGTCTAGCTCATTCCGTTCGAGAGTTATCGTGCCTACGGCCGGACGGCCGGTCTGGCCGGACCGGCCGGACAGAATGATTTTTGACCACGGATTCTTGATCAGTGAGTCGAACCAAATCGTTTAAGACCATTTTCATCGCTAAATTCGAAAATTACAGACATTTGGGCAAATTGATAAGCACTCAGTTCCGAGGAACTAGAGCGCCAAAAACCGTCTTGGTTCCAAAGAGTTTCTGAATTGTGAAAGCTGTTGGATCCTGATTGTTTTGTGAGGATATTATGGATCGAAGGATCAAATGTTGAGTCCTGATTCTTTTTTCAGGATAATGTTAATTCGTAGGATCAGAATGTTACACCCTAATTGTTTAATCAGGGGGATGAGTAAAGGGGTATACTTAACCTTAAGCACCCAGCAGTAATCTCGTTGATTACGGCGTAAGTTGTTACTTGCAATGAGATAACAATTACGAGGATAGAAAGTGGTGAAAGATTCGAACGCACTTTGAACAAAACAACAAACTGTATTTTCTTGTTACCGATAATGTGATAACATGCACGAAGTAATTGTACAATGCAATATTAATATAATCTAAAATCTTTCTTCAGTATGAAAATGTATAGCAAGGAAGAAGTGACTACATAGTTGGTACGAGAACTAAAAGGTATTAGTTTTCCGAAAGATCAAAATAGAAGTAATGTCTCTTGCAATAAAAAAAGTAGTAGTAGTAGTGAATTCTTTCAATGTAAAATGTATATAAAAGACCAGATATAGAAAAATAGGAGGTTCCTTCATCTGGGTAAAAACGGGGGTAATATTGACATTGCTTGGGGTTTCGATCTTAAAACCGCCCTGATATGTTACAACAAACTCTGGTTTGTCGTTTATGAAATTGAGTGGGAATATATCCGAAATGTCGGATACAAGCACCAATGAGTGCATTTCTTGGATATTCAATATTAGGTATTCAAAATCTAGTATTTGTCCCACTCATCTAAACTGACTTTGCTTAATTTCTGCACAAAAGCTGTCAGCAACAGCTAGATAAATTCCGCAGTTTGGGGGTTTCAATAGCCAGTCCTTTACAGGAAATAGACCATAAATCCCTGAGGAGCGGTCGAAGTTTTACAAGGAACTGCACGCTCAGACAAAGCAAGGTTGTTTTCTTTGAAAGTATTATTTTCAGGGATTAGACCCCACATGGCAAATTAAAACCCAATCATTTCTATGGACAAATATTCACATCTTACAATCGAGCTCCTTTGTTAAGAAAACCAAATCTAAGTTCCTTAAAATGTGACGTCAAGAGTCGTAACAATAGTAATGATATATTTCTAATGGGAAGTTTTCATTATTGTGAACAGATGAGCTCGAATAATAGCACCACTTGAGAATGAGTGAAGTGCACCACCCGCGATTCGTGGAGATCGCAACAACGGCATATACAGTATGAGCATCGCGACATTATGACATATAGATGCGGAAGTGACCGTATCGGAACGCGAACAAGTGACATTTCGCTCATGCTCTCTGATTAGAAATTATGGTAATTGGAATAACCACGTTCACGATTGATCTTATGAAGTTATATTTGCGAGTGAATTGAGAATCGTTGACAAAGTGGGAAAGACCAGTAGACAGGAGCTTTTTGGTGCTCTTGTTCGAACTTTGACATATCATATCTCCGAAAGTATTAGTTTCTCAGAGCTGGGAATGATAGCAATTGATTCTTATGATATAACTGCATCATGAATTTAATTAAATTCAAAAAGTAAATTTAAAAAAATGTATCATAATGATTAATCCGAAACCACCAGACCCATTCTACCCAATAAGTAACTAATCTGAGATATTCATTCCTCAAATCTGCTCTGAAAATTTCAAATATTTACATCATTCAATTCGAGATGTTCTTTTTTATTATTTGTTGCATCAGTTCACAGGTTTGGATTGGGTATGGCCAAAATTTGCGAGTATATATTGCACATATATATCATATAATATTCATATTCACCCTAACATCGTCCATGTGATGGAAAACATTATGGCGCTATGTAAAACTAAGGTCGCCGTTTTTTTAGAAGGTCAGACTACTTATACGGGATGGGTGAAATACTGGCGAGGCGTATTTCAAGGAGACTCTCTAAGCTCATAACTGTTCTGCATAACACTTCTTAAGGTATAAAGCCGGGCCACCAGGCAGAAGAGAGCACCTATTCTCCCATTTCCTGCACATGGAGGACTTAAAACTGTACTCTTCCTCCAAGGCAGCGCTTCAGCAACTACTGAATATCCTTGCTGAATACAACTCAGCAATAGGAATGTCATTCGGTTTGGACAAATGTGCTGTTTTTCATATAAGCAAAGGAAAAATTGAAAAGCAGAAGAAGGCATCGCATTAGACGGGGAAATAATCACTCGACAACTCGAAGCTGAAGAAACATACAAATTCCTTGGAATGAGACAAAGAGGTGCACTGGAGACTACCCAGATCAAGGATGCCTCAACATCTACCTACAAAAAGAAGATTCCAGATATATGGACATCACAGCTGTCTGGTAGGCGAAAACAAAGTTTCTGCTACAAACATCTTGGCAGTCCCGATAGTCACATACTCTTTCGGGGTAGTTAACTGGACAGTAAATGAATAAATGCAGGACAAAGAACTCAAGGAATTTCTTGTCGTCGAATTTTTCTTCCCCGCAGAAAATAATGTGGTGATGAAAGAAGAACAGAAGAGAGAAAAATACATGTATTTAATGTTGGAACTTGGGTCCTATATCGAAGGCATAAAGTTAGGATGGTCGAACTAATAATATGATGCCTGGGCGGAATGAGAGTGAATTACGCGACTGAATTGAAGATTTTTCTTGGCCGAGGATTTGGCGCACATAATGCAGAATTCGGTGTTGCTCGGATCACTTTGAATCATCAGATCTCATCAACTGTGAAGGCTGCTTGCAGCTCATCTCTGTTGTTAAGGGACGCTGTAAGGCAGGACGAAGAACTACTTCAAGGAACGTGCGACCGGTTCTTGAGTGAGTAACCAATAAACGACTGCACTCGTAGTCTCCTGAGAGAAGCGGAAGCTCTCAGGGTAAGCCTATAAAAGGTTTTTCCTCTCGAGCGAAAAAGAAATATTAATAATAATTTGTACTGTGCCTTAGTTGGCGTGAGCACACAGTGCCATAACCTGCACCCACTGATTCAGCTGACGCATAGAAGTTCTTAAATTCTTATGTGTACTCCCATCTGATGACCTAGTTGTATCAACTTAATTATATATCACTAGCTGCCCGCCCCGGCTACGCACGGTTGAAATGCTGATACTAAATATACTACAGAATTTCTATATATACAACGTTCACTGCATTTTTGTCGTTAGACCATACAAACATGTTTTTTTTGGAGGTTACTCTTGAAAGAGCGATATATAATTGGCCATGTGAAAAATATAAGTCTGTAGCGTTGAAAGTTGGACCCTGCGGTTTATTAAGGGTCATTGCAAAATATATGTTTAACGGAAATTGTAGGCGTTTAAATTGGATCAGTAAATCCGATAGTATCAGAGGATTTCTATCCCTATCCTGGCTGTGCCGGCCCCCCGGTCGGTACCAGCGCAACCGCTATGTCCCTGCATTTTAAATCTGCAATATCTTCGAAAATATTAATTTAAATTACATGCTGTAAAGGGCCATATTGATCAATATTAATTGCACAATGTATTTAAGGTACTTGATTGGATAAGGATCAATGCTGTATTGCTTAAAATTGCTTCTTAATCAAGCCATTATTTCTCGTAGAATGTAAAGAATAAAAAATGGTTATTGCGGGTTATCCTTTAAGAGATAGACATATACCATCGCGGACTTTTTTGTAGACCTTATTAAAGTGTACCATACTATCCTACATTATTTTGACCTATCTCGTAGGGTTCAGCCAGCGTTTGCAATGTGAGCGCAAAAAAATGTGTTTATTTACGACATCACATTAGAAACCTCTAAAATTATCAGTGTTTGTCTAATATATTATGCATGTATTGTAAATATCAACCTTCCTATTGAATCACTCTATCTTTTAAAAAAACCGCATCAAAATCCTTCACGTAGTTTTGAAGATCTAAGCATACATATGGACAGACAGGCAGCGGGAAGGGACTTTGTTTTATACTATGTAAGGATAGCAATTCATATCCTAACTTCCAGGTTCTCTCGAGATTCAACTGGTGAAAATCCAACGAAATAGCCCGATGTGGACTGTCTCTCATAACAACATGAAATGATCGTAAACGTAGTCATGCATAGTACAACCATAGCATTTTGCACGGTCTTTTGATTTATTGCATCTCTGATCGGTTTGTAGTGCTAGGCGTTCCTGCTCTTCTGGGTCGTACGAAATAACAACCGAATAAAAGAGGTGAATTCGTGCTTTTGTGCATAGTTACATACGTTAACGGTTCTTAAATAATTGAATATATCGATATCGCTGTCTTCAGATATATCAGCTGATGATTTATTGGAAAACGTGCTGATAGCGTTAGAAAATTATTATTTATATCACACGATAGTGATCTTTCCTTGTGTAACCCGATGGTAAGTTTGCCGGTGGACAACAAATACTTGTGAAATGTATGTACTATAGGTATTGAAATTATATGCTTCTTGAAAATATGAAACAATGATTATATACATTATTCATATGAATTGTCTGAAATGAAAAGCAATAATTCCAAGAAAATATATGCAACCTTATTTGACTAAATTGTAAACAAATATCTGGTCTAGTTGGTTAAGCCGGGTCCAGACGGATGTAATGTAACACATAATGCAAGGAGTAATGTAAGGTGAATTCTACTACCCTACTACGAGCATTACATGTAACGCTTGTAGTACCGTTTAGAGGGGTGTATTGTAACACGTGATGCAATGCGTAATGTAAGGTGAATTCTCCGTGTGGACGGTACTACGAGCTTAACATGTAACGCTCCTAGTACCGTCCACACGCAGAATTCACCTTACATTACACTCGCCTTACAGCCAACTTAAACGGGTCCAGACAGGTACTCTTCGGCTCTACAACAAATTTTAGGAGCGGGCTTTGAACAAAGAGTCTTGTGAAAGTGCTTTGCTTAGTGTTCATTTTGATTGGAATCTGGATTGGTAGATAAAAAAATTCGAAAGTTACAGACATTTGGGCAAAATGATAACGCGATGTTCCCCAGATCATACGCGCAAAAAGGGGGAAAGCCCTGTGGCAGGAGCTTTGGCGCTCTTGTTCATTTTTTGGCAAACCATATCTCCGATAGTTTTCCATAGTTTCTCAGGGTTGGAAGTGAAATCAATGGATTCTTGTGTTAGAACTCCATCATAAAAGAAATTCAAATAATTGTTTATTTATCAAGATCAAATGCGCAATCTGCAATTATTTAACCTTCGTGGAACCTTACACTCGGTGCATAGATTTCACAACTCGAAATACCTAAGGAAAGTATCATAGAAATGTCTAGAGCAAGGCTGGAGACAATCATAGCAGATTGTCAATTTATTCCTGATATTTGAATAGGTATAGGCTGAAGAACAAATTATTTTAATAGTATATAATACACTCTTCTTTTCATAATTTAATAGTTCATACCACTAACACATTCATTCTGTATTATGAACCTTAACTCAAGAAAGAATAATTGATACACAAATGTGAAATTATTTCGGCATTTTTTTGCTACCAACTTTATGAAAATACTGTATACAGGAACATGTCTCACTATTTAAAGAAGTAAAAGTTAATATTAACCTCGTTGGTCAACGAGCAGTGATTTCTTTTTATGATTCCTTTATATTTTCTTTCCTATTGCCTTCATAAACTACATCATTAAAATGATCCTATTCTATATCTTCTGAAACATCATCCCCAATATTTGCACATAAATAATTCAATGTGCAAAAAGTCATTATTATTTTTGTTATCAAAATAGTCTTGTATATATTCACAAATTCAAGATGCGGAACCTTGCTTTCCATCACAAAATATTTTCAAAGTACGAATTATATAAACAAACTAGAACAGAAAAAAATATGACGTCTCTTATAGGTAGATCAGATGACACTAATGAACAGGGCACACAGATAGAACACAGACAGATAGAATTGGCATTATATGAAAACATAGAAGTACGATGTATTATTGAAATTTTGAAAAATCATATCTCTGGAAGTACTAGCATCTAGGAGTTGAAAAAGATATCAATGGATTCTTATGATAGAGCTGCATCTTCAAAAAAATTTAATCCAAAAGTTGTAATAAAAAAAAAAGTTTTTTCGTTACTCCGACACCATCAGGTCGATTCTGCTCAATAACGAAATGAGTTGAGTTATTCATCTCCCAAACATAATCTGAAAAGTTCAACTGTCTATCTCATTCTGTTCGAGAAATATCATGTCTATGGCCGGACCGTCCGCACAGAATCAATTCTGACCACGGATTCTTGATTAGTGAGTCGAATCGAATAGTTTAATATAATTTTTGTCCAAATATTCGAAAATTACAGACATTGGGACAAATTGATGAGCATTCTGTTCCGAGGAACAAGAGCGCCTAAAAATGATTGGTGTAGTTTTAGACTTTGAGCGTGCTTTCGAGATAATGGTCAATTGGTCAGGGTATTTTGAAATGGTTTGAGGTTATAATGTGTGGTCGTAAACGAATAATTAAATATAAAGGAATTATCGCTTTAAGGTAAAGCTACCACTAGTAGATGAGTCTCTACTAGTCCGTTCATCTCTCGAATAATTAAATATATATCAAGAATATTGAAACTTCAAGTGATCTATGGTGTGCCCGAGGGGACGGTGCTTCGTCCACTGATTTATAGTATGCATAAATGATATTTTAGAAGATAAAGATAGTCAAAACAGTAGAATACAACTTTTCGCAGACGATAGGTACGATCCTTTATATATAAGTTGTCGAATGAAACATCTGGCATAATAAATACTGAACTTAATAATTAATTTCAGTGGTTAAAGAACGATCAACTTCAGTTAAATATAAATAAAACCAAACTTAAGTTTATTAGGAAAAATTAAAAGAGGCTTGTTACTAATCCTGAATTTTGGGATTTTTTTTTTCAAATTCTAGTAGACGACACGAGGATTGAATAGGGAAGAAATCGAAACGTCGCGATGGTAAAAATCTAAATCTGAAGACCTGTTTCGATATCTCTTACGGTTTTCCGGTAATGAACGAAACTTTTTTTCGTTCCGAAACCCGGAGTTCGGGAAAAAAGTGTGAGTTGCGAGACTAGAAGGCTAAAGGATCGAAATGGATTATGGCCCAGGGCTCGAAATCGGCGCGAGTTATAGTCGAAACTGCAATCTATCCCATTATCTATTTTGCGTTCCCCATTTTTAAACCTAATTATACCTAATTGATTCAAGTTCTGAATGTTTTTTTCCGGGAATTTGCATTTTGTGGACCAATCAGAATATTCGACAACTGTCAACACGTACTATCAGCTGATCTCCGATGGCCCATCCTACGTAAATGTAGTAAGGTACTATGTGTTCTCCCATAAACGTATATCGACAAATTCCTAATTATATTACCGGTAAAGGTAGTCGATTGTTATCGTGTGGATGAAGAATATTTTTCTATATTTATTATATTAGAAATCAATATTTTCAACATTTATCAATATTTGCGTCAATGCGATCATATTCTATGATCGCGAGAAGTTAGTAATTCGTTATGTCATTTGTCGATGAAAGATGAGATATTAGATTTATTTAGATTTGAACTGAATGATAAAGGTAATAGTACAGTCATTTGGTCGAAAAAATAGAGGTTACCTGGAAAGTTTTCCGGGAGTTTTTAAAATTGGCAATTTTATAGATTTTGATATGCTCTTTCCAAATTTCAACTTTGCCACCTCGTATGTTTGCCGCTCGCGCCGCCATATTGAGAACATGGCGCCCAAAAGCAGTTTTTTGATAATAACTCCTTTCCAGCGCATTTTACAGGAAAAACATATCGACACAAAATAAAAGTACTGAAAATTTCCTACAATTTATGTCATTACATTTTTTTCCCTGAAATTAATAGTTTCGGCGTAGGAGCTCCGTAAAGTGTAATTCAATACATTTCGGCAGAAATACTCATTTCCACAACACCATGAGGTAGAGTAATCGGCGCGTTTTTTTATCGTGGTATCCCCAGTATGCCAAATCCAAATTTGACTCACTATTTAAATATTTAGTTCAATTTCCGTCGCTTCATTCTTGTTGACGCACCAGGTGTTGGGTTTTCATCGTCTTCAATACCGATTGAAATATCGAAGACGGAAGTTTCTTCGGCATCAGCGACGATGTGATCATCAGTTTCATCGTGGTCCTCTTCGTTCTCGATTTCATCGTTTATTTGCTCGAGAATAGTGTTCGTTTCTTCTTCTTCAATGCCGTCTTGTGACGTAAATTGCGAATTATCGCAAAAGCCACCACAGTTCGTGCACACAATGGAGCACTTTAGTCCTGCTTTTCTGCATCCGCAAGGTTTTTGACAACCTTTCTTGCATTAGCTAGGAATAAGTTTCAGTAGGCTTTCCGGAGCAGGGGGCTCGAATGTAGTGACAGGAATGAGAAAAATTCGCAAAGTTTCAGGGATATCTGACTTGACATCTTCAAAAAAAATGTCTGATAGAGGATAATTATCTGTCTCGCCACCCTAGACCGAATATCTTCTGTAACAATTATTGCTGCTGCCTTTATAATACGCTTACGTTCTTCTAATTTGTTATCACTTTTTTCATTGTACCAGGCATCCGTTAATAACTTAAAACCTGTACTTCGAAAACACACCACAGGCGCCTTACTGGCAGTGACAGCAATTAAAATATCATCACCATATTTTTTAAGCAGTTGTGCTTTCACTGTTTTTATGTGTGGACGGTAATAACCTTCAATTTTTGTCATTAGTTCGTCCAGATAAAAATGACATTCTTCGGAATTTTTTTCGAGATATGAATAAATGAATTGCTTCGCGGTATCAATCTCGCTTGCATACGGACCTCTTTTTTTCTTTCTTCGGTCGAGAGCGTTTGATACAATTTCTTTATACACGAATTGTGATATTGTGCATCGGCTGCGACTAATGACAAAAATTGGACGAACTAATGACAAAAATTGAACGTGATTACCTTCCACACATAAAAACAGTGAAAGCACAACTGTTAAAAAAAATATGGTGATGATATTTTAATTGATGTCATTGCCAATAAGGCGCCTGTGGAGTGTTTTCGAAGTACAGGGTTTCAGTTATTAACGGATGCCTGGTACAATGAAAAAAGTGACAACAAATTAGAAGAACGTAAGCGTATTATAAAGGCAGCAGCAATAATTGTTACAGAAGATATTCGGTCTAAGTTGTACAACACAAATCATTATCCTGCATCAGACAATTTTTTTGAAGATGTCGAGTCAGATATCCCTGAAACTTGCAAGTTTTGCAAATTTTTCTCATTCCTGTTACTACATTCGATCACCCTGCTCCGGAAAGCTTACTGAAACTTATTCCTTGCAAATGCAAGAAAGGTTGTCAAAAACCTTGCGGATGCAGAAAAGCAGGACTAAAGTGCTCCGTTGTGTGCACGAACTGTGGTGGCTCTTGCGATAATTCGCAATTTCCGTCACAAGACGGCATTGAAGAAGAAACGGACACTATTCTCGAGCAAATAAACGATGAAATCGAGAACGAAGAGGACCACGATGAAACTGATGATCCCATCGTCGATGATGCCGAAGAAACTTTCGTCTTCGATGTTTCAATCGTTATTGAAGACGATGAAAACCCAACACCTGATCCGTCAACAAGAATGAAGCGACGGAAATTGAACTAAATATATAAATAGTGAGTTGAATGTGGATTAGGCCTACTGGGGATACCGCGATATAAAAAACGCCCCGATTACTCTACCTCATGGTGGTGTGGAAATGAGTATTTCTGCCGAAACGTGTATTGAATTACACTTTACGGCGCTCCTACGCCGAAACTATTAATTTCAGGGAAAAAAAGGTTATGACATAAATTGTAGGAAATTTTCTGTACTTTTATTTTGTGTCGATATGTTTTTCCTGTAAAATGCGTCGGAAAGGAGTTATTATCAAAAAACTGCTTTTGGGCGCCATTTTTTCAATATGGCGGCGCGAGCGGCAAACATACGAGGTGGCAAAGTTGAAATTTGGAAAGAGCATATCAAAATCTATAAAATTACCAATATTCAAAACTCCCGGAAAACTTTCCAAGTAAAAATAATAAATGACTGTACTATAATTCATTCGTTAGTATGTGAGTTTAATCATGTAACATGATACTAAAACACTGTTTTAGTATCCTGCTCATGTAGGTATACTCTGCTTGAGTTATTTGATTATTCCATATTATCAATTTTTGCAGATTACAATCAACGATTTACGTAAACATAGGACATCTCTAGTAAATAAACGTATATATTTGAAATTTTCCATGATAGAACCGTCAAAATATAACGATAAGAAATAAGTATGTTTTCGAAATATTCTTGCTTCAAATCTGGTAGATCGACAAGTAATTACTGGAAATTGTAAACTGAGTAAATTGTAAACGAAGATTTATCCTTCTTGGGATATTTTAATCATATCTGTATAATGGCAACAAAACAAATTTATTAGGACGTATATGAATAAAACTTAGTTGATTGGCCAAACTGAATGTTCACAAAATATTTACTTGTGTTACCTTTATATTCCTGATGAATAATTCTGAAATTGATACTCTACAAAAAAATTAAAATTAAAGCACACAGAATTAATATTAATAAACACGCTAGGGTCCAGACGGATGTAATGTAACACGTAATGTAAGGCGAATTCTCCGTGTGGGCGGTACTATGAGCGTTACATTAAATGCTCATAATATCGTCCACGCGAAGAATTCCCCTTACACTACGTAATATATATATATATTCTTTTGACTGAGGGTTGTATATGTGTTAGAAGAGGTTGGTGTAACGGGGTACCATACAATTCGACGTATGATACAAGAGCTTAGGGAAATACCTCAGCAAAAAACCCTTTCTCCCCGTGTGTGTGGTGTTTTGTAACTATTGTTTACAAAATGTATCCCTGGTCTGGACCCGGCATAGGGACACATTAACCAAACCAGAAAGACCAAGATTTATATTTCAAAGAAGAGAACTCAAGTTGATCAAAACAGAGGAATACGTACATGCCGTGTTGCCTCAAACACAGATCTAAGTCGATGGTCAGTGGAGGAGGAAAGATCACGTCCATTCCATATGGAAAAAGTTCAACTAACTGATGATTATGAGCAAAGATTGCAGTTTTCCAGATGGGTTGTTGCCCACAGAAGGGATTATAGTTGAATACTGTTCACCCATGAGACTAATGATGCTGCGTCCTGGTAAGAATCCAGGCATTCTGGGATCAAGGTTTCGAAAACTAATTCATGCACCTCCTTCTAGCATACAGACCTTGGAAATGATCCAAACCATGCTTATGGGAGGATAGTTCTCAGCACATAGTTAATCTTTTTTTCGTAATTAGGAATAAACAGAGATTGTAGCCCACATGATGGGATGAAGTGAGTCTAGAATGATTTATGTAACCTTTTGGATAATACAAGTGATTTTGTGGCTGCGCTGTTTTTTGGAATAGTGGTGTATATTATGATGATATGTTGTTAACATATTAACAATAATTAATACAGTACCTATATCAAATTCGTTATGAATACATTTATTTGAATAACATAGAAATATAAGATAATTTCATACTGCCAATGCCTAACACTTAACAGTCGATGTTTTGGGTATGTTCATACTGTCAATATCAGGGACGTAATAGTCTGTGGACAATCAGTCACAAATAAATTTATTTTTGGAAGTGAACTTCAATACTATTATGAATTACGGTAGAATAGCAACCACTGTGCGACTACTAGTATGGATAAATTATTACTGTGACCTCATTCAATGACTGAATAATATCCGGAACTATATAATTTCTCACAAATTGAAGAGGACGAAAAATAAAAAACACAAAATGATTGATATTTACTCATTCTTCGAAGAAATACGAATCGTAACCATACATTTCCAAATGTAACAACACCCTACTGAAATGACGGTCTTTCATTATATACAAATCACCCTTCATTTCAGAGATGAAGCGTGTGGGACATCAATTTCATTAATAGAAAATTACAGGAATTCGGACCAATTGAAATAAAATATATACGCTTACACACCAACTCCCTCTATTGCCTCCAAATTGAGGACGTTTACCTGCACCAAGTGATAATTATCTCAATGCGAATACAAACTGAGTCATAGGCGTCTCGTGATAATTAATAGGGGATAGCAAAAATGAACTTTGAAGCGAAATTGGTTGAAGATGAATATGTACTCCTATACATGAGATTGAATAAGGAATATTTATTTGCAAGAAATATTACTTTGTACGGTAGATGATACTAAGGGGGGAATTTGGAGATAATTGCAATCATGTGTTGATAGTTGGGTGAACATTGAGCTTACCGGAGATTATGATATGATGAGGCAAATGTTGAATATAATACGATTTACAAGAATTTTTTAACAAAATGCATAATATTTCTTCATTCATGGCTACCTCAACAATAGAATCTCTGACAAGAGAATCCACCCATTTCAACATTTGTTAAAGTAACTGAATCAGTGATATTATTTTGCAGTATTCCAGCCTGACTCTCTTTTATTTATTGACTCAAAAAATCCAAGAACCTTCTATCTCAACCGTGCAATAAGAACTATGCCAAATGTAATACATTTGATATTATAGCAATCCGCCAACTTTTTCATATTTCAAGACTTTGGTTCTATTCATTAATTCAAGCAATACAATTTTTGGGTAAAATGCATCTAATCGAAAGGTACAGATTATATCCGGCGTATCGCGTCTTAGACCTCAAATGCACTTGGGTCATGAAATAAACCATCATGTGCGGAATTTATGGACCTTTCATAAAAAAACCATATTTGCTTCTCAGGCATTTAAAGCAGTCAATAGAGATAACGTCCCGTGCTAACACATGAACACCACATTTTGTGCGTCACTTGTTGGTGATTCTTTCCCAAACGTCCTCTAGATAATTGTTCTCATTAAATTTATAGGTTCCACCCTCAGGATCCATTAATCCAATTATAGGAGTTAGTACCCCACCAACCCAAAGATTGTATATGACACACCCATTTTTGGCGCGCTGTTCTGTGAACAGAATGCTTATCAATTTGCCCAAATGTCAAATGCCAAAAAAGGCATCCGTTCTGCCGTAGGCACGATTACGCTCGAACGCAATAAGCTAGAGAGTTGAAATTTTCAGAGTAGGTTTGGAGTTCAAATGCGCAGGCTAATTTCGTTAATGAGTAACATTCACCGTGTGGTTTCAGAGTTATAGCCATCTGAAATTTTGTTTTGCCAATTACTCGAAGAATACAGATCTGATCGAATTAAAATGCGGCAGTTAGGTGAAAAATACTGACACTAAAACATATGCAAAATTATGTGAGGATCACGCTACTGGAAAATTAAAACAAATATATTGAAAAAAATTCTGGATCTCAGGAACTATCAGTCAGATATCGTTGAAATTCTGCGAGAGCCTTCGAAACCTTATTTCTCATTAAAGTTCTGAATTTGAATTCGATCGGATCTATATTGGTGAAGATATCACGGAAATATCGAAATATTCCTACGATCTCAGTGTATTGGTCCACTGTTTTTATATTCGACCAAACAAATAATCAACAGTTTGTTTGATTTTTGACAAACGTCAAAAAAAGGATACAAGCTATAGAAGGATGTAATCATAACGTGTTTGCATAGATCTTTATTATTATTGTTCTGTGATCGTATGTCTATATTCTATATGTTCAAGTTAATGTCATCATGTCTGACATGTGCCATGATAAACAAATCAGTTTTGTAGATTTTTTGTAGATTATGAAATATAACATAACTTGGTATGAAATAAATATCGATTTCAAGATTCAAATATTCCTATATAACCTAACATGGCTGGATACACGGGGCCGACCCCCAGATTTCGATTTATAGGGACAATATGCTGCCACGGAATGGAAAATTTTGAAAACATCCTTCACACTTCTTAGATTATTATTTAATAGCGATCGAACATCACGAAGTTCAGGATCCAATAAAGTTGTCCATACTCAGAAACATTATTGGTACAGAAGCTGCAAGAATTATGTCCACATTCGTGATCCCAGAGATAGAACTGAACAAAGATGAATATACTATGAAGTCTATTGAGAAATATGTCAACCCAAGAGTTAATGAGTGCTTTGAAAGGTATAATTACTTGTAAAAGGTGTAAAAAGAAAATGAACAATTTGAACATTTCCTTACTGAATGCAAGTATCTAGTATGAACATGTAATTATAATGAAACCGACTCAAATCAAACTGCAGAAGATAAAGCACTGAAAGACAAAATAGTTATAATAAGATCATCCTGTAACCAGAGAGGCATTACTGAGAGTTCCAAAATTGACAGTGGAGAAAGCAATTGAATTTTGCAGAACCAGCGAGCAGAGCAAGCAACGGAACTTGCAGTTCCAGAGCGAATTGAGGACATTAAAGCTGCAGGGAAGTATAATAAACAAACGAAAAATTTCAAGTGTAGACAAGAAGGTCAGAAGAAGGAAAATTCAAATGAAGGCGATCTCAGTCGACACATGGTGCACGTGAATGCCCCGCACTTCGTAAAAAGTGTAGGAAGTGCGATATGTTAAATCATATTACTATATCTTGTAATGTTAAAAATGTTAAGAATGTCGAGAAAGATGAAGGTAGTTCTGATGAACCAGATATTATTATATATATTATTAGTCGTAGGAAAGCATGGGATGAACTTATTCAATGATGAACGTAATAATTTCAATGTTGAATTAGATACAGGTGTGAACATTAGCATAATTCCTAGAGGAAAATATAATGAAATATAAACACAGATTTTAGTTCGTAAATCTAACTCATCTAAGGATTTGAAGTTACACAGGTCATCTTACAAATTCTTCTGTGTGACACCATTTGGTGTTTATAGATATTTGGTATTACCTTATGGTTTATCACAATCCCAGGAATTATTGAGGGAAATTTAGATTTTAGAGACCTTGTAATGAATTACAATAACACGGCTCTGATTAGTAGAATCACTAGTAGCCAGCAGTCCATATTTTGGGATTCAGATGAGCCAGCAGATCTACCTAGCAATAGATCCACATTTTTCTGGTAGATCTACCTTTTGCCGATAGATCTACATTTTTCCGGTAGATCTACATTTTTCCGGTAGATCTACATTTTTCCGATAGATCTACATTTTTTCGGTAGATCTATATCCGGTAGATCAATATATAGATCAATACCGATAATATATATATCGGTAGATGAATTGAATCGGTAGATCAATTGAACCGGTAGTTCAATGCCATCTAACGGATCCTGTTGTGATTCTGAGAATCATTTACACACGAAAGTCCCATCGGAATATGATAGGAGTTTTTGTGTTACTAAAAACCGAATATAGCGCCACCTACCGAATCGTATTGTGAACCTAAGGCCTTCCTAAACACAATCACAAAGATTCATCAAAATCGGTATAGCCAATTTTGGGTTCCTGTTAACCGATTGTAGCGCCACCTACCGGGGAATATTGTGGATCCGAAACCTACTCAGATACACACACACACACAAAGTTCCATGGATCCGAAACCTACTCAGATACACACACACACAAAGTTCCATCGAAATCGGTCCAATCGTTCTTGAGTTGTTATAAACCAAATGCAGCGCCACCTAACGGGTTCCTATTGTGACCCTTAGAGCCACTCAAACACGCACACAATGTTTCATCAAAATCGTTAGAGCCATTTCTAAGTTTCTATAGACCGATTGCAGCGCCAACCTTCCGGGATATATTGCGGACCTGTCACATACTCAGATACACACACAAAGCTTTATCGAAATCGGTTCAGCCGTTCTTGAGTTTCTATAAACCGAATACAGCGCCACCTACCGGTTATCTATTGTGACCCTGAGACACACTCAAACACGCATACAATGTTTTGTCAAAATCGGTCGAGCCATTTCTGAGTTCCTATTGAGCATCATCAGCGCCACCTTCCGGATGCTATTGTGAAGCAATGACCCACGGAAACATACAAACAAAATTTCATCAAAATCGGTCAAGCCGTTTCGGAGTTGACATTTTTTTTAAAAACACCCTGTATAGTAGCGGTTATCCTTATCCTTATCCATTCGCAATGGTTTAACGATGTTGAGAATTCTCTTCACGATAGACATCTCGAGGTGACATTTAACTTAAAACGCTTACATTCGAAAATAATCGATGTCGTGAGAAAAGGAACACCATGTATAGTAATGGTTTATTTTCAACGACGTATGCCTCGAAAGTATATTTTCTAACACAAACGAATGAAGAATAAAGTTTCATCAAAATCGGTAGGTACTGCAATCTTTGAGTTTCTGTGAACCGATTGTTCCGCCACCAACTGGGTCCAATTGTGAATGTGAATCACTTTGAGATCGGCCGAAATACCCACACACAAAGTTTCATCATAATCGGTCAAGCCTTTTCGGAGTTGACATTTTTCGAAAAACACCCTGTAGAGAAGCGGCGATCCTTTCGCAACGGTTTTACTATGTTGAGAATATCTTGGGGTGTCATTTTACTTGAAACACCCTATATAGCAGTGGTTTTTCATTTTCGACCGTTAATTTTCTGCTTAATGTGTGAATATTTTGAGTAATTTTAATGCAAAAATTCATTATAGATTTCGTGACTTAACGAAAAGATCCAAATCCCAAAATACGTTCACTGGAGAACGCTCCTTTAAGTTTTTCATTGGGTAAAAAAAAAATGAAAAAATCTTATGATGAATCTATTTCGGACGCTCCGAGATTCGATCCCGCCGCCCTGCGAGGCTCGGGAGCTATAAATGCGGTGCCTTAGTCCGCTCGGCCTCCGACGTCTACGTTAATCGACCCCGATTATGTACCACATAAGTGTTTTAAGTACTCGGATGATTTCCGTCTTTCGATTTTCAGAATATCGTCAATCCTGTCGAGCGATCGATCGAAATCGGTTACTCGTTCATATTTCTCGCGGTTTTTCTAGACTATTCGAAGGTTTTCGACCGATTCGGTTCGAAATTCAAATTCGATTTGACATTTCTAATCGCTCGTTCGGACCGAAAACGTGGACCGTGAAGGAGCCGCGTTAAAATTCGCCACAGAAATACGTGAAACGTCAGAATTTCGTCGATTCTCGCAAAAAGTCACATTTTCCTATCGTTCTTCCGGGAGAACGAAAGAGTGAATCGAAAAAAGGGCTCAGCTACGGACTAATTTCGAATCTCGTCTTCGCGTTCCCGCAAATACCGTCGTTCCGAACGCCACCCGTCCTCCGATCTCGTTTCCTTCATTTCGCACCTTTCGCCAAAATCGGCGTTTTTTCGCCTTTTCGCGATTTTTTTAAAAATACACCCCCTTCTTTTCGCTCCGAAAACGCGAAACCCTACGAAACTTCCGTCTTTTTCCTCGCGAAACCCCTCGGAAATTTCCCCCCTCCCCCCCTCCTAACGTCCAAAAAATCGTCACGTTTATAGTAATATTTTCAAAAAAGTTTTTTTGTTCCTTTTCTATAGAACCCATCTTCATTTTAGTAATAGTGATTGGCCCGCAGATCTACCTAGCCAGTAGATCTACATTTTTCCGGCAGATCTACATTTTTCCGGTAGATCTACATTTTTCCAGTAGATTTACACTTTTCGAACTCGAAAGTTCAAAATCGTTCGAGCCATATCTGAATTTCTATAGACCTACTGCAACCTGACACATACTCACATATACACATCAAGTTTCATCGAAATCGGTGCAGCCGTTCTCGAGTTTCTATAAACCGAATACAGCGCCACCTACCGGTCACCTATTGTGACCCTGAGACACACTCAAACACGCACACAATGTTTTATTAAAATCGGCCAAGCCATTTCTGAGTTTCTATAGACCGATTGCAGCGCCACCTGCCGGGGTATATAGCAGACCTGACACACCTACTCAGATACACACACAAACTTTCATCAAAATCGGTCTAGCCATTTCACCTACCGGATGCTATTGTGAAGCCGTTTCGGAAAACAGCCTGTATAACAGCGGTTATCCTTTCGCAACAATTTTACAATGTTGAAAATACTGTTCATGTTAAATTGTTATATTGAGGTGGCAACTGGGCCAATTTGCCTATCAGAGAATTATGGAACTCTCCCCACGCTTCCGTTGGAAGCTCGAATTCTATTTGACAATTCGACCCTCATTCGGACTGAAAACCATGACGTTGAAGGAATCGCGAAAAGATTTCGTACAGAAATACGATACGATTTCTACAACGAATACATTCGAAAATACTCACGTTTCGTGAAAGATTCCAAAATTCGACAGTAAGATTAAATTCAGTCGATATCCCATCATACTTCATACAACCAACTGTCAACAACTAAAAAATGTTTCCTTAGAATACATTCGATAGGATTTCGAATTCGTATATAAATGCCTGCAAGTGAAAATCGGTAATATCGTCGAAAGTATAGATCGATAATTACCTTATTTTACGTTCTCCACCTCCGGCCCGTTTCATCAAAAATCTTTCCTCGAAGATAGGTATCTACCAGTCATTTCAACTTAGAATTTGATAGAATACATTATTTCTCAAATATCAAAAATTCTGCCATGCGATCGCTCGAAATCGGCGACTCTATCATATTTCTTCTTATTTCTAGCAATGTATCTTCACGATTCAAGATTTTCGACAAATTCCGTCGGAAATTCTAATTTTATTTGACATTTATCGCCACTCATTCGCAAAGAAAACGTCGATAAATTCAAACTGACAGAAGTTTCTATCATCTGTGATCGAAGTAAATCATTCACGTATTATCTTCTATAGCAGGACCCGAAGTCGGTCGAGCGAAGCCGAACCGGTCTGAATGTCACATTTCACCGAGGTTTTCAAAATATGTCAAAGTTTGCGATCTTTTTACGGAAAAACAGTAGGTTTTATCAAAAATCGGGCTGCGTTACAAACTACCTACGAATCTCGTCTTCCGGCCCCCGACGAAATAACTTTCCGAGCGTCGCCTTCTCGCGAGATTTCTATCGTTACCGATTTGCACGTTTAGCGGAAAACGGAGTTTTCAGCCGATTTCACGATTTTTTTTTAAATACTCTCCACGTTTTCTCTCGTCAAAGATGGATACCCGGAGAAAATTTCGTCTTTTCTCTTTCCCGTTTACACCTCGAATCCCCCCTCGCCCCTCGAATAACCGACGAAAAAATCGAAATTATCGACCTCCTAGAGGAAAAAACTTTTTTGACCTCTCTCTGTGATCCCGAGATCTTTACATTAGTAGAATAAACTAGTGGCCCGCAGTCTATTGTTGGAGGCTTCGATTAGCCAGTAGTTTTTATTCATAGGTAAAATTTGATGAAAAAAAAATTAAAAAAAAATTGAGAAAAATATTGAAAAAAAGTGAAAAAAAAATCATTAAAAAAATTTTAACTATAAAAAAAATTTAAATTATAAATAAAACGGAATTATAAAATACCCTGTATACGCATTTCTGAAAAATATATTATGAGAATCCATCTAAGGTTCCTATTCAGATAATGCTTTGTTTGTGGAACAAATCAAATCAATCGCGTGATATTGTGCCGATAGAAAAAGAACATCCTGTATAGTAATGGTTTATTTTCAACGATGTAGGTCCCGAAAGTATATAATTTATTACAATCGTACGATTTATCGTGAAAAGCGGCAAGTTGCGATTGACGTTAAAAGAAAAACACCCTGTATATAGATTTCTGAAAAATACATTATGAGAATCCATCCAAGGTTCCTATTCAGATAACGCTCCGTTTGTGCAACAAATCAAATCAATCGCGTAATATTGTGCCGAAAGAAAAAGAACACTCTGTATAATAATGGATTATTTTCAACGATGTAGGTCCCAAAAGTATATATTTTAACACAATTGATTACAATCGCACGATTTGTCGTGAAAAGCAGCAAGTTGCGATTGACGTTAAAAGAAAAACACCCTGTATAGAGATATCTGAAAAATACATTATAAGAATCCATCCAAGATTCCTATTTAGATAAAGGTTTGTTTGTGGCAAAAATCAAATCAATAGCGTAATATTTTGCCAATAGAAAAAGAACACCCTGTATAGTAAAGGTTTATTTTCAACGATGTAGGTCCCGAAAGTATATCTTTTATCACACTTGAATACAATAGTACGATTTTTCGTGAAAAGCAGCAAGTTGTGATTGACGTTAATAGAAATACACCCTGTATGGAGATTTCTGCAAAATATATTATGAGAATCCATCCAAGGTTCCTATTTGAATGACGCTTTGTTTGTGGCACAAATCAAATCAATCGCGTAATATTGTGCCGATAGAAAAAGAACACTCTGTATAGTATTGGTTTATTTTCAACGATGTAGGTCCCGAAAGTATATCATTAATCACAATCGAATACAATAGTACGATTTGTCGTGAAAAGCAGCAAGTTGCGATTGACGTTGAAAGAAAAACACCCTGTATAGAGATTTCTAAAAAATACATTATAAGAATCCATCCAAGATTCCTATTTAGATAACGGTTTGTTTGCGGCAAAAATCAAATCAATCGCGTAATATTGTGCCGATAGAAAAAGAACATCCTGTATAGTAATGGTTTATTTTCAACGATGTAAGTCCCGAAAGTATATCTTTTATCACAATTGAATACAATAGTACGATTTTTCGTGAAAAGGAGCAAGTTTTGATTGACGTTAAAAGAAAAACACCCTGTATGGAGTTTTCTGAAAAATATATTATAAGAATCCATCCAAGGTTCCTATTTGAATAACGCTTTGAGTGTGGCAAAATTCAAATCAATCGCGTAATATTGTGCCGATAGAAAAAGAACACCCCATATAGTAACGGTTTATTTTCAACGATGTAGGTCCCGAAAGCATTTCTTTTATCACAATTGAATACAATAGTACGATTCTTCGTGAAAAGCAGCAAGTTGTGATTGATTGATTAAAAGAAAAACACCCTGTATAGAGGTTTCTGAAAAATATATTATAAGAATCCATCCAAGGTTCCTATTTGAATAACGCTTTGTTTGTGGCACAAATCAAATCAATCGCGTAATATTGTGCCGATAGAAAAAGAACACCCTGTATAGTAATGGTTTATTTTCAACGATGTAGGTCCCGAAAGTTTATCTTTTATCATAATTGAATACAATAGTACGATTTGTCGTGAAAAGCAGCAAGTTGCGATTGACGTTAAAAGAAAAACACCCTGTATAGAGATTTCTCAAAAATACATTATAAGAATCCATCCAAGATTCCTATTTAGATAACGGTTTCTTTGTGGCACGAATCAATTCAATCGTGTAAAATTGTGCCGTGAAAAAAAGAACACCCCGTATTGTAATGGTTTATTTTCAACGATATACACAACACAACACAAAGTTTCATCGAAATTGGTCGAGCTGTTTTTGAGTAACCATAAATCCATCGGGGTGCCCCCTACAGTATGCTATTGTGAATCAGAGACGCGCCGAATCAAAAACACGAAGCATCGCAATATGTTAGAAGCTTTTGAGTTACTAAAAACCGAATATGGCGTCACGTAGCGAATCGTATTGAGAACCAAAGGCCATCCGAAACACAATCACAAAGATTCATCAAAATCGGTATAGCCATTTTTGGGTTCCTGTGAACCGATTATAGTGCCACCTACCGGGGAATATTGTGGATTGAAACCTACTCTCAGATACACACACAAAGTTTCATCGAAATCGTTCCAGTCGTTTTTGAGTTGTTATAAACCGAATTCAGCGCCACCTAACGGGTGCACACAAAGTTTCATCAAAATGGGTAAAGCCGTTTCGGAGTTGACATTCATTTAAAAACACCCTGTATTACAGCGGTTATCTTTTCGTAACGGTTTTACAATGATGAGAATTCTTTCACGATAAATCTCTTGCGGTGATATCTCACTTAAGACCCTGTGTAGCAATGGTTTTTCATTTTCGACCGTTAATTTTCTACTTGAATGGTTGAATATTTTGTGTAATTTCAATGCAAAACATTCAAAATTATACGTTCATTTTTGGATCAAAATAATCAAGGCTGTGTATGTGGTTGCGTAAGGTACCTATTCATATACATACATTCACGGTTGGATAAAAAATAAACAATGCATTGAACGCGGTGGCGTAGGTTCATATTCAAATACAAACATTCACAATTGGATCAAAAATATTCAATGCTGTGTCTTTGGTTAAGTAAGGTCCTTGTTCAAATACATACACTCACAGTTGGATCAAAAATAAACAATGCACTGAACGCGGTGTCGTAGGTTCCTAATCAAATACATACAAAAATCCGTCTGATGGAACCATTGATTATAGATATCGTAACTTGACGAAAAGATCCAAATCCCATTTTCGACAGTTAATTATCTGCTTAAAGTTTGAATATTTCGATTAATTTAAAAGAAGAATTTTCAAACAAACGGAAATTCAATATAGATTTCGTAATTTGACGAAAAGATCAATAGCCCATGATGAGTTTACACGGGAATAACACACTCTTAAGTTTTCATTCCGTAAAAATGAAAAATATTATAACTTCAACGATTGCCGGCCACTCCGAGAATCGATCCCGCCGCCCCGCGATGCTGACCTTTAAGCCCGCGACGCTTCCGTCCCGGCCACTTTCGCTATAGATAAAAGTAGGAATTATGCTCTATATAAAGGTTTTATAGCACTGGGATGATTTCCGTCCTTCGATTTCCAGAATATCGTCAATTCTGTCAAGCGATCGATCGAAATCGGTTACTCGTTCATATTTCTCGCAATTTTTCTTGACGATTTCGAGATTTTCGACTGATTCCGTTCGAAATTCAAATTCGATTTGACATTTCGCGCCGCTCGTTCGGACCAAAACAGTCGACCTTGCAGGAACCGCGCTAAAATTCAGCACAGAAATACGTGAAACGTCAGAATGTTTTCAATTTTCGCAAAAAGTCACATTTTCTTATCGTTCTTACGGGAAAACGAATGAAAAGATCGAAAGCAGATATAGCCTATCCGGTAATTTCGAATCTCTTCTTCGCTTTCCCGCGGACTCGTCGTTTCTAACATCGCCGTTCGTTCGATCTCGTTTCCTTCATTTTGCACCTTTGCCAAAATTTGCGTTTTTTCGCATTTTCGTGAATTTTTTAAAAATACACCCCCATCCTTTCTCTTCAAAAACGCGAAACTCTACGAAACTTCCGTGTTTTCTCTCGCTAAACCCCCTCAAGATTCCCCCCCAATCCCCCTCCTAACGACCAAAAAAACACCACGTTTACAACGACCTTCTCAAAAAGTTTCCCTTGATCTACTTCGATGGTCCAAGTCTTCACTTTAGTATATGTATTGACTAGCCACTAGATCTACATTTTTCCGGCAGATCTACATTTTTCCGGTAGATCTACATCTTTCCAGTAGATTTACATTTTTCGAACTTGAAAGTTCGAAATCGTTCGAGCCATATCTGAATTTCTATTTACCTACTGCAACCTGACACATACTCACATATACACACCAAGTTTCATCGAAATCGGTGCAGCCGTTCTTGAGTTTCTATAAACCGAATACAGCGCCACCTACCGGTCACCTATTGTGACCCTGAGACACACTCAAACACGCACACAATGTTTCATTAAAATCGGCCAAGCCATTTCTGAGTTTCTATAGACCGATTGCAGCGCCACCTGCCGGAGTATATAGCAGACCTGACACACCTACTCAGATACACACACAAACTTTCATCAAAATCGGTCTAGCCATTTCACCTACCGGATGCTATTGTGAAGCCGTTTCGGAAAACAGCCTGTATAACAGCGGTTATCCTTTCGCAACAATTTTACAATGTTGAAAATACTGTTCATGTTAAATTGTTATATTGAGGTGGCAACTGGGCCAATTTGCCTATCAGAGAATTATGGAACTCTCCCCACGCTTCCGTTGGAAGCTCGAATTCTATTTGACAATTCGACCCTCATTCGGACTGAAAACCATGACGTTGAAGGAATCGCGAAAAGATTTCGTACAGAAATACGATACGATTTCTACAACGATAACATTCGAAAATACTCACGTTTCGTGAAAGATTCCAAAATTCGACAGTAAGATTAAATTCAGTCGATATCCCATCATACTTCATACAACCAACTGTCAACAACTAAAAAATGTTTCCTTAGAATACATTCGTTAGGATTTCGAATTCGTATATAAATGCCTACAAGTGAAAATCGGTAATATCGTCAAAAGTATAGATCGATAATTACCTTATTTTACGTTCTCCACCTCCGGCCCGTTTCATCAAAAATCTTTCCTCGAAGATAGGTATCTACCAGTCATTTCAACTTAGAATTTGATAGAATACATTATTTCTCAAATATCAAAAATTCTGCCATGCGATCGCTCGAAATCGGCGACTCTATCATATTTCTTCTTATTTCTAGCAATGTATCTTCACGATTCAAGATTTTCGACAAATTCCTTCGGAAATTCTAATTTTATTTGACATTTATCGCCACTCATTCGCAAAGAAAACGTCGATAAATTCAAACTGACAGAAGTTTCTATCATCTGTGATTGAAGTAAATCATCCACGTATTATCTTCTATAGCAGGACCCGAAGTCGGTCGAGCGAAGCCGAACCGGTCTGAATGTCACATTTCACCGAGGTTTTCAAAATATGTCAAAGTTTGAAATCTTTTTACGGAAAAAGAGTAGGTTTTATCAAAAATCGGGCTGCGTTACAAACTACCTAGGAATCTCGTCTTCCGGCCCCCGACGAAATAACTTTCCGAGCGTCGCCTCCTCGCGAGATTTCTATCGTTACCGATTTGCGCCTTTAGCGGAAAACGGAGTTTTCACTCGATTTCACGATTTTTTTTTAAATACTCCCCACGTTTTCTCTCGTCAAAGACGGATACCCGGAGAAAATTTCGTCTTTTCTCTTTCCCGTTTACACCTCGAATCCCCCCTCGCCCCTCGAATAACCGACGAAAAAATCGAAAATATCGACCTCCTAGAGGAAAAAACTTTTTTGACCTCTCTCTGTGATCCCGAGATCTTTACATTAGTAGAATAAACTAGTACAAATCTTACAAAGTATACACCACGGAGATCTTTCACCAATAATAAGCTACAACCTCAAAATCAAAAAAATATTTAGTTTAAGAAAGAGGAGCAAGTTGTAATAAAAACATCAAGTGATACACTCTGGGAAAAGGTTATTGTCTTGGGAAAGGCAAAAGAACCTAGTTCTTATCGGGTGAAAAAGCAAGTAAATGGTCAATTATTATGACGTAATACTCAACAGATAAAATTGTCATATACCAGACCCCGTAGTAATGAATATACATTAGAAACTGAATTAGACCCAAACCAATTATCACCAAATGATTGTAAGGAAAGCAAGAGTAGAAATAGTTCGAACAAGACAAATTTTAATAATGTTCTAAGTGAACCCGAGATAATGACTAGAAATAAAACAACACTATAATCCGTTGTGGAACAATTTTAAAACTCCTGGGCGTTTAAACCTTTGAGGGGAAGGTGTTCAACATAATAATATAATAATAATTCTATGGTCTAACCTCAATGGACATATACCTATTGTACCTATATCGCATAGCATTGTTGTATCAGATTATTACGGTATGATAGAGAATGATAGAGACATTTAATAAACATAAATTAAGTATATGTCTTTAAATATTAATCACCAAGTATCAAACAATGAACATATTGATTCTGGAACCAGTCTCGCAATTTACAAACAATGAGTGGAAAATAGTTAGCTATGCAAAAAAGTCTTTCTCATGAGAAATACTATCACTTTCTCATTTTGTTAAATTCTCATACAAAGTATTCTGCATTTTTTCTGGAGCTAATCAGCTTTAGGCGAGTTCGGTATCTGGATGGGTGACAGCTCTGGGTATAAATTTGGACAGCGCGCCAAAGCTCCTGTCCACAGGGCTTGAACCCATTTTTTACCATTCACGAGAGAATTTGTACCTATGAGAAAAATCATTATTGTGACATGTAATAGTCCGATACAGTCAAGGTTAAGTCTCTTGTTAACTAGAGGAGTTAACAAGAAAATACATTACTGTTTTTAGTTAAATACTGTTTCAAGTATAAATCTAATTCATGTTCGGTTGTTTATCAGAATACAGATAAACAACAAAATCCTACAACATCACAAGTAACAGTTCAGATCAGTGTACGGATTTCACATCGATCAAGTGAACAGTTGTGATTCCAGTTATTGGTCACAACAGAATTGATATAAATATTAAGTCTCCAAAACACCAAGGTAAACCAATCGTTGTACGAAACAATAGTAATGATCTCCCTATACATCATCATAGACGTATTTAAGTGCGCTTTAAATAAACAACAAACTGTATTTTTCTTGTTACCTATACCTTGTTAACAAGCACGAAGTAGTTAAATGTAACATTTATAAAATTTAAAATCTTCCTACTATAAGAATATGTATAACAACCAAGAAGTTACTACTTAGTTGGTATGAAACAATAGTATAAACGATTAAATATTGTAGTAACGATAACAAAAGGAAATAGTTGCTACGATACAGAGCAAGGTAGCAATAGTTTCGCGAACTAGTGGATTTAGTAATGAATTCTTGCAGTGTAATTGTATTTAAACGACCAGATAGTAGAAAAATAAGTTTCTTCATCTGGGTAAAATCGAGGGAAATATCAATACTTATTGATTGGGGGTTCGATCTTAAAACCACCCTGCCAGGTTATAAAAATTATCTCATTTGTCGATTTGTCACCCGAAGTTTCGGATGCAAGCACCAATGGGGTCACTTATTGGATGTTTGATCTTAGCCATTCGAAATCTGGAATTTTTCCCATTCTTGTTTTCTTCATAAAAGGCGTAAGCATAGATGAATACTTTCTGCACTTTACTTGTTTCAATAGCCGCTAGGGAAAATACCATCAATGGTCAATGAGTTAAGAACCGATAAATTTCTTAACACTTCAGTTGCTGAATGCACTTGAGCACACGTTCTGAAATCTTCACAGGTAGTGAGCCATAAATCGCTATAGAAAGGTCGGTCGACGTTTTACAAGAAATTCCAATCTCGAACTAATAACATAGTTTTACTCATAACAAAGGCAAAGTGTCAATGGGACAAATTCAAAAAGTCTGGAGTTGACAAACTTAACTCTGAAGACTGTGATGCCTTGTGTGGGTGTCCCAAACGAAAATTTAACCACCCCCCCTCCAGAAATCAGCAACGCAGAATTTTCGAAGATTTAATAAATACAGGTCATCTTTTGTTTTGCGGGGGAAGAATTTCCAACATGAGTTTGTTCCGAAAAAACCACCCGCATGGCATCAACCATCAACATTTTTTTAATAGCGAAGAGATATCGAGTGTTGTTTAGTTTGAAAGTTATTTATGTTCTGTACAGAATCCAGTTGAAATTTTCAAAATCGATTCATTATTCGAGAAATAATGTTATAATGGTACTTACTCTCAAAAAGTGATGTTGAACAGGCAGTTGAACTCAAGAACCTAAGGTTTTGAAGAATCTGAAAATAATTTTCAAGTTCTGTATTAGGGAGAAAAAATTCCTATGATAACATTGTTCCGAAAAAACCACTTGAGGGTGGCGACAACCCCCAACCTTTTTTGAATAGGGAGGAGATGTTGGATGTGGTTTTGTTAAGAAGTTTTTTCTGTTGCCTAATCATCGCAGTTGAAATTTTCAAATATTTTTGTTTTGAATTTTTTAAAGTTTTTACTTTGAAAACATTCGATTTTATTATCGTCCATCATCGGAAAATTTGTGAGCCAATTCGTTACATTATACTATTTTTTTGAAGATTCCTTCTCAAATGTGTTTCAGTCTTTCGTTTCTGCACCATACTTTGGTTTGAGACTTACTTACGTGGGTGAAAAGGGTCTATTCTATAGAAGAAAGAATAGAAATTAAATTCTCAAATTATATTATCGGAATGACGAAAATGCTAGTTTAAATGCAAGGTATTTTAATAACAATCATCCAGAAACAAATATGAGTCAGCAATATGTTAAGCATTTGATGAATAACGTAAAAATTCTTAGGTTCTTGAGTTTGAGCGGTTCAACTGTCTGTTCAACATAAGCATTTGACGGTAATCAATGTAATCAATGATTACATTATTTTGTAAATAATAAACCGATTTTGAAAATTTTAACTGGGTTGTGCACAGAACATGAATAACTCCCAAACTGACCAACACTCTACATCTCTTCCCCATTCAAAAAATATTGGAGGTTGATGCCACCTTCATGGGGGTGATTTATTCGGAACAAACTCATGATGAAAGTTCGTCCCCCTCAAAACAAACCTGTTTTTGTAAAATCTTCGAAAAATCTTCGTTTCTGATTTATGGGGGGGTCAAATTTTCGTTGGAACACCCTGTATAGGTCAGACTGGCCGATGTTTTCACCAGAGGTTAGAAGAACATTGGAGGAGTTACTTGCTGAATAAACAAAATTCAAACTATGCCATTCAACTTATTGAAAATAATCATAAATTCAAAGGAAAAGCCGAAATTTTCATTTAACCCAAAAGTCTGAAATTGAATATATTAGAATCGACAGAAATAAAAGAAAACATTAATTAATTTTTTGAACGAAAATATGATTAATTTTGATCATTATATGTTGAACAAAAGTCGCCACTGTCAATGGTCATTGACTTGACCCCAATAGAGGGCGTGAAAACAATGAAGTTATCCTTCAACACTCCCAGGCTGTAATTATGTTGGCATATGTGATTTTTCACATTGGAAAATATGTTATTAAGGGGGTCATTTCGTAAATTATACGGGGCCAGCTGTAGAGTCGTGCTTTATTGTTTATAAACCGGGTGAGAATCTATCGATTTGTGAATTGATACATAATAACGGTGGCGGAACTAGATGAAGAAATTTTCTCGCTTTGATGTATCATTCAACAGTTCATTTGGGATCACTTAATAATAGTGTTGCCCTCGGAAATAGCACGTTGCTATCTAATTACCAAATAGTCAATAGCTTTTTCGTGAAAATTTCAGGTATCTCACGGTGCTGTTGATTTTTATCTCGAATTGCGTAACTGTTTTCATGTACGATTTATAAGGATAATTATTTCGGGCAGCATGGTATAGGATGGGCATTGCTATTAACATGTTATCTAGGGAAATCTACTGATGAAAATGATTTTTTTTTATAACATTTTCCCAGATGTACTCATTTTAAAAAGCTTTTTCATATTCAAGTTTACAGCTGTGTGAAAGATTATAATTTAATCTTCCTTCAAGATATCAAACGATATTGCAGTTCAACATGAATTCAATATCTCTTGATTCGAGAAGATTCTACAAAATTGATTGAAGCACTGTCGTGAAGTCAGGAGCTTTTGCGTGCATATTCCATTGTCTATTCACGCCTTATACGTCCAGTATCTGAAATATAAAATATTTCAAGGAGAAAATTTTAATTTGACCTTGAACCTACGAACTTAATATTAATAATGTTTTATTCACCTCTGTTGGACACTTGAACACTCCTATTCGAATTAACCATCGATATGTAGACCGCTTTGGCAGCTTTTATAAGATATGAATACATTTCGGACCAATTTAATAACAGACTTGACCAATGAGAAAATCGTCTATGATCACCGGGATTTTAATTCTGATATATGTATTTTATCTAAATTGAAATTCTTTCAATATCTGATGATATACGAAAAAACTTACTTCTCAAGTAATTTCAGGATACGACATTCACGAAATTCGGTGAAAATGTATGCGTCGGCATTCTACAAGTAATTGCCGACTTTTAATTGAATGGAATTCCAAAACCATTTGGCCGATTATGCATATTAATGAATTCAAATATCGCTTTGTCTTTCCGTTCTCCATTAATCGTGGGATAAATAATATTTGATTAAATTTTTATTACATTTTTTAGTAATATGATCCTCACAAACTTCTTTGGGTTGGTATTCTATAACTACTTACCAAGCTTCAATTCGATTGGATGTATATTTTTTGAGTTATCGAGTAAACATTAATTCCAGGTTGGTATAACTCTGGAACCGTTTGGCCGATTATACCCAGCATAGCAATGAACATAACTGTCCCATTTCGATGCGCAACCTACCCTAAACAGTGCAAGTCGCAATCTTATTTTCTTTCGAAAGATATCGTGTCAACGGTCATCCATCCAGCTACTAAACTCACTCAATTCTGCTCAAATCTCCAACAATCGAACTCAGCTGTATAGTTAGGTTTAGGAGCCTTCATCAAAATATCAGCGATATCAGACGGATAGTTTCCGAGATATAGAATGCTTTTCGATGCTTTTCAATGATTTGTTTTTTTAATTTCTAGTGGTACGATCCTCACGAAATTTCGTAAAATCTTGTGCCTCGGCAATCTACAACTAATTGCCACGTTTGAATTGGATTGTTTTACTTTTTTTTAGTTAAGGAGGAAATGAAAACGAAATTTTAGATAGGTATAACTCCATAACTGTTTGGCCGATTATGCATATTAACAAACTCAAATGTTGCATTCGGATGCAACCGCTCTCTCTCTCCGTTCTCAAGTTATCATGAAATGAATAATATTTTTGAATAGTTTTGTTAAAATTTTCCAGTCATACGATGTCTTTGAGTCCGTATTCTACAACCACTCACCAAGGTGCAACTCTATCGGATCTGTATTGGTTGAAAACAAAATTATTACTAATGTCGCTATCTCTTTCTGTTCTCAAGTTATCGTGGCATCGGCTGGCCGGGCAGGATCAAGTTTGACCTGGAATTCTTCATCAGGGAGTCGAACCCAATCGTTTAAGACGATTTCCGGCGCAAAATTCCAAAATTACAGACATTTGGGCAAAATGATAACGCGATATTCATCAGAACATGCGCCAGAACATGCACCAGAACATTGGTAAAGTTCTGACGCGAGGTCAGTCTGCTTGTTGTCGCACTTGTTCAAATCCATAACCAAAAGGGTCATAGAATGAGAAATTGATGTACGATTTTAGTATTTGATCAACGCTTTCAAACTTTAAACAAAAATATTGAATACGCTTCTCATTCACCTGTTTAAGTCCAAGAAATCCATCATAGGTAATAGATACAGATAATAATTTACTCAATTTCGACGTGTTTCGTGAAACAACGACATTCTTGTGAATTATGTTTTTCAGAAATTTTCCGTCCGTCCAACTGAAAAAAAAATTGGGAAAACGATAATTCCTCTGCGGGAATAGAACCACGTTGATACCATTTGAGCGTGAGGCAAAGGTTTAAGCGATGAGGTATTTGAACTATCTAGTAAAAATGATGGGGTCCGGTTGTATGACAACGAATTAGCGTGCCCCGGATACAAATGGGGTTGGATAAAGCGTGGCCCATCACTTGTTCCAATCACTACAAAGCTTCCCTCATTGCCTAATAATTTACTGAATCTGATCTGTGGTTGTAAAAAGGGATGTGAATGTTTTGGGCGAGTGTAGAAAAGCAGGTTTGATGTGTTCCTCAATGTGTCGCTATTGTGTTGGCAATGCGTGTTACAATTCATCGGAATTAATACATAATGATGAGGATGGGATTCAAATAATAGAAAAATTGTATTTTTTCCTTTCTTATAAATATGGGTACAGATCTATTCTACACATTTTTTTCACTATACAAAGTTCATTTGAGAAGATACTATTTAATTATCCCTTACTAATAAATATTTACAGATCAATTCTACACCTTATATATATTAGTATAATGTTTTTACACCCTGTAAGATATATAGACTGAAAACAAAATTATACTATTATTTAACGCAAGAGGCGGAAGTTTGGGGAGTTTTGACTATAGTTGTTGATCATCAAATACATAAATAGTATAGCAAATTCCAGCTAGTTATGAAGAATTTTATGTAGTTGGTCAATTTTAGTCTAATAGTGCTGAGCAATAAATTATAATGTCCACAGTGAAGTCATGTTTCTGGTCAAACTACTAGCGAGTAATAATTATTCAAACTTTCACAAATCATATCTACGAAAGTATTGGCTTCTCAGAGTTGGGAATGATATCAATGGATTCTTATGATAAAACTGCCTCATAAATATCAATTGATTCTAATGATAGAATTCACCAAATTATGAAATTATTGAAATTTTGAAAAATCATATCTCATATCGAATTACCATGGTAAATTCAGTGTCCAATACAGGAGAACGGACAATATAATTCACCATGGTAAATTCGATTAAGAGTGTCCAATATGGAGACTGGACAATAGAACATACGCGCAAAAGCTCCTGACTTCACGTCAGTGCTTAAACCAATTTTTTTTTTCATAATTTTGAAAGATTTTCTAAGGGTACGGTTTTCACAAATTTTTTTTTTGTAATTTTGAAAAATTTTCAAGTGTACGCTTCTCACAAAATTTTACACACTCCTATTTGTCGATATTCTACAACTAATTACTAAGCTTCAATTTGATCTATAATTTCTGAATTATCGAGGAAATAATATTCCAGGTGGGTATAACTCCGAAACCGATGGACCGATTATGCCCAAAAACGAACGTATCTCTTCCATTGCGATGTGCAACTCACCCTGAAAATTTCAAGTCCCGTTCTCCTTTCGTTCGAAAGTTATCAAGCCAACGGTCACCCATCCAGCTACTGAACTCATACAAGGCTGCTCGGAACTTCAACATTATAGATCCGATCATGTTAAAACTTGAAACTTGGCAGTAGAGTTAGGTTTTGAAGGCTCTCGCAAAATTTCAGCGATGTCAGAGGAATAGTTTCTGATATATAGATTTTTTTATAATGATTTTCAATGATTTTTAAAAATTTTGGAGCTATACCATCCTCATGAAATTTTGCAGGAAGTTTTGCAATGGCATTCTACAACTGAAAACAATGCTTGAACTTGATCGGTTTCATATATCGAGTTATTGAGGAAATAACAACCAAATTTCAGATGGGTATAACTCCAACACCGTTTGGCTGATTATACCTATAAACAAACTCAAATATCCCATTCAGATGCACAACCCTAACCGAAAATTTCGCTATCTCTTTCCGTTCTCAGGTTATGGTGACATAAATAATATTTTTTGATAATTTTTGTAAAATTTTCCAGTATGCCGATACACACAAAATTTCACGAGCGTGCTCAGTTTAGCATTCTAAAACTACTCAACAAGTTTCAACTCGATCTAACTTGTATTGGTTGAAAACAAAATTATTACTCGGAAACCGTTGGGCCGATTATGCCCATTAACGAATCTATTCGTCGTATTGGGATGCGCCACCTACACTGAAAATTTCAAGTCGCTATCTCTTTCCGTCCTAAAGTTATCGTGGCAACGGACGGCTGGCCGGACAGAATTAAATTTGACCTCGAATTCTTGATCAGGGAGTCGAACCCAATCGTTTGGGAGCATTTTCGGCGAAAAATTCTATAGTACAATGTTCCCCAGAACATACGCGCAATGACAGTTCATCAGCTCATGGTAAGGTTCCATGCGAACAACCTAAATTATGTGACTTGAAATATAACTAGACCGGTCGTTGCAACTGAATTTCGATTTTCTATAGGCACCCTTGATGTCAATATATCTTAAACGGACTATATCATACCCTCATTACACTATGCCTTTTTCATGTCTATATTTGCGCCTTTTTTCATGGCTATTTGTTTATTGAATTTCCCGCCGAATGAGTGACATTATTACACCACGCTTCTTTCAGGCAGTAATTTCAGAGCTGCAAACATTGAAGAAATTAACATATTTACCTACCTCAAGTTCTTGTTTTGTTTGTATATTTTTAAAGCAATATCATAGTGTTTTAAGAATGTCTGAAGAAACGTTTAATATGCTACATAGAGTGCAAATTCACATACAGAAAAAAGACACTGTAATTCCAGAAAGCATTTCTCCAACAATGAAATTAATGATTACTTTACGATACTAGGCTACTGGTGAAAACTTCGTATCACTCGGGGATAGCCATCACAGATTATCTGGCCCTCGTAAGTTTAGTTTACGTCCTCAGAGTAATAAACATACATTTATTATTGAATTCACGAAGTCTGCGATTCAAAGGATAAACTAGGTTATGTTAAGACATCAAGTCAGACAGATAAATATTGTGTTGGTAGACATGACATTTCGACAAAAAGGCTTGAAATCCCCACGTTTCAGGTGGAACAAATAGAACCAGTTCTATTTATTTTCAAGCCTGAAAGAGTCTACAGAATAGTCCCGGGCGCTTGCGTATTTCTTCGGATTTCAGGCGCAGTCAGTCAGGCTGACAAATGGGCAAGAAAAAGGCATAGTGTAATAGGGGTATAAGTGTTGATTGGCTGTCGTAAATTTGTCAACTTTACGATTAGATACAGTGACAGTGATGTCAATCTTTACAACAGACTAAAAGGCATTGTTGAATTACTATTATGTTCCTACCAACCCAATAAATTCCGTCGTTCTGTACGACAGACAAAACGTGTTTCGCGTCCATATGTGGGCAAGTTATCCGACATCGTGTCACTCCGACAACACCGCTGGAGGCCGGCAGATGGATCTCGGAAACCCGGAACTCGTCGGAAAAGGATAAGCGAGTTTTTCGCGTATTTTCCGCCATCTGCGCGCACGCACGGTCGCGTTAACGGCATCTGCCCATTTTTCCGGCCGGCCATATGTGGACAAAGGAGTACCGACAGGTTGTTGCATTTGATTGTTTATATTCCATCGGTTCAAATACCACGTTCTCGCATAATCTGAAGATGCATCTACGTTGCCGAGGAGATAAAGAAGCCTTTGAGCGTTATCGATACCATGATCCGGATTGCTTGATGGATATCTTGGGTTGGATCGGATATTTCGGTTATGAGACCTTTTATGATATGACTTAGCATGGAATCCAATAATGAACATTGAGTATACAATATGAATAGTGGTTTATTCTCAAGGAATCTGTTTTGAAAACAATACAGGTTCAATGACTTAACTTAGAATTTTTTGTATATATCTTCACCTATTATTTTGACCTGGGCTTCAAATTGTAATAATTCCAACTCTCAACATTTTGAGCGTTGTCCTCATAGATTCTCTTGAAATTGGTCTGCAAATCTAGCTACCTACTTATACAGATTGATTCACGAAGATCGTTCGTTAGAATATTTCAAAGAAAGACTCGAGATGAATTATTGGCAACAATTTCAGATTTGTTCGACTTTCGGTTTCACCGGAAATGATACCAACTTCCGTTTTTGGCGCTCTTGTTCCTTGGAACAGAGTGCTTATCAATTTGCCCAAATGACTGTAATTTTCGAATTTTTGGCTGAAAATGGTCTTAAACGATTTGGTTCGACTCACTGATCTAGAACACGTGGTGGAAATCGATTCTGTCCGACCGGGCGTCCGTCCGGCCGTTAACACGATAACTCTCGAACAGAATGAGCTAGACAGTTGTAATTTTCAGAATAGGTTTGGGAGATGAATATCTCGGCTAAGGTCGTTATTGGGCAAAATCGATCAGTTGGTTTCGGAGTAACAACAAAAAATTGTTCACGTTACAAATTTCAAAATGAGTTTTTCTCAAGATGCAGTTTCACCATAAGAATCTATTGATGTCATTTTAACTCTAACAAGCTAATTCTTTCGGAGATAAGATTTTTCCAAATTTCAATACTAAATCGTTCTACCTATGTGTTTTCACAGAATGCGATAATTATTCTATCTATGAATTACTATAATATGATCTATGTTGATACATGTCAACTTAGTTTCCTGAGACATGATATGTCAAATTTTGATATAAAATGCCCATGGTTAATCCATATGATGATAGGATTGGTAATGGTAAATGATATTGAGTTCAGAATAAGTCCAGTAGAAACGAAACTGAAATATTGGCTTAAGTTTCAATTGATATAATATAATTTTCAGAGTGGATTTGAGGAAAAAATATATCGTTCATCATACAATTGAGGAATGAATATCTCGCATGAGTTCCTTGTTGGGTAGAATTGGTCTTATTGGTTTTGGATTGATAATTTTTGGTACTCTTGTTGAATTTAAATTCTTCTATGATGTTTGAATTTAAAATCTGCTAACATGAAGTTCAATCATACGAATCCATTGATATAATTCCCAACTCTCACCAATACTATCGAAGATATGAATTGAAAAGTTTGAACAAGAGCACCAAAGCTCGTGTCCACAGGGCTTGTACCAATTTTTTTAAATGTAATACCCAGTTTTTTTATTGATAATAAGATTACACATTGCATTCTCCATTGTTTTAATATGCCACTCGCATATTATTCTCAGAAAATTCGTATGAAATCTGAAAACACCCTCAAAATTTTCTCAATTAGGGCTTCATTCCAATATTAAAAACTTGTAGATTTTAAAAAAATATTTTTTCTACAAACGTCAAAAAATGACAAGGTTCGCGCATTGAAAACAATATGCGAAGTGACCCTTTTTTTCATTTTCCTTCGTTACCATGACACCGTGCGCGAAGTAGTGTGCGAAGTACTTACTTCGCACACTGCATGTAAACTATATGGAGTTTTTATATTTTAACCTTTATGTTCCTCAATCAAACAAACAAATGCCATTTTATTTTCATAGTTACAGTATTTACTTGATTTGGAAAAACATTTTAAGCCAGTTCAATACTATTTTTCATATTAAGCTATGCATGTTACTTATTTTAGAACAATATTTTTGGCGTTTGTAGAAAAAAATTTGTTTGCATCTCATGCGCGAAATACTTTGGTGATCTCGACTATTTTTTTAACTCGGCTGCGCCTCGTTAAAAAAATCAGTTCTCGATCACCAAAGTAGCATTTCGCGCACTAGATACAAAAATAACTATTTTTCTACAAGCGTGCGCGTTCAACCCTTTTTCCGCACACATTTCGAATCGTAAAGAGTCACATTTCCAAACAGTGCGGAAAAAACGCCTGCTAATCCATTTCCGCACTGTTAACAGTGCGGAAATCGATTAGCAGGCGTTTTTTCCGCACACTTTTTATATAGAATATACTGAATTATCTAATATTTCTATGCATCGAACGCTTACGACGAGGTTACTATGGAAACAACATGTGAATTGACAATTGTCATTAATTTATTTGAAAATAGCAAATTGATTTCAATCCGTACGTAATATTTTCGGTAAGAATGGATATATCTGATGATGACCTGCCCTCGGACATATTAGAAGCATCTTATGAAGCCAATTTGAAGTTGCTTCCACCCAAATCAATCGAAAAATATGAGAAGCGCTATTCTCAATTCATTGCCTGGTGTGATTCCAAGAAAGTAAAACCCAGGAAGGAGGAAGTCTTTTTGGCTTATTTTTTGGAAATTTCGAAAATTTTTAAACCGAACACATTATGGTCCGTATATTCTATGATAAAGAGTGTTTGTAAATTGAAGCAAGATTTGGATATTGGAAAATTCCATAAATTAACTGCCTTCATTAAAAGACAAAATGTTGGTTTTCGTCCGAAAACAGCCAAAATTTTTAATGAAGAGGACATATCCAAAGTTATGAGTGAGGCACCTGATGAAATTTACCTAATGATCAAGGTGGTAACGATTTTTGGATTGGCTGGTGCTTGCAGACGGGAAGAATTAACAAAAATAACTATCGACGATATAGATGATAAAGGAAACATGATTATTGTCAACATTAAGGACTCCAAAAATTATTCATCGAGATCATTCGTTATCTCCCAAGACACCAACGACGGACATTTTTTAAATATATATCGAAAATATGCCTACTTACGTCCGAAGGAAATAGACCATCGCCGATTTTTCTTAAGGTACAATAAAGGAAAATGTACAATTCAACCTATAGGAATAAATACGATAGGAAGAATACGTTCCGAAATAGCCGGATTTTTACGATTACAAAATCCAGAATTATACACAGGTCACAGTTTTAGGCGCTCTTCTGCTACATTCCTAGCTAACCGTGGAGAGGGAATCACCAATATAAAACGATTAGGAGGGTGGAAGTCAACTTCTGTTGCTGAGGGTTATTTGGAAGAATCAGTAAACAAGAAAAAAGAAATGTCTAGCAAAATTCTTAATTTGAATGCTCCTTCAACTTCAACCTGTTATTCAGAATTATCTTCTTCGACGGAGCAGCTGACTTCGACCAACATGATGGCTACCAAAATTCTGAATTTGAATGCTCCTTCCCATGTTCCTTCCACTTCAACCGGTAATTCAGAATTATCTCCTTCCACTGAGCAGCTGACTTCGACCAACATGATGGCTTCTGCTATAAACTTGCATAATGCGACCAACTGCACGTTTACAATAAATATAACTAATAACTAAATATTAGATAATAATAATATGTATATATTATACATAGCTATTATTAATTTCCTTATTGCAGTTTATTTTTGTTTGCTGTTAGTTATCCTCGTTTTATTTCCAATTAATATTATTAATAATAAAGAATAAATGAATATTCCAGTTCATAGATATAAATATTTCATATGCCTCTATGGACCGAACGACAACGATGACATTGATGACAGTATAGGTATGATGGTAACGACATGCAAGGATTACGCTTGTCATTCATGTGTAGGTATTATGAATTAATAATATCAAATTTGTTCTGTGTGTTGAACTCAAATCGATCTCATACCTATAATAAAAGTGCTTGTAGAAAAAACATTGTTCCTAACTCGAGTGAAAAGTGTCTTTCCCGCACTCAACTGCTTATCCGAACTCCGCTTCGCTTCGTTCGGCTAACGGCCGTTTCGTGCGGGAAAGTATCACTTTCCGCACTTGTTAGGAAAATAACTATTATTTTCTAGCTTCTATCAGAAGACATACTTGCTTCTCCTTCGTTAATTAAAAATTTAATTGAACATACAGTCAAAGTCAGTCATGACAAAAACCTCAAAACTAATTTTTTTCTTTTTTCAAATGGGAACCCATTATTTATTGATCACCTGGAATCCGCGTGAAAAAATTGGTTCAGCCCTTTGGACAGGAGCTTTGGCGCTCTTGGTCAAAGTTTGACTAAGCATATCTCCGAAAGTATTGGTTTCTCAGAATTTGGAATGATATCAATTGATTTTTATGATAGAACTACATCATGAAAGAAATTGAATTCAAGCAGACCGATTCACCCCAATAACGAACTTATCCGAGATATTCATTCCTCAAATCTAATCTGAAAATTATATTATATCAATAAAACTTAGACAATATTGCAGTTTTGTTTTTACTGGAGATATTCTGAACCCAATTTGATTATGTATCTTACCAATGAATATATTTCCGTCATTATATGGATTATCTACTGACATTATATTATCACCTTAAAAGTATAATATCATATCAACCTCATAATTCTACGATAGCTGAGGTTATTTCATTGGTCATTTTGCATTCATACTTTGTTTTCTAGAACAGGAGGTGTATTTTATATCAAGAATTACGAACCAAAAATAATTTTGACATTAATCTCTTATAGGAAAATAAGATGATATGTAAAAACACAGATCATATAATAATTCATAGATAGAATAATCAAGTACAGCATTCTGTTAAAACATAGAAGTACGATTCATTATTGAAATTTAGAAAAATCTTATCTCCGGAAGTAATAGCTTGCTACAGTTGAGAATGATATCAATGAGTTTTTATGGTGAAACTGCATCTTAAAAAAAATCGAATTTGAAATTTTTTATTAAAAAAAAATTGAATTTGAAATTTGTAATTTAAAAAAAAATTTTTTTTCTTTACTTCGAAACCATTTTTGCCCACTCATTCTGTTCGAGAGTTATTGTAGAAACAAAATTTAAGAATTTTTTTTTTTGACACTTTGCGGCAATTCGATCAATACAAAACTTTGCATGCATATGAAGGTCATTATTTTACAATTCGATGCTAAACTTTGCTAAACTTCAGATAGATCGCATGATCGGTTTTGGAAATATTCATGAAATAAGGTTTTTACTAAAAACGGCCAGAACTCCGAAACCTATCTGTAGATTTCGACCGTTAACGAACTTTTCCGAGATATTTACGCTCCAAAGCTACCCTGCAAATTTCAAACCTCTAACTCTTTTCGTTCGAGAGTTAACGTGTCAACGGCCGTTTGGCGGAGAGAATCGATTTTGACCACGAATTATTCAGTTCAGTGAGTCGAACCAAATAGTTTAAGACCAATTTCATAAAAAAATCGAAAATTACAGACATTTCGGTAAATTGATAAGCTATAACGACATACGACTGTTCCCAAGTCGCAGTGGTTAAATTCGGAGCTACTAGAACTCAGGGATCCGCGGTCTAGCTCCAGTGGAGATGGGAGTGGGTTTCTAAAAAGGGAACCTAGTAAATGGGCGCCAGGTAAATTTAAGTCTCCCAGATACCCCAGCGTAATGTAATAATTCCTAAATTCACCAAAAGAATATGCACGCTAAAAACAAACAATTTATTCCAGTAGCTTACAACCCAGGTCTCTAGAATCAACAAAATATAACTACTGTGAAACCCTGAATGAGGGTGACGGAAATTGTACGTAGATAATATTATTATTTGATTCAAATACGCGTCGCTTGAGCTCAGGCGCATCCACGTTTCTTATCTATGATCATATATGACTACCACAAATCTTTCCCCTATTTCCGCTTTACAACAACAATAACAATTTATATAATTGATGATAATAAGCTCACGTTATATATATAGCAGGTATAAGATATGTTTCGAGATATGTTTCCTATTACTTGCGTGCTGATTATCCTTATTCCTGAACGTAGTACTGCGTCGATGGTCTCGCAATACTGTCCTCTTTCTCTCTGTGCTCGTAGTCTGCAACCCTCGATTGAATGTCCCACAGCGTTGCTTACTGACCACCTTGTATATACTCGGGATCTGCAACCCTGCGTTGGCTGTCTCACAGCGTTACTTATGGACCACCTTGTATATACTCGAATGCCTCAGTGCTACTCTTCCTGACATAAAAATCCTTCTCTTCCTGACATAAAAATCGTGCTGGCATAAAAATCCCTGATGTTCGGGGTTGTCCTGCACACGTTTGCTTCGAAACCAAACCTGGCCGTGCCTCCACCAAATAATTCTTCAAGCACACAGCGATATTCTGGATATAGAAAGATAATTACAACCTGAATTGTTTCCACTAGAAATGACGAGAATAGAACATCTAACACATACCTGTCAAAGTCGCCAAGATCGTTCACGTGGTCAACTCTTGGATTTGCAAAAAGGTCAATATATCCTCTTTCGAGACGAGCGCAAGTTACCTGTTATCTTCCCAAATCAAACCAATGCAACCCTCACTCCTAATTCGATTTTCGAAACTATATCCAACTAAGAAGAAATCAACAATTCTTACTAAGTTCCGAAAATACGCCTAACCTATTGCTCCTCCGTAGAATCTCCACAAAATGGACGACCTCATGTCCCTGACTGGCGCAGACCCTCACAAATTTTCAGACTGTCACAATGCAACAATATTGCCAACTCATTCGGCTCTTCGAATACGATTATTCTTTGTGCGTCGATTGGTACCACTGAGATCCAACCTCAAATTCGATGTCAACATAAACGACATAAACGACACTCGCCAAACAAATGTAAACAAACCCCTGCCCGGGTCAAAAAGAAACGCTACAAAATCCTCCCTCACTTGAAGAAATTTACCTAGTAAATTTCAATTAGGGATTACAATACATATGATCAAAAAAAAAATAAATTTACCGGACGATTCATAAATGAAGGTGGACAGGTGTCGAAATGTTTCCACCAATCGGAGCCCACTACAATCAAATATCCCTGAAGGAGGAAGCAATCCACTCATACCCAATCATTCCTACGTCCTCAATCACAACAAGCATACCCTTCTCATCCAATCATTACCCAGAATCATACCTCGTCCAATGCCCTATCATCCATCACAGTCGTCCCGGAAATCCCCTTCTACTCTCATTACTCCATCCATCCAGCAATTACCCTCAATCTTCATGCATTCTCCGACCATGTACTCCATCCATCCACGGCGAAATTCTATCGTCTATTCTAATTGGTTCTATCTAACGCAGGGTAAGGTCTCCAATATTTTTCTTGTACAAAGCTCAAAACAATCTACACAAAAATAAAATATTTGAGCACAAGACAACTACCACAATTCAAAGTTCTTCTCAAATACACTTCCCAACTCGACTCTGACCGACAATCGCTAGAGATAAAAAAAATTGGTTCAAGCCCTGTGGACAGGAGCTTTTGGGCGCATGTTCATCTTCCCGTACTGGCCAGTAAAGAAAAAAAGAAAAAAAGCAGTATCATGTTGAATACCTTAATATTATTCTGGAACACAAATTTTCCATTACAATAATCTTCATCTAGCTTCTATTTAGTATCAATTCCTGTAGAACGTGATCATAATAAGTGTTTTCCATATAATGAAATGTGTTTGAACTTGGTATGTAGGAAATCTGACATCAATTATTGGAATTAATTGATTTGACAAACAGCCGTCAAATGAGGTACTTTTCAAGTCGATCAACATCGTCCTTCTTTCGACGTCTAAACTATGACTTGATTCTTTATGTTTATGTCTTTGAATTTGTTTTCGGTGGAATTCAAAGAGTTCATAGAATAATCGATGAAAATACTGAGAGAGACCCAGGAAATTTGACACATTTTGTCTTATATCTCCAGAAATTGAAATCGTATAGAGCCAAAATTTTTCACAATGTTGCAAAATACTACAATTGACGTTAGTACAAGTTTTTGTTGCAATCTGATGAATAGTTCAAGAAAAAAAAATTTTTTTTTCGAAAAAATTAAAAGAAATATTTTTTTAAAAATTACCAACATTTCGATCATAACAGAATTTTGCCAAAAGTTGCGCGTTTATATCCTCGAACTGACTACCAAGTTTCGATTCAACATCTTCTTTAGTTCCTGAAATATCAGGGAAATAACCTCAAAATTTTAAATGTCTATAACTCCTAAACCGTCTGGCCGATTTTGCCCCTTAACGAACTTAACCGTCGCATTTTGATCAGAAACCTACCCTGAAAGTTTGAAGTCGATAGGACCTTCGGTGCTCCTGTTATCGTGCTTACGGCCGGGAAACCGGCCGGCCGGACGGCACCCGAAAATCTGACACCGGATTCGTGATCAGGGAGTCCGAATTAGTCTATTAGCCAATTTTCAGCTCGAAATTCGAAAATTACAGACATTTGGACGAAATGATAGGACGATGTTCCCCCAGAACATGCGCCCAATAAAATGGTATAAAAATAATTTTCAATAAATTAGGACGAGACAAGACAGATATAGGTCAAGAAGCAAAATGATTAGAAATAATTAAGCACGATAAAGCAAGTCCCCTAAAAAAAAATTCGGGTTAAATATCAAGAACAATACCATCTATCTAACTGAATTAGACCTACGTTACATCGGGCTGGGCCACACATTGGATCGGGCCACACGTTATTCGAGAGATAGGCCCCACGTTATTCGGGCCCCACGTTACAACAGCGTAATAGTACTAACGACAAAATTCACCAAATAGAATATTCACGCTAAAAACAAACAATTTATTCCAGTAGCTTACAACCCAGGTCTCTAGATTCAACAAAATATAACTACTGTGAAACCCTGAATGAGGGTGACGGAAATTGTACGTAGATAATATTATTATTTGATTCAAATACGCGTCGCTTGAGCTCAGGCGCATCCACGTTTCTTATCTATGATCATATATGACTACCACAAATCTTTCCCCAATTTCCGCTTTACAACAACAATAATAATTTATATAATTGATGATAATAAGTTCACGTTATATATATAGCAGGTATAAGATATGTTTCGAGATATGTTTCCTATAACTTGCGTGCTGATTATCCTTATTCCTGAACGTAGTACTGCGTCGATGGTCTCGCAATACTGTCCTCTTTCTCTCTGTGCTCGTAGTCTGCAACCCTCGATTGAATGTCCCACAGCGTTGCTTACTGACCACCTTGTATATACTCGGGATCTGCAACCCTGCGTTGGCTGTCTCACAGCGTTACTTATGGACCACCTTGTATATACTCGAATGCCTCAGTGCTACTCTTCCTTCTCTTCCTGACATAAAAATCCTTCTCTTCCTGACATAAAAATCGTGCTGGCATAAAAATCCCTGATGTTCGGGGTAGTCCTGCACACGTTTGCTTCGAAACCAAACCTGGCCGTGCCTCCACCAAATAATTCTTCAAGCACACAGCGATATTCTGGATATAGAAAGATAATTACAACCTGAATTGTTTCCACTAGAAATGACGAGAATAGAACATCTAACACATACCTGTCAAAGTCGCCAAGATCGTTCACGTGGTCAACTCTTGGATTTGCAAAAAGGTCAATATATCCTCTTTCGAGACGAGCGCAAGTTACCTGTTATCTTCCCAAATCAAACCAATGTAACCCTCACTCCTAATTCGATTTTCGAAACTATATCTAACTAAGAAGAAATCAACAATTCTTACTAAGTTCCGAAAATACGCCTAACCTATTGCTCTTCCGTAGAATCTCCACAAAATGGACGACCTCATGTCCCTGACTGGCGCAGACCCTGACAAATTTCCAGACTGTCACAATGCAACAATATTGCCAACTCATTCGGCTCTTCGAATACGATTATTCTTTGTGCGTCGATTGGTACCACTGAGATCCAACCTCAAATTCGATGTCAACATAAACGACATAAACGACACTCGCCAAACAAATGTAAACAAACCCCTGCCCGGGTCAAAAAGAAACGCTACAAAGCACTCTGTTCCGAGGAACAAGAGTGGCAAAAATAGTGTACAAGTGTAATACATACTACTGCTTTAAAAGCTTATTTCCGAAGATCTCCGAAAATCTCATGGTCTGTTACTCGTTTACATTATTGAAGTTTCATATATTCTTCAGAATTCATAGTAAAGAAAAAGCAAGAATTTAATAATCAATATTAAGTTTTTAATTTTACGTTCCATATGGCCACCGGTCATTTCGCTCCAAGGGATTGTATTATGCCTTACGAATTTCGGCAGAAATAATATGCTAAAACATGGGTGAGATTTTTCGATCAAAAAAAATTCTCAACATATTGGATATCCACCTTATCTTTCAAGTGCATTTTTTCAATTCTTGGTCAAAGCTGTTCAATTCAACGAATTTGAAATTTTTTTCAAGAATTCATCTCTTCTAACAAAGCTGAACTATAAAATTGCAAGTGTTTACCTCGAGTCTTTCTTTGAAATATTCTAACGAACGGTCTTCATGAATCACCCTGTATATGTAGAGAGCAAGAACAGACTCGCTTGAGACTTCATGGTCTTCATCAGAGTTCTGTTGCTTCTCAACGCAGTCGACTAAACGCAGACCAAGTCATTTACGTGAACGCTCAGGCCAACAATACGAGAAGACAAAGAACCCAGCCTTTACCTCATGCTGAAATTCGAATCGTAAAAGCATATACCATCACTTAGACGATATTAATTATCAAGAGGATATTAATTATCGAGACACAGTAACTTTCAATGGCCATGAACGACGCTGTTTGGCGTGTTCAAAATGATATTAAAGAAATATAAAAACGCACTAACGTGAAGTCAGTACTCTTTAGCGCACTAATTCACGTTGACCAATTTCAATTGGATAACGAGTAATTCAAGCTCAGTCGATAAAGCGAACTGTAGATCTAGTCAGACGAGGGTGGCCACCAAACACTGTTGGGTCAAAAATGAAGCTGACGTGAGGATACAGCAACTAAGCCTACACAGGACCGAGAGGTGAACCGCTAGGAATTCTGGTGTACAAGAAAGTATAATTCCATGGAATTCCTATTGAATTCCGAGGAATTCCTATTGAATTCTTGGAATTCCTATTGAATTCCTGGAATTCCTATTGAATTCCTATCGAATTCCTGGAATTTCTATTGAATTCCTTTGAATTCCATGGAATTCCGCATGATTTCTATTGAATTATTAGGAATTCCTATTGATGTTAGAGTGCGACACCTATCGGACAATCATGTATACAGCTCCAAATAGTTGGTTTTAACCGAGGGGTAAACCGCTAGGAATTCTGGTGTACAAGAATATAGAATTCAAATAGAATTTCAAAAGAATTCCTATTGATTTTCTAATGAGAATTCCTATTGATTTCCAATGAAATTCTGGTTGAGTTGGAATTCTGGTACCTACCTATACAAAATTTTGTCAGCGATTTCCCCACCGCACAGAACACAACTGAATCTTCTAACTCGCACAAACTTCTACGAGCTTCTGAGGAGTCTCCTTGGAGAAGATCTGATAGTGTCAATATATTCATAATCATTTTACTAGCATGAACGACAGATCAGATTGGCCTCACGTAGTACTTTTTGGCGCTCTAGTTCCTCGGAACTGAGTGCTTATCAATTTGCCCAAATGTCTGTAATTTTGGAATATTTCGATGAAAATGGTCTTAAACGATTTGGTTCGACTCACTGATCAAGAATCCGTGGTCGAAATTCATTCTGTCTGGCCGGCCGGCCGGCCGGCCGTAGGCACGATATCTCTCGAACGGAATGAGCTAGAGAGTTGAAATTTTCAGAGTAGGTTTGGGGGATGAATATCTCGGCTAAGTTCGATATTGGGCAAAATCGGACAGATTTCGGATAGGTTTCGGAGTAACAAAAAAAAAATTTTTTTTTACGAAACAAATTCCAAATTAAATTTTTTTTAATAAGCAGTTTTATCATAAGAATCCATTCATATCATTTTCAACTCTAACAAGCTAATACTTTCGGAGATATGATTTTTTTAAATTTCAATGTAAATCGTATTTCACAGATTGATATAATTATTATTCTATGTATGAATTCTCATAATGTCAACTTGACAGAAGGGAATATTGTAACTTCAAAAATATTGGGGTTGAAATACTCGTATATTAGCGATGCAACGGGGACCTCACCCGAAAATGTTTGAAAATATTACGTAAATATTGAAAGCATAATTCTGTTATTCGAGAGAGAAGAAATTTTGGTGAACGATTACATAATTCTGTAGTTCGAGAAAAATTTTGGTGATCGATTACAAGGTAATTTTTTATTATTACTTATCTTCTTTCATATTTGTTTTATGGAATACCTACTATTTGTAGGTACTTTAAACCTGTTTTGGGCAATTGTCATACGAAACTTGTTTTTTTGGCGCTCTAGTTCCTCGGAACAGAGTGCTTATCAATTTGCCCAAGTGTCTGTAATTTTGAAATTTTTGGCTGAAAATGGTCTCAAACGATTTGGTTCGACTCACTGATCAAGAATCCGAGTGCGAAATCGATTCTGTCCGGCCGGCCGACCGGCCGTAGGCACGATAACTCTCGAACGAAAGGAGTTAGCGGATTGAAAATTGCAAGGTGGTTTTGGAGCGTAAATATCTCGGACAAGTTCGTTCGATCTATCTGAAATTTTGCATCAAATTGTAGAATCATGACCTTTATACGCATGTGAAGTTTTGTATTGACCAGATTACCGCAAAGTGTAAAAAAAAAAAATTTGAAAATTTAAAAAAAGTTTTTCCACAATAACTCTCGAACGGAATGAGCTAGGTAGTTGAAATTTTCAGAGTAGGTTAGGGAGATGAATATCTCGGTTAAGTTCGTTATTGAGCAAAATTGGCCAGATTTAATTCGATTTCTTCCATGGTGCAGTTCTCATTCTCATGATTGCTCATTTATTCTTGATAAATAAACTATTATTTGAATTGAATTTCCTTTATGATGCAGCTCTATCATTATGTATACATTGATATAATTCCCAACTCAGAGAAACCAATACTTTCGGAGATATAATTTGTCTGTTTGAACTAGAGCGCCAGAAAGCTCCTGTCCACAGGGCTTGAACCCATTTTTTAGCTCTTTTCTAGTTTCATAGTGAAGTCAATCTATTTTGACGCGCTTGCTAATTACATTGCCTTAAACGATACGATTTGGTTCTACTCAATGATGGTCGAATTCGGTTCTGTCCGGCCGTTCGTTAACACAATAACTCTCGAACGGAATAAGCTAGACAGTTGAAATTTTCAGAGTGGTGGATGGTTTCGGGTAAAAAAAAAAATATTTTTTTTACATTACAAATTTTGATGATTTTTTTTAAGATGAAGTTTCATCATAAGAATCCATTGATATTATTCTCAACTTCAACAAGCTAATACTTTCGGAGATATGATTCTTCAAAATTTCAATTATACATCGTACTTCTAGGTCTTCACAGAATGCGAATTCTATCGGTCTGAATTCTATCTGTCTGCGGTAGGTCCAGTTTGAAAGATAAACGTCATTAATGTCAAACGAAACTGAAATTGTATTTCTGGAGGGTTTGGTTGATATGAGCATGTGAACGATTTGAAATTTGGCATGGTTTTTTGGTTAGTGAATCGAAAATGAATCATGTAAGCAAGTTGAGCATAATTTACGAGTCATTCTCTAATTATTGAAGATTTAGAAGGGGATTTCCAGCTAATGTTCAGGTAGTTATTCCTTAGTAACACTATTTAAGATTTCCTACATAAGTATTCTAGTTTAAGTTATCTCTCAACTGATTACATTTGATTTGTAAACTGGCTATTTCATTTTTGGCGCTCTAGTTCCTCGGAACTGAGTGCTTATCAATTTGCCTAAATGTCTGTAATTTTCGAATTTTTGGCTGAAAATGGTCTCAAACGATTTGGTTCGAGTCACTGATCAAGAATCCGAGGTCGAAATCGATTCTGTCCGGCCGATCCGGCCGGCCGAACGAAAGGAGTTAAATAATAAAAATTTGCAAGGTGGGTTTGGAGTGTATATATCTCGGACAAGTTCGTTAATGGGCGAAATCCATCAAGTGGTTTCGGAGTTATGGCCGATTTTGGTAAAACACATTTTTTGTGAATATTTCCGAAACCGATTACTCAATCTATCTGAAATTTAGCATCAAATCGTAGAACCATGACCTTTATACGCATGTGAAGTTTTGTATTGACTAGGTTACCGCAAAGTGTAAAAAAAAATTTTTCAAAATTAAAAAAAAAAATTTCTACAATAACTCTCGAACGGAATGAGCTAGGTAGTTAAAATTTTCAGGGTAGGTTAGGGAGATAAATATCTCGGTTAAGTTCGTTATTGGGCAAAAAAGGCCAGATGGTTTCGGAGTAACGAAAAAAAAAATTTTTTTTAAGCAACAAATTTCGAATTCAATTTTTATTTGAGATGCAGTTTCACCATTAGAATCCATCGATATCATTTTCAACTCCAGCAAGCTAATACCTTCGGAGATATGATTTTTTCTAAATTTCAATAATGAATCGTACTTCTATGTTTTCACAGAATGCTATAATTATTCTATCTAAGCTTTATTATATGATCTGTGTTCATACTCGTACATTTCATCCTGTTCTATAAGAGAGAGTCAAATTCAGTTCAGCTATTTTAATTTGATTTCTTCTCGGATTTCTTCCATGGTGCAGTTCTCATTCTCAGATTGCTCATTTAATCTTCATAAATGAACTATTATTTGAATTGAATTTCCCTTATGATGCAGTTCTATCATAAGAATACATTGATATAATTCCCAACTCTGAGAAAACAATACTTTCGGAGATATAATTTGTCTGTTTGAACTAGAGCTCCAGAAAGCTCCTGTCCACAGGGCTTGAACCCATTTTTCATTTTGAGAATGACTCCTGATAGTTTTGAAATACTTGTAGCCAAAATTGGACCGTCATATAAATATAAGATGCAAAGGGATTAGATTTTTTTTATAAAGTGCCCCAACGACAACTATAGGTCATTAGCGGTGGTGGTATAGTTATTCACGATACATTAAATTTATGAGAAGAATGGAAATCTTTGATACTGAATGAACAATGCTGTATGATGTGTTATATTTTTACGTTGATTGAGATAATGAATGTTAGTGTATTGATGCATGTCGTCATATTGATGTTCAGGGTTTCTTTAATCGAGTTGCTTACATTGAATTGCATCCTCTGAGGCTGGTATACTCGACAATCGATCAGGATTTGTCGAACTGTGATTATGGTATCAAATAATGTACATCTCGAGACATTCTCCTTCGCTAGTAGGTGGTGGTGGATTTGAATTTCTTTCAGGATGTATTTCTATCATAATAATCCATTGAAATAATTCCTAACTCTGAGAAACCAATTTTGTCGAAGATAGGATTTGTCAAAGATAGAACAAGAGCGCCAAAGCTCCTACCACAGGGCTTTCCCCCTTTTAATTTTAACCATATTTGGTGTTGAAAAAGCAAATAAGCCATTGACTAAATTCTTCATTGCCCAGCCATCGTGTGCTCTGCTTGCTACCAACAATTCGTTCAGTCCACAGAACATATCGTTTGGAGAAGTGAGAGCTACATAGAGTTGGATTGGAAGCGTAAAAAGCGACCCCAGGGAGTCGGGTGCAGAACTGAACGTCCGATGCGCCAAATTTAAACTGTGGCGCCTTTTTCAGTTTCACTACAATTTCAAATTTATTATTCCAAGAACTGTTATCTTCAACGATAATTGGATTATCGTTGAAGATAACAGTTCTTCGAAAGAAATAATTGCAAAAGTAAATGAAGAAATAACACCTTATTCTGAATTTTTTTTTTTCGGAAAATAATTTTATCAATTATAATTAATTTATTAATAAACCAATAATTGTTGAATAAGAAACAAGCAGTAAAGCAGTTTATTTCTGAAAAGGAAAAATATTTTCAAGAATGTCATACAGTCAATATAACAAAAACTTATCTATAAACAATATATAAAAAATAACTCAATTGTCTTTGGTCCATTCCTTCTAATCTTTTCAATGTCTTCCAGTTGGAGGTAAATTATAATCTGTCAAAAAATTTAAATCACCAGAATTGTTTGTATCTGAAGCAGTGGAGGCGCATGGTGCCTCTACATCAGAAAATTCAAAATCAGGAAAGTGTTCTTCTTGATTAACATAAGAATGAACAAGAAAACCTAAGATGTTGATGATCATTCTGAACATATTCTTGACTTTCAGAACATGCTTGTGGGGAAAAGTTGTGCTGTGCATAATAATAATGATCTAGAGTGAAAGCATGATTTACAGGAGGCATTGATCCATTGATCGGCAGGCTCCTTTTAACAACCTTGCTTTACTTTACTTGTGTTATAAAAATCACTTTCAACACAGTGATCTTAAACAATCTCAAGATTGAACAGTTTGTGGATTCTGGAATCAAACAAAATTGTTTCCAAGTTTGGCCCCTTACATTCGTCGGAAACTTGAAAAATTGCATTCCACTCAATCCAGCATAGTATTGATTCTTGCAAGTAGGGTAATTGCAAGAATAGTTTGGTATCCCCACAAGCATATTATTAATGAGATTTTATATGTAGCGAGTATACTTAGCTTTTCTCCTTTGATCGATCTATCCTGTCCATGTAAGTGTTAGATGGTCCTTATAGTTGTCGCATTACTGAAAACAATTTCATATAAATTTTAATTGAATTCTTAGTTAAATATGAATAATACTCACCTAAAACAAGTATTTGTTTATGCTTTTACATTTTATAACCATGATAACCATACATTTATTTATTTACTGTATTTGACATATGGTAAACTTGGTAAATAAGGATCCTGTATCCTGTAGAATAATGCTCGAAGCTCCATCTAGGAGCCGGGTGCGAACTATATAACGTGTAAAATATACTTCCAATTTTAAACTATAGCTTTCACTTCTCCTAACGATATATTCTGTGGTTCAGTCTGATCCAGACGACCGAACACCAACTGCCTCATCTGTTCTCGCGCGCGTACTTTTTAAGGATTCATGAGCCGATAATTGCTCTACCGAGAAACTTCCTCAAGCAACAAGGTGAAAATCGTGAAATTGAAAGTAAGATCGTTCGAGTACCGAGTGAGATATTAATTTGCACAATAAACCTCCGACACCCGATACGACGCCCGGATTAAGAAGTCGCCCGCTCTCCGTGCCCAGTGGACTGGCAAAAGTGCCCGCGACCGATAGTTTAAATTACCTGTCGTGCCGATTTACCGCGAAATGGGACGCTTTTAGCGTGCGCGATTTTTCGAATTCATTAGAATACTGCTCCGCGTGAATGTGCGCGTCGAAACAAACCCGAGGAGAACTTAATCGAAGGAGTGTACAGTGTGTTTCCAGAGGATCTTACGAGTTACTAAATTCTAAACATCATACACTGAGAAAAATATTCAGTGTTGGTTAGTGAATATTCGCATGTACCCAGTGAAATTTTCATTGAAAAACGGGACAAGTACACTATTTCACTATGCCTAAATGAAATATGTTTCTTGAACGGAGTCACTAAGGAACAGCTTTCAACTAGGAAGCATAATTTTCATTTGTTATAGGTCGACTTTTTATTTGTTTTTAATGAATTGTTTACTAATGATTAAATAAATATATATTTATGATTGGTAGACATTAATTGATTACTAATGATTATTTTATTCATAATAACTGGCTTGATGCTTGTGTTTAATTGTTTTTCTACTGTTTGAAGTGAATATATTCATTAAGAACTATTTTTTTTTCACTCAGTATTACCGAATTTTTCATTAGTTATAGTTAACATTTTTATTTGTTTTTAATGAATTGATTAGTACTCATAAAATAAATATCCACTTATGATTGTTAGACATTTATTAATTACAAATGATCATATTATTTATTATAACTGACACGATGGTTATGAACGAATGAACTAGGGCCTCACACGAGACGAGAGTAGGCGAGAGTATAAAAAATCTCGTCTCGCTCTCGCCAAATCCCAAAAAATTAAGTCTCGTTTAAGTCTCGTTCTCGTCTCGTTATCAGTTGTCAGGTCTCGTCTCGCTTAATTCTAAATAACGATAATAAAAATTATAATATATACACGAAATGGTATACAATAATGAATAATTTTGTAAAGCTATATTTATTACACTCTTATAAAAAAATATTTGTACATGTGCTTATTATTTTTAATTTCAAACACTGATAATTTCAACTTTTAAATTACTCGATGACCAAGAATTCAAACATAATCACGCTTGCATCACATCATTTTTCAATGATGTAAGTGTTTTTGCCATGATCATACCTGCTGTGAAAAATAATCTTTCAACAGGTACGGATGTAGCCATTAATAAATCATCGGCCATCTTGGAAAGTGTAGGAAGAACTTTTCCATCACTTTTCACCACTGTAAAATATTTTGATATTTCCAATATTTCGAAATAAGTTTTGTTGAAGTTTTAAATAGCTATCGATGTCGATACATTTTTAATAGAATTGAACAATTTGGTATAGTTTTCAAAGAGTACCTTCCCAGTGGGTAGATCATTGAGGGTGTTCTTGGCGTATTCCTCATAACACTTTTCGAAACATTGAATAGCTTCTTTTCTTTACCAGTTTTATTAAACGTATTTCTGCAGATGTATAGAATAATTGTCCACATCTTCACTACAAGGAGCACAAGAAAATGAATTTCTCCAGATGTTCAGATAGAGACGAAATTTTCAAAGCATTGGGATTTAGGGGCAATAAAGTTGTCCGTTAAGTATTGAATTCATAATGGCATCCGTTTTTATGGTTCTTTGAAAAATAATCTCAATTATCGCAAGGGCATAACGAATTAATAATCTTCTAAAAAATCGTGTATTTCCCCAATTTCAAACTAAACAAATCAGGCATGTCGCACGTCGTGTTCCGACACGAAAAAACGAACACCTGCCAGTGGCTGCAGCTGCATTCGAAGCGCCCTCATTGGTAGTTGGAATGGCGAGATGTTTTCAAATATTCAAATATACTAGTAGTAATATTTTGTATTTCGATGACTGATAAGTATTGATTAACAGCAAGTGAATATATATTAATCATTACTAACTAATAGTCCAGTAGAAATGTTTAATATTTCCTGGTGAAATTTCATTGGATATCAGTAAAAGTTTATTAAATGATAAAATCTGTATACTGATCCTCAATGACACCTTCCAAGAAACGACTTTTTTTATATTAGTGAACAAGCTCATTTAGCAGAGCATTAATTTTACTGAACACTAATGAAATTAGATCAGGAGAACAGTTTACTAACACCACTTTTCTCAGTGTATAATTCATCATCCTTGAAATTATACAGTGGGAACCTAAGGGTTGAAACTTATTTATTTACTCTAAATAAATTTGATTTCGGGAAAATTCTTCTTACTGGTTGGTTTTTCAATTTTGATCGCTCAAATTTTGATAAGTGATTACGTAATCTATATATGTGACGTCATGTATGTTTTTATTAACAGATACATGTCATTACTTCACTGTAACGATGAACCTCCTTTAAGTTGTTTGCCCGACTAGCTGGGAGGTCAACGATACATTTAAGCTTCCTGTGATATAGGTTAATAACTCGTAAAGCTGGTTCTTAAAGGTTTTATAAAGAAATGCATTAGATTATATAGAAAAAAATTGGTTCAAGCCCAGTGGACAGGAGCTTTGGCTCTTTTGTTCAAAATTTGACACATCACACTCCGAAAGAATTGGTTCCTCAGAGTTGGGAATGATATCAATGGATTCTTATGATAGAACAGCATCATAAAGGAAATTCAATTCAAATAATGGTTTATTTATCAAGATTAAATAAGTTATCTTCAATGCTTCAATGCTTCAAAAATTATCATTCAAAATAATAAGGAAAGTATCCTCGAAATGTCCAAAGCAAGGCTGGAGACAATCATAGCAGATTGTCCATTTATTCTTGATATTTGAGTAGGTAGAGGCTGACGAATAAATTAGTTAAAAATTCAAAATATATTAATAAAATACAATCCTCTATTCATAATTTAATAGTCCATAACACATTCATTCTGTATTATGAACCTTAACTCAAGAAAAAATATTTGATACACAAATATAGATCCACATATCAGACTTTTTTTTTCTACCAACATTATGAAAATACTCTATATAGGAACATGTCTCACTATTTAAGGAAGTCAAAGGTAATATTAACCTCAGAGGTCAACGAACAGTAATTTTTTTTGATGATTCCATTATGTTCTTCTTTCCTATTGCCTTCATAAACTACATCATTAAAATGATTCAATTCTGAATCTTCTAAAACATCATCCCAAATTTTTACGTAAATTATTCCAGTCAGCAGTTCCAGCAGAAAATATTTCCAAACTACGAATTGACATGTCTCTAATAGCTAGATAAGATGACATGTATGAACAGTGAACACAGACAGATAGAATTAGCATTCTGTGAATACCTCGAACTACGATGTATTATTGAAATTTTGAAAAATCATATCTCCGATAATATTGGCTTGTTAGAGTTGAAAATTATATCGATGGATTCTTATGACGAAACTGCATCTCAAATAAAATTGAATTCAAAAGTTGTAATGTAAAAAAAAATTGTTTTTTTGGTTTCTCCCAAACCATCAGACCGATTTTGCCCGATAACGAACTTTGTCGAGATATTTATCTCTAAAATCTACTCTGAAAATTTCAAATGTCTAGCAGCTAGCTTATTTAGTACGAGACTTATCGTGTCTACGGCCGGACCAGCCGGACAGAATCGATTCTGACCACGGATTCTTTATCAGTGAGTAGAACCAAATCGTTTAATACCATTTTTATTGAAAAATTCTAAAATTACAGACATTTGGGCAAATTGTTAAGAACTCTGTTCCGAGGAACAAGAGCGCCAAAAAACACCTAGCTCTGAGAATTACTCTTCCCGGTGGAATTCGTCCAGGGAAAACTAAGGTACTCCTCCAATCATAACACGCACAGGTTATTCTTCAAAATTACCGCTCGGAATCCTTCAAGTCATGGTTTATTCGAACAGGAACTCTCCAGATAAGGTATGGCTAATATAGGGATCAGTCCCGGTTGAAAAAAGCGAAATATTTATAAGGTTAGATTTCATTCCAAGCAAAAGAAATTTTAGTAAGGGTTCAACTCCAAGCCAAGAGATAATATGTTGGATGAGTAAGGTCGAATTCCGGCATCATTCAAATACAGCTTAAACTCAAGCTATGTAAGGTAGGTTTTCATCCACCCAAAAACTACGAACAATGAAACAAGTGTTACATATACCTACTGCTTTTCAAATTACATTATTTCTCTGTAAGAATTTGGGGATATAAGTTAACAACACACAAACTGTATTCATCAGAATTCATCAGAGCTTTCATTCATTTCTATTTATGAAATTTGAGGACAATAAATTGTAGGGAATAGAAATTATTTCTCTTTCAGGTTGAATTCTAAACGTTTTATCGCAATATAGAATGCTTAGAGGTGGGCAAGGCTATTGTTTAAAGGAATTATTTGCCTTTTTCCATTTTAGTTAGAGGTGCGCATAATTGAATGATTTCAATAATTGAATGATCACTCGAGATATTAATCGCTCGGTGCTTGTCCCAGTTCTTTTCACGTTAACTGTTTCAGTTATCCCTTATCTCCAATAAGTTTACAACAGTTTCGATACCATATTTATTTACAGCTGATAAAAATGTAATATGAAGGTTTGAACATAAAATTCGGGAATGACAACAATACGCACCAGATGTCACCCAAAAATTCTATCGATCGTTAAACGAACCTCTCATATCTCGCCCTCGAGTCTAAAATACCATCAATATCTCTTGAGGTTTCAATAACCGAAAGGTTCGATTATTTTCACTCGTCCTACCTCTGAATTTTTGGTTCAAAAAGAGATAAAAATCTCCAAATATGGTAAGTGGTTATATGGCATGTCACTCAACATTTGACCCCATTTCAGATGAACGACCATGCCTTTGAATATAGCATAAGGCAAAATTAACCATTGTAACGGTATAAAACCCCGTTACCCTGTTTCCATAGTTATGCACCACGTGATGCGTTGAACGTGAATTGATGGTTTCGTTATGGTTTGAAATCGATATTTTATTATGAGTCTAAAGTAGTGATTTTTCTCATTTAATGTTTCAATATATTATAGAAATTGTTGTGCTGTGGTGGATTTCTCGTTCTTTTACGGTCGAAGCTCTCGAGCGAGTCACTTCTTCTAACACTTCACGTGAAATCCCTTTGTCCTCATTACATGAGACGAGAGAAAAGGGGTCTGAATATTTCTTAATAGTTTATGTGTATGGTTGGCCCAGTGGGAGAGCATTTGACTTGGGAGCGGAAGCACCAAGTTAAATTCCGAGGTTAGGAAATGAATTTTCTAGTCACGGTAATCGCCACCATTCACTGTTGGGTCAAAAATCAACAGTACTGTGCCAAAGCTGGCGTAAGGACACAGTAACAATGCCTATACAGAACACAACTAATTCTCCTTACTAGCTCAAGCTCTCTCAGAGCTTATGAGTGGTCTCCTTGGGGAAGACCTAAGAGGATCAGTATAATATACAGTAATAATATAAATTTGTAAAGATATACGTCAAGTTGACGGTGAGTGATATTAATAATAATAATAATAATAATAATAATTTATTCCTTTCATCAAACAATGATACAATTAAAATGCAATGCATACTCTGTAAAATTAAGTCCAACAAATTGGAATAAATAAGGATCCCACAGAAGCTTTAGAAACTATCGCTTGTACGTGTCCATCCGAATGTTTACTCCCTTGTATTAATCTGACTTACAACAATAAACAATTTTTTGATAAATTATACTTGTGTAGATTACATTACATGTACAAATATTACAACTTTTAAAACATATATATGTTTTTTTTTTAATTTATTTATTCCTTTATTTATTTATTTTTTTTTTATTATATTTTTTTTACCACTACTTCACTGCAATTCCTATGCCCATTTCCCACAATCTTATACACGTTTCTGTCTCACTGTTATTGGATTTGATTCACGAGGTCATGAAAAAATTTTCTCCCCGATCCCGTGATCCAAGATTTCATCCTCTTCTTGAACAATGTTAAACTATTTATTTTCCATATTTCTAGAGGTAATACACCATATATTCTTGGCGATAGATACTCACATTGTCGTTACGAACAATATAAATTAGGATAAAATATAAACAATTATTTATAAATAAAATGATTCGAATATGTACACGGAGGACAGAAACCGTTATAAATATGAATAAATACAATATACTGTATAAATAAAATGAATCGAATATGTATAAATAAAATCAATAAATATTCTATCATAAAAAAAATCCATCAAATATGTACAGATAAAACCTAAAACCCAAAATAACAAACAACATCAACAGAATATTGGGGTATAAACAGAGATAAAATTTAGGTAACTAACATTCAACGACCAAACAAAGGAGCAAATATAATTTTCTTCGTAAGGGACGAACCTGCAAATAAAAAAAAAACAATTTAGGGTTCTCGACTGGACTTAGACGGCGTAACTGGCGGGTTTTGATGCCGCTGTCCTAGTTGGCCTCTGTATCTTCTTCACAGCACCTGTGGAAAGTGCTGCGGCCTCTTTTGGTATGTCTAATGACTCTAATGGAGGTTCGATCTGTTCTTGAACAGCAGGGTAAAGGAGATTTCGGTTAGGGGTAGATGGCGCGCTATTTGTAGCCCTGATCGGTTGTTCCTGTTGAGTAATCTCCAATTGCGTTAATTGTGCAGCAGAGTATTCAGTTCCATCCACCACAAGTCTTTTCCTCCTAATAAAACAATTCTTGTTTTTCTCCTTCCCGAATCGTAGATGTCTTCTCAATATCCTCCGTTCCTCAAGTTGAGCCTTAGTGTAATCGTTCTCAACAAATATCCCAGATCCTTTCAGATGTTTCAGGTTACGGAATATTTCACCCTTCTTGAGGTGAGAGATGAACTCTACTTTCACAGGACAACCCTCTGACCTTCCCAAACTTACGATATTATTTATGTGTGACTTCTCAATATTTACTTTCAACACTGTACTTAGTTTATCAACAACAAAATCAGTTGTAATATGCTTAGGTTCCAGATCCAACCCGAACAAAACTATGTTATTTGATTTCCTCCCCCTCTCCAGAGATTCAACTTTTTCCCTCAGATGTTCGTTATCTTCCTCTAGAATTGTAATTCTGCTCTTCAAGCTCTCAATTTGTAATAGCAATCTAGTTTCACTAGCCAGTATTGTATTTTTCAATTCGTCTTTATTTCTTTTCATCTCTTGTAAAATTGTCTCGAGCGCTGTTTCATTCATAGTTAGCTTGTTATTCACTGGAATCCTCAAGTGCAATATTCGAAAAAGAAAAACGAAAAATTCTCCAAACACCGGAAAAAACAATAAGTGCTCCAATTAGGGAGGAATTTTTGGTACACGCTGGTAGGAAAATTAGGACGGGACACACACGCTTCACTCTTACGGGCCTATGTAAGAGACTTTCATCAACAAACACAGGTAGGCCGCGGTTAAAAGGAAAAATCAAAACAGATGGTTAGACAAACTGAATTCCCTTCCATCACACCGTCTGGCCCTTATCTTGCGATCAGTGATAAGGAATAATCACCATCGATGAGATATACAGAATTGTAAACTATGCCAGATGTTTCCAGCTGAACGTGAATTCAGAATAAAATGTCGAATCTGAATGAAAATGATCGAATCTTGTTTATAAAGTAATCTCAACAAAGTTAAATTAGCTCACGTTTATCCCGGTAGTTTACACTACCTGATATAGCACTTTCAGCAGTTTCAATTCTCCAATTCTCGAGAAAAGTTACTTTCATTTCACTGTGGTTCACAAGTACATCCTCCTCTCCTCACTCAAATATGTTTTCGGTAAGCTGAAATTTGTATTGGTAAATTAACTTACAAGATGATTTAAGATTGAAATTAGTTGATATAGATTTAGTACTTTCTCCGCCGTATTCACAAAGCATTCAATCTCCGTTAAGTCCTAACTGAGGTCCTCAGTTAAGGATAAATTTGAATCGCAAACTGAGTTAACGTGAAAATGAACGTGAAACTGGCCAATTGACCACCGTTAAATAAGTTAACTGAGGTTGCGATTCAAATTTACCCTTAACTGAGGACCCCAGTTAGGACTTAACGGAGATTGAATGCTTTATGGATACGGCGGTCTGTATGTTAATTTCGATTCCTACTAATTTTTCTGATACATGTGAATTTAATATTGATGTTATTCTGAACGAATCAGGGGAGAGTTTCTTCAATTTTCGAGGGATTGTGTGCATCATGTTTTTCTAGGCTTTAATGAATTCCGTTGAATAAACTTTGTGTAATGTTAATTTATATCCCCAGATTCGTAAAGAGAAATATTGTATTTTGCAAAGTAGTATGTGTAACACTGGATTCATTGTTTGTAGTTTCTGACTGGGGCGAGAAACTCGCTTTTGTTAGATTGAGGTGAAAATCAACCTTACTGAATTCTTTGAATACTCATCAGCTGGAATGATCCTGAATCATCCATCAGGAAGAATACTTAAAATTTTCCCTGGAAAATCTAAGCAAAGTGTTTTCTTTGTGATCAAAGGAATTTTTCTAATATGAAACCTTTAAAAACCATTTGTATCAAATATCACCCCATATCCCAGGAAGCATAAGTGTATCGTTGACCTTCCAGCTAGTCGGGCAGACATCTGAAGGGTTACACTATGAACTTGCTAGAATTCGTAATTGATCTGAGCCAGGGTTGATACGGTTTATCCATACTTAGACTAGGCTGTAACATCTCTCAATAACACAATGTCCATTAAAATTTACAATTCAAGTATTCAATCTCCAGATAAAATGGTGCAATCATGATTCCCTCCCAATAAAGACATAAGCGTCATTCGTATGATCGATGTTATTCCCTATCACCCCAATAACTCAAGTCCCCATATTAAGTTGTACACCGTGTATACGCTCCACCTTAACACGACCGCATACAACCCGTTCTCCTAAACTTCAACGCCACATATCTTGGCAGACGCATGTAAATGCACATTATGCACAGTTACCTTCGTGTCATATGTCATTCGGCGACCGGGACACAGAGCATAAACAGAACGCAACGAGCGCGGTGCGCTCATTGAGGAACTGGTTTATTAACACGTCCCGGCGGAAATATAGACCACCGGCGCAATATCGTATGTCTAGTCGAGATATGTTTATGAATAAGCGTATAAAAAGACGCTTTATGTCATCTTGTATCTCTGGGAGACGTCAGCGGCGCAATGTTGATAATTCGCTTGGATGTTTGTGGTTCTCTACCGACAAGAGAGTGGATCGTTTGATTTATTATTAGATTCTAGTCGACCTGACAGACGTTGTCCTGCTTGGACTTGCCTACTATTTCTGGTTCAGTTAAACATTTTTCAATGTTCAAATTTCTATACTAAATACTGACATCTGAGTGCCATTCGACAAAACGTCACCTCAGAATAGGTCTCTTGCATGTAACACGAAATACCATATTATGTTTATGTTTTTCTGAATCTACTCCGATATCAGATCATCATGTATGCCCCCATCCACTTTCAATATTTATAAAATTTGAATATTTCGGTATTGAAAATCGGAATATCAGGAAGCAAATTCAAATGAGGTAAGACGTTTCTGATAGGTACAATCGTTGCTGAGACGGCTGAGGTAATCAAAATCTACCCTCGGCGAGACCATCTGCTTGTTATAGCGAAACTTAGAGTGCAAAGAACACGGAGAAGAGAGTGTGAGTAGATATGACGGGTGACGTCACGGACGAGCGCCAAGTTTCGATAGTTTGAACAGTTATTATGTGCATCCAAATTTGACTGATCGTTTTCTCGTTGAAAATTAAAATTGTTGACGGTTGAACTTTTTCATTATTCTTATGGATATACTAATCAATTCCGATAATAAAAAAAGTACATGTAACAGACCTATTACACTGTCCAACACCTACCAAAAGGAAGGCCAATCAACTCTCCATCACTTTATACAATATGGCGGCGAAGGTGGATGAAAGTTCAATTGACAGCTGTTTTGTTTGTCAATAGTGAATACTTAAATCAACTTTGAAATCTTGATTTCATGATTCGTACTATTTTCATGTCCAAATTACCGAAGACTCAGTGTTACCAACTCTTTATCCAGATTATTTGGTAGAATAATAAAAGGTAGAACAGAAGATGAAATACATGTCATAGAAGAGCAGAAAGGGTGCAAGACAGGAAGACCATGCCTTGACAACATTTTTTGCCTGAAGCAGCTTGTGGAAAAAAGAATAGAAACTTGATTTTTGTAGACATGCAGAAGGCTTATGATAGTGTACCACTCGCTAAATTGTGGATGACCTTGGAAGAAAATGGCGTAAGGCAGATATATATTAGGGTAGTGAAGGAGCTCTTAACGGATATTTCAGCAAGGGTGAAGGTGGAAACCGAACATTCTAAGGAGTTTCGTATCTCAAAAAGTCTCCGACAGGACTGTCCGGTAACACTGACTCTGTTTAAGGTCTATCTTGCCTCGACTCTGAAACATTGACGAAGAAAATGTCAAAATATGGGAATTTCACTAGGAATTACTTTTCACACTACACTTTGCTGATGACCTGGTCATCATGGCCAAAGAGGAGGAAGATATGTATTAAATGTTGAAAATTGGATGAGGTATATATTGGGGTATGACCATAAACATCTCTAAAACAAAATATATTGTTCTGAATAATGGCAGGAGTGATCTTATCCTGCGAGATGAAATAATACTGGGAGTACATCTCTGATAGTTTCTTTCTAGGTTCATTTCCACACATTTTACTATTGCAAGTACTTCTGCTGGGATAGATACAACTATGTTATCGTAAAAAGATATAAAAAGAGCCTGAATTTATTGATTTGAACAAATATACCATAACATATATTTTATAATACTCCCACAAATGGAAAAAAAACAAACATGAATAATCATGAAATATAATTCTTGAAACATTGCTCTATAATATGCCTGATCAACTATCATGTAGTTTCAAAAGTGTATGTTATACATACCACTATGTAACTGAAAAAAAGTAACATAACGTTCATACAACTGTGCAATAATTATTACATTCGAATGATTGAGATACAGTTTTGGAACTGTACCAAAAAAATATTTGCGGAACATACAACTTTGTGATGTGGATAACTCGAAAATCATGAAATTGCGACATACAAAGTGCAACACCTCTTACATTGAAGGCCATCAAAATCAATGTGGCCACCAATGTGGATGGAGAAAAGGCAGTAAATTCAAAAGTTGAATTATAGGAATTTTCTCATATGCAAACAAATTGATGAATTATACATGCCATGCAATAATGACATGATTTTATTTAATAGCACACCTATATTTTCCATTGCTCCTCTATTGGATGATTTTGAATCTTAACAAAAATAGCATATTCTTCATGATACTCAAGTGATACCCTAGGTTCCATAAGAGCTACCACTGTGATTTGATTAAAAATGTTTGGCACTAGTTTCTCATTTTGCTTTTCAATCGATGATTTTAAATGGCCATCTCTCGTCACTCATTCTTGACACGTGCCCAAACAATAGTTGCATTTTCACTTCAATTGTGTCCCTGCATCAACACCCACTCTAGCTCTTATCTCCTCATTCCTGACTGGATCTTGTAGCGTTAGTCTAGACTAGCGCCTCCAATATCCCATCTCCATCGCTTTCATTTTATTATTCTTAAGTGGCGTTGTCATTTCCCATATCTCGGCTCCATATTAGGTACTCCATATTCTCTGTTAAGGTCGTATGGATTTTTCTTTTAATATCATGTCTTACTTGTGGACCACAAAGTAAGCTATTCAGTTGTTTCGTCATCTTCATTGGGCGATCCTCTTCTTTATTTCCCTTTCCATTGGATCCGACTGCTGTAAGGGTCACTGCGAGGCATATTAATTTACTCCCTGTACTTATTATTTCATCTCCCAGAATAAGATCACTCTTGCCATTATTCAGAACAATATTTTTTTTTTTTGAGGTGTTTATGGTCATACCCCAATATATGCCTCATCCAAAAAAACCCTCTCTCCCCGTCAGTGTTGTGATTTGTAACTATTGTTCACAAAATTTCAAAGAAAGTTAGCGTTTTTGCGTTGTTGTCTTAGTAAGTAGGAATATTTTCTTCTTGGTGATAATAGCAAACAAAAAATGAACATCAAATCGCTTCGGTGACATTTATATCTAAGTTTGAAATGTTAAAACCATACCAAACCACGGCGCAATGTGTCTATTGCCTACATAATTTTTCATCAGCGACATATATGCTACAGGAATATGTTTATGAACTATTTGCAGAATGTCAATAATTAGTCAGGCGCTCTTCAAAGGTTCTCAACGATCAATAATTCATGAAATTTTTTTATTTTTAACAATATTCGAACATTATGGGGAAATTAAATTTAGGGGTTGCATGTTCTGACAGGAAATGAGTCTTGAAAAAAATAAACTGCTGTAGTTCCGTCAAAAATGTTTATACTCGATCACAGTGCCAGCCACAAACAAAATCACCCACTTAAACACATACACGACAGAGCCGTCGAGATCTTCGGCGGGCCCTGGTACATACCAAAAATACGGGACCCCGCAATGGTGTTACTTTACCGTATAATAAGAATCAATGAAAAAATTATTGTTGCTCGAGCCCGGTCCCCATATGAGCCCTGGCCCCGGTATTTTGTACCGGCTGTACCGCCCTCTCGACGGCCCTGGGTATAGTAGAATATTATATACAGGGTGCAGCAGCATAACTTAATTTTATAAAAACTTTATGAAAGCTATTGTATGAATCAGAAATGATGATGAATTTTTATGCGCATGTTCCGCCAGGAACAGCGTATTATCATTTTGACCAGATGTCTGTATTTTTCGATTTTTTTAAAAGGTCTCAAACGATTGAATTCGACTCACTTATTATGCTAACTCGCACAAGCTTCTAGGAGCTTTCGATAGTCTCTTGAATATCATGGAGGGTTAGTAAAATGTATACTCATAATCATGATATGAGCAAGCGCGACAAAGCAGACTGACCTCCCGTCTATATTTTGAAAACTCTTTTACTGTTTTCGTAGTGAAGTTAATCTGCTTTGACGTGCTTGCAAATATCATGATTATGAGTATACGATTTCACTGATCCTCTTCTTGGAGAACGCCCCTCAAAAGCTCCTAGAACCTTGTACGAGTTAGCATAATCAGTTGCTTTCTGTATCGGCTTTGTTATAGTGTCCTTACGCCACCTCAAACACAGTAAAGTTAATTTTTGACCCCACAGTGAATAATGGCCACCACCTTCTGTCTGGAAAATTCTGGAAGCATTCATCTTTCAATTCAAATTGGTCAACGTTGATTGGCGCGTTGAAGAGTACCGACTTCACGTCAGTGCTTTTTGGCGCTCTTGTTCCTCGGAACAGAGTGCTTATCAATGGGATTTCAATAATACGGCCTACTTCTATGTTTTCACAGAATGCGAATTCTAACTGTCTTTGAACAAAGACAGTTAGAAGAGAGATAGAACATCTGTGTTCATAAATGTCATCTTATCTAGCTATTAGGGACATGCCAAAGTTATTTCTGTTCTAGTTTGTTTATAATTCGTACTTTGAAAATATTTTCTGTTGGATAAGAAGTATCCGAATCTTGAATTTGAGAATATAAACAAGACTATTCTGATACCGAAAATAATATTGACTTGTTGCATATTGAATAAAATAATTTACAAATATTGCGGGTGATGTTTCAGAAGATTTCGAATTGGATCATTTTAATGATGTAGTTCAAGCAAGCAATAGGAAAGAACAACATAATGGAATCATCAAAAGAAATTACTGTTCGTTGACCACTGAGGTTAATATTACCTTTTAGTTCCTTAAGTAGTGAGACATGTTCCTCTATACAATATTTTCATAATTTTGCTAGCAAAAATACGCTGAAATATGGATCTACATTTGTGTATCAAATATTTTTTCTTCAGTTGAGGCTCATAATACAGAATAAATGTGTAGTGGTATGAACTATTAAACTATGAAAGAGAGGATTCCATTTTTTTAAATATATTTCCTCGTATAATGAGATAAGTTTTCAAATGAAGAGAAACAAGAATATGAAATATATATTTACCTTTCAAAAAAATTAAATGAACTATTAAAATAGTTTGTTCATCTTCCTATGCCTATTCAAATATCAATAATAAATGTGCAATCTGCTATGATTGTCTCCAGCCTTGCTCTAGACATTCGGATGATACGTTCCTTAGGTATTTCGAGTTGTGAAAACTATCCACCGAGTGTAATTTGCAACAAACCATTCCAGGAGGTTAAATTATCGCAGGTGGCTCATTTAATTTTGATACATAAACAATTATTTGAATTTATGTTCGTTTAGGATGTAATTCTATCATAAAAATCCATTGATATCTCTGTTACTTTCAGAGATATGATTTGTCAAAGTTTGAACAAGAGCGCCAAAGCTTCTGTCCACAGGGCTTTCGTCTTTTTTATATTTTTGAAGATCAATTCAGATAGGTGATATACACTATTTATTCCCCATACACTGGGGAATCCAACAACCTGGCGTTATGTTGGCTATTTCTTCCTGGATGCTGATCATCAATTCTTGTATAGTCCTTGGGAGTTCACATCAACTCGGTATTTCAAAAAACCCCAGAGCGGAAAATCGCAAGGGGCCAAATCGGGAGAGTGTCCTCAGGACGACTTCCAGAAGACCCTCACATGCGTTCCTCCGAGAATTGGTGTCATCATTGAAGTGAAGCAATTACAGAACATTACCGTTCGAAAAGTAGGCCTCAACGGCAAACGCACGCCCCTCACCGTTCCAACAAAATATGGTGACTGAATTGTGTCGGGAGAAAATGTAGAGCCCCACCTCTTTAACTAGACTACTAGCGCTCCAGTACGACATGACCGACAGAATGCAACACATTTCAAAAAAGAAAGTTATGCGGCCGTACGCTATATAAAGGTTACATATGATAATGGGGGTTTCAAACATACAGGCTGATTCAAAACTCGAAAAATTGAGGATCGCGTACAGACTGATATTCTTTATAAAAAAATTGAAATACAATTATTGGATTTTTCCGAGAGATAGTAACTTCAAAGTTTCTGCATGTCATCAATTTTCAACTTTAATACATACTATGAAAAATATCACGACGAATATTTCGACAGAGTATCACCGCATGTTAGACGAAATGTTGTCGCCTGGTCAAACCAAACTTTTAATAGATTGGTCGACGTGGCCAGGTGCCTACCAGATCACCCGACTTGAATCCATTGGATTGTTTTGAATGGGACATTTAATACAACTTGTTTACGCAGTGGAAATTAATAATCAAGAACAATTAATGGAATAGATTCGAAATTCAATCGAATACTTTCAAAATAGGCCAAAACATGTCATTAGTATAAGATTCCCTCATTTTGCGTTGCCAAACCTGTATCGATGCTGATGGTGATGATTTTGAACATTTAATTCATTTATTTTTGTATTTTTATATTATGTATTAAAGTTAAAAATTGATGACACGCAGAAACTTTGAAGTCTGATATCTCGGAAATACAACCAAAAATCCAAAGATTTTATTCTACATTTTTTATCAAGAATATCAGCCCGTAGACCTTCCTTAATTTTTTGCCCCGAGTTTTAAATCACCCTGTATATTCACTGAAAAATTTCGAATTTTACTGTTCGAGAATATAATGAAACAAATACTTTCCTTACTTCATTAAGTCGTTTGCGAATGAACTGTTCACTTCGTAGTTCACTTCAACACATACTTAAAAGTTTTTTCAGTCGACGAGTGAATTCGACAGCATTCTACGGTTACATTTCCGTCATTTAAATCTAACCGGAAGCTCAGTTATTATTCATACTAAAATTCAGTATTAATTCCTCTCCATCCTCGTAATTGGTCCCAACTCCACCAAGGTAATGAATCTTTCACTTTTATTAATTACATTAACCTAAGTGCTCATTATCATAACTGAGCAACAAATATGCAAAATCGAACCACCTTACGATATTCTCACGGTGCTACCTATGATCGTCAATGGAAACGGAGCAGATCAGTTAGATTTATGATCTCATGGAGATGTCAAGTGTGTATTAAATAAATATTTGAGGAATGAATCTGGTATGAAAATATCCATAACATGAAAATTCACTACCATAAATCAGATGGTGAGAATACAGGGAGAAATTGCGATTAGTACCAATATTTTAACAGGGGCCTTCGTCGATGAGTAATGAGCTTTTTTCTATGAGTAATTTTTCAGGAATTGGATTTATAGGATGATATATTGTTTTCTGGTTGCATGAAATACTGAGTATTAATTCTTCTGCTACCTTGGTAGAATTTTATGAATCCTTCGATAATAAATGGTTTTTACTTCCTTTCCATTTTCAGACATGTTCCAAGAAAGGCTCGAAAATTAAATTGAACCTCTATGCTTTTTTGGAAATGGGATATTGTCTAGAAAGATCTAAATGCAATTGGTAAAAAGCCTTGGAGGCAGTACGACGGGTTACACCAGAGATTACATCACATTCGTCGAGAATTCAGCTATAAACTCTTGCCAAATGATGACTTTGTCCAATGTTGCTGTATCATTATGCAACATCTTTGAATGGCCCTTTCACACATCCAGTCGGCCTATATTCTCGGGCAAACGTCCCAATGACGTCCCAATATTATACTATTTCCATCGTTCTTCCCTCGGCAAGATATTCGCATTGCATTACTTAGAGGTATTCAGATGAATATATCAGTAAGTAAAGGGTCTTTCATAAAAATCGGCCCAGTTCGTTTTGTAAATAGAACACATTATTTATTTGAAAATTAAAACTTTTTTCATTGCATTATAAAGTACTATGGATACCATTTGTTATGAAACAAAACATCATTTGTATGTCCACAACGTAAACGCTGGCAGGAATGCAGTTGTGAACCCAATTTTCCATTACTCTCTTACAGAAATCATGCGGTATGTTAGCAACAACTCGTATACTATTGATCTGTAAATTGTCTAAATTTGCTAGATGATTGCTGTAAACCAATGAATTGATGTAATCCATAACCAGAGCTGTGCCGAGCACTGAAAAAAGTGCTTCATGCCCTAAGCACTAAGCACTCAATAAAAATGATCACGAACATCGAGCACAAAGCACCGCGTTTTCACAAAAGGCTTGCGATTACTAAGCACTTTATAAAAGTAATTCAATTTTTCGAGCACTAAGCACTAATCACTTTTAGAAATCTGTTGGAACTGAGGATATTTACTCCGAATTGATATATAAAATTGTATTCTATTGAAGAAATATGTAAACTAGCAAACTTGCATTCCCCATATGCATAATTCACGGATGAGGAATGGAGTACAGCGAAACAAATTTCGATAAAACTAACGAACTCAAAATTAGTTCTATTCTCACACAGTTTGAAAAGGTCTTTATTATTTTAGGATATTATGATACAATTAATGGAAATAAGAATTCTATAAGCGTCTCAGTTTGTTCTGCACATGTAAAATGTATTGCCCAATTTCAAAATGGGATAATACCCGAAAAATATATGACAACAACATCGTATTATATTATGAAACTTAGGCCGAGTGTTTTCTTTCCCTAACTAATGAAACAAACACTAACGTGAATTCAGTGCTTTTTGAGGAAGTTTTCCATTAATCCATAATTTAATTCGAATTGATCAACATGACATAAATGCTTCTTCAAAATGTCAAAAATATAATCTGCAGCAACCGGATAACATTATTTTCTATTGTGAATGTATTCACAAGCAATTTAGCATTGGAAATTTAAATATGAATGTATCGGATAAATCTGTGAATTCCCACGAATATTTTCGAAAATAATTCACTTATATCTTCTTGATAGACGATCCACATAATAATGCTTTGATACTGAATAATTTGCAGGAGTTGGTATATTACCAACCGTGTATTTATGAATATTCATATATCCACGTCCCATTCTATGAATCAATAACCAACAACTGATATTTCCAAGTTCCGTTCATGCGTGAATTGATCTTCCTGGTACACATTGGTCGCGTTCAGCAGAAAGATCGGTAGCATGAACCGCTACGCTACCGATAGGTAGCGGTATCGTGTTCTGCCGAACGGACAGCTCCTTACAGTTCAGGTTAGGTGATTCGAATTTTCTTTGATTGCCTGTCACAAAAATAAATATTCAATCATGAATCCAAATATCATTTCATTACTCTTCGAAGATGATAATATTACGGCCAACATAAGAAGTGTGTTCCAGGAATCAGAATTTTTATGAAGAGACAATTCCTCAATATATGTGTGATTTATTCGAAGACCATTTTAGAATGTCCCGAAATGCAGGTAATTCTTTCCGTCGAAAATATATGTCCAGCATCCATTTTTTCGCTCCTTATTTTTAAAATAAATGTCACAACTGTCAAACTTACAACATGTTACCGATACTGAGCGGAAAAAATCTACGCTCCTTAAAATGACAACCGCTACTCAACATGTTCCAAAGTGAGCGTACCGTTCAGCAGAAAAATCATCGAAATGTGACAACTGTTCCGCAACTGTTGGTTCTGCTGAAGTGCTTAGTAATCCTCGGAAGTGCTCGGGAGCACTTAAGGGATTACTAAGCACAAAGCATTTTCAAGAAGTACTTGAATTACTGAGCACTAAGCACTGATTTTAAAAAGTGCTCGGCAGCACAGTACTCGGGAGCACAAAAAGGCTTCAAGCACTAAGCACAATGCTTAGGCTCAGCTCTGTCCATAACCGAATTTTGTTTTGAATAGAGTCCATTTGAAACTACAAGTTCTGCGAATCAAGACGAACTAATTTAGGCCCTAAAACATCAGTCAATGTTGAATGACAACGATTTCCATTGACAATTACAGCCTTATGAGCTTCGTCGAAATAAAAGAGGCCACTTACTCCTCCAGCATGAAATCCGCACCAAACAGTATGTTTATCAGGATGTAATGGCCGTTCTTGTTATTTTTTCAGGTTTATCACTACTCCAGATACGGCAATTCTGCTCGTTTACATAACCTTTTAACCATAAATGCTTCTCATAGCTGAGAATTATTTTCTTTGCATCATTTCCAATTCTATAAGAACCATTTACTTACACAGCTTTAAATGACCAATAGGTTCGATTTCTTCGGTTAAAACAATTTTGTATGGATGTAATCCAAGATCTTTTCGTAAAATTCGCCAAAGAGACGTCTGGGAGCCTATTTCTCTTTCTCACTGTCACTGTTACATCATGAAGTGTGAAATTTGTTTTGACTTCTCCAGCAAACGTTCAATTATTCTTTTTTCCGGACGATTATGGCGACCAAAAATTGAAGTTAAAGCACGTAAAGTTAGAGTAACATATCGGGATTTTTCCTAATAAATTTGGATTATTTGAACGTTGTTGAAGCGTGAACTTTTCCATGATAGACATTGACGAATACAACTGTCAATGTCAGAAATGAAAATGGCTGCCGGGCGTGAGTAATTTCAATTTGAATATGGGGCGTTTCCTTGAATGACCCGTTATACCTTTAATTTCCGATGAATTGTTATGGTTTTTGAATTTTTGATGTTCGCTTGTTGGCATAGGCAATATGCATTTCACGAATATGAAGAGGGAACGCGGAAACTCATGTCTTCAGCAACCTGCTGTCGATGCTCATTTCGGATAGAATTGAGCAATTTTGTAGCGACTCATCCGTTAACACTTCCTAGGTACTTTATCAGTCTTCTTGTTTAGATTGATGGTTTAATCGTTCAATACCGTGGAGGGTCAAATATATCTAGCATCTTTTATGTCACTCTGCAGCCTTCTTTGAGTTCTTCATACCATTGATATTCTATGTTTTTGCTTCCACGAATCACCATTAGATTTCTCCAATATGTTCAGTGGTTTGGCTTCAGTTATTCTGTTTCATATCCTCCATTCACTTTCATAAAGTCTCCAGGTTGGCCATGAAAGTTTGACACATATCACCGTGTATATCTTGAAAATGTTAAGTTATAGTCATTTTGCTGTCAGATAACTACGTAACGTTGTCCTTTCTACATAGAGGTCGTAGTTATTACGTATTTTTCACAATGTGAATTTACTTCGGAAAAATAATGAATTTGAGAAGATATTTTGTGAATTCAATAATTCCAAAAACCTGACGACTGTTGAAGAAAATTTTTCCTCAATTGCTACTGGAAATATTTCACGTATATAAACTGGTTGGAAGATTCCGTTATGCTATTCTTGTATACGGAAATCAGGAATCAAGTGTTGAAATTTTAAGGAAAAATAATGGATAGTGTAGTCCGTTACTTTGTGATAATTCATTTGAAAAAAAACAATAAAAGTACCTGAATAACCCGACAGGAATAATTCTAAACGGACAGACGTACCTATTGAATTGCCCACTTCTGGAAATTCTCAAGAAATAGGCAAACAGAAGACATTCAAATAACTACCAAAACATCAGAGTTACGATTGGAATAAGCAGATTTCAGTTCTGTATAGCACATCCTGATGCCTTGTCTTTGCTTCTTCAAACATACTTTCGGCATTTTAAATTTCAAAGCGAAGAGTTGTTTATTATTCGAAGATGAGATAATGGTCTGTAATAATAACTTGTCTAAGATGGAAAATTGTTTTGACATTGATGATATTTCAGGAGTACCAATCCAGCCTCAGTTTTAGTTACAAAAACGTGATAGACCTAAATCATGGCCAACCGGGAGACTTTGTAAAAGTGTATATAGTATACGCATAGGTTGAGCATCGAATTCGTTAATCTCAAGTTTCCCATGTTGTCGGAAAATATTGAATGCAGGCCTATTTCAGCCATATCAACGGATGATCACCGTGAGAACTTCCAAGACAACACTTGTTGAGAAAATATACAGGAGGAAGTTGTTCCGCTTTAATTTGATCTCATTCATCAGAGACGCGCGTGCAATATATCAGCATTTAGAGCAAATAGTGGGAACATTGTACGTGTAGTACTATCCGCGACTATATGCATAACAACTATCAATTATACTAACTTGATAGGTAGCTCCGAAACGACGTGGACTAAATGCACTTATGTATGCCTAGTAGCTAGTGTGTTATTTGAGGTCAATGAATTCTTTAACACAATATACCGGGTGTCCCAGTATACATGTTCCAATGGATTTTCTCAGCCATTTCAAAAGATGAAAATTCCAAAATTTTACGATTTTCAATTCGTTCATGGAACCTTCAACTGAGAAAAAAAAATTGAAAGTCACTTTTGTTTTGACCGGAAGTGACTCTGATTTTTTATCTCAAACAGCACCCTATATATTTTTGGCAATTTTGTAATTCTACATAAAATTACCTTTCCTACGATGTATCACACTTTGTATTTCACATTTGATTTGAGGGAGAAAAAGTCAATTGAAATTTCAAATTAAAAGAATTTCAGTATGCTACAATATTTTGTGGAATCTTGAGTTTGACTTATAATCCGTGTGTGCTAATCCATCTATCTTCTAATGGATCGATAAGATGGCCTGCAAGATCTCCAGATTTAACACCGCTAGATTTCTTCCTTTGGGGATATTTGAAAGATCGTGTGTACCAGACTCTTCCTATTGATTTGGAAGATCTAAAAAACAAAATAAGGAATGCATATAGAGCCCTCAATGCTGAGGTATTGAGAACTGTTACTTCGCGTGAACTAGTCCACCGAACTGAAAGATGTGTAGAAGCAGATGGTCAACATTTCGAACATGCTTTAGTTATTATAGGTATTTTTTTTTACCCCTTTTTAGTAATTTTTGTTTCTTTTACTATTCATTCTTTATTTAACGTACAGTAAAATACATAGTTGATTTCAACTTAAGGAAGGGTTTTTTATTGATCTCGATTATTGAATTCAAAATCAAGACTTTGAAATATTAATTGAAGTTTTCTCCATCATATCAAATGTGCAATACAAAGTGTGATACATCGTTGGAAAGGCGATTTTGAGTAGAATTAAAAAATTGCAAAAAATATATAGAGTGCTATTTGGGATAAAAAAAAGTCAGAGTCACTTCCGGTCAAACCGAAAGTGACTTTCAGTTGAAGGTTCCTTGAACGAATTGAGAATCATAAAATTTTCAAATTTATATCTTTTGAAGCGGCTGAGAAAATCCATTGGAACATGTATACTGGGACACCCGGTATATTTTGATATACCGGGCTATTCATCAACATGTAATTATTTTTTTATTTTTAAACTACGGAAAGCTAAGAAAAAATTCTAGAGACAAAAAATTTATATCTCTAAAAGATATTTCTCCTGCACTGACTTGGTGAATATAAGCCACTGAACTGAATTAGACCAAATGCATTATATTCCGGTAAAAACGTTGAACCCAATTTTGCACGACTGTCTCACATAAATCAAGGCGTATGTTAGCAAATACTCATTCAATATTGATCTGTAAATCGTCTAAATCTAACCCCAAAGAAAGAATCCAATGGAGTTAAATCTCTGGAACGAGGCGGATACTTTATCGGTACTTTTCTTGAAAGAATCGAATCATCGAATATTGTTTTCAATGAAGACATTGTGTCATTGGTAGTAAAATAAGTGGAATCGTCCTGTTGAAACCACATCTTCAGGACCTTTTTGAGCAAGAGCTCATGTCTTTACGTCAGTGGTTTAACCAATTTTTTTCATTTGATTTTTTTATTCTATTCACATCATAGGTAAACCCTGGGATATTAGGATTGGGGTCCATGAAGAATATGTTTAAGGTATGAAGCCAATCATTTCCATTAATTTATTTCACACTGATAACATTGATCACGCTGACTGCCTAATGAATTTAAAAGAGCAAAAATAATTGCAGTACTTAAACCTGGGAAGCCGAATTCTCGAGCTGACAGCTACAGACCAATCTGTCTTCTTAGCTCCTGCTCTAAATTCTTGAAAAGACTTATATTGAATAGAATCCAAGACAAATTAATTGCAAATACCCCGGGTAGAAGCTTCATGGACCAAGTGATGGGTCTGACAACATTCATTGAATCTGGATACCAGGAATGTCTCAAAACCATGACTATGTTCATAGACTTAACAGCTGCTGATGATACAATCTGGAAAGAAGGTCTGCTCTATAAATTCCTGAGTGTGATCCCCAGTAGAAAGATTAGTGGTCTCTTGAACAACATGCACTCTTATCGAGAACTCCAAGTGATCATGAATGGCAAAGCGTGCAGACAGAGAATTCTAAATAACGGCCTTCCACAGGGCTCCGTAATTGCCCCTGTCCTGTTTAATCTGTACATTGCTGACCTTCCTGCAACAACTGCTCATAAATTTGCGTACGCTGATGATCTGGCTATAGCTGTGAAACTTAAATCTACGATATACCATGTTCCTATACCTACCTAAATTGTAAGGTTTCCGTATTAAAAGCAAGTTTTCATGCCAATAGGAATATTGAGCTACATTTTGTATTAGCTATCCTTGAAATGTCACAGAGCATGCGAATTATGATAATTTAACAACTGGCATCGATTGTAAAGTATTGTTGAATTCATTAACGGAGATTTTATTGAACAATAATTCAAAAGGAAGGCAATAATTATACAAATGAAGTTTTCATGAAATTGTTTATTTTTCTCGGTCAATGCGATCAAATTGTAGCCAGATCATGCAGAATGTTCTGGTTAGGCGTAAAGATCTTTATTATATACCGGATATTCCACTTTCACTGTTTTAGTAATTCTCGGAAAAGCCTAGAATTTTGAACAACCCTGTATGAGTAGAGACGTACTTGATTAAATATAAATGATACGCGGGATATTGGTAATCCATACCCGAAATTTCAGCTCTCTATGAAGGGCTACTGAAGTAATGAATGTTTAATAGAAACTATACGACTAAAGAACTAAAGAAGTAAATCAATCAATTACTGGAAAACTGTTAGAGATAGGGATGAGGAAGTTGATACAGAAATAATCAGGAGGCTACGGCGAATCGAAAAAAACCATAATATACCAGGTTGTTCCGTTTGAAATATCAAAATTGTTAGAACTTTTTGATATAAGCGGCTACACCAAAGCGGGTTAAATATCCTAGAAAGATGGAGCAGTGGTGCCTAGCCAAGGATCCAAATTTTCAATAAAATCGTACGTCCCATTCTCCGTAAAAATCCAGGGGGAATATCGACCGTGGCACACCCTGTATAGTAGTCCCGGACGAAAGTGATTTTTGCCCTTTTTTAATTCGCATAATCTATTGCCATCGGAAGAATTGTGAAGAAATTCCAAACAAGCGGATCTGTGGCAGATGTTAAGAAGTTAGTAAGTGCCCGTGCAGGACATTCAGCTGAAAGAATTGCTGCCGTGATGGCGAGTGAGGCCGAAAGTCTATACCTATATCCGACACTGCGACATATATTAACAAAAACCCTTTCAACAACTCCAGAGCGTTCCTGCCCATAGGGCCCTTCATAATGGCTTCGTATAATTAATATACTCTTGCATATATTTCACAAGTCAAATAGACCCCAGGAGGTTCATTGATTTGCCGAGAAAGCAAGAGCAGACGCGTTTCTGGCTTCTGGGCCTTCATCAGTACTCTGTAGCTTCTCAACTAATTCAACTAAACTGAACCGGGTTAAGCCTCTCAGAGCCGGCTTGGTAGATCATACCTAATGGCCATTGGAAGATACTGTCTGAGCTCTGCGGGACTCGTTTCTCGATTAATATCGAGCGAATGATGGCATATGCTTCAAATATTCACTGGTGGGGAAAAGCTGAATTCCGTGTTTTGTCTCATAGGTGGTGTGGGCGATTAGGTATGATCGACCAAGCCGGCTCTGACAGGCTTAACCCGGTTCAGTTTAGTTGAATTTGTTGAGAAGCTACAGAGTACTGATGAAGGTAAGAAGCCAGAAACGCGTCTACTCTTGCTTTCTCGGCAAATCAATGAACCCCCTGGGGTCTATTTGACTTGTGAAATATATGCATAAGTATATTAATTATACGAAGCCATTATGAAGGACCCTATTGGCAGGAACGCTCTGGACTTGATGATTTATTAACAACGGTATTTCATTATTATAAAAACCCTGTCGTTGCATGATTTTGGGTCTATCTGAAGAGTATAGTTCAACAACACGCCAATCTCATTCCAGCAACTCAAAAACGAGATTGGTGACAAAGTATATCTTGAAAAATATTCGATGTGAGTGTCGACGTGTGCCTCAGGAGCCGTGGCTGACATTTGCTGATATTATCTTCCATACTTGTAGGTAATCAATCAAATAAGATGTTTCATGGAATGCTGTGAATTGCTGATTTTAAACATCGATCCATTTATTTATCATTTATGTCGAATTCTGGCCGAAAATAATATTCACACATAGCACGATGTCAAAATTTGACCTAACAAGGCCATCATTTTCATCGATGAAGATATATGGTTATATTGTATATTGTTGTAAGGAGTAACGTTGCACTGCGACCTTAAGGTCTATTGTGCCCCCCCGTCAGAGCTGTCGATGTCATCACCATCTACAGCTCGCCTTGCAGTTCCAGAGTTCTGATGAACTCTGGAAGCTTCAAGGTGACTACGCCTTCGCTCCTGCGGATTTCTTGCCCGAAGCATTGCTTGCGTTGGTTTGAGATGGCGGGTTATTCCGCTATCAGTTGATTAGGAGTTTCATCCTCCTCCCAAAAAAATCTGCACTCAACAGTTTCTGCTAGCCATAATCTCATCATATGCTTCCTAAGGCCGCAGTGCCCATTGAGGAGGTGCAGCGTGTCCTTACTGAGGTCTATATATTTATTGGATCTGACAGTATTGAAGTTCCGGAGGAATTTTTTGGAGTGATACATTCCGGGGAGAGATCTTTAGAAAATACCTATTTTAGTTTCTTCTTTCATCTGAAATTCACTTTTGTAGCAGTACCTACCAACCCCACAGTAGGGTTTCGGGCCTATAAATGGGATTTGTGCCCCTTTCTTGGCAATTGTGTTCGACTCCTAATTTCCTTTAATTCCCGCGTGATCTAGAACCCAGGCCAAGCAGACCCTGTTGTTCTTGCCTTCTTCACTGAGTTCTCTTCACCACTCCCATATTAGCTTGGACTCGATAACATAGGAGCTCAGAGCTTTAATAGCAGCTTGACTGTCAGAGTGGATTGCTTAATCAAATCCTTGGAAGTTTCATTCGAGGTTTATTTCCACGCATCATTCAATTCAAGTACTGAAAGACACTCGGATAGGAGCCTAGCAATAATAGTGAGAATTTGGTGCCTGGTCCATACATTCCAGCCCCAGCTCCTGTAGTGGTTTTGAACCGTCTGTACACCATTTAATGGCATTTATTCCCAGTCTTTTTCCCTACCGAGCATCATAGTGAGGTTCATTTCGAAGCTTACTTTCTTAATAATTTCGTCACTAGGAAGATTGGCTGAAGAAATATACCTGGTAATAGAGGACCAGGCTTTCTAGTTTTTAATACTCTCATTACCTGATCCTTTTCTAGATATTCTGAGAATGGTTTTATGGGCCATTTTCTCTATCACTACATGAAGTAATGGAAGATAGGGATAATCTCAAGAGCCCTGGTTGATAGATTGCCATAGCTCCAGTGATACACACGCAGGCCATCGTTTGTACTTTGTCGTACGGCCCCATGCTTGATTATGGGTCTCACAATCATGAGTACATCCATCGCAGTATCTTAGGGTTGCAGCCCCAAGGATTACCGGCTAGATTCCTGCACGCCATTAAAGCCTTTTCTGCTTTGCTAAAGGTGATCAATTTGTCTCAATTTCTGACGTTGACTGATACAGAAATCTTCTTCCTGGAAAACTCCTTATACGTTGAGAATGTATACAAATTATTCTTTTCATTTTTTGAACCAGTAATGACAGGGGCAAACGCTTAAGGATAGAAACCTTTTCAATAATGATCATACCGTGTTTCCTTCAATTTGCCTCTTTTAACCACTTATATACATTAGATTTGATGAGATCATAGAAGAGATGACAGGTATTCTTAGATGCGATGTTACGTTCTACGGATTCGCATCCAACATTCGGTAATATCCTTTTCTGGTCGTTCAATCTACCAACCCCTCAATCTCCCGCAGATCTAACCCGATTTCTGTGACATAAACACTCGAACTGTAACAATAAAGAACATTCCAAACATCTCCATTCAAAAGCACACAGCCTGTTCGATTCGCGAGCAAGCGATTCTATCTCCCTGCCCGCCAGTATATGCCGACGTTTATTTATCGAACACATTTTCTGACACTTCCATGAGATAATATTTAACCGAGGCGTTCAGAACCATATTCTAGATATTTTTACTGTCCGACGTGGCTACGTAGCTCAGCGCATCGTGAGAAAATCGGGCTGAAATATACTCGCTTGTTTCTATGGTGTGGCGGGTACTGAAGAGTGTTTCATTTTGCATTAAAATGGGACCCCGCGCTGTGCGTAAGTATCTGAGGATGCGTGTGATGGTGTAGAACGGCCTTAAGAACTAGAGGATGAGCTCCTTTGGCTGTTTTGAAAATCGAATGCTTATGACTCTTACTTGATGCAAATTCATATTAACTTAAATGAAGAATGATATATGATTAACAATTGTTTATGGAATACTGTCATGTGTTTTGTCGACCCAGCTACTTCTTAAGTCTAGATCATACTAAATTCTTAACAATTAATCCATTAGGGACTGAATTAATTTTTTCGCCAAAATTCTATGAACTTGATTCTACTATAAATAATACCATGAACATCAAAAAATGGTTTTGCTGGCCTAAATGTCTTCTAATTTTGAAAAAAACGTTGCATTTATGGAAAAATAGTCCTTTAGGATGTGGAAACTGAAATGAAATGTTGAGACATTTATTTGTTTGAAATGAATTTTAATACTTCTCTTTGGAATAAAATTAATCGAGTTGCTATGGAAATGAATGAAGTAGTCGATACATCGATATTCTGAAATTTATTCTCGTTTCTGGGTGATGAATTCTGTAGATCACCCTAGTATTTCTGAACAGCCTCATGTGCTAGGTAAACATTGACACTACAATTTTTTACCTGTTAGACCAATCCTGTAGAAATTTATATTTGCATCCTTTTGGTATCTGCCTCCCAGGCACTCCGTTCTAGAAATAGAACATCTGATGTAGATGGAAGGTCCGTTTTTGGCGCTATTGTTCCTTGGTTATCAATTTGCCCAAATTTCTGTAATTTTTGCACTTTTGGATGAAAATGGTCTTGAACGATTTGGTGCGACTCACTGATCAAGAATCCGGCTGTACGGGCGGCCGGCCGTAGACACGATAACTCTCGAACTGAAAGAACTAGATAATTTTCATAGTAGGTTGAATCGTAGATTAACTCGTAACTCTATGATTTCACAGCATGCTGTATTAAAAATTCACATCATGTCATCATTGTGGTCACATCTACAGATAAGAAACATGTCAAACAAAGTGTGATTGAATGCAAAATGACCAATGAAATAATCCCAGCTATCGTAGGTAGCTCTTGGATAATAGTTATATGATGATGATAATCCATATGATGATGGAAATATATACTTTGGTTCAGAATATCTCCAGTAAATATTCAACTGGACTATTGGCTAAGTTTTAATTGATATAATACAATTTTCATAGTAGATTTGGGGAATGAATATCTTGGATATAACGCCGACCAACCCATCTCCTATTAAAAGTTTGGTTAAACCAGGTGACAACATTTCGTCCAACATGCGGTGATTGTCCGTTGTGTTGATACCACATTATATTTTATATTGTTGTAGGGGGTAATGTTGCATTCCAACCTCAAGGTCTATTGTGCCTCCCCTTCAGAGCTGTCGATGTCATTACCATATACCACTCGCCTTCCAATTCCAGGGTTCTGATGAACTCCAGTAACTGGGATTGATTTGAGGAGGCTACGTCTTCGCTCCTGCAGATTTCTTGCCCAATGCATTCCTTATGTTGGCATGCGATGGCAAGGCATTCCGTTATCGGGTGATCAGGAGTTTCAACCTTCTCCCAACAGAATCTGCACTCGTCAGTTTCTGCAAGCCCTAATCTCATCATATGCTTCCTGAGGGCGCAGTGCCCTGTAAGGAAACCAGTGAGGAGGTGCAGCGTGTTCTTACTGAGGTCCAAGTATTTCTTGGATCTGACAGTATCAAAGTTCCGGAGGAATTTCTCGGAGTGATACATTCCGAGGAGAGATCTGCAGAAAATACCTCTCTCAGTTTCTTCTTTCGTCCGCAATTCACTTTTGTAGGTATGTCTACCAACCGCACAATAAGGTTCCGGGCCAATAAAGTGGGTTTATGCTTCTTTCTTGACAAGTGTGTTGGCCTCCTCATTTCATATGATTCCCGCGTGACCAGGAACCCAGACCAAGGAGACCTTGTCGTCTTGCCCACTTCATTGAGTTTTCTTCGGCACTCCCATCATAGCTTGGATTCGATAACATGGGAGCTCTGAGCTTTAGTAGCAGCTTGACTATCAGAGTGGATTGCTATATCACAACTCTAATAGTTTCTTTCTAGGTTCATTTTCACGCATCTTTCTATTGCAACTACTTCTGCCTGAAAGATGCTCGGATAGGAGCCTAGCGAATATTGAGCATTTTGTGCCTGGCCACAGTATCCGTAAATGATTATTTGAAAATTGATGACATGAAGAAACTTTGGAGTCTGATATCTCGGGAACAAAGTCAAAAATTTTATTTGACATATTTTGTCAAGAATATCAGCCTGTATACGTTCCTTGATTTTTCGCCTCGAGTTTTTAATAACCCTGTATTCATGAGCTTCCTGCAAATTCAATCAATACAAACCTTAACAGAACTGTTCGTTTTTCCCTCTGAAATCCAGTCGATAACGCCCCAAAAGGTAATTGAGTTATATTTGCGAGTTAATTCGATAATATAACGAATACAACACGGTCGCCGCCATGTTTATAGTTGAATCCTATCAGTCCGATATTGCATTTGGAAATTGTGTAGATTTTTTTCTGAATAATGCATAGGGACGTCCCAATGATACATTCGAAAACAGTGGTCATTAATTTCCTGTTGTTGATTTCCTATCCGGCCGCCGATGCCGCGTTGCAATTGGATTGGCTGCATTTCGATTACAATATGTGATGAGATCCTGACCTAGTTCGTCTGTGTCTGGGGATCGTCTCTGTAATTACTGTTATTCGAGGAATGGGCTATTTTTTTCGAGACCGCATCGGTTCGCGCTGATGCGTAGAATCGAACGGGATGGGTCTGCGGAATGGACAATTCAACCACCAATCTGATTCGTATTCCTCGATGGTGCATCATTTTCTAGGCTTTGATCGTATTTCGGGTAACTATCTCATAGTAACGATTTTAGATTAGAGATTTTTAACATGGGTGCTGGAAATTAGATATACATATGTATATGTATACCGGGTATCCCAGTATACATGTTCCAATGGATTATCTCAGTCATTTCAAAAGATATAAAGTTGGAAATTTTATAATTTTAAATTCGTTCAAATAACCTTCAACTGAGAAAAACAAAAATTGAAAGATACTTCCGGTTTAACCGGAAGTGACTCTGACTTTTTTATCTCACATAGCAATTTTTTATTTCTACTCAAAATTATCGTTCCAACGGTGTATCACACTTTGTATTCTACATTTGATTTGATGACGAAAACGTCAATTGAAATGTGAGAAAAATTTCAGAAGCTTGTTCCGAAATTATTTTCTCTCACCAATTTCTTAGGAGGTTCTTATATTTTGGTACAGAAGACGAAGTAAGAGATCTGAGAGAACTTATGTTCGGTAGCGAAATATAATAATCTTGTGGGAAAATGATTGAGATAAACCAATTTCGGAACAAACTTCTGTGATTTTTCTTGCTTCGCTCTCACTTAAAAGTTACAAGCAAATGTATTCAAATATGTCCATGGTTTTCATTTAAGAATTATTAATTCTTCCAGTTACGATTCTAATAATTTGTGATTTGGCAGTATCTTCATCATCTCGAATGCAAAAATGTTTATGACATCAATTATTCAATTATTAATTTATACGAACCTTGCAGTATTGAATTTCGCAAAACATTCCACTTTCCTTAAAGGTAGTGTTCCGTCGAAAATTTCCTACATGACAAAATTATGAAATAACCCTTGAAGGTTTTTTTTTATAAAAGCAAATTACATACCATTAAAAAGGTTACACACCAGAGATGTTTTGCTACAATTGGAACTCGTCAATCAATTCTTGTTTTTTTTTTAATATAAGTTGAAGTTAAGATTTAAGTATTTTCTACATCTTTCTGTAAGTTTGAAGACTGATAACTTTTTTTCTAGCTAACATCTGAATAAAGCAAAAATTTTATCAGAATCTGCCAACATTAGAAATTGAAAAAAAAAAACAAAAATATTGCCTGCTTTACCCATTTTTAATAAAAATTACACTTTAAAGTTAAGAAAGTGGTAAAACTAGAAGGAAGCAAAAAAATTATTTTTAAATATCCAGGGTGCCGGGGCCAAATAAATTAGGGCTGAGTGAGTAGCAGATGACCCCACCTATCCACCATTTTCGTATGTTCAATGTTCTGCCAAACACCCTGTATGATACTACAGCTTAGGAAAAAAACCTCAGCAAAAAAATCCCATATCCCTGGTGGTGTTGTGATTTATGAAAATTAAAATTGCTAACAAAATATGCTGAAATATTAAATATTGAAGGAATTTTTTTTCTTTGCTATTGCTTCTTCCTTCAACAAGCAAAAAGGATTCTCCAAGGTACCCGAAATTCAGTCTAGAAAAGGAAAAGACAAAAGGAGAAAATAATCAAATTAACAATAGAATATTCTATGTTTCATTATATAGATTTGAAATTCGCTACACATTCTAAAAAAGATTCAGAAACATTATGAATGGCCCTAAAACCCTCTTGGAATCTATATATGGGACAATCATCAACCAAATGATGTATGGTTTCCTCTGCTTCTCCTCATTCACAACTAGTGCTCTCAACTGAGGTCCTCCTGAAAAACATTATGTTGCAGCGGCCATGATCGAATCTGAAGCGATTCAGAATACACTATATTTTCCTTGGAAGATCAAATCCCAGAACTCTATTTGAAGGGTCAGAAATAAAATCTTGGTTGAATAAATCTCAAGAAATCCATTCAGACTGCCAAACTTTGTTGTCACCTTTATTCAAATTGAGAAAACAGAAAGGGTTACGCGACTTCAATCTGGGAATCCTATTAACCAAGAAAGGACAAAAGAGCCAGATAGCCAGGCGCCCACTGGAAGGAATGCGAAATATGACACGCCTTACTACCTAACAAAATCTTTGGGTATTTCCTCCAAACAATTCTACACTGTTTAGACTCACTTTCTTTCTATAAAAGAGTAACAAACTTAATTCTGAGACACATAGTGATCAACTAAGTACTCCAAAAAAATTGACAACTCAGTGAATAAAGTTATTATGAATACCTAGATGAAGTCATTAAAGGTTGCTCTCAATTATTAAAAATAACTTCAGTTTATATTCAGTTGATTACGTTCACTTTTGCTTGAAAAAATGGCAAAACGTGAGAAGTTTTGAGTTCAGACGAAGTTTCCTGCGTTGGACTGCCTTAGCAGAAATTTGGCGCTATAGACTCTTTCGGCTTAAAATTCATATCTCAGCACTACAGTGAGTGAAATTCAAATTTTAAAATGCATCTGATTTAAAATTGAATTTCCTGAAAGTTTATTCCCACGACACATTTCAATCGGTCTAGTATTTTTCGACCGAACAGTGTTAGAAGTTGAGGGTTCTCAACTTAGGAGCTAGGTTTGTAAAATTGCTCATCTTTGTGGGCGATTGCGACTGAACTGCCAACCCGATTTGGATTTGGTTGGTATTAGACGCTAAATGTAATTTTCTTCAAAAATGCAGCAAACAAAATTTTCTGCGGGATACGTACTTTTCGAGTTAATAGCGAAATACTGAAAAACTTGCGAAAATTTCGCGGTTTTTAGGCCCTCAAATCAGATACCTGTTATTCAGGTCCCTCAAAAGGGGTTAAAATTATTTCCAGCTCTGTAGCAATTTTTAGCATTAACTCTCCTGGCTAAAACATGTACCTTTCCATGATTGAATGGTAGACATTGACAAATACACTGTCGATGTCACAAATAAAAAATGGCTACCTTGCGTGAGTAACGTCAATTTGAAAATGCGGCGTTCCCATTGAAAGACCCGTTATTATCTGTATAAATTGTCGGTATATCATCACATTTTTATACTGAACATCTCAGAAATCACCCGAATATACACTATCAGGTCCTGCGTCATTATACGGGTTCCAAAACGCAATATCGCCTAATATATCGCGAAAAAGGGGATCGTTACCTAAAAAAAATTGGTTCAAGCACTGACGTGAAGTCGGAAGCTTTTGCTCTATGTTCTCTTGTCCATTCTCCTTTCTTGGACACTCTTAATCAAATTTACCATGGTAAATTCGGAGTGTCTGATACAGGATACACTCTTAATCGAATTTACCTTGGTAGATTCGGAGTGTCCGATACAGGAGAACAGACAATAGAATTCACCATGGTAAATTCGATTAAGAGTGTCCAATAAAGGAAAATGGACAAGAGAACATACGCGCAAAAGCTTCTGACTTCACGTCAGAGCTTGAAACAATTTTTTTTTCAATGATTTTCTAAAAATTTTCTACTGCTACGATCCTCACGAAATTTTGCAAGAATTTTCGCGTTGGCATTCTGCAACTAATAACCATATTTCAATTGGATCGGATTTGTATTTTTCGAGTTATGTATTGAGGAAATAATAACCAAATTTCAGATTGATATAACTCCAAAACCATTTGGTCGATTATGCTAGTTAACGAACTTAAATGTCGTATTCAGATGCGTAATATACCCTGAAAACTGCAAGTCGCTATTTCTTTCCGTTCTCAAGGTATCATGAGACACATAATATTTTTTCATAATTTTTTAAAAATTTTCTAGTGGTACTGTCCTCACAAAATCTTACACACGTCTTCATGTCGATATTCTACAACTAGTTACCAAGCTTCAATTCGATCGAGTCTATATTTTTTGAGTTATCGAGGAAATAATATTCCAGATGGGTATTACTCTGAAACCGTTGGGCCGATGATTTCCAACAGGGAACTTAACTCTACCATTCAGATGTGCAACCTGTCCTGAAAATTGCCCCTATCTCCTTTCGTTTGAGAGTTGTCGAGGCAACGCTCACCCATTCAGCTACTGAACTCACACAAGGCTGCTCGGATCTCCAAAAGTATAGATCCGATCATGTTCCAAACTTCGAACTTGGTATTAGAGTTAGGTTCTGAAGGCTCTCCCAAAATTTCAGCGATATCGGAAGAATAGTTTCTGATATATAGAATTTTTTTCAAAATTTTCTATAAGTTTTTGAGAATTTTCTAGTTATACGATCCTCACAAAATTTTGCAAGAATTTTCGTGTTGCCATTCTACAACTAATTACCTTGCTTGAATTCGATCGGTTCTGAATTTTTCGAGTTATTGAGGAAATAACATCCAAATTTCAGATGAGTATAACTCCAAAACCATTTTGCCGATTATGACTATAAACAAACTCAAATGGCGCAGTCAGATTCTCAACCTTGCCTGAAAATTTCAAGTCGCTATCTCTTTCGGTTCTTAGGTTACCGTGACGTAAATAATATTGTTCAATAATTTTTAAAAAATTTTCTAGTGATACGATGTTTACAAAATTTCACAAGCGCCCTTAGGTCTATATTCTACAACTACTCGCCAAGTTTCAATTTGATCGAATTAGTATTGGTTGTAGACAATATTATTACTCGGAAACCATTGGGCTGATTATGCCCATTAACGAACTTGTCCGTCCTATTGGGATCCGCCACCTACCCTGAAAATTTCAAGTCGCTAATTCTTTTCGTTCTCAAGTTATCGTGGCAACGGCCGGCCGGACGAACCCGGTCGAACCCAATCGTTTGAGACCATTTTCGGCGAAAAATTCTAAAAACTCATACATTTAGGCAAAATGATAACGCGATGTTCCCCAGAACATACGCGCAAAAATTCGTGCCTGATATCGCTCGCCGCATTATACCTAGAATGTGTCAAGCCTCAAACGGCCGCACTCTGTATGCAATTACACAGGCTCGAATGCATGTGTGATCAAGATAAACAACAATGGTCGCCGGGGTCGTTACCTGTGGGTCCCAAGGTACAGTTAAGCAGGAGATAAAATTGAGAAGAATGACCGTCCACTGGATATAATCGATGTTAAAATATGGCTAAATGGTAGGTGTAGTGGCATGTCCTGAAGAATTATGAATCGACGAAATTCGAACGGGCTTAACAGATAGATGTCCCGGAACGGATTTAAGGTCGGTAATGCGTTACGATGCGAGGAGATTATGCCAAATTGTTGTTTAGTGGACATGAATTCGCATCGTTTGGCTGAGCGTTGTAAGTGGATTGATAATTATTATTTATGACTTCGAAATAGGAGGTATTGCTCATAGGACAATGCGTTAAACAATTTGGATCAAGCATGCCTGCACTGAATTACATTCTGGTTTTAATTGAGCACGTTGATTAGCCTTCAGAATCCTACTTTTGAATAGGTGATAAACTTTTGGTTTGTTGGCAATTGTATTTTTGTAATCCTCCATGGAACTTCAACAGTTTAAGTTTTGAATGACACAAAATAACATGCTCTATGCCGTAAAGCATACTCCGTACTCTCCGTACTTCTGGAGGTGAATTCATCATATTTGGGTGATATCTACTTTACTGATCCTGCCCAAAAAGCTTCTATAACAGTTATACTCCAGGAAAGTTAGTGCTAAAAAGGGGGAAAGCCCTGTGGTACGAGTTTTGGTGCTCTTGTCCAATTTTTGACAAATCATATCTCCGGAAGTATAGGTTTCTCAGAGTTGGGAATGATATCAATGGATTATTATGATAGAACTACATCGTGAAAGAGATAAAAATCCCTTTGCATCGTATCTTTATATGGCGGTCCAATTTCGGTTGAAAGTGATTCAAAAATATCAGGAGCCATTCTGAAAAATTGAGTAAATGAAATATACATTGTTTTTTATGAAACAAATCTACTGTAATCAATCCAGAGAGAATTGAAACCGGAATACTTATGTTGGAAATCTTAAATAGTGTTACTAAGGAATAAATACCTCTACATTAGTTGGAAATCCCGTTCTAAATCTTTCATAATTAGAGAGTGACTCGTAAATTATGCTCGAATTCCTTTCATCATTCATATTCGGCTCATTAACCAAAAAACTCTGCCTATGAACTAAGCGAATCCAATTTTGGAATTGTTTATATGCTTACATCAACCAAACTCTCCAAAAATACCCTTTCAGTTTAGTTTGACATTACCATTAATGGCGTTTATCTTTCAAACTGGATCAAACGCCAGCTACCGCAAACAGATAGAATACCGATAGATAGAATTTGCATTCTGTGAAAACATAGAAGTACGATGTATTATTGAAATTTTGAAAAATCATATCTCCGGAAGTATTGGCTTCTTAAAGTTGAGAATAATATCAGTGGATTCTCATGATGAAACTGCTTTAAAAAAAATTGAATTCAAAATTTTAAATGCAAGAATTTTTTTGTTGTCACTCTGAAACCATCCGGTCAATTTTGCCCAATAACGAACTCAACCGAGATATTTATGTCCCAAACCTATTCTGAAAATTTTAACTGTCTAGTTCATTCCGTTCGAGAGTTATCGTGGTTAGAGCCAGCCGGACAGAATAGATTTCGACCACGGATTCTTGATCAGTGAATCGAACCAAATCGTTTTGACCTTTTTCAAGCTGTTCCGAGGAACAAGAGCGCCATAAAGGGGTCTAGTCCCTGAAAATCCCTTTTTGGGGGACCTGAATAACGGGTATCTGAATTTGCGACGGCATATAGTTTGTGCTTCAGATTTGATAGCCTAACAACCGCGAAATATTCGCACTTTTTTCAATATTTCGCTTAAAACTCGAGAAGTACTCCTCCTACAGAAATGTGTATTTTCTTCCTTTTTAAAGAATATATATTTAGCGACTATAATGGCGTTCGAAACTTCTTCACGCCGATAGGCTCCAAATGATCCGAAAATAGTTGCAACCTTAACCATCAAGCATTTCTCATCCGGTGCCTCGTTTATAAACTTTTCAACTTGTTCAAGAATTTTTGAATTTTTGGGAATATATCCATCACATTTTGATTTGAATATGCTATCACCATGAAATATTTACTAACATCAACACCATGTTCAACCAGGGAGCTTGACTTGATCATTGAAAACATGCTCCAAAAAGTTGATAAGATCCATCTTTTTGGCGCTCTAGTTCCTCGGAGCTGAGTGCTTATCAATTTGCCCAAATGTATGTAATTTTCGAATATTTCGATGAAAATGGTCTTAAACGATTTGGTTCGACTCACTGATCAAGAATCCGTGGTCGAAATTCATTCTGTCCGGCCGTCCGGCCGGCCGGTCGGCCGTAGGCACGATAACTCTCGAACGGAATGAGCTAGACAGTTGAAATTTTCAGAGTAGGTTTGGGAGATAAATATCTCGGCTAAGTTCGTTACTGGGCAAAATCGGACAGATGGTTTCGGAGTAACAAAAAAAAATTTTTTTCTACAGAACAAATTCCGATTTTAATTTTTTTCAATAAGCAGTTTTACCATAAGAATCCAATGATATCATTTTTAATTTAACAAGCTAATACTTTCCGAGATATGATTTTTCAAAATTTCAATGATAAATCGTATTTCACAGAGTGATATAATTAATCTATGTATGAATTGTCATAATGTCAACTTATTATCCTGAGACATGACATTATCTAATCAATCGAAGAATTATGAGAATAAAGTGTATTCCGAAATGTGAGCGAAGTGAGAAAAATCTCAGTTGTTTGCTCCGAAATTAGTTTTTCTCAGAAAAGTCTTACATTTCGGAACGGAACATGAAGTAAGAGATCTGAGAGTAGTGAGACTTCTTTTCATCCATAGACATAGAATGCAAATAGAATGTAAATATTGAAAGCATAATTCTGCAGTTCGAGAGAGGAGAAAATTTGGTGAACGTAGATCAGGAAATTTTTGATCGATTAAAAGGTAATTTTTCATTATTACTCTTCTTTGATACATGTTTTATGAAAAATCTAAAATTTGTAGGTACTTTAAACCTGTTTTGGGCAATTGTCATACGAAACTTGTTGGCGCTCTAGTTCCTCGGAACTGAGTGCTTATCAATTTGCCCAAATGTCTGTAATTTTCGAATTTTTCGATGAAAATGGTCTTAAACGTCCGAGGTCGAAATCGATTCTGTCCGGCCGGCCGGCCGATTAAATATCTGAAATATTAAATATTGAAGGGCATCTTTTTCTTTATCATCGATTCTTTCTTCAACAAGCAGAGAGGTTTCTCCAATGTACCCGAAACTCAATCTGGAAAAGAAAAGACAAAAGCAAAAAACGACTAAATTAAAAATGGAATAGTCTATGTTTTCATTCATACTTCGTTTTTTTGTGTCCTATTAATAATTAATAATTATTATAAAGGATTTTTAATTCCCTGTCCTCCAAGCCACTAATGAATATATCATTAGTCTATGTTTTATTAAACAGATTTTAAATTCGCTACCTACCCATTCTGAAAAAGATTCAGAACCATTATGAATAGCCCCAAAACCATCCTGGAATCTATATATTATCTATGTATTAGTTAGTATTATTAATTATTAACTAAATGATCTATGGCTTTCTCTGCTTCCTCGCATTCACTACTAGGGCTCTCAACTGAGATTCATATGAAAAGCATGTTGTTGCAACGACCATGACCGGTTCTCAAATGATTCAGAAGAGACCATATTTTCCTTGGAAGATCAAACCCCGGAACTCTAATTGAAGGATCATAAATTAAAACTTTGTTGAATAAATCCCAAGAAATTCCTTCAGACCGCGAAACTTCCTTGTCACTTTTATTCAAATTGAGAAAACAGTTGGACCATAAATGGTTACGCGACTTCAAGCCGGTTATCTTATTGCCTGGAATATAGAAGAGAATCGGAAATAAATTCGGAAAAGAATGGAATTTATTCCAAGAATTTGAAACCGCAGTCTCCTGCGATTGTGGGGCGGGACAATGTTTGGAAGAACTGGCAACCAATGAATAGGTATAGATATAATAGTTCCATGGATGATGATCCTCATAGATGAATTCAGCTGTGCATCAATTTTTTGAGTATGAACACTAATAAACCAGACGGGGCAACAATATTCAGCGGCAGAAAAAAACCAAGGCTAGGGCTAACGTTCGAAGAGTAACTGCATCAGCACTCCATGAAGTAACAGCTAATTTCTGCAGAATATTATTTCTTGTTTTCAACTTCAGACGCAAGTCGTCCAAGTGGGATTTGAAATTCAAACAAGAATCTAGTTTCACTCCTAGGTATTTAGGATTAAAATTATGTCTCAAGAAAGAATAACCGAAAGTTATACTCAATGTTCTATATTTTTGATGATTGTTCAAATGGAAGCAATAAACCTCAGTTTTATTTGGATTCGAACACAAACGCCACTGAAATAGGTAATTTTACAGGATTTCTAAATTGCAGATATATTATTTTTTATACTTTGGAAATCAGGATGACGGAATGCAAGGGTAATCAGCGTATATGAATTCCTCAGAGGAAGTAGCAGTAATATCACAGAGATAAAAATTGAAAAGAAGAGGTGCTAAAACTGAACCTTGTGTGAGATCAATATTAAAATTTTTGAGATTACTACGATCATTATCAACAAAAACACGAAACCTTCTATCTGTCAGCATATTTTCCCTAGTAATATCAAAAGTGATTGAATTTTCACGAAACTGAGTTTCTTGAAATCACCACGAGTCCGAAGGACGAGTGTTGTTTTTTCTAAGTAACTCAGTTGAGTTGAGACATAAATGACTTATGAGATAAATTCAGTCACGAGTGATATTTCAATAGACTATTTCACGAACAAAATGATTTTGAAGTCTGTAATTTATACGGAGTTTGTTTCACAGGAATGAGACAATAATTATTGTTGGAAAAGCTTATTTAATTATGCCGACGTTTCGTTGGATTTTTCCAACATTTTCAAGGCTGTAACAACATAAAGCTATTTGACATAACTGTGCATTGAAAAGACGAACAATAGAGATGACTTACCTAAATTAGCAGCTTTTAAATTAACATAGATGTAAGAATAAAAACTGGAGAACGAATCACCACTACAGAGACAAAACAAAATTCACAATCAGTTAAAAGCATAAAAATCCACTCATATATACAATTAAAACCATAAATTAATAAATAAACATGATACGTCATTGACGACAAAATCATGAACAGTCTGTAATTTATATTTATCATTTGTCAAACAGTCCGAATCCATGGTTGAGTAGTTGAAAACACCAAAGTTGTAAGACCAATCATAATTCAAAGACAGTTGGTGTTTTCGAGGTAATACGAGCAGTCTTTGGCCTGTGGTTGGTCAGATTTTGATATGAGTGAAACAGTCGAGTAAACGAACCATTTTTCCACACATTAAATGAGTATAATAAAATATTGAAATGCATGTTGAAGTTTAATATCATTCCAAATATGCCTATTTTATTATCAAAATACGGCAGTTATAAAAAAAAATTGTATGATATTTGCGTTAAAAGTGATTTTATTTTGTTCGTGAAATTGTTCAATTCGCTCAACTCATTTAACAAACTTTTTTACTCACAAAATAAAACATCACTTTTAACATCATAACTAACTGTTTCCTAAACTTTCAATCCCAGATGGGACACCCAGTAGTTAAGTAGTATTTGTAAGTTGTCTGGAAGCAACAGTCAATTCATAACAGACCAAAGAATGTATATTTCCAGGTGATCTCTCGCACTCGAACAAGCCCTGGATGAGTCCATAGACTGTTATGTGGAGAGCAATCCTGTGAAATTTATCAAGCCGCCTTTGATCTCCGCTCAATGGTATCCCGCCGAACAAACGAACTAACCGCTTAGGGAATAACCCGTCTCTTTGTGTTGACGGAAATGGAAGTTGCAGAAATTTAAATGTGCCCCGAAACTATATTCATTACGTTCTTCTATCTATTTGCGTAGCTGAGTTATGAGATCAGTATCTGTAAGGACTGGAAATTTGTAGGACGCATTTTTGGCGCTCTTTTTCCTCGGAACAGAGTGCTTATCAATTTGCCCAAATGTCTGTAATTTTCGAATTTTTGGCTGAAAATGGTCTTGAACGATTTGGTTTGACTCACTGATCAAGAATCCGTGGTCGAAATCGATTCTGTCCGGCCGGCCGTCCGGCCTTTAACACGATAACGCTCGAACGGAATGAGCTAGACCGTTGAAATTTTGAGAGTAGGTTTGATGGATAAGTATCTCGGCTAAGTTCGTTATTGGGTAAAATCGGTCTAATAGTTTCGGAGTAACGAAAAAAAATATTTGTTTTTACACAAACACTTTTGAATTCAAATTTTTTAAGATGCACTTTCATCATAAGAATCCATTGCTATCATTTTCAACTCTAACAAGCTAATACTTTCGGAGATATGATGTTTCAAAGTTTCAATAATACATCTTATGTTCTACGTATTCACAGAATGTGAACACAGAATCTGTCTGTGATCAGTATTCATAAATGTCATCTTTTCTAGCTATTAGAGATTGTCAAATCATAGTTGTTATTTTCTCTTGGAAAGCAAGTATTCGATTCTTGAATTTGTGAATATATACAAGACTGTTTTGATGTAGTTTATGGAGGCAATAGAAAAGAAAAACATAATGGAATCATCAAAAGAAATTACTGTTCGTTGACCACTGAGGTTAATATTACCTTTTACTTCCTTAAGTAGTGAGACATGTTCCTATATACAGTATTTTCATAATGTTGGTAGCAAAAAAATACTGAAATATGGATCTACATTTGTGTATCAATCATTCTTTCTTGAGTTAAGGTTCATAATACAGAAAAGAATGTGTTAGTGGTATGAACTATTAAATTTTAAATTATGAAATGAAAAGAGGATAGTATTTCATTAATATATTTTGAACTATTAAAATAATTTGTTCGTAATCCACTACCTACTCAAATATCACGAATAAATGGACAATCTGCTATGATTGTCTCCAGCCTTGCTCCAGACATTTCGATGATACTTTCCTTAGGTATTTCGAGTTGTAAGTTGCAACAACCCATTCCACGAGGTTGAATCATTGCAGATTGCTCATTCAATCTTGAAAAATATATATAATGACAATTTTTGAAGCATTAAGTGGTTACATGGGTTTCGTCGGGTAAGAAAAGGCCTATTTTCAATATTTTTTTCTATGTAAAAAATTATTTATTTAATTCGAACTTTTTCCTTTCTTATAGATACATATTTAAAGAATAATTTCTGAAATTTTCAAAATAAAAATTAAAACTCCTCCTTGTGACGTCATTTCCGGTGACTCCTCGGAAAAAAGGTGCGTCCGCGTTGTCAGCATAGCTCCTAACAAAATCCTCTAAAATGAAAAAAAAAATATGTGTTTCAGTTAAGACCATAAACTCGTGCTTGAACGAAGGAAAAAAAAATTGGTTCAAGCACTGACGTGAAGTCAGAAGCTTTTGCGCGTATGTTCTATTGTCCATTCTTCTGTATTGGACACCCTTAATCGAATTTACCATGGTAAATTCGATTAAGTGTCCAATACAGAAGAATGGACAATAGAACATACGCGCAAAAGCTTCTGACTTCACGTCAGTGCTTGAACCAATTTTTTCAAATCAAATCCAAAAGCTCTCAAAAAATCACCCGTTATTACATAAAGATATATTCTCATTAGTGATAGAAGAACTGGCCTAGAATTCCTTTCTACCCATCACGAGATTTAATATCCACAAATGAGCCTCTCACCTTACAAGATCAGAAGCCTTCTGCAAAATTCAAAGGTTCCCTCTCGCAAATATACTCCTCTGAAGGCACATGGATCTCTTGAAGAAGAATCGCCTCTCTATTCCTCAAAGATATTCACTCTTGTTCATAGAAATCCCTTCAATATTTAGTTGCCTCCTCCTAAGGAGGATCTCTTTCAAAACCAGGTCTGACCACTAATGTAGGGCTATCATCTAATCTCCTATAGATTTGTGATGAAATAACACGATTTTACCATGAATATATATGTATAATAATATGTCATCATGACATTCATATTTCATTTTTGGAGGTTCTCGCAAAAATACGACCATAGACAACATATCATACGACGATTCGCATCCACCTACCGAACTCACAAAAGGCTGCTCGGTTCTCCAACAATATAGATCCGATCGTGTTCAAACTTGGAATTCTGCAGAAGAGTTAGGTTCTGCAGGCTCTCCCAAAATTTCAGCCATGCCGGACGAATAGTTTATGATATATAGAATTTTTTTCAATTATTTTTAATTATTTTTTTTTGAATTTTCTAGTTATACCATCCTCACGAAATTCTGCAACAATTTTCGCGTTGGCATTCTACAACTAATAACCATGTTTGAATCCAATCGGTTTTGTATTCTTCGAGTTAATGAGGAACAAAAAACATCCAAATTTCAGAAAATTTCAGATGGCTATAACTCTAAAACCGTTTGGACGATTATGCTCATGAGCAAACTCAAATGTCGCATTCAGATGCTCAACCTAACCTGAAATTTTCAAGCCGCTATCTCTTTCCGTTCTCAGGTTATCGTGACAACAAAAATATTTTTTAATAATTTCTTAATAATTTTCTAGCGATTCGATGCTCACAAAATTTCATAAACGTGCTTAGGTCTATATTCTACAACTATTCACCATGTTTGAATCCAATCGGTTTTGTATTCTTCGAGTTAATGAGGAACAAAAAACATCCAAATTTCAGAAAATTTCAGATGGCTATAACTCTAAAACCGTTTGGACGATTATGCTCATAAACAAACTCAAATGTCGCATTCAGATGCACAACCTAACCTGAAATTTTCAAGCCGCTATCTCTTTCCGTTCTCAGGTTATCGTGACAACAAAAATATTTTTTAATAATTTTTTAATAATTTTCTAGCGATACGATTCTCACAAAATTTCATAAACGTGCTTAGGTCTATATTCTACAACTATTCACCAAGTTTAAAATTCGATCGGATTTATTTTGGTTGAAAACAAAATTATTACTCGGAAACCATTGGGCCGATTATACCCATTAACGAACTTGTCCGTCGTATTGGGATGCGCCACCTACCCTGAAAATTTCAAGTCGCTAGCTCTTTCCGTTCTCAAGTTATCGTGGCAACGGACGGCCGGACGGCCGGCCGGACGGCACCACAGAATTAAATTTCACATTTGGGCAAAACTATAACGCGTATGTTCCCCAGAACATACGCGCAAAAAAAGTAAAAATTGGAATTTTGGCAGACATTTTTCCAAAAAAATGAAAATTTCGGTCAAATTTGCTTGACATTTTGTTTATTTTGAAATAGTTGTAATTGAAAAAAAATCCTTCGTTCAAGCACGAGTTTATGGTCTTAACTGAAACACATATTTCTGTTTTTTCATTGTAGATTATATTGTCAGGAGTTATGCTAACAACGCGGACGCACCTTTTTTCTCAGGGGTCACCGGAAATGACGTCACAAAGGAGGAGTTTAAATTTTTTTTATTTTGAAAATTTCAGAAATTATTCTTCAAATATGATAAGACAGAAAAAAGTTTGAATTAAATAAATATATTTTTACATAGAAAAAAAAGTATTGAAAATAGGCCTTTATTAACCCGACGAAACCCATGTAACCCCTTAAGGCATTGAAGCATTGTAGAATGTTCTTTTTTTGGCGCTCTTGTTTATAAGATAATTTTTGAAGCATTTTTTTTCAAACGACACTTTTTTCAAATTTAATTTCTTTCATGATTCATTTCAATCATAGGAATCCATTGATATAATTCCCAACTCTGAGAAACCAATACTTTCGGAGTTATAATTTGTCTGTTTGAACAAGAGCGCCAAAAAGCTTGTGTCCACAGGGCTCGAACCAATTTTTTATTTGTACGTTTAATGCTGTTAGACCAGGATCGATAATTTTTGAAACCAAAAAAAAATTATAGTAGAATGGCACCCGTTTCAAAAGGAAGAGAATATAACAAAAATGATATGAAAAATAATTTACGGTTGATCTGAGTTCGGGAAGGGGAAGGGGTTGAGCAACAAATAGGCATCTACGCATATAATATAGAAAAGATTCTGAGGATGATTGATTCTAAACTTTCTCAAAATATTATAGATGACTTATTCAATATTAACTTCCTTAGCATTTACTGAGAAAATTTACCATAGTAGTGTATTTTTTAAGACCATCAGAAAATAGAGATTTCAACGAAGAAAAGGCCCACCAACTTTTTTAAAAAAGCAGATATTTTGACATGATAAGTTTTGATTGAAAATTAGAGTACTTTTTCGTTCAAATTGAGGAGAAGAAAAAAATATTTTAAATCCAAAAAATTACAGTGTATTTGGGACATAAAAAGGTAAAAGTTTTTATCAAATTTCTTGAAAAAAAAATGTTTTTTAAAAGATAAAAATCAAAAACCAAAAACGTGGTTATTTGAATTTTTCACATAAATTTTGAGGTTTTGTGAATAAGTGTAAATACAAAAGTTTTAGATCTTTTTATTAACTACAACCTCACCCCCTTCCCTTTTCTGACCTCAGATCACCCGTAAATTTTTATTCCTATCATTTTTGTTATATTCTCTTCATTTTCCAAGGAGTTTAATTCTACTATAATTTTTTTTTCAATTTTTACCATTTTCAAAGGCTTCGACCCTGGTCTATGTCTCGGCAATAGTGATCTATTTAGCAATCTGCAATGTCCACAGTTTATTATCCTCTACGTTCTTAGAACAATATCCGTTCATACATCCTAAAAATGTGTCCAGAACAATTGGAAAATATCTTGAAAAATCGTTCCAAAATCTGTGACGATTCTAAGATGATCCCAAGAGCTTTTCAACTGGACGATGATTCACTCCAAGTGTCTCAAAATCGAAGATGAAAATTGGTTCAAAAACTGACATGAAGTCCAGATTTTTGCGTGCATGTTCTATTGTCTTCTCACCTCTATTGAATACTCTTAATCGAATTCAGCATCGATTTATACCGTTTTCTCAGGTTTAATAATATGAATACATTTCATACCATTTTAATGACAGAGTTCAGTAAGACGGAGGTCATATGGTCAATCTGGTGTCAATGTGGCATCAAATTGACATCAATCTGGCCATCATTATGTACCATCAGTCTACGCGTATACAATCAGTTCCCCGTCAATCTGACATCAATCCATGATTGATGTCAGAGTAAACTGATGCCAGATTGACCGTGTAACCTCCGTCTGACGAGAGAATCGTCTGTGATCACAGAATTTTGAATTCTGTATTCTATTGGAATTGAAATACGAAAAATTCTACTTCTCATGTGATTTTAGGATACGACATTCACGAAATTCGGAAGGGAGTCGGCATCCTACAAGTAATTACCGAGTTTTAATTGGACTGGATTAGTATATTTTGAGTTATAAAAGAAATAACAACAAAAATTAAGATGTGTACCATTTGGCCGATTATGAACGGACATAATCAAGTCTGAGCTTGAATTTTTCATCAGAGAGTCGACCCTAATCGTTAGAGACATTTTCGGCGAAAAAATTACTGATATTTGGCAAAATGATAGCACGTTGTTCCCCAGAACATGCGCGCGAAAATGATAAACTTTTTTTTGTAAAATAGGTTCATTCCATTTAACAACGGTCAGAAACGCCCACTTGCAAGGATGTTCAAGTAAACGATGAATATTCATAAAATTACGCATTGTTAGAATGTATTTCCTGGAAAATAAATAAATTGTATGTCCCTGCTAAGTGTAGTATGATGATTTGAATTTTAATATACATTCAAAGGCTGATACCGTTGTAACGGTTTCAATACATATAAGCCTTCGGTATTATTAACTATTGATAATTACCATCTACACACAACTTTGTTCCCCATTGTTAGAGCATTATGCGAAAGATATACCTATAGCATGTCCGAGAAGAGTAAAAGTATGTTCGCATGGAATTCTATGAAGCTTGTTACGTACTCTCATTACTTTCGTTCTATGAAAGTGAACTCCGGTTTTATTTTCTAAATGGATCTGGACTGAATAGCCTGATTTATTGCGGTGATGGAACTATCGGAATGTTTTACAAAGATTATTGCAGGTTACTGTATTTCATCATCTTTCATATCAAACTAACGGATGAATCTGAAGTCTGATGGGGATATTATCATAGGGTGAGTACATCGTCAAGAAAACTAGACAATGAGAGTAAGCATTAGTCTATTCATGTTCATTGTTGTCACGAAGGAGCAATTAGTCAACATATACATGAATCCTTGTGATGGTGAGAAACGAATCCATCTATCTGATATGTTGAAACGATACTTTTATATTTGTTTTACATTATTTTACTTTGATCAGCAGAAGGAAAAATGGTGTGTAATTTGGCAAGAAGGATTATTATTTTCGCAACCCAACATTTGAATCTTCTAAAAAATTGGTATTCAGAGTAATAGTCGATATAGCAGGTGGTCTACCCCTCTCACACGAAATAGCAACTAAACTGCTGAAAGCTTAATTTAAGTACATACCCTAAACAAATCAAAGGATTTTGGCGCCAATTTTTATGTAATTTTAATAACTGGTTTCCCAGAGTGGATTCTATTTTGTATTAAAAAGAGTAAAATTCCTCATTTTGTTTTATTTAACGGAAAAAAATGTATTAAATATCAACAAACTTAATACTACTCTATAACTAATCCTATAACTAACCTATTATTTTTTCTTTTTGCGCGCATGTTCTGAAGAACAGCGTGCTATCATTTTGCCCAAATATCTGTAATTTTTGGCTAAGAATGTTCAAACGATTCGACTCACTCATGAAGAATTCGAGGTCAAATTTGTTTATGTCCGGCCGGCTGGCCTTTGCAACGATAACTCGAGAACGGAAAGACCACAATCGGCCCAACTGTTTCCGAGTAATAATTTTGTCATCAACCAATACAGATCCGATCGTCTTGAAACTTAGTAGATAGTTGTAGAATACGGACACAAGGGCGCTCATGAAATTTTGCGAGAATCCTATCACTAGACCATTTTGAAAAGAATTATTAAAAAATATTATTTATCTCACCATAACCTGAGAAAGGAACGAGATAGCGACTTGCAATTTTTAGGCTAGGTTGCGTATCTGAATGCGACATTTTAGTTTGTTAATAGGTATAATCGGCTTCGGTTGTTTTTTCCTCAAGAACTCAAAAAATACGAATCCGGTCCAATTCAAGCATGGTAGTGAGTTTTAGAATGCCGACGCGAAAATATCTGCAAAATTTCGGATAGTATAGTATCTCAAGAAAATTGAAAAAAAATCATCGAAAGATATTCTATATATCAGAAACTATGCGTCTGACATCGCTGAAATTTTGCGAGACCCTTGAAAACCTAACTCTACAGCTAAGTTCCTCGTTTGAACACGTTTGGCTTTATATTATTTGAGATCCGAGCAGCCTTGAGTGAGTTCAGTAGGTGGATGGATGACCATTGCCACGATAATGGAAAGAGAAAGAGACTCGCAATTTTCAGGGTAGATTGCGCATCTGAATGCGAGAGTTGAGTTCATTGGACATAATCGGCCCAACTGTTTCGGAGTTATACCCATCTGGAATATCATTTTCTGGATAACTCAAAACATACAGACCCCATCAAATTGAAACGTGATAACTAGTTGTAGAATATCAACATAAAGACTTACGTAACATTTTGTAAGGAGAGCACTTCTGGAAAATGACAAGAAAATGACGAAAAAATATTATTCATCTCACGAATGCGACATTTACGTTCGTTAATTGACATAATCACAAATACGGTTTTGGAGTTATACTCATCTGAAATTTTGTTGTTTTTTTCCTCTATAACTCAAAATATAGAGAATTATTGTGACCATAGAACATTCTCTCAATACTCAAGTATGTCATTAAAATGGTATGAATTGTATTCAAGTCTTATAAAAGCTGAGAAAATGGCATATGAAGATTCTAAATTTGATTAAGAATGTCCAACAGAGGTCAATAGACAATAGAACATGCGTATAGTGCATGTGTGCTGGGTTAATCATGTCTCTGCAAAGAAATTTTTATCCTTCATAGATTCGATGATTTTCCATGAATTTTATTTAAATCTGATACACTTGAGAATTGTTTATGTGATTGAACATAAAATTAGCAATCGAATGAGCTACTTGACAATTTGCCACATTAGCAACACCGTTTTATGCGACATTGCAGTGAGCACATTTATCTTTTTCAAGATAAACTGGCATCCGAATCTCACTTAATCTTGGATTAAATAAAATGCTGTTTTGAATCAATTAATACTTAAAAACCAAATCACATATGTTTTTAAATGAGCCGAGTAGCTCAATCGATAGATAATTTTATTTTCAATCAGATAAATTATGAGCGGAAACTAAGAAAAACATACAGGGTGTTTGTTTTTGTACCTCACGAAAAGAGAAACTTCTCTGAGTCCGGACCTGGAATTACAAATGATTAACAGTTAACAAGTGAACCAAATTTAAATAAAATCCATGGAAAATCATTGAAGCTGTGGATGGTAGAAATTTCTTTGCAGAAACATAAATCACCCTTTATCACTGCGATGAGCCGACTTACCCAACATTTGTAAGTCGGGTTTAGGTTCCCCTTGTAGAGTTACACTTGTCATAGAAGTTCGTACAGTCTCTCACCAAATACTCTGTATTTATAATTACGTAATTCAATATTTCGTTTCAGTTGAAAATTATGACTCATAAAAAAACTCTATCAAGGATAAGTCTATTTGAAAAATCTCTGAATGAAAGCCGGCATTAATCCCTCTTAGTACCTACATATATCCATTTGAGTGTACGTTTACAAAAATTATTTGATAAATATTGTTATAATATGAATTTTGAAAAATTATATAGAGTGTGTGTACTTGGAACTTAAAAGATACATTTTAATCATAAAATAATTGTCTGTAGTTAAAACATATTAAGATCACAGAGATGGAAGAACATGGACTGGCCCACAAGTAACGTTAACGCACAGTTCGTTGCAGAATACATAAAAGAGAAAGAGATGTTATGAATGATCGAATAAGTGAAGGCACAATATTCAAATTTATAACTGTTATGATACATTGGAAAACTCGGTTTTTTAATTTTTTTAAGAGAAAAATTGATTATTTTGAATGAGATAATTATCGAAAACACTAAATCAATCATAGTGAAGAATTTTACGTGGCATATTTTCATATTAGAAGTATCAAAATATTCAAAAACTAGAGAATGTCATCCTGTCCTATTCGAATGAAAAAGTTTTTCTATTTCTGTTCTAAAGTTTTCAATAAGTTCAGGACTGAGAAATATTATCGATAAAATTAAATTTATATTCGTTATAGTGCAATTGCAAGGGCAATATCAGTATTTTTATAGATACAGTAACGGAGATTCATATTCATATAATGTTTGAAGAAAGAAAAATTCTATCAAATCAAACAAATCTCATTATACATATATTCATGAATTTCAGTAAGCATCATCAGTATAAGTATTTATCAGAAAAAAATTATTCAATTTTAACCCTGAATCAAATAAAATCCGCAATAAATAGTTCAAGGCATATTGCGTCACTGCTGAGTATACTGCATTCACTTTTATAAAGTCTCCCGGTTGGCCATCATTTAGGTCTATCACGTTTTTGTAACTAGAACAAAGGCAGGTTTGCACTCCTGAAATATTGTCAATGTCAAAACAATTCTCTGAGACGTTGCCAATGTCTACTCTCAACAATCAACATAATGTTCCATCTTATACAACATATTGTCACAGACCATTATCTTTGAATAATAAAGAACTCTTCGCTTTGAAATTGAAAATGCCGAAAGCAGTTTTGAAGGAGCAGAGACAAAGTATCAGGAAGTGCTATATAGAACTGAAATCTGCAATAGGAAAACTTCATTCTGTCTTAGGACATGTTGAACTCTCCAATGAAATTACTTAGTTTCCTATCCTATCGCTATATTTTATCAAGGTTTAACAGTTACTCGGGTTTCGTAGTACTACTACATTTTGAAACTGATGTATTTCAAATTATGCCACAATTTAATTAAATGTCATCTGTAGGCTCATTTCTTAAGAATTTCGAAAAATGGGGAATTCCATAGGTAGGTACGTCTGTTCGTTTACAAGTTATCCTGCCGGGTTATTCAGGTACTTTTATTCTTTTTTCAAATGAACTAACACAAAGTAGTGGACTACTCTATCCATTATTTTTCATTAAAATTTCAGCACTTGATTCTTGATTTTCGTACAAGAAAATAGCATAACTGAATCTTCCAACCAATTTATATACGTGAAATATTTCCATAGTAACAATAGATGCAAAATTTTCTTCAACAGTCGCCAGGTCTTTGGAATTATTGTTTCACATAATAGGTTTGTTCCATCAACATTTTTGGAGCAACCCATGGAGATGCCCTAGAGTTACAGAGAGTCGCCACGGGTTAGCTCCAAGGTTATACCTCGCGAAGTTTTGTTATAACGAGTAGAGAGCGAGTGGACTGAGTGGGCGTCGCGGTTTGCGTGACGTTGGTAACCTAACCTCACTAATCAGTTTAGAAATTTTAATTTTGAAATGGTTTTACCTACCTACCTAAGTTGATTACTGTATGATTACTATTCTCTGTTTGTCAGATTTTAGTGTGCAATGTCTGTAAATAGTATTAATTTTGGTAAATGATTCCACATCAGAATTGCTCAGGAATGCATCAATCCACGCTTGTGAATCCATTTCAAATACAACTAAATCGACAAACTGACAAAACAAATATGTATCTGCGGATAAATCAAAATTCAAAAGTAGCGAAGTAAGGTTAGTTTGTTTGTTGTGACAAGAAGTTCAAGCAGGTTATAGATTAATTGCAAGTACGCATTCGCGGGTTTGGTGCTCCCTATCGAGCTCCAACCCATCAGCAGGAGAAGCTTGGAGCAAACCCGAGAGACGCTCCAGCGAGCTCTCGCGGTTGTAGGAAGGAACACGAAGTTGTGTACTCCAAAATCTTGTAGGAACGCGACTTCGAGCTCCAAGTCCTCAATGCGCATGAGTGTGATGCTCCGAGCGGCTCCAAACTGGTTGATGGAACAAACCTAATATCTTCTGAAATTCATTATTTTCCCTAAGAAAATTCACATTGTGAAAAAGACGTAATTACTGTCACATATCATTGTTCATTACTGATATTGTCTTGTTGACGAGCCGCCACTGGAGGTCGTCTATCATATATACTTTTGTACTTGATTGTGAATAGACAGTTCCCATCCAGATCTTGTTTGATTCACATCCTTACATATTAAATATGTAACAATTACTACGACTTCTGTAGAGAGGACAAGCTTGCGTAGTTATCCGACAGGAAAATGAGCATAACCTAACATTTTCAAAATATACACGGTGAAATGTGTCAAAATTTCATTGCCAACCGGAGACTTTATAAAAGTGAATGCAGTATATGTGTCAAAGTTTTGCTTTTAATAGTTCTGTCCTTTTTCATTGCTTATATCAATGGTCTCTTTCTCACAACCAGTCTATGTTATTCTATGTCTATGATTAAGATGGAGAGAAACGTCAGATTATTTTGAAGAAATTTCAATATAATTAGTAGAGAAAAATACATTGAATTTATATCAAGAATCCTCGAAACGAGTAAAGAGTCTCGCTCTTCCGCAAATTCGTCCAGAAGTGCACACAGCTTCATTACTTACGGAAGAGGAATTTTATGTGCGAGGCAAAACAGCGTACTATTTTCCGCTAGAACTCTCTTCGAGTTATATTTCTCCTCGGCCAATCGCGATCTGTGTACACGGGGACAATAAAATGAATAGTAGCCATCCATAAATACATAAACGTGCTTGTTTGAACAAGAACGGGTACGCCGATGCGCGAAAGTGAACGTGGAAGAAATTAAATGAAATTTACAGTTCGGGACGTCCACACGTATATACTTATCTGTCGGAGACGTCGACTTATGTCATTTTTAAACTCCCACACTGCGGGAACTGTTGAGTAAGAGCTATTATGGAATTGTCCATGTGGTTAGGTACTGTGTTCCTGGAATTCTCAGATCTAGATAATAAAAAAATTGGTTCAAGCCCAGTGGACAGGAGCTTTTTGGCGCTCTTGTTCAAACAGACAAACTATATCTCCGAAAGTATTGGTTTCTCAGAGTTAGGAATTATATCAATGGATTCTTATGATAGAAATGCATCAGGAAATAAATTAAATTAAAAAAAAGTGTCGTTTAAAAAAAATGCTTCAAAAATTATCTTATAAAAAACTAGAACAAGAGCTGTAGGTACCAGAAATAATTTTGACATGTATCTCTCATAGGAAAATAAGATGACATGTAAGAACACAGATCATATAATAATTCATAGATACAATAATTAAGTACAGCATTCCATGAAAAGATAAGAAGTACAGAAGTACGATTCATTATTGAAATTTCGAAAAATCATATCTCCGAAAGTAATAGCTTGTTAGAGTTGAAAATGATATCAATGGATTTTTATGGTGAAACTGCATCTTAAAAGGAGTTAAATTTGAAATTTGTATTGTAAAAAAAAATTGTTTTTTTCGTTTCTCCGAAACCATCCGGCCAATTTATAACCGAGATAATTATCTCTCAAACCTACTCTGAAAATTTCAACTGCCTAGCTCATTCTGTTCGAGAGTTATTGAAGAAACGAAATTTAAAAATTTGAAATTTTTTTTTTGATACCTTATTGCAACCCGATCAAAACAAAACTTTGCACGCATATAGAAGTCATTATTCTACAATTTGATGCTAAATTTCAGATAGATCGAGTGATCGGTTTCGGAAATATTCATAACAAAATGTTTTACCAACAAGGGCCATAACTCCGAAACCGCTTGGTGGATTTTGCCCGTTAACGAACTCATCCAAGATATTTACGCTACAAACCTACTCTGCAAATTTCAATCACCTAACTCCTTTCATTCGAGAGTTATCGTGCCTACGGCCGGACCGGCCGGACAAAATTGATTTCGACCACGGTTTCTTGATCGGTGAGTCGAACCAAATCGTTTAAGACCATTTTCAGCCAAAAATTCGAAAATTACAGACATTTGGGCAAATTAATAAGCACTCTGTTCCGAGGAACAAGAGCGCCAAAAATTGGCTCAAGCCCTGTCGACAGGCGCTATGGCACTCTTTTTCAAACTTTGACAAATCATATTATCTCCGAAATTATTGGTTTCTGGGAGTGATGTAAATGGATTCTTACAATAGAACTGCATCATGGAAGAAATTTATCTCAACCAGACCGATTCTCACTTATAAAGAACTCAATTTGATGATGTATTTTACCAAAGAATATATTTCCTTCATCATAATATGATGATGAAATAATCCTTATTTCATTGGATATTTTTCATTCAATCATACTTTGTTTTCTAGAACAAGAGGTGTATTTTATATCAAGAATAACGAACCAGAAATAATTTTGACATTTATCTCTCATAGGAAAATAACAATGTGACAACAGAAGTACGATTCATTATTGAAATTTCGAAAAATCCTATCTCCAAAAGTATCAACTTGTTAGAGTTGAAGATTATATCAATGGATTTTAATAGTGAAACTGCATCTTAAACAAATTTGAATTTGAAATATGTGAGGTAGAAGAAATTTTTTTTTTCGTTTCTCCGAAACCGTCAATGGCCAATTTTATCCAGTAACGAACTCAACTCAGATATTTATCTCTCAAACCTACTCTGTAAATTTCACCCCCTAGCTCTTTCTGTTCGTGTTATTGTAGAAAAAAAATAAAAAAACCCTACGGAAACCCGATCAATACAAATCTTTTCATGCATATGGAGGTCATTATTCTACAATTTGATGCTCAAATTCAGATAGATCCAGTGATCGGTTTCGGAAATATTCATAAAAAATGTATTTACTAAAAAGGGCCATTACTCCGAAACCACTCGGTGGATTCCGCCCGTTAACGAACTAGTCCGAGATATTTACGCTACAAACCTACCCTGCAAATGTCAATCCCCTATCTCCTTTAGTTCGAGACTTATCGTGCCTACGGCCGGCCGGCCGTACAGAATTGATTTCGACCACGGATTCTTGATCGGTGAGTCGAACCAAATCGTTTAAGACCATTTTCAGCCAAAAATTCGAAAATTACAGACATTTGGGCAAATTGATAAGCACTCTGTTCTGAGGAAGAAGAGCACAAGAAAGATTATGTTAAATGGATAAATAATAAAATATCACGTAACGTGCCAATTGTCCACTGATGGACGATTGTCGAGCATGAGAATCTACTTCTAATTATCTAGGGGTAGGAGGCTAACCTGGCTTGATTCGGCAACAAAACTGCCTCCCAGGTTTTCACAATATGTATATTAAAATTGAAAAATTACACTAGGTCGTCCTATTCTCGCTCTACACAGTCTCATACTACTTAGCTCAACAGAATACAAGGAATGTCGTGGCTTCCTCGGAGTACGATATTATGATCACCGTGTAGATGGATCTAGAACTGTCCCAGTGGGAACTTCGGCACTGCTATTTCCAATTCGATGTTCCTAATCCAATGAAAGTATCTCTCGATGATTTTCCAATTCTAAAGAAACCATTTCTTGATGGTGTTCTAATTCCTAGGAAAGTAACTTCTGGTTATTTTCCCATCCAAAAGAAGTACTACGTTGACTTCCCAAATCCAAGGGAAGTAGATATTTCTGGGCGATTTTTCGGTACAAATTCAATCCTAGTCAAGGTACAAATTCAACCTCAGTCAAGGTGCTATTGGGGAAAACGAAAAACGGAATTATAATACGAAAAACTTTACAACTCCTACTCAGTTTTATGAACTTAAATTTACAATTAATGATTCACATAATATATTATCTTAAATTAAAACTGAGAAGGAGCCTTGCTCAAAACATCCAACAACTTCTACTGACTTTACCAAATCTGAGGTAGCTTCCAAAAAATGTATGACACTGAAAAAACTATGATCTTAAAATTAACATTTTCTTCCTTGGTGAAGATTCTGAATTATTTTAATGTCAAATAAGAACCTACCAAGAATTACAGCACAATTCTCACCGATAATTCAACTCGGAAATCTTACGTTCGAAATACTATAATATTGAAATATTCCGGGACGCAAGACAAAAAAAGTGAAAGAACTAGGATTTAATCAGAAAATGAAGAGTGAAGACGCCGACGCGCCTGTGTACGACGCGTTGTAATTCAGCAAATGATCAAAACAGAGGCGTATCGTCCCCTTGATTTCTCCATAGACGAACATCATAGCTTCGAACATCATAGCTTCGAACATCTGAAGTTCTGAATAATCATCGCTTGGACTTGGACCGGTCAGACCTGGTTTTGAAAGAGACCCTCCTGGCCTTACGAGCAACATTTTCATTTTTGAATTCAAATATTGAAGGGATTTCAGGAGTGAATATCTTCGAAAACTAGCGGAGGCGATTCTTCTCCACGAGATCCCATTCGCCTACAGAGAAGTATTTTTGTGAGAGGAGACTTTTGAAAGGTTATGTATTATTTTTAATTTGTTCGTTTCCTCCTCTTGTCTTTTCATTTTTCAGGTTGAGTTTCGGGTACCTTGGAGAAACCTATCCATTTTTTTACGAGGGAATCCACATTGAAGAAATATATCCCCATCAATATTTTTAAATTTCAGCAAATTTTGTGAACAATAGTTACAAATCACCACACTCACGGGGAGAAAGGGTTTTTGGCTGAGGTTTTTCCCTAAGCTCTTGTATCATACGTCAAAATGTATGGTACCCCGTTACACCAACCTCTGCTAACACATTTGCAGCTCTCAGTCAAAAGAATATATATAAATATCGTTGCAATTAAAATAGATCGAAAAACTGGGGTGGCGTGGGGACCTCAGAAGAGCATCTCTTTTGTTATAAGGCCGAACTCCATCATAATACTTCTAGATAATCCGACTCATAGCAATTCTTACATATTTACCTTGGATATCTTCTCAAAACTAAGGAACCAGGTGGTTTTCAAAAAAAATCATCTTCCTTCTCAGTTCTCATAATTAAATAACGGTAATAATAATAATACCTGATCTCATTGACTCCTCTTAAGTATCTACCCAGGCAACATTCTGCTATATCATATGTGGACATTGTCAAATATCTCACATTGTGTACCAAATTGCAAATCGCAATACATGGGAAATTAATTCACTATCAAATGGTTTATTTCTGGGTTTTCTCAGAAAGAAACCATTTGATAATGAATGTACCTCCCTTTTATGATTATTTAAATTCATTCAACTCTGATGGTGAGGCCTCAGCAATATAACATTAAGAGCTAATCGTTGAGCTCAAAAGGCAGGATGACATGTATATGAGCACCAGTTTAACAAATACATCCTTTTGGAATAATTATCCCAAATGAAATTCTATATATATGATTTAAACTTATAACAACAACACGTCTGAATCATATACAGGGAGCGTCAAAAGTATGGAACAATGGATTTGTTCTTGCTATAGATGTTTAAAGAAATTCTGAATACAGTAACGCACATATATCGCCATTTGGGTCAACAAGTGTTCAAAATTGATGTCCTTTCACTTCTTGACAATGCACCAAACGAGCTTTGTTTATTTGTGTTAGACCGAAGTCGATTGGGCGAGTTGCTCGTGCTGCAGCATAGAGAGGCTTATTGCACCTGGGTGGGTCTCCTACTAGCTGTCAGGATCTCATGGTTGATCCCCCTCCGCTCGGGTTTCTAGCCTCCATAGGGTCGCTCAGTCAATCCTCTGCAGCTCAGGTGTACTTAACCGAGCTCAGCTGACATTATATGGGTTTCATGCATGATACTACAACACACAAGGTAAACCCACGCGCATATCAGCCTTCTGTCTCTCTCAGATCGAATACGTCATCCGGTGACCGAAACACTAGCAAGCAATGTTGAGTTGAGTGATGAAGCCAACAACTTATCTTTTCGTTGTAAAATATATTTCCGCATAAGAGTTCTGAACAGTAAAATCAATACACTATCAAATATGCGAAAACGTGAAGTAAGTAAAATATTGATATAAAAATATTTTTGTTTCTTTCATTCCATGCACTTCCAAATTTTATTGACCTTTAGAAGCAGATGAGTGATTCATTTTTCCTACATGAGTCCTACCAAAAAATATCAATTTATCTTTAGCTACGTTATACAGGGTCTTTATAAATGATTGTAACATCGCAGGTGGCTTTGAATCATTCTTTGTCGCTCTTCGCTGACTATTTTACAGGCCTTTGAAATTGACAGCCTTTATGATTGTATTGTCAGAAAACAAATTATGTCGACGGAATCGCGAATGTGAACTGTCTAATTATATAAAGCAACAAAATAAGAATATTACAAAGCCAACTGCGATGTTACAATCATTTATAAAAACCGTGTATTATTATCTTGAGTATAAATTTCACAAGTTGAATATATTTAGTGGGTAATGATCTTTCTCATTGAATTCTTCAAAGTTCTTAAGGAAAGACTTTCATAGTCACTGATTTTATATCAAGATTAAATAAAAACAAATAGGCAAAACCTTATTTGAGGATGAAACGTACTAGCTATTTTTTTTTGGTCGGATATGGTATTTTTGGCAATATTCTTAATATAGAAGTTATATTGATGCAATAATTACGCGGAAGTTACCCATCTGAGAAAACGACTTTTGTAAATAAGCGCTATTTGTCTCTAGGTGACGTCATGCGCGAAGCAGTTCAAAACTCGTTCCTCGAGTGATCTTACCTTGGTTGTTTTAGTATGATAGGTTTCATGTAACATCCCCACTGCCTTGTCAGTGTATTACCTACATAAGGTCCATTTTCCTTGCAAGCAGGATAAGGTTGCTCGACGTTTTCTGGCACTCAGGGTCATGTCGTCACCCCATATTGAAGTCTCCATTGTGTGTGGGCTGGACAGTCGAATATGACATGTGAGGCAGTTTCGTCTGCCTCCCGACATTTCCATCGAACAGGGTTTTCTCGGAGAATCCGCATGTTGTTCACGTGTTTTCTCAGGGTAGGTATAGTGCCAGTTTAGTAGGCCAGTTATTGCCCTAAGCTTACTCCTACTCAGTAGTAAGACTTATTTAGACGGTGAGGTGCAGGGCTGCCCCATCTTCAACGTACCATGCCGCCGGCCCGATGTTTTGTTCTAGTGAGGAGTGTGCTGTGCAAGGATCTGTAGTGCTGTAGCTGCTCTTATTTCGTCCCGAATCCTCTGTTTCAACTCCTCTTGCTGTTGAGATATCCTCATAAAAATGTTGTTATGGAGTAAGAGTGAATTTTATTCAAGTTTATTAGAAAACGTGGAATTTTGACCGCTGGTCTTGAAATGTATGAAACTACAGGTATAATATTTCTATCCGGTTTATTGAGATGAATGAAAGAGGTATTGTGGTAATCGAGGATCATTCCGAATCAATTAAAATTATGAATTTTCATCTAATAAACATTGCACATTTTTCAAAGTGTTTTGAATTTCTGGTTGGAATTTTCTTTTCGGAATCCTGAACTCTTTGCGGAAGTTTGACTGTCTATTTTGAAGCCATTATAGATTGAGATAATGAGAATCATGATCGTTGTTGGCTCCTGATTGGTTTATCAGGATGTTATGGTTTCGAAGGATCGTATATTAAGTCCTGATTCTATTATCAGGATATAATCTTGAATTTCGAAGGACCAAAATTATACAACCTGATTGTTTTGTCAGGGGGGTGAGTAGAGGGGTATACTTAACTTTAAGCACACAGTATTAATCTCGTTGATTACTGCGTAAGTTGCTACTTGCAAGAAGATAACAATTACGAGGATGGGAAGTGGTGAAATATTCGAACGCACTTTTAACACAACAACAAAATGTAATTCATTTTGTTACCGATACTTTGATAACAAGCAGAACTAATTGTACAATGCAATATTGATACAATTTAAAATCTTCCTTCTATATGAAAAAGGAAGAAGTGACTACTTAGTTGGAAGGAGAACTAAATGAGTATTAGTTTCGCTACCGTACCAAATATAAGTGATATCTCTTGGACTAAGAGATGTAGTAGTTACAGAGGTATTTGTAGTAGTAGTTATTTTCGTGTAAAATGTATATAAAAGCCCAGATAGAAGAAAATAGGAGGTTCCTTCATCTGGAAAGAAAACGGGGGTAATATTAACAATGATTGGGGGTTCGATCTCAAAACCACCCCAGATATGTTATAGCAATACTCTCATTTGTCGTTTACGAAAAAGGGTAGGATTGCATACTAAACGCACCAATCAGTAAACTCCTAGCGGGTTTTATTCTAAGGAATTCGAAATCTCGAATTTCTCCCAGTATCGGGACCTAACTTCACACGTTTTCTGCATTTAATCTATCAACGAAAGAAGATAGATAAGGTTCACAGGCTAGGGGTTTCCAAGCGTCTAGACAAAAATGGGTTCAAGCCCTGTGGACAGGAGCTTTCTGGCGCTCTAGTTCAAACAGACAAATCATATCTCCGAAAGTATTGGTTTCTCAGAGTTGGGAATTATATCAATGTATTCTTATGATAGAACTGCATCATAAAGGAAATTCAATTCAAATAATATTTAATTTATCAAGATTAAATGAGAAATCTGAGAATGGGAACTGCACCATGGAAGAAATCAAATTTAAATAGCTGAAATGAATCTGACTCTCTCTTATAGAACAGGATGACATGTACGAGCACAGATCAAATCGTTAGGAGAAGTGAGAGCTACATAGAGTTGGATTGGAAGCGTAAAAAGCGACCCCAGGGAGCCGGGTGCAGAACTAAACGTCAGACGCGCCAAATTTAAACTGTGGCGCCTTTTTCAGTTTGACTACAGTTTCAAATTTATTTTTCCAATAACTGTTATCTTCAACTATAATTGGATTATCGTTGAAGATAACAGTTCTTCGAAAGAAATAATTGCTAAAGTAAATGAAGAAATAACATCTTATTCTGAATTTTTTTTGGGAAAATAATTTTATCCATAATAATTGATTTATTAATAAAACAATAATTGTTGAATAAGAAACAAGCAGTAAAACAGTTTATTTCTGAAAAGGAAAAATATTTTCAAGAAGGTCATACAGTCAATATAACAAAAACTTCTCTATAAACAATATATAACCTTCCAGTTGGAGGTAAATTATAATCTGTCAAAAAATTGAAATTACCAGAATTGTTTTTATCTGAAGCAGTGGAGGCGCATGTTGCCTCTACATCAGAAATTTCAAAATCATGAAAGTGTTCTTCTTGATTAACATAAGAATGAAAACCTAAGATGTTGACATGATCATTCTGAACATATTCTTGACTTTCAGAACAAGCTTGTGGGAAAAGTTGTGCTGTGCATAATAATAATGATCTAGAGCAGGGGTCACCAAATGGCGGACCGCGGTCCGGATGCGGACCGCGAACCCTTTTTTGCGGACCCCTTTTCCAGAAAACATGTATTCTTATTAAAAAAAAAATCAGATAAGTTTTCGTTTTATTTACTAATTATTGATATTAGATTTAGATTAACTGCTAGTCAAATTCTTATGCCATCATAATGCTATCAAACGGACCGCGACAGATATACAGATTTTGTGAACGGACCTCCAATGAAACTAATTGGTGACCCCTGATCTAGAGTGAAAGCATGATTTACAGGAGGCATTGATGGGCAGGCTCCTTTTAACAACCTTGCTTTACTTTACTTGTGTTATAAAAATCACTTTCGACACAGTGATCTTAAACAATCTCAAGATGAAACTTTTTTTGGATTCTGGAATCAAACAAAATTTCCAAGTTTGGTCACTTACATTCGTCGGAAACTTGAAAAAGTGCATTTTACTCAATCCAGCATAGTATTGATTCTTGCAAGTAGGGTAATTGCAAGAATACTTTGGTGTCGCAACAAGCATATTGTTTATGAGATTTTATATGTAGCGAGTATACTCAGCTTTTCTCCTTTGATCGATCTATCCTGTCCATGTAAGTCTTAGATGGTCCTTATAGTTGTCGCATTACTGAAAACAATTTCATATAAATATTAATTGAATTCTTAATTAAATATGAATAATACTCACCTAAAACAAGTATTCGTTTATGCTTTTACATTTTACAACCATCATAACCATACATTGAGTTATTTACTTTATTTGATATATGGTAAAATTGGTAAATAAGGATCCTGTATCCTGTAGGATAATGCTCGAAGCTCCATCTAAGAGCCGGGTGCGAACTATATAACGTCAAAAATAAACTTCCAATTTTAGACCATAGCTTTCACTTCTCTTAACGATATATTCTGTGTGTACGAGTATGAACACAGAGCATATAATAAAGCTTAGATATAATAATTATAGCTACGGTTCATTATTGAAATTTCGAAAAATCATATCTCCGAAAGTATAAGCTTGTTGGAGTTAAAAACAGACAAATTATATCTCCGACAGTATTGGTTTCTCAGAGTTGGGAATTATATCAATGGATTCTTATGAAAGAACTTCATCTTAGCAGAAATTGAATTCAAACATCATAGAAGAATTTAAATTCAACAAGAGTGCCAAAAATTATCAATCCAAAACCAATAGACGAATTCTACCCAACAACGATCTCATCCGAGATATTCATCCCTCAATTCTATGATGAACGATAATATATATCTTTCCTCAAATCTACTCCAATACACCAATATTCCAGCTTTGTTTTTAGTGGATATATTCTGAACTCAATATTATTAGCTTACCATTACCATTCCCATCATCATATGGATTGACCATCGGCATGAAAATATCAACCAACAAAAAGTATGATATTATTTTATAATTCTCATATTTATACGATTGCTGGAATGAATGAATTAGACAACGTCATGTCTCAGGAACATAAGTTGACATTATAACAATTCATAGAATACCCACAGAATAATTATATCATTCTGTGAAATCATAGAAATACGAATTATATTGAAATTTTGAAAAATCATATTTCCGAAAGTATTTGATTGCTAGAGTTAAAAATGATATGAATGGATTCTTATGGTGAAACTGCATATTGCAAAAAAATTAATTTGGAATTTGTTATGTAAAAAATTTTTTTTTTGTTACTCCGAAACCATCTGTCCGATTTCGCCCAATAACGAACTTAACCGAGATATTTATCTCCCAAACCTACTCTGAAAATTTCAATTGTCTAGCTCATTCCGTTCAAGAGTAATCGTGCCTACGGCTGGCCGGACAAAATGAATTTCGACCACGGATTCTTGATCAGTGAGTTGAACTAAATCGTTTAAGACCATTTTCATCGAAAAATTCGAAAATTACAGACATTTGTGCAAATCGATAAGCACTCAGTTCCGAGGAACTAGAGCGCCAAAAAGAATAACACACTGGGCAATATGTGTAGAAACTGTTACGTTTCATTAGCACTTCAGTTGTTAAATGAATTTTGGCATTCTTTCTCAGGAAATAGGCAATAAATCTCTACAAGGGTTGAAGCTTTACAAGATATTCTAATCGCAGTTATCTTTTCGTAAATGATTATTTTCGAGGGTGAGACCACACATGGTAAACTAACCCAGTAAACCCAAAACATTCAAGTTTCACAAGCGAGCTCCTTTGTTTAGAAAGAACGAATCTGCGTTTCCCAAAATGTGAAGTCATGGGACGCAACAATCGTGTATGCTCTTAAACGATTACATTTATAATATTTTGAATTGTATTAAATGTATACCTTTCGTGAGCTGGAAATTTTTCGAAATCTAGAGCCATCCTCACGTAACCTCATAACATATGTGACGATAACTGACCTGACCCGCGCGCCACAAATTCATGTATTTAATTTGGCCGCATAGCGGCCAAACTGCACATTGCCATGTCACTGTGACGTCAACAATAACAACAACAACTGGGAAGAATTAAAGCCTGACCAGGTCATATAAATAAAGAGAACTGGGCCATTAGATATTTGTTTTACGACGATCGTTCTGAGGACTAAGTGGAAGAATCCATTGGTGGTCTGCTGTTATGCGAAATTTATTCAATGATCAGAAGTCGTAGGAGGAATAATAGACGGCGTTGTTATTTCATGGTTGAACATCATAAAAGTATGGTATTTGATCGAAATTGATGTTTGTGGAGTTATGAAAACTGTTTAGGGACAGTGAGTGTTTTTGGCTCATTATTGTGTCATATAATAAAGCTTTGAAACCGTGGGGAAAATGAACTCCCCCACTTGAAATATTCATCGTTTACGTTCTGTGTAGAATCAACAAGTTGGAAAAGCACTGTGGCCAGGAGCTTTGGCGAGCTGTTCAAATTTATAGCCAGAGCAATTACCCATCCAGGTACTGAACTCACCCAAGGCTGCTTAGCTCCAGGAAAAAAAATTGGTTCAAGCCCTGTGGACAGGAGCTTTTTGGCGCTCTTGTTCAAACAGACAAATTATATCTCCGAAAGTATTGGTTTCTCAGAGTTGGGAATTATATAATTCCTATGATAGAACTGCATCATGAAAGAAATAATCATCATTAGAAATAAAAAGTGTCGTTTAAAAGAAATGGTTAAAAAATTATCTTAAAAAAAAGAGCAATCTACAATGCAAAAATTGTTATTAAATTTATTGATCAAGATTAAATGAGCAATCTGCAATGATTCAAACTCGTGGAATGGGTTGTTGCAACTTACACTCGGTGCATAGTTTTCTCACAACTTGAAATATCTATGGAAAGTATCATCGAAATGTCTAGAGCAAGGCTGGAGACAATCATAGTAGATTTTCCATTTATTCCTTATATTTGAGTAGGTAGTGGGTTACGAACAAATTATTTTAATAGTTCAAAAAATATAAATAAAAATACTATCCTCTTTACATTTCATAATTTAAAATTTAATAGTTCATACCACTAACACATTATTTTCTGTATTATGAACCTTAACTCAAGATAAAATGTTTGATACACCAATGTAGATCCATATTTCAATATTTTTTTGCTAGAAACATTATGAAAATACTGTATATACGAACATGTCTCACTACTTAAGGAAGTAAAAGGTAATAATAACCTCATTGGTCAACGAACAGTAATGTCTTTTGATGATTCCATTATGTTCTTCTTTCCTATTGCCTCCATAAACTACATCATTAAAATGATCCAATTCAAAATCTTCTGAAACATCATCCCAATAGTTATGCATAAATTATTCAATATGAAATCAGTCAATATTATTTTCGGTTTCAAAACAGTCTTGTATATATTCACGAATTCAAGAATCGGATAATTGTTTTCCAAGAAAAAATATTCTAAAACTACGAATTGACAATCTCTTATAGCTAGAAAAGTTGACATTTATGAACAGTGAACACAGACAGATTCTGTGTTCACATTCTATGAATACATAGAACTTACTATTATTGAAACTTTGAAACATCATATCTCGAGATCTATTAGCTTATTACAGTTGAAAATTATAACAATGGATTCTTATGATGAAACTGCATCCTAAAAAATTCCAAAGTTGTAATGTAAAGAAAATATTACTTTTCTTTACTCCGAAAATAATAGATATTTATCCCTCAAACCTACTCTGAAAATTTCAACTGTCTAGGTCATCCCGTTCGAGAGTTCTCGTGTTAACGGCCGGACGGCCTAACAAAATCGATTTCGACCACGGATTCTTGATCAGTGAGTTAAACCAAATCGTTTAAGACCATTTTCAGCCAAAAATTCGAAAATTACAGACATTTGGGCAAATTGATAAGCACTCTGTTTCGAGGAACAAGAGCGCCAAAAATTATCTCAATATTTCCAAGACTATGAATCCAACTGTTATAAGAAGTGTCCAAAGAAAGTGGGAAAGTCCTGTGGACAGGAGCAACGGCACTCTTGATCAAACTTTGAAAATTCATATCCAAAATTATTGGTTTCTCAGAGTTAGGAATGATATCAATGGATTCTTGTAATAGAACTGATTCATAAAAAAACTAAATTAAAATTGAATAAAGAACGTATCCGAGATATTAATTCCTCAAATCTACTCTGAAAATTATATTATATCAATTGAAACCAAACCAATATTCCCGTGTTGTTCCCATTGAAGATATTCTGAAACCAATTTCATAAACTTACCAACTTATATATTTCCATCATCATATGGATTATCCAAGGGCATATAGGGGGGGATAATTATAATATTCTATAGTTGGTCATTTTGCATTCAATCATACTTTCTTTGTTAGATTATTATATATTATTGAGAGATACATTTGACATGTGTGGTATAGGTAAATTAGATTACATGCATGAACAGTGAACACAGATGGAACACAGACAGATAGAATTCGAATTCTGTGAAAACATAGAAGTACGATGTATCATTGAAATTATGTTGGAGTTGAAAATGAAAAGGATATCAATGGATTCCTATGATGAAACTGCATGTTAAAATTGAATTTCAAATTTGTAAAGTAAAAAAAAAATTGTTTTTCGGTACTCCGAATTACGAACTTAACTAAGATATTCATCTCCCAAACCTACCCTGAAATACGATCAAACATACGATCCTCACAAAATTATGCCTAAGTGTTTGTGTCGGTATTTTTGAACTAACCGCTTCACTTTAATTCGATCAGATTAGTATTTTTTGAGTTATTGGGATAACAAAATTTCAGCTGTCTATAACTCTGAAACCACATGGTGGATTTTACTCCTTAAAATATAGCCGGCCCATTTGGACTCCAAACCTACTCTGAAAATTTTAAGCCTCTTATTCATTGCGTTCGAGCATAATCGTGCTGACGTACGGCCGGAAAGAATCAAATTTGACCTCGGATTCCTCATCAGTGAGTCGAAACTAATCCTTTGAGACCATTCTCGGCCAAAAATTTGGAAATTACTGACATTTAAACGAAGAGCGCACCATGAACTAATACACAATACTTCCCTTGCCTTTTCCGTCACTCATATGCCATACTCGATGGCGTTTCAATTGAACGTTTATCGGAAATTCAGTGAAATTGGTGAATTTCACCAAGACGATACACTCAATATGTTTTTCTCAGTAATATGCCTCAAGATACTAAAGTAGGTTGAACCATCGCTATTGAAGACTAACACATTCCTGAAGAATTAAAAAATGAATGCAATAACCGAGCTCGTAATACATGAAATAATGGAACAGCCCAAGAATAAATCATGAAGTCACAAATACGAATTTTCTGGTTTATATTCACATATGATTCCATATATCAGAATCAATCTGCAATAATTTTTTGCATAGTACAGAGCGTGTTTCCGGAACACCTGAAAAGAGTTCAGACAGAGTACTTCGAAAAAACATCTGTAGTGCTTCAGAGAAGGAAGGCTGACACCGGGCGCAAAGGTGGAAGCTTTTGAGGTTATAATAGTAGAATTCAATGCGAAACAGGAAGTTCAGCTACAATGTGTGAACCTCAGTAAATCATTTGATAGTCTGAGCCATGAAATTATCCTTGAGTCTTATCTTCCTAATAGCATACAGTTGGTAATATGGAATGACAACAATCCCAACCCTTGCACATAACAGAAGGGATTCCTCAAGGCTCAATGCAAGGACCACTGCTGATTGTTTTGTACAAGAATGATTTGCCAGTAAAAGTCATTGCTCACAAAATATCAATGTATGCGGATGACCTAAATAAATCAGCCAAAGGGTATTCACTTCTCATAGCATCGATGCGTATAATAACTACCAAAAAAAATGGTTCATTGAATACGATCTACTTAAACACGGAAAAATACATGCTTCGGTTTACTGTTGGAGGTGATGATGATGTGATCCTTGGGCATCGAACTTCAGTCTTACCTCCAATGGAGGAATTGTGGATTCACTGTGACATCGATATTCCTGAGAAGGAGTATGAAAGACCTTAAGGTAGTGCAACGTTACCCCCTACAACAATGTACAATATACAAGATTGCCGCAATGGACATTCAAATAGCGAGAGTCAACAGTACCGAAAGACGCTTTACAATTTACACACATCAATAATCGTTACTTTAACAGCTACATAAAATTCGGATCCGGATTAAAAATCATCATAACAGTCAACTCCCGAAGGCACGTTAGAAAAGTTATCGATTACTTCAGCTGCGTACTCGATCAATTATGAACTATTCTCTTTATCATTCGCGACACATAACTGACATCTGTCATTGAAACCAGTGACCTCTTTGCACGAATCTGCGTAATGCCAGTGTCTCGTGTCACGAAGCCAATAATAGTCTCGGATGTCCGTAGCAATCGAGTCCGGATAGCTGTACTCTAAATAGTTTATGAAATTCCGCGGAAATCATGTTATTAGATCAACGGCAGACGACAGATCCATTATTATTGAACTGCCTCCAGTTATAGAGTTTTATGAATAATAAAACTACAATATAAATGGCGTTTTCACTCTCTTTCATAAAAACAAACGCGGGCTGATTACAACTTGCCGGGGTCGGTAACGAGTCTTATGGTACACTAACCGAGTATAAGTACCGGGCGTTATAGTTCCAAGTTGTCATTACCGTTGTGTCAGCGGAAAGCTTGACTATTTTATGCAGCGCTATGGAAACATGGACAGAAAAACTGGAACGTTTCAATCCTTGTGTTATTGTAGGTATAGGTTTTACGGTCAGGGTCTATGTGGCGTCTCGAGTTTTATGCCTGGGGATAGAAGATATTCGAATAGATTCTATGGGATTCGGATCCACTTCAATCTAGACTACTAGGTTGTTCTATCTCATGGAGAATCATATAGGGATATATAGACAGTGCGTTTCAAAAAATACGCACCAACAGGAAATTTACTCGTCTGTATAGTTTTTTGAAATTTTGGTTTTCGGGAAAGTTGGTGCTCAAGAAACGATGATTTTTGACATATATGTCATTGATCATGCTACTCTGTCAAATTTGACATTTTTTAAGAAAAAAAAATGGGTTCAAGCCCTGTGGACAGGAGCTTTCTGGCGCTCTAGTTCATACAGACAAATTATATCTCCGAAAGAATTGGTTTCTCTGAGTTGGGAATTATATCAATGTATACATATGATAGAGCTGCATCATAAAGGAAATTCAATTCAAATAATAGTTTATTTATCAAGATTAAATGAGCAATCATGAGAATGAGAACTACACCACATTTTCAAATTTTTTTTTGACACTTTGCGGTACTCTGGACAATACAAAACTTCACATGCGTATAAAGGTCATGATTCTACAATTTGATGCTAAATTTCAGATAGATCGAGTGATCGGTTTCGGAAATATTCATAAAAAATATTTTTTTCTCCTCCGGGATGAAAAGTTCACTTTTAGTCCCTGTCACACGGCAGAAAAGTACCCGATTCTCTCCCGGTGAGATGGCAAATGTGCGCATGCGGGTACTTTACTTTATCTCCCGGTTGGCGGTTACCTAGCAACCGCGTGTTTATATCTCAAGTTGATGACAGCTGAGTCAAAAAAAGGTTAATTATTTCAGTGAATACTGACAAATATAATAAATAATAAAAAATGGATTTGATTAACTCTGATGAAAGTGGCGTGAATGTCCTACTTTTCTCCCTCGGTGCGTAATATACTATTTACTAAAATTGCCAATAACTCCGAAACTCCTTGATGGATTTCGCCCATTAACGAACTTGTCCGAGATATTCACGCTCCAAAACCACCTTGCAATTTTCAATCCGCTAACTCCTTTCGTTCGAGAGTTATCGTGCCTACGGCCGGTTGGCCGGCCGGACAGAATCGATTTCGCACTCGGATTATTGATCAGTGAGTCGAACCAAATCGTTTGAGACCATTTTCAGCCAAAAATTCCAAAATTACAGACACTTGGGCAAATTGATAAGCACTCTGTTCCGAGGAACTAGAGCGTCAAAAAAAAGTTTCGTATGATAATTGCCCAAAACAGGTTGAAAGTACCTACAAATAGTAGGTATTCCATAAAACATGTATGAAAGAAGATAAGTAATAATAAAAAATTACCTTGTAATCGATCAAAAATTTCCTGACCTACGTTCACCAAATTTTCTCCTCTCTCGAACTACAGAATTATGCTTTCAATACTTACGTAATATTTTCAACATTTTTGGGTGAGGTCCCCGTTGCATCGCTAAAATACGAGTATTTCAACCCCAATATTTTTGAAGTTACAATATTCCCTTCTGTCAAGTTGACATTATGAGAATTCATACATAGAATAATTATATCAATCTGTGAAATACGATTTACATTGAAATTTTGAAAAATCATATCTCCGAAAGTATTAGCTTGTTAGAGTTAAAAATGATATGAATGGATTCTTATGATAAAACTGCTTATTAAAAAAAATTTTTTTTTACAAAATTAATTCCAAATAAATTTTTTTTTAATAAGCAGTTTTATCAAACCGAAACCATCTGTCCGATTTTGCCCAATAACGAACTTAGAGCCGAGATATTTATCCCCCAAACCTACTCTGAAAATTTCAACTCTCTAGCTCATTCCGTTCGAGAGTTATCGTGCCTACGGATGGATTTTAATGGTGAAACTGCATCTTAAATAAAAATTACAGACATTTGGGCAAATTGATAAGCACTCAGTTCCGAGGAACTAGAGCGCCAAAAAGTGTAATTCCCTATCCGGGATTTGAGCCCGCCTACGAACTTATCGATCTCCGGTATTAGAATAAAACGTCGGTACTTACCTGGGATATATATTCTTAATTTTCACTTTTCGACATAAAATCGCCACATGGGGGTTTATTTGACGGTTTTTTATCCTTGTCTCTCTAAGTCGATTTTGACGTTTCTCGAACCAACTATTAGCAAGAAACTAATGTCATGTCTCAGGAAAATAAGTTGACATTATGACAATTCATACATAGAATAATTATATAATTCTGTGAAAACGTGAAAATACGATTTATTATTGAAATTTTGAAAAATCTTATCTCCGAAAGTGTTAGCTTGTTAGGCCGCTCGTACACCAGCACGACGCGACCGCAACGCGACCGCGACTTCGTGTCGCTTCGCAGTCGCGGTACGTGGTAATTCATAGAAGCGCCCACACCAAGGATACGGCGACGCGACGCATTTTCCTCCTTAAAAAGTATCGTCGCGGTAGCGTTGCGGTCGCGTCGTGCTGGTGTACGAGCGGCCTTAGAGTTCAAAATGATATCATTGGATTCTTATGATAAAACTGCTTATTGAAAAATATTTAATTTGGAATTTAATTTGTAAAAAAAAATTTTTTTTTTGTTAATCGGCAACCATCTGTCCGATTTTGCCCAATAACGAACTTAGCCGAGATATTTATCTCCCAAACCTACTCTGAAAATTTCAACTGTCTAGCTCATTCCGTTCGAGAGTTATCGTGCCTACTGCCGGCCGGACAGAATGAATTTCGACCACGGATTCTTGATCAGTGAGTCGAACCAAATCGTTTAAGACCATTTTCATCGAAATATTCGAAAATTACAGACATTTGGGCAAATTGATAAGCACTCAGTTCCGAGGAACTAGAGCGCCAAAAATGATCAAAAGATTAAAAGTCGAAATCAGAACAATATCAAAAAGTTTCTGAAAGAAATGTTGCTTAGAATTTCAATTTATACCAAACTGCCAAATTTCATAGTGAAATTCCGAAATTTTTTGATATTAATATTTCGATGATAGCACTTAGAGGGAGCTGTGGGCTTTGCGAGAATTTGAAAAATAATTCGGAATTTAATTCCAATGAAAGAGACATTATCACAATTCAAATGATGTTTATATTAAATTAATGTTCCTCATAAATTATGATTTCCGCAGTATAAACCTCATAATCTTGATACAAACCGAATTAAACCGAAGAAATTAAATGCGAAAAGAGCTAATATTTTGCTAATTATTCTTTGAACATCATTAGAAATCAAATTCTTCGATTTCACATCTGGAGAATAATTATCCAATCTTCTGAAATCACTTTTGAATTTATTTACTCAAATACAACTAAAAATGCAATACATACCTCATCTAAAACAAATATACCTTTGAAAATTAAGTCCAGTTAACAGGCGTATATGATAATACACTTGCAAATTATTTGTTTATTCAATAGAAAACCTCGCAATTAGTACAAACCTCATTTTAGTCAAATTAAATCAGCTAACGGCGGAAATCTTCGTGAGGTCGATTTGTATCCAAGATTTCAGAGGATTGGAGAATTATTCTTCAGATGTGGAACCGAAGAATTTAATTTCTTATGATGTTCCAATCCAACAATAATTAGCAAGATATTAATTCTTTGCGCATTCAATTTCTCAAGTATAATTGGTTTGTACCAAGATTAGGAGGTTTTCACTGTAGAAATCATGATTTGAGAGGGACGTTAAATTAATATATACTTTATTTGAATCGTGATAATGTCTCTTTCATCGGAGTTACATCCCGAATTATTTCTCATAGTTCCGTTTGAATTTCACTATGAAATTTGGTAGTTTGGTATAAAATGATATTCTGAGCAACATTTCTTTCAGAAATTTATTGATATTTTTCTGATTTCTACTTCTTTTGGTCATTTTTCTAAAAACATGTATATTTCGACAGGATTGCAGAGTAACAAGATCAATGACGTATATGTCAAAAATCATCGTTTCTTGAGCACGAACTTTACCGAAAACCCAAATTTACAAAAACTATACAGACCAGAAATTTTCCTCTTGGTGCGTACAATGACATATATATATCAAAAGTCATATTTTCTTGAGCACAACTTTCCCGAAAACCCAAAATTCAAAAAACTTTACAGACGAGAAAATTTCTTTTTGGTGCGTAGGTACTTTCTGAAACGCACTGTAAAATATCATTAGGAATATTTCAGAATTTCTGTCTTTGCGCGCATATCCTAGCGTGCTATAATTTTGTCCAAATGCTTGTAATTCTCGATTTTTTTGCCGAAAATGGTCTCAAACGATTAGGTTCGACTCACTGATGAAGAATTCGAGGTCCAATTCGATCTGCCCGGTCGGCCGTTGCCACCATAACTATCGAACGGAAAAAGATAAAGACTTGACATTTTCAGGGTAGGTCGCACATCCGTATGCGACGAGTAAGTTCTTTAATGGACATACTCAGCCAAACGGAGTTGCAATTCTGTTCTCAAACAATATATATCAGAGCAAATTGAAACCTGGTAACTAGTTGCAAAATACCGACAAAAAGACATAGGTATGCGAAATTTCATGAGGATCACATATCAAACGAAACCACAACGAGCGACAGGTTGGTGAATGAAAAAAAAGGGAAAAGCTGACAGGAGCTTTGGAGCTCCTGTTCAAACTTTGACAATGGATCTCTGAAATAATTGGTTGGTTTCTCAGAGTTGGGAATGATATCTATGGATTTTCATGATAGAACTGCATAATAAAAGAAACGAAATTAAAATTAAATACCGAACTCATCCGAGATATTCATTCCTCAAATCTAATCTGAAAATTATATTATATCAATTGGAACTTAGCCAATATTCCAGTTTTGTTTTCACTGAAGATATTCTGAATCCAAATTGATAAACTTACTAAATTATATATTTCCACCATCATATGGATTATCTAAGCGAATATAGTGTAGGGGTAATTATAATATCCTATAATTGGTAATTTTTTTTAATCATACTTTATTTGTTAGAACAGAAATACATTTGACATGCCTAGGTAGATAAGATTACATGTATGAAAACAGATAGAACACAGACAGATGGAATTCGCATTTTGTGATAACATAGAAGTACACGATGTATTATTGAAATTTTGCAAAATCATATATCCGAAAGTAGTAAATTGTTAGAGTTGCAAATGAGATCTATGGATTCTTATGATGAAACTGCATCTTAAAAGAATTGAATTCGAAATTTATAAAGTACAAAAAAAATTTGTTTTCCTTACTCCTAAATTATCCGGCTGATTTTGCACTATAAGGAACTTAGCCGAGATATGTATCTCCCAAACCTACTCTCAAAATTTCAACTGTCTAGCTGATTCCGTTCGAGAGTTATCTTGTTAACGGACGGCCGGACATAATCGATTTCGACCACGTATTCTAGATCAGTGAGTCGAACCAAATCGTTTAAGACTATTTTCTGCCAGAAATTCGAAAATTACTGGCATGTGGGCAAATTGATAAGCACTCTGTTCCGGGGAACAAAAGCGCCAGAAATATACAAAAAGTTTATGCACAATTGCACAATCATAGTCTTCACACAACCATTTCGTGATTTCGTAGTGTAATTAGATATTTCGTTATCTCATTCCGAAGGTATATTTTTGGCGCTCTTGTTACTGGTAACAGAGTGCTTATCAATTTGCCCATATGTCTGTAATTTTCGATTGTTTGGCTGAAAATGGTCCTAAACGATTTGGTTCGACTCACTGATCAAGAATCCGTGATACGATTCTGTTCTGCCGTCCGGCCGTTAACACGATAACTCTAGAACGGAATGAGCTGTACAGTTTTAATTTTCAGAATAGGCTTGGGAGATAAATATCTCGGTTAAGTTCGTTATTGGGCAAAATCGGGCGGATGGTTTCGTAGTAATGAAATAATATATTTTTTTTACATAACAAATTTCGAATTAAATTTTTTTCGAGATGCAGTTTCATCATAAAAATGCATTGATATCATTTTCACCTCTAACAAGCTAATACTTTCGGAGAAATGATTTTTCAAAGTTTCAATAATACATCGTACTTAGAGCTTTCCGCGAGAGCGAGATTTTTCTCGTCTCGTATCGTTCTCGTCTCGTAAAAGCGAGACTAGACGTTCTCAGAAATATCATAGGCGATAACGAGACCACATACAGCTCAACACGAGAGTCTCGTTTTTTTTCTCGTTAAATTTTTTGTATGAAGTTTTATATATGACTCGACGTTTTTCAACACCCACAGAAAAAAATTGAATATGAAGAGTTTCCACTATAATTACCAATTTATTTGTCTATATTATGCATCGATCGTTCTAGAAATACACGATTTTTTAGAAGATTATCAATTCGTTATGACCTTACGATAATTGAGATTATTTTTCAAGAAAAAATAGAATTCACAACCATAAAAACGGATGCCATTATGAATTCAAAACTTAACGGACAACTTTTATTGACCCTAAATCCCAATGCTTCGAAAATTTCGTCTCTATTTGAACATCTGGTGAAATTTAATCTCTTGTGCTCCTTGTATTGAAGATGTGAACAATTATTGTATACATCTGTGGAATTACGTATAAAAATGGGTTCAAGCCCTGTGGACAGGAGCTTTCTGGCGCTCTAGTTCAAACAGACAAATTATATCTCCGAAAGTATTGGTTTCTCAGAGTTGAGAATTATATCAATGTATTCTTATGATAGAACTGCATCATACAGGAAATTCAATTCAAATAATAGTTTATTTATCAAGATTAAATGAGCAATCTGAGAATGAGAACTGCACCATGGAAGGAACCAAATTAAAATAGCTGAAATGAATTTGACTCTCTCTTATAGAACAGGATGAAATGTACGAGTATAAACACAGATCATATAATAAAGCTTAGATAGAATAATTATAGCATTCTGTGAAAATATAGAAGTACTATTCATTATTGAAATTTAGAACTTCATCTTAGCAGAAATTGAATTCAAACATCATAGAAGAATTTAAATTCAACAAGAGTGCCAAAAATTATCAATCCAAAACCAATAGACAAATTCTACCCAACAATTAACTCATCCGAGATATTCATTCCTCAATTCCAGTTTTGTTTTTAGTGGAGATATTCTTAACTCAATATTATTAACTTACCATTACCGTTCCCATCATCATATGGATTGACCATCGGCATGAAAATATCAACCAACAAAAACTATGATATTATATCGCCGTTCCGGTGAAACAATGACGTAACTGCAAATTTTTGACATTTTGACTCAACAGCACTATTAGGTCCTAAATTGATGCATCTATACGGAAAAAGAACGACGTAAGTGTACAACCGTCAACGGCCGCAAGATGGCAAATACGTCATTGTTACATTATTGAAGTTTCACCCCTTTATCTTGGAAAATAACGACACATAGGTCAGTTGCGTGTTAGACTTCCCGGGAGGAGTTACTGTTTTAGTGGTAAAACGACGTAATTGCATAGTTAAACGTAATAGTTGAAATTTGTGTGCACCAGTTCAGGAGAACAACGACGTAAGTGTACATTGTGTCATTTTTATTTTATTTTTTTTTTAGTTTTTATGTCACAACTGTTCTTTGTGGCAATATTGATCCAAATTCATATGTTTTGGTATGTCATAAATGTATTTTTTGACGTTATTCCTTCGAAATAATGTCGTTGATTGATCTTATGTCAAAAAGATTTTTGTAATAAAAATAAGGCTACAGCGTTCCTTTTGTTCGAATAATTAAAAATTCCACTGTTACTTTATGTTTGACTTTTTTACAGAAACTTTAAGAAGATACAAGTCTTGAACCAGGTACTTAATATGAATTCAAGAGCCGAAAAGATAGTTAATCTCGCTCTTTTTGGAGATCAAAATGAAGCTAATTCAAGAGTTATTTCTGCACTGCCTGGATGCTCCACTTCAAATCCTGAAGAAAATACGTTACTTGATATTTCTAATAACTATGTCATAGAAAATGAAGGCTCAATCAAACTTAGAATAATTAGAACTAAAGAAAATTTGTACCGTGAGGAGACAAGTTCAAGAAGCGATTTTTCTGCAGGTTCGAGTGACAATTACGAGCCTGCAAGTGACAACGATTCGTTAGGCAGTTCGTTAAACTCTATAGACGCAGAAACTGAAACAATTGTCCAAGAGTTGCCCAAAATTTCAGAGGCTATAGAATGCAAAGAAAATTCCCCACAACGTAAAAAAGGTAAAAAGAGGTTACGCAGAACCGAAAATTGGGCAAGCGTAAAAGCCAAAAGCTTAAAGAATAGTGGAAAGAGCTATAAGTCCAGAACAGGAAAACTGATGCCGGCAAAGGAGATGGCACCACCTTGTCCAGATAAATGCGTTTTAGCATGTTCAAAGAAATTTTCCGAGAATGCAAGAGCTCAGATTTTCAGGGAGTATTGGGGAATGGGTTCATTACAGAGACAACGAGATTTCTTGGGTTCGTGTATTGAACAACTTCAACTTAAATATAGGCGAGTCACCTCTGGAGTGCCCCGTAAACCAAACAGTGCATTTTATCTTGTCGTTAATGGAGGGAAAATTCGCGTATGCAAATTATTTTTAATCCGTACCCTTGGAATAACTGAGAGAAAACTCCGAACAGTCATTGAGTCGAAATTATCAGGTACTGGAATTGTAGCTGAAGATAAGCGAGGAAAGCACGGCAAACATAAAAAGGCGGATGAAGAAATAGTGAAGTCGGTACGAGACCATATTAATGCCATTCCAAGGGTTGAGAGTCACTATGTCCGAAAGGATACTACAAGAGAATTCATTGACGGTGGTCTTTCGATTGCTGAATTACATAGGCACTATGTAAGTGAAAGATCTTCTACCCGAGAAACAACTGCCAGCTATGATATGTATGCGAGAATATTTAATACTGAATACAATATAGGATTCTTTATACCTAAAAAGGATCAGTGTGATTTTTGCGAGTCCTTCAAGAATTCAGTTGGTGATGATAAAGAAGCCTTGGAGAATAAATATTATGAACATCTACAAGAAAAAAAATTAAGTAGAGAAGAAAAGGACAAGGACAAGGAAAGAGCCAAAAATAATGAAGTTGTGTTAGCCGTATACGATCTGCAGGCTGTATTACCTGTCCCAACTGGGCAATCATCAGCATTTTTTTATAAAAGTCGATTGAATTGCTACAATTTTACTGTAAGTAAAAAAAACATTTTTGGTAATGTTGTAGGTTGTTGATTTGAAGTTTTTCAATCAAATTGATATTACAGGTAACCGAAATTGGAAGGGATAAATCTCTCTGCTATTTTTGGCATGAAGGTTTAGGCCACAGGGGAGTTAACGAAATTGGTACCTGCATAATGTTATATCTTGAAGAACTTGCAAAATCGAACCCTGGTGTCGACATAGTGTTTTATTCTGACAACTGTGGAGGCCAGCAAAAGAATAGGTATTTCATGAAATACCCTATTATCCTTAAATTAAATATACTTTTCTATCTGATTTCAGATATATGATCGCAGCTTATTTATATGCAGTGGACGCGTATAATATTAATACAATTACGCATAAATATCTTGTTCGCGGGCACACTCAGAACGAGGGTGATGCTGTACATAGTATTGTGGAGAAAAATTTGAAAAGGGCTAAAAACTCAGGGCCAATTTACGTGCCCGACCAATATATTTCACTAATAAGAAATTCAAAAAAAAGAGGCAATCCTCTTGTTGTGAAGGAAATGAATTTCAATAATTTCTTTGATTTAAAAGATTTATATGGAGAAATCGCTCCGAATTTATCGAAAACCGTCGATGGGAAAGAATTTAAAATAAGTGACGTAAGACAACTTGAATTTCAGAAAGGAAGCGACGTTATTCGTTACAAAGTAAGTTTCAACCAAAAGGAATGGGATAGAATAATATTCAGACCAAAGAAGAGACGTGTTTCCGAATTACGGCCTATCAAAGAAATTAAAACAAAACCTGCTTACACACAAAAAATTACAATAACAGAAAATAAAAAAAGAGATCTGAAGAGTTTAGTTGACAACAGAATAATTCCCGAGTTTTATAAGTATTTTTATGATTCTGTTTTATAACTCATATCATTTAAATGTACCTACTATTGATTCTCACCCATTAAAAATATTGACAAAAACGCTGCATTTTGATTCAACATTTTTGGTGAAACAATGACATAATTACAAAATCAACATTAAGTTATTACAATGCTCAATTCAAATTTACATCAATTGAATGTATCCATGATCAACTCTTAGTTCTCATAAAATCGTTGCAAATGAAATGAATTCACTTCTTCAAAACCTACATCTAATAATTTCAAATCAGTTTTTCCTCTCTCCTGAAAAATTCATTAAACTTCAGTTACGTCATTGTTTCACCGGAACGGCGATATTATAATTCTCATATTTATACGATTGCTGGAATGAATGACAATGTTATTAACTTACCATTACCATTCCCATCATCAGATGGATTGACCATCGGCATGAAAATATCAACCAACAAAAAGTATGATAATATTATAATTCTCATATTGATACCATTACTGGAATGAATGACACTGAGACAACGTCAAAGTTGACGTTATAACAATTCATAGAATAGCCACAGAATAATTCTATCATTGAAATTTTGAAAAATCATATCTCCGAAAGTATTAGTTTATTAGAGTTAAAAATTATATGAATGGATTCTTATGGTAAACCTCCTTATTGAAAAAAAATTTAATTTGGAATTTGTTCTGTAAAAAAAATTTTTTTTTTTGTTACTCCGAAACTATCAGTCCGATTTTGCCGAATAACGAACTTAGCCGAGATATTTATCCCCCAAACCTACTCTGAAAATTTCAACTGTCTAGCTCATTCCGTTCGAGAGATATCGTGCCTACGGCCGGACGGCCGGACCGGCCGGACGGCCGGACGGCCGGACCGGCCGGACAGAATGAATTTCAACCACGGATTCTTGATCAGTGAGTCGAACCAAATCGTTTAAGACCATTTTCATCGAAAAATTCGAAAATTACAGACATTTGGGCAAATTGATAAGCACTCAGTTCCGAGGAACTAGAGCGCCAATAAAACTGGTAAATAAATGAAGCTGTTCAATGGTTCGAAAAGTGTTATGAGGAAAACGCCAAGAACACCCCCATAATGATCTACCCACTGGGAAGGTATTCTTTGAAAACTATACCAAATTGTACAATTCTATTAAAACATGTATCGACATCGATAGCCTATTTAAAACATCAACAAAATTATCGAAATATTGGAAAGCTGAGTTTGAAAAATATTTGCTGTAAGAAAGAGCAAATAGGAATCAAAATATTTTACAGTAGTGGAGAGTGATGATAAAGTTTTCCTACACTTTCCAAGATGGCCGATGATTTATTAATGGCTACATCCGTACCTGTTGAAGGATTATTTTCCACAGCAGGTATGATCATGGCAAAAACACGTACATCATTGTAAAATGATGTGATGCAAGATGCAAGCGTGATTATGTTTTGAATTCTTGGTCATCGAGTGATTTGAGAGTTGAATTCATCATTTGTTTAAAATTAAAAATAATATATACATGTACAAATATTTTTTTATAAGTGCGTAATAAATATAGCTTTACAAAATTATTCATTATTGTATACTATTTCGTTTATAAAAATTATAATATTTATAATCGTTATTCAGAATTAAGCGAGACGAGACGAGACAACTGATAACGAGACTTCATTTTTTGGGAATTGGCGAGAGCGAGACAAGATTTTTTTTTCTCTCGTCTCGTGTGAAGCCCTAATCGTACTTCTATGTTATCACAGAAATCGAATTGTATCTGTCTTATCACTGTCCATACATATAATGTTATCTACCTATGATGGATATGTCAAATATATTGATTTCTATTCTAACAATGTATAATTTAATGCAAAATTACCAATTATAGGATACTATAATTACACCTTCCCTATATGCCCTTGTATAATCCATATGATGACGGAAATATATGATTTGTTAAGTTTATCAAATTTTTGTTGAGAATATCTTCAGAGAAAACAAAACCGGAATATTGGCTCAGTTTCAATTGATATGATATAATTTTCAGAGTAGATTTGAGGAAAGAATATCTCGGATAAGTTCGTTATTTAATTTAAATTTACTTTCTTTTAGGATGCAGTTCTATTATCCGAATCCATGGATATCATTCCCAACTCTGAGAAACCAATAATTTCGGAGATGAATTGTCAAACTTTGAACCATAGCGCCAAAGCTCCTGTCCACAGGGCTTTACCCAATTTTTAAAATAAAACGAAAAACCCCCAACGAGCTACAGGTTGTTAAATAAAAAATTCATAAATGCGAAAAAATTGCGTTAACACGAAATCACCAAATAACAGAACCTTTCAATCACGCCGTAAAGGTAAATCTAGCGTGCCTCATTGAAACACATTCCGAAATTTGTACTCTACACGTACAATGGAAATATTCCGCTAATTGAAGTCGGCTTTGCAAATTGCGCTATTACCGGTAACGGGCCCCTACTCGGAACAAACGAATCGGGTAAAAGTCAATAAGTGCGAATATCCGGAATATGCAGCGTCGATTCCGCGTTATGCGTCTATTTACCGCGCGGTTTGTTCGGTATTTTTCACGGTATCCGTGAAAACTATAATTTTCGTCTGTTTCTACTGGATGAACGACCACTGACGTCGATAACTACACGCCTGGTTGTTTTGTTTGTGGAGTCATTTCACGAGGGATCAGCCAGGAATTTCTGAATTGATTGCTCCCCATCAACGGTATTTTTTCAGGCAATTTCATTGGTAACGTTGTCGATTCAGAATTGGGGAGACTTTGTTTTATCATGTGTTCGTAATTTTTATTTTCGGATGAGGTTATTTCAACAATGCTGTTGTTGCTAAAACGGAATTTTTATCGATTTATCGAAGCGCATGCGGCACAGTGCCCCATCTGGCACTATAATGCGTCTAGAAAGTATCCGGAATTTATTATTTTTCATAATTTTAATTTATTCCTTTTTTGTAACATTCTAAAGCAAGAGTAAAGTATAAAATAGATTGAGCAGATACTCGGCTATTGCCAAAGTTGCATGGCAACACTATTTGTCAACTATTGTTGATTGACAACAGGTATACAATTTATGAAATAATATCACAACTAGAAAAAGAAAACAGGTAGATTATTTGTATAGAAAAGGTTTTCGAAACGTTAAAAAATTAGTTCAATTGACTGAACTCGGGAAAAGGGCAGTATATGAGATAATAAAGAGGATAAAAAATGGCATATATACGAGGCATAGACCAGTTTCAGGAAGACCGCTTAAGATTGAAGGAAAAAATTTAAATTCTTCATTGACGTTAGGACGACACAATCCACGCCTAGGATTTCGCAAATTGGCTAACAGATTTGAAAATCAACGAAATATAAAAGTATATCCAGAAACCATCCGTATGACGCAAAAAAGACAAGGCTACATATCAAGGAAACCGAAAAAATCCCTATAATGACACCATTGCAAAAGTAACGTAGGATAGAATGTTGTCAAAGTTTTCAAGAAGAATTTTAATAACGTCTTTATATCTCATGAAAGCTGTTTCCAACTTGGTGGAAATCACTTAAAAATCCTTGCAAAATAACCTGTTACCATTCAAATTTCCCACTAAAATAATGGTTTGGGGAGCAATATCTCAGCGTAGTGCTTAGCCTGTATAGTTGATCGTATCATTGATAGTGAAAAGTATTGTGGCATTCTAGACGTGTTTCTCCTTGAAACGGCGTATGCTTTATATCCTGAAGGGTGGCGTTTTCAGCACGATAATGTAAGATGCCATACTCAAGCTTGGATGCACCAAGTGGCAACCATTCCATGGGCAGCAGCTTCACTAGATCTTAGACCCATTGAAAACATATGGGGAGTGATGAAGATTGAAGTTGAACGAGCAGCGCCACGAAAGAAAGAAGATTTAATTCAGTCAGTTTTACAGTCCTGGACTACCATCACCGAAAATCATGGAGGTGATCAAGTTTCGGGTGTACCTCGACATTTTGTCAAGTGTTCACGCTTAAATGGGGGTTGTATAAAAGCCGCTTTACACTATGCAATATTGGTGCAATGCAATGGGAAATGACCCATTGGCGCATGCGTGACGGCAATTTTCTGATCAGCTGATGCAACTTTCAAAATTAGAGTAGGGGCTATTTTTCAGGCAATTATTTGGCAATTCAGGTTTATCTTTTAGTGACGTTTATGGAAGCCAACATAAATAAGATATGATAAAATTCACTAGGTGTTTGACTAAACATATCAATCGAAACTTTTTTCAGCACTATCTGTTTTCATCAATTTTATATGGATTGAATTTATGTTATCACTCGATGAATATGAGCAAGAAGGTAGCGGTTCCCAAGTAAGTTTCGTTCACAGAAATAGAACTATAGTTTAATACTACTGTATGAAAACCTTTCTTGCTTATATATTCCATTCAGTCTAAGGATTATCATAAAAATGGGTTCAAGCCCTGTGGACAGGAGCTTTCTGGCGCTCTAGTTCAAACAGACAAATTATATCTCCGAAAGTATTGGTTTCTCAGAGTTGGGAATTATATCAATGTATTATATATATATATATATATATATATTATATGATAGAACTGCATCCTAAAGGAAATTCAATTCAAATAATAGTTTATTTATCAAGATTAAATGACCAATCATGAGAATGAGAACTGCACCATGGAAGAAATCGAATTAAATCGGGCCAATTTTGCCCAATAACGAACTTAACCGAGATATTCATCTCCCTAAACTACTCTGAAAATTTCAACTACCTACCTTATTCCATTCGAGAGTTATATCTATGTCTATGGATGAAAAGCAGTCTCACTACTCTCAGATCTCTTACTTCATGTTCCGTTCCGAAATTTAAGAATTTTCTGAGAAAACCTAATTTCGGAGCAAACAACTGAGATTTTTCTCACTTCGCTCACAATTCTTCGATTGATTAGATAATGTCATGTCTCAGGAACATCATTTGACATTATGACAGTTCATACATAGAATAATATCATTCTGTGACAACGTTGAAATACGATTTATTATTGAAATTTTGAAAAATCATATCTCAGAAAGTATTAGCTTGTTAGAGTTAAAAATGATATCATTGGATATTGCTTATTGAAAAAAATTTAATTTGGAATTTGCCTTGTAAAAAAAAATTTTTTTTTTGTTACTCCGAAACCATATGTCCGATTTTGCCCAATAACGAACTTATTCGAGATATTCATCTCCCAAACCTACTCTGAAAATTTCAACTGTCTAGCTCATTCCGTTCGAGAGTTATCGTGCCTACGGCCGGCCGGCCGGACGGCCGGACAGAATGAATTTCGACCACGGATTCTTGATCAGTGAGTCGAACCAAATCGTTTAAGACCATTTTCATCGAAAAATTCGAAAATTACAGACATTTGGGCAATTTGATAAGCACTCAGTTCCGAGGAACTAGAGCGCCAATAAAATTGCTCGTCCGGGAGCTCTGACTGATATTGAACAAAATTTAGATTATCGGATTTAATGAAAGCGGAATTCCCAAATTTCCATGGCTTCTATAAATCCAATGCTTGACCCACCACCGCCTACCTTTAATTTGCTGACGTCTTTTCTTCATTACATAATATAAACTTAGGCAGTTATAATAATAACAATTTACTCCGATCTCATTATGGCAAGTTAATGTCGACGGAATAAAACAGTATTAATGAAAAAGTGCTTTTTGTTTTCTTTGAGTTGGTCGTACAAGTCCTTGAAAATAGTAATGCACGTGGATTGCAGGATGGAATTATCAACTTCATGCAATGCAATACATTGCATTGCTATTGCGTTGCATCAATGTTGCCTAGTGTAAAACGGCTGTAAGTCAATAAGATAAATAATTTGTTTTAATTTACTAATTCAAGAATTAAAATATATACTAAATAATTACAATTGAGCTTTGTTTTTCCGGATATTTTCTAGAGGGACTAAACAATCTTAAATACGTTATTGGACAAAATCGGGCAGATGGTTTCGGAGTAATGAAATAAATAATTTTTTTCATATTACAAATTCAATTTTTTTCAAGAGGAAATTTTACCCTACAAATCCATTGATACCATTTTCAACTCTAACAAGCTAATATTTTCGGAGATATGATTTTTAAAATTTTCAATAATAAATCTTTCTGCTATGTTTCACAGATTGCTATAATTATTCCATCTAGGAATTATTATATGATCTGTGTTCATACTCGTACATGTCATCTTATTTTCTTATAAGCGACATGTCAATTTTATTTCAGCTATCCTAGAACTATGAGGATTCTAATAAGATATCATAGTTTTTGGTGATATTTTAATACCCGTGGATAATCCATATGATGATGGAAATATATACTTTGGTAAGTTACTAAGATTGGGTTCAGAATATCTCCCGTAAATGCAAAACTCAAATATTGGCTTAGTTCCAATTGATATAATATAATTTTCAGAGTGGATTTGAGGAAGGGATATCTTGGATAAGTTCGTGGTTTCAGATTTGTAATAATTTTTGGCACTCTTTTTTTTATTTGAATTCAGTTTCGTGCATGATGCACTTGTATCATGCAATTCATGAACATCATTCCTAATTCTGAGAAACCAAAACTTTCGGAGATAAGATTTGTCAGAGTTTGAACAAGAGCGCCAAAGCTTCTGCCGCGCTATGTTCACATTATATTTTGCGCGCATGTTCTGGGGAACATCGCATTATCAGTTTGTCCAATGTCCAATAGTAGTCATAAAAGATGTTTGAGTATATTTCTAACCCTTTATAAGGTAAATTACCGAAATTGTTGCAAATATTTAATGCTTTTAAATTCAGACAGAATACGTATGTCAGAATTAAAAATTCCTTGATATTAGACGATTCTTTCATCACTTAAGTCCTCAAAATGGTACGAAATGTATCTTATACAAATCTGAGAAAACTGTATATATGGATGGTAAATTCGATTAAGACTGTCCAGTCGAGGTGAATGGACAACAGAACATGCGCGCAAAAGCTCCTTCACGTCAGTGCTTGTACCAATTTTTATACCAATTAGGCGGGTGCCATCTATGGCACAGTTTGTCCATTTATTTCCGTCATAATATCAATTATACAAACTGACAAAGAAACTGCAACAGAAGCAGCTGTTGATATTTTAATTTTTTTTTTTGGAAAAACATAGATAGTATAGCAAGGAGTAAATGATTAACATTTGCAGAAAAAATTCGAGAAGGTTTTTTCATGTAAACATATTTTGTTACTTAGATATTGTAGTCATTTTTAGCAATTTTTTTAATTTTACAACAAACCAGCTGTTCGAGTAGATCCAAAGTCGATGTTTAGTTGTTGTTAAAATGCCTGGAGCACGTGTACGGGGAATTTATCGCTAGCTGAGTGAATTTGAAAGAGTTCGAATTATTGGTCTACGGGAGGCGGGGTTTTCAATTCGAGAAATCGCTATCCGTACTGTTATGAGATGTTTTCAAGCGTGGTTTGATAATGCCCAAAATCGAAGATGAGTAGGCACCGGACGTCGAAGGGGCACAAATGAAGTATATGATCGATGTCTAAGGTCGCTCGTATACCAGCACTACGAGACCGTAACGCAACCGCAATTTCGTATCGCTTAGAAGTCGCGGTACGTGGGTAGTCATAGAAGCGCCCACACCAAAGATACGGTGATGCGACGCAAATTCCTCGTTAAGAAGTATCGTCGTGGTCGCGTTGCGGTCTCATCGTGCTGGTATACGAGCAGCCTAAGACTTAAGGCTATTAGAGACCGATTTGCGACAACTCGATCTTTGGCTGATGAGTGGTTAGGAGAACAAGGCCATCCTGTAACTGTCCGAAAGGTTTACCGCCGGATTAGGTCTTTTGGGCTGAATTATCGACCCCATCTTGTGTTACCTCTAACGGTTGAGCATCGCCGGCAACGATTACAGTGGTGCAGAGAACATCAACATTGGAATGTGGATGGCATCAGGTCGTCTTTTCTGATGAATTTCGATTCTCCTTGGGTGCACATGATGGCCGAAGAAGGGTTAGACGACGTCGGGGAGAAAGACGTGACCCTCAGTTTTATATTGAGCGTCATGTACACTAGGCGTTATGGTATGAGCTGCTATTGCACCTGTGTGGACAAACACATTATTTACAAATTTATTAAAAATTGTAAACCCTTTGTTTGTTTTTCTTCAAATGTCTATCATTTACTCCTTGCTATACTCTCTATGTTTCACCAAAAAAAAATAAAAATTTAAACAGCTCCTTCTGAGTGTTTCTGTTTCTTTGTCAGTCAGTTTAACTGATTGATTTAAAGTCAGGATGTCGTACGAAAATTACGAGAAATATGATATCAAATTAATAACATCAGAGATATATTCAAATCGCTATCCAAAAGAACCTAACAAAACTATTTTCAAGAGGGTAAAAAAAATCTTATTGATTGTGGATCATTCAATACAATTATTTGTTTGTGTCTGTTTCGTGGGCTTCAATTTAGTTCCCACGGGTTTTGAAAATGGAAGATAATGAACTATTCTATGAAATTAGCACCACTTCATTATTCAACAGTTTAATTATAGGTACATGGAAATGTGAACTGTGAAAATTTCAACGGTTATTCTCCACAAAATTAGTTGATAATATGATACCAAAGATTTGTTATTAAAGAAAATACTGAACCAATATCGAATAAACGATCGTACTGTGAAGTATTATTCGTTTGCTTTTATTTATCCATTGTGGAATTTCACTAGAAACTGCTGACCTATTGGGTCTCAAGAAATAGTTGTTTCGTTAGCAATCTCCACCCAGCCAATAACAAAATCCTTCGGGTCTGGTCCGATGTCCTTCAAATAGCAATACAATTTACATTCGAAAAGCTGCATTTGAATTCTTGAATTAGTCGGAGCGAATTGAAAAAGAACGAAACACTTTTATTGTCGCCGAACCCCTGGGAACAATTTAATGAGATAGCTCTGAATTAATTTGGGCTCTAGACTGTGAAACTTAGTCCTGTTGGGACAGTGGAGGCACAGTTAGCGTCACTTAACCATAATTACAGAAATATTTGAAGTTTGTGCTGTGACGTTTCTAGAACAATATTGGGTGATTCCTTTCTGATATCTAGAACTCCTCACCACTTCTGAAGAATAAAGATGTGTGTCGTTTAAAAATAATGTTTAAGAAATTATCATTTAAACAATAACGCCAAAAAAAAGAACAATCTACAATGCTTCAAAAATTGTCATTAAATTCATTTATCATGATTAAATGAGCAATCTGCAATGATTCAACCTCGTGGAATGGGTTGTTGCAACGTGCACTCGGTGCATAGTTTTCAAAACTCGAAGTACCTAAGGAAAGCACCATCGAGTTGTCTAGAGCAAGGCTGGAGACAATCATAGCAGATTGTCTATTTATTCCTGATATTTGAGTAGGTAGAGGCTTAAGAACAAATTATTTTAATAGTTCAAAATATATTAACTAGCAACATTATGAAAATACTGTATATAGGAACATGTCTTACTACTTAAGGAAGTAGAATGTAATATTAACCTCAGTGGTCAACGAACAGTAATTTGTTTTGATGATTCCATTATGTTCTTCTTTACCATTTCCTTCATAAACTACATCAATGAAATGATCCAATTCTAAATCTTCTGAAACATCATCCTGAATTCATACGTAAATTATTCAATATGCATCCAGTCAATATTATTTTAAGTTTCAAAACCTTCTTGTATATATTCACAAATTCAAGAATCATTTACTTGTTTTCAAACTACGAATCGACTTGACTCTAATAGCTAGACAAGATGACATTTATAAACAGTGAACACAGACAGTGAATACATAGAACTTAAATGTATTATTGAAATTTTGAAAAATCATATCTCCGAAAGTATTAGCTTATTAGAGTTGAAAATGATATCATTGGATTCTTATGATATAATTAAAATATAAAAAAATTCAAAAGTTGTAATGTAAAAAAAAAATTTTTTTCGTTCCTCTGAAACCATTAGGTCGATTTTGTCCAAAAACAAACTTAACCAAGATATTTGTCCCTCGAACCTACTTTGCAAATTTCAATTGTCTAGCTCATTCCGTTCGAGAGTTATCGAGTTAACGGCTGGACGGACAGCCGGACAGAATCGATTTTGACCATGGATTGTTGATCAGTGAGTAGAACTAAATCGTTTAAGACCATTTTCAGCCAAAAATTCGAAAATTACAGACATTTGGGCAAATTGATAAGCACTATGTTCCGAGGAACAAGAGCGCCAAAAATCAAGGAATCAAATTCAGCGGAATCGGAATTACCATTTATTGTGGCGAAATAGGTTTTCCAGGTATACCAGCTAGAATCGACATCTACCCGTTGGTAATAATTAGCCTAAAGCCACCTTCTGCCCCGATTGTATCATGTCTTGAGCAGGCTGATGTCTTGATCAGGTCATTACCAGTTAACATTGATCTCCATTTTGCCAACAATTTTTGCTCGTTCTGGGGAACATCGCGTTATCATTTTCCCAAATGTCTGTAATCTTTTAACTTTTTGCCGAAAATGGTTTCGAACGATCGAATTCGACTACCTGATGGAGAATTCGAGGACTAATTTGATTCTATCCGGCCGGAACCGTCCGTTGCCACGATCACTGGAGGAGTTGGACTCCCGGATGAAGAATACAATAATAATAATATAGTTCATTCGGTGGAGAAACATCTACAGATATAAACAATTCACGGAAGCGTGAGCCTGTACGTGAATGTCATATGTCCATAACAAATTTCATTCTGTCCGGCCGTCCGTTGTCACGATAACTTGAGAACGGAAAAAGAGAGCGACATGAAATTTTCAGGGTACGCATAATAGGTCCTATGGATTCTATATTCTATATATCAGAAACTATTCGTCCAATATCGCTGAAATTTTACGAGAGCCTTCAAAATCTCTCTGTCCGGCCAAGTTCTAAGTTTGAACACGATTTGATCAATATTGTTGGAGATCCGAGCAGCCTTGTGTGAATTCAGTAGCTGGATCGGTGACCGTTGCCTCGATTACTTTCGAACGAAAGGAGATAGGGACTTGCAATTTTCAGGGTAGGTTGCACAACCCAATGGGAGATTTATATTCGTTTGTAGGCATAATCGGTACATCGGTGCCGGAGTTAAACCCACCTGGAATATTATTTCCTCGATAACTTTGTGAGAACCGTATCCCTAGAAAACTTTTAAAATACTACGAAAGAAAATGGACAATAGAACATACACGCAAAAGCTCCCGACTTCACGTCAGTGCTTGTTTGGTCTTTCTTTAGGTCTTGTTTCCATGGACAATGGCCCGTTTTTCATGAAACGTTCTTCAAAGGTTTAAAGTTGGAAAAGCTCTGCTTCCAGGGCCTTTGGCACGAAGTTCAAAATTGAAGCCAGAGTAGTCATCCATCCAGGTACTGAATTTACCCAAAGCTGCTTAGCTGCAGGAAAAAAAATATGAATCCCAATATTTCCAATAATATAAATGGGACTGTAAAAAGAAGCGTTAAAAAAAACTGGTACAGTTTTAGTCCGAAAATGGTCTCAAACGATTAGATTCGACTCAAATATACACATTCACTGTTGGTTCAAAAATAAGAAGTGCTGTATTTGTGGTGGCGAAAGGAACCGTTCGTATATGTATATTTACTTTTGGGTCGAAAATAAACAGTGCTTTGTTTGTGGCAGTGTAATGTATGGCAGTGGTTTTATTTTCAATAATTTATTGCGAGAGTTGTTCCTATGATTCAGGTCAGTCAAAACGTACGGTTCTGCCCTGACGACCTTTGAATTTACATTTTATCAAAAACGTCCTGTATAGGCTGCTCTTTCGATATTTAGTCAAACTAAGGTGACAAAATGAATATTTTGAATAAAAAAAAATTACAATGTGTTTGGGACATAAAAAGGTGAGTTTTTACAAAATTTCGTGTAAAAAATCGATAAAAATTAATAACCAAAACCTTGGTTATTTGTATTTTTCACATTCATTTTGAGGTTATGTGATAAAAGTTTTAGTACAAAAGTTATAGATCTTTTATTACCTACAACTATTTTCCATTGGACTTATTTTTATCGGAAATAACTATAAAACGCTTTAAAATTATAGAAAGTAATAAGTCTATATTTTTTCAGGAAATTGTGTTCTGTTCAAACTGAGCTACAGGTGTCGCGACAGTTGTTATATAGTCGAATAAATTGGACGATTCCATGGATTTCGAGTTGTCTGACTGGGCAGGCAATAAATAGTTGTCAAGTCAGATAATTGCGAGTATTTCTGCATGCATGTCTAAAATATCAATTCAAGGTCCAGTTCGTTGCATGGACTACACATCTTAGTAGAATTCAGGATATTGAACTGTAGCGATAATTATTCTAATAAGTATCTATTGTTTATTCCAAATTCACCTGTTCACAACTATAAGACTTCTCATTAGTTTTTCATGGCTTCCGCTTTCAACCAGAGGATATATAAAACTCTTTTCTTTGTAAGGACGATCATTACCCGAGAATGATTAAGGGAGGCTTAAGTGAAGTCCAATCAGCTATCCAGTGTATTATATTTCATTAGCCGGTATCTATTAAATTGAGGCTATAAATTCTGAATAGATTTTATAACCTTGGAAGATGGCTCTATTCTATCAATTACAAAAAATGAAACCATGGAACCAATGGAACCAGATTAAAACAGACACATTGGGTGTGGAATAATAACTTCAATATTCATGCAACATTTTGTGATATCATTCTACTTAAAGCTGAAAATATCAAATTTTATTCAATTTTTAAGTAATCTATAGTCAAGTCATATTACGTGGATATATGCTTTGAGATTTATTAATTGCTCTGAGTAATTATACTTGACTAGATGCTTTGAGATATGGAAAATTGTATGAAATATGGTACTTTCAGCTTTAAGTAGAATGATTCTGACGAAATCTTGTTGTATGAATATTGAAGTCATTGTTCCACATCCAATTTGTCGGTTTCACTTGTTTTTGGCGCTCTAGTTCCTCGGAACTGAGTGCTTATCAATTTGCCCAAATGTCTGTAATTTTCGAATTTTTCGATGAAAATGGTCTTAAACGATTTGGTTCGACTCACTGATCAAGAATCCGTGGTCGAAATTCATCGGCCGTAGGCACGATCACTCTCGAACGGAATGAGCTAGACAGTTGAAATTTTCAGAATAGGTTTGGCAGATAAATATCTCGGCTAAGTTCGTTATTGGGCAAAATCGGACAGATGGTTTCGGAGTAACAAAAAAATAATTTTTTTACAGAACAAATTCCAAATTAAATTATTTTCAATAAGCAGTTTCGTCATAAGAATCCAATGATATAATTTTTAACTCTAACAAGCTAATACTTTCGGAGATATGATTTTTCAAAATTTCAATAATAAATCGTATTTTCACGTTTTCACAGAATTATATAATAATTCTATGTATGAATTGTCATAATGTCAACTTATTTTTCTGAGACATGACATTATCTAGTTCCTTGCTAATAGTTGGTTCGAGAAACGTCAAAATCGACATAGAGAGAAGGGTAAAAAACCGTCAAATAAACCCCCATGTGGCGATTTTATGTCGAAAAGTGAAAATTAAGAATATATATCCCAGGTAAGTACCGACGTTTTATTCTAATACCGGAGATCAATTTTTTTTTTTTTTAATCATATTGGACCTAGTCCCTAAGTATGGTCTTGACTTTCGTCATTAACCAGCAGAGTTCAATTTCTAACATTCATACCGGACAATCACAACCAACATCCATGCCCTGAGCGGGATTCGAACCCGCGACCCCGGCACCACAGCAGGTCTTTATACCAACTGCACCACCTGAGCCGGCTACCGGAGATCAATAAGATCGTAGGTGGGCTCAAATCCCGGAGAGGGAATTACACTTTTTGGCGCTCTAGTTCCTCGGAACTGAGTGCTTATCAATTTGCCCAAATGTATGTAATTTTTATTTAAGATGCAGTTTCACCAATAAAATCCATCGATATCATTTTCAACTCCAACAAGCTAATACCTTCGGAGATATGATTTTTCTAAATTTCAATAATGAATCGTACGTACTTCTATGTTTTCACAGAATGCTATAATTATTCTATCTAAGCTTTATTATATGATCTGTGTTCCTACTCGTACATTTCATCCTGTTCTATAAGAAAGAGTCAAATTCATTTCAGCTATTTCAATTTGATTTCTTCCATGGTGCAGTTCTCATTCTCAGATTGCTCATTTAATCTTGATAAATAAACTATTATTTGAATTTAATTTCCTTTATGATGCAGTTCTTTCATAAGAATACATTGATCTAATTCCCAACTCTGAGAAACCAATACTTTCGGAGATATAATTTGTCTGTTTGAACTGTTTGAGCGCCAGAAAGCTCCTGTCCACAGGGTTTGAACCCATTTTTGCGCGTATGTTCTGGGGAACATACGCGTTATAGTTTTGCCCAATGAAATTTAATTCTGTGGTGCCGTCCGGCCGGCCGTCCGTTGCCACGATAATTTGAGAACGAAAAGAGCTAGCGACTTGAAATTTTCAGGGTGGGTGGCGCATCGTAATACGACGGATAAGTTCGTTAATGGGCATAATCGGCCCAGTGGTTTCCGAGTAATAATTTTGTTTTCAACCAAAATAAATCCGATCGAATTTAAACTTGGTGAATAGTTGTAGAATATAGACCTAAGCACGTTTGTGAAATTTTGTGAGAATCGTATTGCTAGAAAATTATTAAAAAATTATTAAAAAATATTTTTGTTGTCACGATAACCTGAGAACGGAAGGAGATAGCGGCTTGAAAATTTCAGGTTAGGTTGTGCATCTGAATGCGACATTTGAGTTTGTTTATGAGCATAATCGTCCAAACGGTTTTAGAGTTATAGCCATCTAAAATTTTCTGAAATTTGGTAGTTTTTTGTTCCTCATTAACTCGAAGAATACAAAACCGATTGAATTCAAACATTACTATTAGTTGAAGAATACCAACGCGAAAATTCTCGCAGAATTTCGTGAGGATGGTATAACTAGAAAATTTAAAAAAAAATAGTTGAAAATTATTGAAAACAAATCTATATATCATAAACTATTCGTCCGGCATGGCTGAAATTTTGGAACAGCATTCAGAACCTAACTCTACTGCAGAATTCCAAGTTTGAACACGATCAGATCTATATTGTTGGAGAACCGCGCAGCCTTTTGTGAGTTCGGTAGGAGATGCGAATCGTCGTATGATATGTTGTCTATGGTCGTATTTTTGCGAGAACCTTCAGTTCAAAAATAAAAATATGAATGTCATGATGACATATCTTTTACGCGTATGTTATGGGAAAATCTTATTATGTATTTCATCACAAATCTATGGGAGATGATAGCCCTACATCGCATGCGCCCCGTTTTAACCTCAACATCGAATCTGATCTGAATGTGATCAAAACACAAATACAAAACGTAAACAAAATATTCTCAATCCACGAAGTACGAACGAGTATTCCTTCTGTTGAAAATAATCGAGATTACCTTGTATTTGAAGATTGGAGGAATCTAGAAATATTGTTTACGTATGTGAAAGAAATTCCAAATTATGGAGAACTGTGGAAAAGTTGTTCAGAAAGAAGATATCTGGTATATGTCCTTCAGGATTTCTGGCTAAAAATCAGCAGTAAGTAATAGAAGTGAATTGAATGAATTACTTTACTCAGAGAAATCCAAGTCTTAATATTTTCTTTCAGGTTGAAATGAATTAAGGTCCAGTTGACGTAGAGCAAAAAAGTAATGCTTTTCGACAAATAGAATGCATGAGTTACTCTTGGAGTTACTGCAGATAGAATTCTTAAAAACAAGGTATATGGAACTTAGTCGATTGAATATTTGTGAAGATTAAGTATACCTCATGAGAAAATTTAATATTGATAAGAGGCAACCAAGATGACATGAACACTAATGGCGTATTCCATTGGTAGAACTCGTGCGCACTGAGTGCATGAATCGTATTCCATTGGGGAATTTCGTCAAGCATTTTGACACATTTTGACGTCCAGTGCAACATTTTTTGCACTCAGTGCGTGCTCAGTGCAGCACTGGTGCTGCCAATGGAATACGCCATAAAATTTCTGCACCTACCCTATTATTCAGATTTGGCCCTTAGCTACTTTTACCTGTTTACACATAACATTTGCATAATACTATTGCACAAAAAAAAACAGTTGAATTACGCTTAGACCAGTGAATTTTGAACACTTTTCTGTTTTCCTGATATCATGGGTCTCTTACGATCCATCATCAGGGTGTGTGGATGCCAGCGTGTACCTATATAATAGGAATCTTAACAAAACATTTTAATTTTTCTAATTGCAGAATATTTTAAAATATGGGAGTAGAAGGTGATGCAATATAACATGTGTGTAGGTATGTGCGATTGGCTCAGTGGTAGAGTAATTGACTTGGGAGCGGAAGCCACAAGTTCAATTCAGAGGCTAGGAAAGAAATTTTCTAGTCACGGTAATCGCCACCATTCGCTGTTGGGTCAAAAATTAACAGTGCTGTGCCTAAGGTGGCGTAAGGACACAGTGACAAAGCCTACACAGAACACAACTGCTTCTCCTAACTCAGGGCAAGCTGTTAGAGCTTATGAGGGGTCTCCTTGTGGAAGACCCAGGAGGATCAGTATAATAATAATAATATATTATGTATATTGTTTTCCCGTGGAACTTCAGGTATATGTTTCTTAAATGCTTTTTGCTTAGCATGCTTAACAATGAATACCTCTGAAGAACAGATTTTACTAATATTATAATAGAATGGCTTGATAATTCAACGCTAACTTTGAAAATGATGTATCCTAGTGTTGCGGAGGAAAATCCAAGTATATTTTACAACGAGAAGTAGTATTTAAGGAAGTGGAGAAAGTCAGTTATCATATTTTAATAATAATCTATATACAAGTATTTATCCTCCCTGCAATGTTTCACGAATCCTCCATGATTATGTGGGCAGCAGTGGTCCAAACTCGAAAAAATGCATTGCATGCTGCTTGATGTAGAATTGAATTTTCAAAATGAATGTTATTCTTGATCTCTCTTGAAGTAAATAATCGAATATGTTAATAGAGTTTTATTCGAAATTATTTCCTTTGTTTGTATTACGGCTTCAGTGAGGTATACAATTTTTTTGTTCACTGAGGGCTGATATATTTTACGACCTGTAAACTGTCAAGTAGCCTTACCGAAAGGAAAGTAATCTGTAAATGTTCACTTTAAAGGGGATCAGTAAATTCAACGAGCACATAGTTGACGAATACTTTACGGAGAGGTTGAATAAATCGGCCCTTAGTAGATAGTATAAAACAATATATAGATTGGTATCTAAATAAATGAATCTTATTTTCACAATAACTCTTTTCCCCTAACCCATGAAAACAAATTTTCACAGACAATTTACATGAATCATTAGCTTCAAACGTTCATTATCTTGAAATACAAATGAATAAGTGGAAATTTAATTTTAATATTTCAATATTGAATGGAATATTTAGAGTTTATCTATAATTTCAGATATCTCATCTCATCAACGATTGACAAAAGTATTGAAATTGATTATGCATTAAACGATGTGTTCAAATGTCAAATTATTACCATATTCCATATCGACAGACATTCTTGTAATGATTATGAAGAATTAAAAAAGGTTTTTTTATTAAATATTTAAAACTGTAATTAGTTCTTTGAAATACCATTGAATGAAGAAATTCTTGTAAGTTAACAAAATATCTTTATTTGAACAATAAAAATGCATCATTTTATTAAAATGATAGTTTGACTATCCAATAATTGCTTATTTTCTTTATAATATTTTTGCTGTAAGTCAGTATAGCTTAAAACTTTCAAAGTAACGTCCAACAATATTAATTTAAATGATATTATAAATAAAAAAACAATATACCTACTTCAACAATGTTTCTTGAATTATAGACTTTACAGAATAAAATAGGTAGGTATACTTCTAATAGCGTAGAACTTTCAAAGTAACGTCCAACAATATTAATTTAAATGATATTATAAATAAAAAAAAAATTGGTTCAAGCACTGACGTGAAGTCAGGAGCTTTTGCGCGTATGTTCTATTGTCCATACTCCTGTAATGAACACTCTTCTTAATCGAATTTACCATGATGAATTCTATTGTCCATTCTCCTGTATTGGACACTCTTCTTAATCGAATTCACCATGATGAATTCTATTGTCCATTCTCCTGTATTGGAGACTCTTCTTAATCGAATTTACCAAGATGAATTCTATTGTCCATTCTGGACAATAGAATTCATCATGGTAAATTCGAATTAAGAGTCTCCAATACAGGAGAAGCGCGAGCTCCTGCAGTGGTTTTTGAGCCGTCTGTGTACCATTTAATAGCATTTTTTTGAGAAATTGGGTGGTAGATTCACTGTCCCATTTTTTTTCCTAACGAGTATCGTAGTGAAGTTCTTTACGATGCTCACTTTCTTAATCATTTCGTTACTAGGAAGATTAAGTAATCATTAAAGGATACTGTGGGAGGTATATAATATAATAATATATATAATACTCATTATTGAAAGGTTTTTTTCTGGGTTTTCTCTCCCAAACTCTGAAAAATATCTATAAAATAAAAATTAATTATTTTGTGATTTGCTTCTGCGTGAGAAACACAAAATATTTCTCAGAAGCAATCAATTGAACAATGTTGCCTAACAAACAACAACGAAACAACATCAACGAAGAAACAACTATATCGTTGTTGTTTGTTAAGCAAAATTGTTCAATTGATTGCTTCTGACAAATATCTTGTGTTTCTTACGCAGAAGCAAATCACAAAATAATCAATTTTTATTTTATAGATATTTTCCAGAGTTTGGGAGAGAAAACCCAAAAAAAAACTTTCAATACTAGGAAGATTGTCTGATGAAATGTAGCTGGCAAGAGAGGTCTAGGTTTTCTGGTCTTTAATACTCTCATTACCTAGATATTCTGAAAATGACTTCATGGGCAATTTTTATATCACTAGATGAAGTGGTGTGAAATTTGTGATAATCTCAAGTTCCCTGGTAGGACAGGCTCCCAAAGCTCCAGTGGTACACACAGGCAAGCCTTTGTACTTGTCGAGGGTTTCCATCGACAATTCTTGTATACCAGACTACTGCTCCATACATAATTACGGGTCTCACAATAAAGACGTACGTCCATCGCAGTATCTTGTGGTTGCAACCCCAAGCTTTCTGCAAAGCCATTTAAGTCTTTATTACTTTGCTAGCAGTAATTTCTATATACTTATTCCACAGAAACTACTTAATTTCAGACTTCCATTCTATAATATCTCCGTTCAAACAGAGGCATCTCACAGCTGGAAGTTTCCTTCTCCGGGTAAACGGAATCACAGTGGTATCATTCGGGTTTATGCTCAGTCCCACTGACAAGCACCACTGCTCGATAATTCTAAGGCCCTCCTGAAGTAACTCACTCAAGGTTCCCACGAATTTACCTCTGACTCTTTGGACTATGTCATCGGCATAGCCTCTTCACCTGAAGCCGAGCTCCTTTATCCTGTGGAGGAGCTCGTCCACTACTAGGCTCCAAAGAAGTGGAGGCGCTACTGCCCCTTGAGGTATCCTATGAGTGGCGTTGACAGAAGTGGTCCCATTACCCACCTTCTATCCTCGTCTGCAACAGCTCATACATCAATTTTATAATGATTTTAATCACTCCTCACCTTTCAAGTGTTTCTCTAATAGAAACGTGTATTGTGTTGTCGAAGGCCCCAGATATATCCAGGAATTCTCTGGATGACTTTTTCATAGTCGAATGCTAGATTCACCGTTCTTATGTATTTGTCCACTACTTTCTCCATCGTTTTAGGTAGAAACTATGTCAAACAATTGGGCCTGAAAGATCGAGGATCAGTCCCGTCTTTCTTCCCTATTTTTGGTATGAAGGTTACTCTTGCTCATCTACATTTACTAGGTACTTGACTCAACGCTTCACTGCTTCTCATGATGTTCAGCGAATGAGGAAGAATCTCTTCCCTACCTTTATGCAGGAGTGCTGTAAATCCCATCCACTCCTGGTGACTAATACGGCTGAAAGGTGTTTAATGCCCATTCTAGCCGTTGCCTTGTGAACATCATTTTAGCAATATCCCAATCCTCCTTGCGGGAGTTTTTGATCTGATTTATTGCTGTTTCAGTGTTCGTAATAGGTTCACTACCTGGAAAGTGAGTCTTGAGATGAATGATCGATCGTTTCTCCTCCCTTTCCGTGTATGACCCATCAGACTTCTTCAACGATATTTGGAATTACCTCCTCCTTTTGCCATGGAGTGGAATTAAGTTTTTCACGAAAGGCTTGAAAGTTGAGCCTCTTGGCCTCCCTGATCTTCCTGTTCTCATTGCACCAAGGTGCTTCCTTTTCTGATCGAACCTTTGACAGTGGACAACTGGAGTGAAAAGCCTCCATTATTGCCTCACTGACCTGTTCGACTTTTTGTTCCAGATCATAATTCCTGTGCTCTATCTGTTTTATATCATTTTCAACCAAACTGTATACAGAGACGGGTCGGTTTTTCTGTGATTACGAATTGTAGGCATCGTTGTGCTGCTTGCCTTTAGCCTGAATACAATAGATATAATTTAAAATTTTGGAATCTTGAGCCATTTATAGTGTAAATTTCATGTGGTTTCTTGGGTATTGGTTCCTTTTAAAGACAATATCAAAAACAGTTTACAGTTAAACCTATTTATTTCTACGTTTCGCTCGAAGTCCTCCGAGCTTCTTCAGGCTACAACAAAAATACACATTTACAAAACATCTATCTCATATTAAGTTCAAACAAATCCTACCTTACTTAGTTATCCTGGGAAAAAAGACTGGATTAACTAATATTTCCAGAAATAATCTCAAAAAAGGCAGAAATTAAATGACATATGTCGCTGCTAGACAGGCGTCATTCGGCAGTGACAGTTGACGTGTGGTCCAGGGATGTGAAAAGGCTTGGTGACTTGCATGGTGGTATTCAATTCTATCGGTTTTTCTTCATTTCATATGATCTTGTGGTATATCTTGCTTAGGTATTTTATGTCGGTCTTGTCGTTTATGGCATTTTCATTTTTTTTAATCTGTATCATTTCAAGGAATTCTCTTTTTTTAACATTTTTTTCGGTGGTCAGAATCTTCGTGTCTTCATAGTTGAACTCATGATTTGTAGCTCTTTTATGTTTACTCAATGCCGTAGAGCAAACTTTTGTGTATTTATGTCCTTTTATCCTATTCTCTAGATACTGCGATGTTTGTCCGATATATACTCCACTGCAGGATGGCTCATTGCAAGGAATCTGATATACTACATGCGTTTTTTTGTTCTTTGGGATTTCTGATTTCAATCTCGAAAAAGTTGTTTTTTCGAGGGTGTTGTGTGCCTTGTATCCAACTTGAAAGTTAAAATTTTGTAGCTTTTGGACAAACCTTCCGAGAGTCCATGTATATAAGGTAATCCAATGTGTACTTTTTGGCTAGAGGAGTCTCTAATTTCCTTGGTTGAGTTATTGTATAAACGGTCGACTCTACTTGCACATATGGCATTGATTAGAAAGGGAGGGTAATTGTTTTCTTTTAGTGTTTGTTTCGCCTTTTTTATTGTCAAATGCCTGTATTCTGGATCAGACAGGGAGATAGCTCTATCTATTAAGCCTATTATCACTGATTTCTTCTGGCTTATGGGATGTTGGGATTCAAAATTCAAATATCTTCCAGACCATGTCTCCTTTGTATACCATATTGTCCTAATCTTCTGTTCTTTGCGGAGCAAGGTCATATCCAAAAAATGTATGCTGTCATCCTTTTCCTCTTCGATTGTAAATACTAACTTAGGGTGATAGGAATTGAAAACTTCTTTTATATTCTCAGCTTTTCCTCTGGGTATCAATGCGATACAGTCATCAACATATCTTCTGTAAAAAGGTAAGACAAAATCCAGGGTTGGTATCACAGTTTTTTCCAAATCTTCGAGTATGAACTGGGCAATAACGCCAGAGAGCACATCCTTCTATTTGTTTATATGTGGTGTCATTGTATTGGAAAAATGTAGAAGTTAGGACATACTCTACTCCTGTTTGAAATTCATTGAGTGGTAAGGTTGTGTACTTTTGGATACTGTCCCAGCTTCTATCGATGACATTTTTAACCAAACTTAGTGGAATGTTCGTATAAAGGGAAATAACATCTAAGGAGATCAGTACGTGATTTTCGGGTACAGTTACATTGCCCAATTGAGCTTTGAATTGAAAAGAGTCTCTGATGTAATAATCATTTGTTCCAACACATTTACTCAATATGTCAGATAAATATTTCGATAGTTTTTCAAAAGGTGACTGGTTGCATGAAACAATGGGTCTCATCGGGATATTCTCTTTATGTAGTATAGGTAGCCCATATATTCTTGGTGGATGGGCATTCTGTATTTTTAATGATGTAGCTAAACTCTTCGTGATATATTCACCTTGTTCCCAGAGTTTTATCAGGTTGTTGTTCTTAGTTTGGTATACCTTAGTCAGATCAGATTTAATTTCTTTATAGGTGCTTTCGTCGTTCAACAATTCTGTCATCTTGGAATCATATTCGTCAGAGTACATTATTACTGTTTTATTCGATTTGTCAGGTCTTACAATTTTTATGTTATCGTTACATTTTATGAATTGTTTAGTTTTAACTAGTTTCTGGTGTAATATCCTCTGTTTCAGGTTCTTAGGTTTGTTGTTGTTTTTGAAGTTCTTAATAGTGTCACAAATATTGGATCGAACTTCTATTTTTTCTTGTTCGTGTAGTTGATATATGCTAGTCTCGATAGTTGCCAAGATATCGTGTGTTGGTATTTGGTCCCTGCTGGATTCAATAGCAAAATTGGGGCCCAATGCCAAAATTCCCATAACATCCTCAGGTATGTCCACATTTGTTCTGTTTTCTATCCATTCTTTCTTGTATTTTATTCTTCCTCGGTCATCATCATGTGTTAGCATTCGAAATTTGTTCAAATGTCTGGTCTGTATTTCATTCATGTATGTTTCATTCTTCTTTGATTCAACTTGAACAAACCTGTTATAAGATATCTCCGGTAGGTTGTTTCTCAACGATGTCTTCACGTTTTCCAAGTCAAGTCTTGTCTTCTTTATTTGAATTTCGTTATCTGCTATCAGTAGTTTCAGCACTTGTTGTTTGAACCTCCTTACTGTCACTTGTTCGAATTTACGTCTGATATTTACATCTACAGGGGATATGTGTGTCATGTTCAAATTCAGAAATTTCGGGAATACTTCCTGGGACTTGCATCTCAAACGGAAAATCCTCCTATTTGACTGGCTGATCAGTTTCTTCGAGATCTTGGAAAAATACTTCATTCGTCTTGTAGTTTCTTGACCATAGTTTTGTCGTATTGACTCATAGAAAGTATGATATAATTTAATATTTGTATTATGACTCAGATGGAGCCAAACTCTCAGAATAATGGAGTATTGGGGTGAAGAAAGAGAATGTCCGAGCCGAAAAAAGATAATAGAGAAACAATTAGATGAACTAATAAATAGCTATATTTCAGTATAATTCCGTTTCAACTATACGAAACCTACTCCAATATCCGGATACGACTCCAGATCTAGCAAATCACGTAACAAAGTACGAGGTATCATGCTCGATCGACATAAAATTCAGTCATGAAACTACTGGACATGACCGCAAAAGGAACGATTATAAAGGAAAATTACGACTATAAAACGTTTGCGTTTGAACGGTGGTCCCAACTTTATTGTATGTAAATATACATTTATCCAACATCAGATCGTTCGAGACAGTTCCTTCCAGGGAGAATTGAGATGAATCTTAAAAGGGACATTGTCCAATTTGAGATGAAAACACAGGATCGTGTTATCCCAGTCCAAATTGCAGAACATCTACATTTTGGTGAGTCTGAATCAATGTTCGAAATATGTCCTAAACATATTCGTCTGAGAGATTCAGAATGTTTTATGTATTATGTCAAATACTTTCAATCAGCATAACTCTTGAACGCCTGCATGGATCTTCATGAACATTTCAGGGAATGAGTATACTTTATACCTAACTAGCTGGACCGGCGAAATTCGTACCGCGTAACTTAATTAAAAAAATTTGCTCGGTATGAATGAAGTTTTATTATTATTTTCTATTGCACATGATATTGCTTACTTAGAAAACAGAGTTTTCCTGAAAAACTGGCTATTTATAAGGTTTCAATTTGATATTGAGAGACACACACAGTTATGATGCAGTGTCTTAATCAATTTAAAGCTTTCCGATGAACTATATTTCTTGTTTTATTTTTTGGTGTGTAAATAAACAAAGATGACGGTTTTCCGACGCGCGAACGTGTGACGTTAATTGTCCATGCGCCATGTCCAGACATCAAAGGAAAAACAAAATTGTGACATTATGAGAATCCATCCAAGGTACCTTTTTAGTTAATGCTTTGTTTGTGGCACTAATTACTCCAATTGTGTACAATTGTGCCGTGATATAACGAACATCCTGTATAGTAATGGTTTATTTTCAATGATGTATGCATCTAAAGTATATTTTTTAACACAATTGAATGAAATTGTAGATTGTTATTTTATTCGCTAGAGATCTCCGATAAACGCGTGCGATCGCTGCTAATCATAAAGTGCAATAGGGCAAAGCGCGGTCTTCGATGCGCTATTGGCACATGCCGCCGCGCCGGCCCCCCGGTCGGTACCACCAAAACCGCTATGTCCCTGCATTTTAAATCTGCAATATCTACGAAAATATTCATTTAAAATAAATGCTGTAAAGAGCCATATTGATCTATATTAAATTCACAATTTACTTAGGGTACTTAATTGTATAAGAATTAATGCTGTATTGCTTAAAATCGCTTCGTAATTAAGCCATTATTTCTCGTAGAATGTAAAGGATACAGAATGGTTATTGTGGGTTATTCCTAAGAGATAGAGATATACCATCCCGGAATTTTTTGTAGACCTTTTTAAGGTGTACCATACTGTAGTATATTATTTTGATCTATCTCACAGGGTTCAGCCAGGGTTTGCAATGTAAGTTCAAAAAAGTGTGTTTATTTACGAAATCACATTAAAAACCTCTAAAATTATCAGTGTTTCTCTAACATATTATGCATGTATTATACATATAAACCTTCCCATTGAATCACTCTGACTCTACTAAAAAAACGCATCAAAATCGTAGTTTCAAAGATCTAAGCATACATAGGGACAGACAGACAGCGGGAGGCGACTTTGTTTTATAATATATACCGCCGTATTCACAAAGCATTGTTAAGTGTTTGAATCTCTGTTAAGTCCTAACTGAGGTCCTCAGTTAAGGATAAATAAGAATCGCAACCTCAGTTTAAGTGAAAATTAACATTAAACAGGCCTGTTTAAACACCGTTACATACGTTAACTGAGGTTGCGATTCTTATTTATCCTTAACTGAGGACCACAGTTAGGACTTAACAAAGACTCAAACACTTAACAATGCTTTGTGAATACGGCGGATAGTGATATTCGCTCATAACGACTTGTTGATAGCGCAGGTACGGGCTGAGAAAATTATTTTCTTTATTCCACAACTTGTAAGTCACCCTGTACATAAAATTTTCAAGAAGTGAATTTTTGTCTGAATCTACAATAAATACTCCTTCTAACAAGCCTATGGACAACAAAGGCACACTTAGCATCAATATTTCATGAACCATTGATTATCTGGAATTTTCAATTCATAACAAACACGGACCTGTGTGCCTCCGAATAATGCGTTAATACATATTGAACGGATTGAATTTCTCAGTATCATGACTTCTGGAATGTGGTGCATCTTCTTTCGCCCATACAAATTCAGGATTTCGACTTCAGATTGACCAAAAGAGTTTTTCAAAGAAATACTAACCGCTATGTTCAAAAACACGTTGTGTTTCGATTAACTGAAACAGATGGTAGCAGAATTCAAGATTTCATAGAAATAGGAACACAAAAAATATTGAACATTGAAGTTAACTCATTATAAAATTGAATTAAAGGAATGATATAGTGATTTGTTCTCGAAAATTCCCCTATTTCTTTTAGCTAGCTCTTGTATTGAATGTGCTACAGCTTTCATTAGCCTGTCTTGTCGATAATTTATATCTTTCACACTTCTATCCATACTTAATTCGAGTTTTCGGTTGTTTGGCATAAAATCATCAATTATGCTAACATCCATGTTTCAATTATTCGAAAATGAGTATTTCTCTCATTTCTATTTTCAGGTAAATAGGTAATCAATTTCAATTGATTCAATATGAATTAACGCAATAGTCGGAGATTCACAGGTCCGCGTTTATTATAAACTGAAAAATTTCACTTCTTGAAAACTGGATGTACAGGGTGTTTTACAAGATGTGAATACAGAAAATACTTTTCTTACTCCGTATCTGCGCTATCAATAAGTCATTATGAACGAATATTAGGCATATGCCTAAATCCGTTTCCTGAAAGTTTCATGAAGATCTATGCAGGTGTTCTAGAGTTATGCCAATTGGAAGTTTTTAAAAAATACATAAAACCTCCTGTATCCCTTAAACGAATATAGTTAGGACATATTTCGAACACTGATTTAGTCTCACCAAAATGTCCTGCATCAGCATACTGAATGCCTGTACAATCATTCGTGAAACACCCTGTATAAGGGTGGGCGAGTACAGATTATATGGTTAGAAGAGTTCAGTTTATATGAAGTTAGTCGAAATGATCCGTCTAGGAGATTTTGTATTCAAAATACCGAAAAAGCTTCAAAAAAATACTATGGTGCATCACTGACTTGACCTGAGCTATTTACTGTAGTTCATTTCATAGAGATTAGAGAACCGTTAATCTAGGGAATGTATATATTCCAGTCACTTTCTCCCATTAGATTCGGAAAAAATAAAAACAAACTGTCTTCAGGGAATTCACTTCAATAGCCTATATTTTGAGAACAACGTCTTTTGGGCTATATGTTTGTATGAAGTTTTTGTCATATTTCTTGTTGTAGATTACGTAGGATATACCACAACATTTTTCAACTTAATTTCGGGGCATGTTTGGACACTAACAGTCTATACAGCTCAATCCTGGTAAATAAGGAAATCAGTGGTAAATGCGGACATGGATAATAAAATAGTTAACTGAAACTGTTTGTAAAATTTCCCAATGTAATTGCCCTATATGCTTTGACACCATCTAATAGCAATCAGCTGTGTATAAACATACAATAGAAACAGGTTATTGTAACGCACGTGGTATCAAATTATAACCTATATAAAATATTTGGTGTGTCGGTTCCGTCGGCTGTTGTGGTAAGTAGTGGTATTTATACCATGTGGTTTGATATCTTGCATTGTGCAAAATATTTTGGTAGCACTTGTAAAAACACTGCAAACATTTTAGGGATCTTTGCGCGTATGTTCTGGGGAATATCGCGTTATCATTTTGGCTGAATGTCTGTAATTTTCGAATTTTTGCTGAAAATGGTCTCATTGGGTTCGGCTCCCTGATGAAGAATTCGAGTTCAAATTTGATTCTGTCTGGCTGGCCGGCCGGCTGTCCGTTGCCACGATAACTTCAGAACGGAAAGGGATAGTGACTTGAAATTTTCAGGGTAGGTGGTGCATCCCAATACGACGGACAAGTTCGTTAATTGGCATAAACATTGGTTTCCGAGTAATAATTTTGGTTTCAAACAATACAAGTCCGATCGAATTGAAACTTGGTGAGGTGTTGTAGAATACAAACCTTAGGAAGTTTGTGAAATTTTCTCAGAATCGCATCACTAGAAAATTTTTGGAATATTATCGAAAAGTGTCATATATGTCACGATAATCTGAGAACGGAAAAATATAACGACTTGAAATTTTTTGGAAGAGTTGTGCATCTGAATGGGACATTTGAGTTAGTTTATAGGCATAATCAGCCAAACGGTTCTAGAGTTATACCCATCTGAAATTTGGTTGTTATTTCCTCAATAACTCGAAAAATTAAAAACCGAACCAATTCAAACATGTAGAATGCCAACGTGGAAATTCTTGTGGAATTTCGTAAGGATCGTTTCACTTACATTTTTTTTTAAATCATTGAAAAAAATATATCAGAAACTATTCGTCCGACATCGCTGAAAATTTGCGAAAGCCTTCAAAACCTAAGTCTACTGCCACGTGCCAAGTTAGAACACGATGGTATCTATATTGTTGGGTTTCCGAGCAGCCTTGTGTGAGTTCAGTAGCTGTATGGGTGACCGTTTCCTCGATAACTTTCGAAAGAAAGGAGATAGGTACTTGCAATTTTCAGGCACATCCCAATAGGATAGTTAAGTTCGTTTTTGGGCATAATCGGTCAATCGGTTTCGGAGATATACCCACCGGGAGTATTACTTCCTCGACGACTCAAAGAATATAGACTGGATCGAATTGAAGGTTGGTAACTAGTGGTAGAATATCGACATTAGGACGTGTGTAAAATTTCGTGTGAACCATACCCCTAGAAAATTTTTGAAAAATTCCGAAAAAAAAATAATTGTGTCAATCGCTGACGTGAAGTCAGAAGCTTTTAGGCGTATGTTCCATTGGCCATTCTCCTGTATTGGACACTCCTAATCGAATTTACAATGGTAAATTATATTGTCCATTGTCCTATATTGGACACCCTTTATCGAATGTACCATAGAAAATTCGATTTCAGGCACATCCGAATGGGAGAGTTAGGTTCGTTGTTAGACATAATCGATTCGGTGGTATAGCTATCTGGAATATTATTTTCTCTAGAACTCAAAAAAATAAACTTCTGATCAAATCTAAACTTGGTAACTAGTTGTAGAATATCGATATAAAGACGTACGTAGAATTTTGTGGGAATAATAACACTAGAAATTTAAAAAAAAATTATAAAAATATATTATGCTTCCGACGATAACTTGAGTGAGTTAACACTGAAGTTAACAAGCATAATCGGTCAAACGATTTTAGAGTTATACTCATCTGAAAATTTGTTGTTATTCCCTCTACAACTCCACGTCCTTATAAAGCGACCAATAGTTATTTGTTGACTTCTGGACTTATCAATAAAACTTATTAATAAACTAAGAAAGTTATTCGTCAAAAACTAGCTATCGTAAAGTGGAAAGACGGTTATTTCACTATTGGACCAATAATTCTTGTAGGCCAGTTTATTAGTAGGTGGAAAGACTGGCCCTAAATATACAAATCGGCGCTAATTTTCGCGGAATTTCATGAATATCGTATTCTAAAATTACTTGAGACGTAAGTTTGTCCGTACATTATTAGATATTTAATGAATTTCAATTCCAATAGCATTGTATAATATTTCAGAATTTGTGATCTTAGAAGGTTCCCTCATTACGTCTGTCACTAAAATCTTCTTCCTCGGATCAGAGTGCTTAATAATTTGCCCCAATGAATTTTAGAATCTTCGGATGAAAATGGTCTTAAATGATTTGGTTTGACTCACTGATCAAGAATCCTGCTTCGAAATCAATTATATCTGGCCGTCCGGCCGGCCCTCCGTTTAGACGATTACTCTCGAATGGAATGAGATAGACAGTAGAAATTTTCAGAGTAGGTTTAGGAGTTAAATATCTGGGGTAGGTTCTTTATTGGTTTCGGAGTAACGAAAAAAAAATTATTTTACATTACAAATTTCAAATTAAATTTGAAATTTCACCATAAGAATCTATTGATATCATTTTCAACTCTAACAAGCTAATACTTTCGGAGATACGACTTTTCAAAATTTCAATAATAAATCGTAGATAATTATATGTTTCCACAGAATGCTGTACTCAATTATTTCATCTATGAGTGATTGTATGATCTGTGTTCCTACATATCATCTCATTTTCCTATGAGAGATATGCAAAATTTATTTCTTGTTTGTTATTCTTGATATAAAATACCCATCCTGTTCAAGAAAACGAAGTATGATTGAATACGAAATGACCAATGAAATAACATCCGCTATCGTAAAATTATTATGAGGAAGATAATATGATATTATACCTTTGAGGTGATAATATAATGCCCGTGAAAAATCCATATGATGATGGAAATACTTTAGTAAGTTAATCAATTTGGGTTCAGAATATCTCCAGTAAAAACAAAACTGCAACATTGGCTAAGTTTCAATTAATATAATATAATTTTCAGAGTAGATTAGAGGAATGAGTATCTCGGATAAATTCGTTATTGGGTGGAATCAGTCTCTTTGTACTTAAAATCTTTCAAGATGCAGTTCTATCATAAGGATCCATTTATATAATTCCCAGAGATCAATGCTTACGAAAATACGATTTGTCAAAGCGTGAACAAGAGCGCCAAAGCTCCTCAATCCACAGGGCGTTCCCACTTTTTGGCGCTCTTATTCCTCGGAAAAGAGTGCTTATCAATTTGCCCAAATGTCTGTAATTTTCGGATTTTTGGCTGAAAATAGTATCAAACGATTTGGATCAACTCACCGATCAAGAATCCGTGGTCGAAATCGATTCTGTCCGGCCATCCGTCAGTTAACGCGATAACTCTCGAACGAAAGAAGTTAGAGGATTGAAATTTGCAGGGTAGGTTTGGAGCGTAAATATCTCGGACGAGGACGGGCAAAATCCATTAAGCGGTTTCGGAGTTATGGCCGTTTTTAGTAAAAACATTATTTATGAATACTTCCGAAACCGATCACTCTATCTATATGAAATTTAGCATCAAATTGTAGAATCATGACTTTTAGACGCATTTAACGTTTTTAATTGATCGGGATACCGTAAAGTGTAAAAAGAAAATTCTGAAAAATTTTTAAATTTTGTTTCTAAAATAACTCTCGAACGGAATGAGCTAGGCAATTGAAATTTTCAGAGTAGTTTAGGGAGATAAATATCTCGGTTAAGTTTGCTATCAGGCAGAATAGGCCAGATGGTTTCGGAGTAACGAAAAAATGTTTATTTTTTTAGTTGCAAATTCCAAAATAATTTTTTTTTGAGATGCAGTTTCAGCAATAAAATCCATTGATATCATTTTCAACTCCAACAAGCTATTAACTTTCGATGATATGATTTTTCGAAGTTTCAATAATGAATCGTACTTCTATGTTTTCACAAAATGCTATAATTATTCTATCTATGATTTATTATATGATCTATGTTCATACTCGTACATGTCATCCTGTTCTATAAGAGAGAGTCAAATTCATTTTAGCTATTTTAATTTGATTTCATCCACGGTGCAGTTCTCATTCTCAGATTGCCCATTTAATCTTGACAGATAAACTATTAGTTGAATTGAATTTCCTTTATGATGCAGTTCTATCATAAGAATACATTGATATAATTCTGAACTCTGAGAAACCAATACTTTCGGAGATATAATTTGTCTGTTTGAACAAGAGCGCTATAATGCTCCTGTCTACAGAGCTTGAACCAAATTTTTATATCAACAATGTATATAATGATTTATATCAACAATGTGTATATATGATTATAAATTGATTTTAACAATTTTTCCAACTCAATCCTCTGTATCAGTCCACTGCTTCAAAATTATGACAAAATCTGATCACACTGATTTTGAACATTTGGTTACATTGAAGGCTGGTAGTGGGGAAATCAAATAGCCACTTGTTATCGTTTATTGGGACAAATCCACGTGGTCTTCTATAAAAAATTTTCGATGATGAACACATCTATAGTGTTTGATTATTTTCCAACTATTGTAACAAAAATACCTCCTCTTATTGCTTCCTGAACCTGAATTGTAGGTACTCATAATTTTCAGAATTCTTTACTCCACTTAACTTAAAATTTTTTCTCAAACTTCAATATGTGTATTCAATTTCAAGAAGCACTGATGATGAAGGAAGTCGCAAGGGCTTTTCAAATTTTATGACTTATACACTTTATACAAGTCCAAGATTCTTAATTCAAATTTTATTTCTACTTGTTGCGTCAGAATATTTCCTATCCCTTAAAACCTTCCGCAACGAAAACTAACGCAGCTATCTCGAAAAATTAGCACCTTTCGCGTACAAAAACGGCCATGAAAGATGGAAAACTCACAATTTCAGATATGAATTCAGAGGTCGCTCGGACGAACCTCATATCCCGTCCTAGGACTGGATTTATTATTTTAATTTCCTGTCGTCGCAGAGGGCATTGTTTTTCTGCCGGCATTTCGCTTTAAACTCTGGAATATTTCATTTACTAAATGTCATCAGCGAGAGGGTATAAAAGGATCGTCTGATTCAATTTCGAAGTTTCTGGTTTCAGTTACTCCGTTTTCGTGTGTTTTCTAACCTTCTTACCTGATGCCGATTAAGTTACGGTTGTTGTTTACCAAATTTGGGGATACTAAATCCCAACGCGCGCTGGCTTACGCGTTGGTAGATATACAGGACGGAAGTAAGGACCAAATTCTGGGCACGGAATACTATTTGAGATTGGTACCCGGTAAAATGTTGAACATTAAAAGGAAAATAGTAAGAGAGTATGCAGATCATACTTCGGAAAATTGGGGAGGGCACATTTTTTTACGAATGAATAAAAATTCTTGAAAAACACTGAAGTGAAGTCAGGACCTTTTACGCACATGTCCTATTGTCTATTCACACTTCCCACACCCCTACGGAATACTGCATCAAATTTTAGAAGAAATAAAATTTTGATTTACTCAAAGCGGATTAGAACCCGGATCTCCTGCGTGACTTTGGAGGTTCTCGTGGGACCCTTCACCTTCTGGTTAGGTCCGAGGCGAGGCTGGGGGCCTACAGGCTGCAGCAAAACGGTGTCTGCAGACTACGGACAAGCTAGGATTGGGGGACTTATTAGTCACCCGATCCTGAGCATGTTGAGCGACTGGAGTTCAGCAACTCACAAATAGGATCCTTCCTTCAAGCTAGGGCTTAAGCCTCCCACGGAGGGGGAGAAAAGACCACACGGTGAGCTAACATGGTTCATGGACGGTTCAGTGATGGGTAGGCGCTCTGGAGCTGGTGTGTATGGGGCTGCACCCAATGTGCGCATTTCGATGTCGTTTGGCCGATGCACCACTATATTCCAAGCAGAAGTGGTAGCCATCACGACATGTGTCGTGGGGAATATTCGAATGGGCCAGCTGGAGAATTAACTCCAGGCTTGTGCTGGAATGTCAACAGCAACTGGAAACCTTGGCTGCCAGAAACCGAGTTGAGCACTGGTGGGTAACGGGGCACACAGGGGTTGAGGGAATGAAAGAGCTGATGCCCTCGCTAGAGAGGGCTCGGCTATCCGACTCTTCGTGCCAGAACTGGATGTGGGGATGACCAAATCAGCTGTGAAAAGCGTCATAGAAAAATGGATCCTTGCACAGTACACTCGGCACTAGATCAAAACTTCGGGCCAGCGGCATATTAGGTTAATGATGTGCCCCATCATTAACCTAATATGCCGCTGGCCCTGATGCTGTTTCGTTGTTGTTTGTTAGGCAACATTGTTCGATTGATTTCTTCTGACAAATTTGTGTTTCTTTCGCAGACGCAAATCACAAAATAATTATTCTTTTTTATTTCATAGATATTTTTCAGAGTTTGGGAGAAAGAAACCATTTAATAAGGCATATACCTCCCACAGTATCCTTTGATGATTACTTATAAGCAAAATTGTGTGTGGTTGCTATTTGAATCACTCGTATATAGTAATATTCCATCCGGAGTTCATGTCTCCGATAATTATGCCAAACATATAGCTTTGCTGAGTTAAATCTGAATGCTTCTCCTTTTCAGTCAGTTGTTTTCTCTTTCTCTTCTTTTTTTTTCTTCAATGTTTGTTTATATCACCAACTTCTCCTATTCAGTCATTTTTTTTCTCTCTTTTTTTTTAGTTGTTCGTTATACCACCATAAAGTTTTTTTTTGATAATTTAAACGTAGAAGTTTTCTTCGATCCAGCTTATGTATAGCACAGTGTTTGATTATTTTCATTTGAGGAGGACACAACACAAGCCTGCTTAGGTGTCCATGATATAAGTTTTTTTTTGTATGTGTTTTTTTTCTCAATAAATTGAATTGAATAGAATTGAATTGAATTCTCTCTCGTAATAATTTGATCATGCTCGAACAGCTCGGCTTTCTGAAGAAGAGGTCTAGACTGTGACACGTTTCAAAGGATACATTTCAAGGTCGTTTCTGTGCGCATCTTCTTGGGAACAGCGGCCTTTCATTTTGCCCAAACTTCGACCGGTAGTCCGTTGCCACAATAACTTTCGAACGGAAAGAGATAGTGAAATTTTTATGAATAATTATAATCGTCATTTCTTGAATTCCTTGACCCTAATCCAGAAATACTGGACTTTGTTTCTAAATTGGAGGTAAAAATCGAAGAAGGGGTTAGTTACAATACATCAAGAAAACATGGGTCTGTAAACGCTTCGATTTCGAGATGAATTTTTTCCTCATTATATCTCATCTATATTTCTCAAGATACATATTCATCTGAAATTTGGCCCGTGAAAATCCACATCGTTCAGTAACGTTTTGTTGATTGTTTAGTAATTTTTTCGTGGTAAGTTAGTCTTTGTTATGATTGGTTTTCTTAAATTAACAATTTTTTGCAATGTATCTATTTTCAGGCATCAGATCTAACAATTTTACGATCTGCTATCTACCCAGAATGCAGATATCCCAATATCAAACATCAAAATATTCATTCTTTGCGAAGCAAATATGCAACAAACGAAGTCCTTCGCGAATGCCATATGGGTATAATTGTTAATGACGTGATAAATTCGTACGGTACCCATTGTTTGGGAAAAACTAAGTAACGATTCAACATTGTGTTTAATTTTCACCTCCGCGACTGATCAATATTTGTACAAGTGATAACTGTTCTCGTTGAAGTCAACGACACTCAAAACAATAAGCCTTTGTCAAGAAGGTGTGATCATCGATGTTTTGGACATAACTCATTTTGGCGATTCTCACTCACATACCCAACAGAGCGCACAACATTTTTCGGTATACATATCGCAACATTGCCGTGTTTATTCAAGATAACTATTGGATGAGGAGACATGCTGGGGACAAAAGGCTGATATTTTCGAATTTTAAAGCTGAACTGGTATCAACGTATCACATCATGCTCAATGATGAATAATTCATGATCAAATACAATTCTATATATCCATCCTTAAACATAATTATGTTATTTCAGAGTGAGCTATTCTCAGAGACATGAAATTTGCAAGATAGTTTTGATTTCGAAATGCGCCGGTCCATTGATAACACAATCCTCCCTATGGTAAATGAGGCATTCCTGTTTGGAATTTTTTGTTTCTAATATTTTCAAAACTACTAATCCTATAAAGATTGATATTTATATGAACACTGAGTGAAATGCTAGGGTTAATATTTAATTTTTCTTTATTCGGGAGAGTTTTATTCCTCATAAATAAATTTTATTAATTATTCAATATTATAATTATTAATACTTGAATAGAACTACTTGATTATAATAAAAAAAATTATTACCAGGAAATAAATCATATACAGAAGACGCATGTTCGCAAATACTATCAACTATGAAAAAAGAATTCATGTCCACCAAATAAATCTCATTCGAAGTAAAAACTCCTTATTTCTGCCACAAATATTCATTGGATTATGATTCTAGCCAAATTTACTAAATAATTATAAATCTTGATTAGAATTAGAAATAGCAGTTAACTGAGCTGGGATCCTTGTTTTGAAGCGATTCCAACAACATAATTGGAAATATTTCAACTGTTCAATCTTGAGCTCAAAATATTAATATTTAATCAAAATCACTTATATCAAATGTGACTTCTAACTGAGGTACGCGGTGTTTTGATTAAAAATTTTACAACTATTTCCTGCCCGTTCTCTTCTAAACTATCTAAGCTGTCCTTGTCCTACTTGGCGGCAAGTATAGGTACTCTACACCATACTAAATTATGTTAAATAAACGGTTCTCGGTATTACCCCGGGCAAACAACAGGGGCAAGTGCCTGTTTGATCCTTCCCAAATTCTACGCCACTGGCGGAAATTCGATTTTAGTTCCATTCTTCGATTCTACCATACTTTTTATGTCAATAACATTTTCGTTGTTCGTAATGATTTAATCACTATTTTTCGAGATATTTAAAGTTAAATATACTATAGCTGCACAATTACCTTGATTAATATTTTGTATTAATTATGTCGGTGTTTTTGCTGCACAATCATTTTGATTACTATTTGGTATTAATTCTGTGGCTTGGAACAAAAAGGTCCAATGTCAATATTTTGCAATTCCCAGTTTATTATTATTGCCTTGATTTTTTTTTTCATTGTATTCTTTCAAATGATCAAACAGCCAATTTCAAATCCAATCGGTAACATCTCCATGATTTGAATGACTGGCCAATATCACGATGGATTCAGCTACATAAGTTTTAAAGATATTTTCAATTGCGATTTTCTCGAAAGTGGATATTTTGGGCATTTTAGCTTCAAGCCACGGAATTATGCCAGAGCTTTTATGTCAGATAATTCGAAAAGTACGCGGCCCAAATATTTTTCAAATGTTTATATATAACACCCTTTATCGAAGCAACCGATTTGTGAATTTGATTACTTATTAATATTGTATCTTCGTTCACTGAAAACTATAAATAGACAATGTCCAATGCATTCACTTATGGATCCGAATGTTTATCATCATCTTCTAAACAATTTCCCAAATATTTCCATTTGAAATTTTCTTTCCTTAATATCTGGTATCCGATATCTGGTAACCAAAATATTTTGTAGTGTCCGGTGTAAGAAATCAGGAAATATGTTAATTATCAAATGGACGAGTGCAATCAAGCTCCTGGCTTCACATGAGTGCTTTTAGAATTCATTAACTCCAGCTTGAAACTTGAAATTCGAAGGTACTTATGTTCGAAAATGTATCTTCAATATCTGATATTGCACAGCCCAGACGTCAAGTTTCATTGATGCCGAAGTTCGAAACTATTTGAAGATTTTCCTCCACTATCGCTCACAATCTACGAAATGATCAATTACCATCCTCAGAACCAAATTCAACAAACATGAAATTCGCATAAACTGAATTATGCACATTATCCTAGGCGCATTTTACTTCACTCATTTCCACCGATACTTAAGGCGCTTAAGTACTGTTTGTACACCGCCCTATCTTCCCATCTGAGAAGATTATAGAACGACCTAGGTGCCTATTTATCTCCAGACACGACCTAGGACAATATGAGCCTTCCTAAACATCGTTTTGATCTAGTCCAGACACTATCAAGTCGGTCTAAATAACATGACAATGCGAAGCCAAGAGCAGGCCGGTCGCCGTCTCTAGAATTTACTTATTGATAAATAGTTCTTATCCTGTTTCCGACGTTGGTTTTGCCGCCCGGGGTATGGAGAGCGACCGGAGCTTTCTGTGAGCGTGGGCGTGACCGTAGAAACTGATATCTGAACTAATTGTACACTATTATTGTCCAACAACCGTTTACTGCGTTTAAGAGTTATATTCTTAGATTGGTGGTTAAACTTCATTGTGTCGCTGTCGCGATACGATTGGAAATGACACGCCTAGAATGCCTTAAAAGTTTGGTACCCCTGTCGTCATTTGTGTCCTGCTTTTTCTGTTTAAAACGCACTGGTTTGGTTGCTCTTCTTAAACTACTTATTTACTTCTCAAGAAGTGTTCTCCTCACATAATAGAATTCTTATTCTTACTAATCACATTCTACTTGAATTTATCTGATTTGTTCCTTACTTATTATTATTTTGGTTGCCTGGATATTCATTGCCTGTCATAGTGTCTCTAAGTCAATCTCCCGCAGTCCTGCACCACTGACATTATATGGGTCTCATATATCATCCCCACTGCCTTGTCGCTGTATTGCCTACAAGAGGTCCATTTTCCCAGCAAGTATGATTAGGCCCTTCACTAGGTTCCTCGAATGGTTTCTGGCACTCAGGGTCGTGTCGTTGCCCCCAGAGTGAAGTATCCATCGTGTGTAGGCTGGACACTCAAATATGACATGTGAGGCAGTTTCGTCTGGCTCCCCACATATCCTACAAACGTGGTCTTCTCGGAGAATCCCCATGTTGAGCAGGTGCTCTCTCAGGGTACAGTGTCGGGTTATTGGGCCAGTTACTACCCTGAGCATACACCTAAACAGTACTAGTACTTCTTTGGTTAGTAAGAGGCAAGGCTGACCCATCATTAGGTTACAGTGCCGAGTGTGCTCTGCAAGGATCCATTTTTCAACGACGCCTTTCACAGCCGATTTGGTCACCCCTACTTCCGCCTATGGCTAGGAAAGCCAAGCCCTCTCTAGTGAGTGGTTCAGCTCTTTCATTCCTTTCAATCCCCCTCCCCATCATCTTCTGTCTTTAAAGTAAAGGAAAGAGGGCAATGTGCCCATACGCCTTCGGGTCCTCGGTTTCGGTATCAAGACCACTATGGCTAGTTTCCAGTTCCGCGAGACATATCCAAATGCCACGCTAGCTCGAAAAACTGTGCACAAAGGCGGTCCTATAACTTCTCAGCCGCGCTGCAGTAATACAGGAAAAATCTCGTTTGGTCCAGGTGATTTACAGGGTAAGAAGGACTTAATGGCCCATTTCGCCCTACCATACGTGACAACTCTCTGCAGTTTCCCAACTGGATATAGACAGTCCTCCCGATCCATTCGGTCAGCTGGTTCGGAGGCTATCCCTGCTGTCAATTTTGAATCCACCTCTAGGTGTCCTGAGAGACCCCACTTGGTTGGCCGGCTCTTTGAAAGGTAATTTTTGGAGTCTTGCAGCTGTCGGAGCCTTCACGGCCTCCTCACCGTGCTTCCTCCTATCCAACATAGTCATTGGAATATGGAAAGGCCTGCCGCATAGTGTGCGAGTACGATAAATACGTTTAAGAACAAATTAGATCGATACATTCGACTCCCATTTATTTATCTTTTTGCGCGTATGTTCTGGGGAACATTGCGTTATCATTTTGCCCAAATGTCTGTAACTTTCGAATTTTTTGACGAAAATGGTCTCAAACGATTAAGTTCGACTCCCCAATGAAGAATTCGAGGTCAAATTTGATTATGTCCGGCCGGCCTTCCGGCCGTCCGGCCGTTGCCACGATAACTTGAGAACGAAAAGAGCTAGCCACTTGAAATATTCAGGGTGGGTGGCGCATCCCAATACGACGGACAAGTTCGTTAATGGGCATAATCGGCCCAGTGGTTTCCGAGTAATAATTTTGTTTTAAACCAATATAAATCCGATCCGAGTAGTTGTAGAATATGAACCTTAGCACGTTTGTGAAATTTTGTGCGAATCGTATGGCTAGAAAATTATTAAAAAATATTTTTGTTGTCACGATAACTTGAGAACGGAAAGAGATAGCGGCTTCAAGTTGTCAGGTTAGGATGTGCACCAGAACGCGACATTTCAGTTTGTTTATGCGCATAATCGGAAAAACTTTTTTAGAGTTATAGCCATCTGAAATTTTCTGAAATTTGTTGGTATTTTGTTCCTCGTTAACTCAAAAAATACTGAAGCGATTGAATTCAAACATGGTTATTAGCTGAAGAATACCAACCCGGAAATGTTTGCAAAATTTGGTGAGGATAGCATTTGTAGAAAATTTTTAATAAATCATTGAAAATAAAAAAAAAATCTATATATCAGTAACTAATCGTTTGAAATTGCTGAAATTTTGCAAGAGCCTTCATAACGTAACTCTACTGCCAAGTTTCAAGTTTTAATACGATCGGTTAAATATTGTTGGAAATTCGAGCATTCTTGTGTGAGTTCAGTAGATGGGTGACCGTTGCCTCGATAACTTTCGAACGAAAGGACATAGGGAGTTGCAATTTTCAGGGTAGGTTGCGTATCCGAAAGTGGGAGTTGAGTTCGTTTTTGGGCATAATCGGTCCAACGGTTTCCGAGTTATACCCACCTGGAATACTATTCCTTGATAACTCAAAAAATAAATATTCGATCGAATTGAAGCTTGGTAATTAGTAGTAGAAAATCAACATAAAGACGTGTTTAAAATTTTGTAAGAACCGTACCCCTAGAAAATTTGAAAAAAATTACGAAAAAAAAAATTTTAAGAACCGTACCCCTAGAAAATTTCAAAAAAATCACTAAAAAAAAATTGGTTCAAGCACTGACGTGAAGTCAGAAGCTTTTGCGCGTATGTTCTATTGTCCATGGACAATAGAACATACGCGCAAAAGCTTCTGACTTCACGTCAGTGCTTGAACCAATTTTTTTCAGTAAGTTTGGGCGTGCATTCTTCTTGATTTTTTTGTATTTTTTATTATAGGTTATCCACCTCAACTCTTCTGTGATTGAATAGCCACAACGAGGAACTTGGTTAATTGAATGCCAGGTGTCACTGCTGTCTACATTTTACTCAGAAGTGATGTCTGGATTTTGATAAACAGTTTCTTCGTGGTGCTTTCTTCATCAGCGCTGAATTATGCTCAGCTGATGATTTATAATAAGGATGAAACCGTAGTATGTAGCTATTCAACTTTGATCAATTCACACTTTGTGGAGTGCTCTGAAGTTTGGTCTCTGCTTGTCCTGTCATTTGTGAAATAACAAAAATGTTACTTTTTCACTGCTGTTCCTAAGCCTCCCATAATTGCTCTTCTATCTTGTACTTTTTCTGTTATACCTACTAAAAAGAGCCATATAGGCTATAAATCCACTCTAGTGACTATCTTTTCGATACAATGTGGTAGTGTATCCAGGCTCCGTCTAGTGTTATGAATCAACAAATATTCTTTTGAGAGAGCTGAACTAGCTGGAAATGATATTGTTAATCATCTAAAGGCTGTTGCTTCTGTTAGGAAGCCTGAAGCCATTCAAAGCGAATTATTACTGCACTACATGCAATACTGGTTTCTCAAATGATATCAGCACCGTTCTCCAGATTATTCAGAGGAATTTAGTTCATATTTTTCTTATGGTGTGCAAAAATTCCTTTCGTAGTGAGATGATCAGTTAGAATAAGTGATGTAAACATTGAAGCGAAGGCCATTAAATGATACAGCTACCGGTATTGACCGACTATGCAGTAGTAGTGCTTAGGTGGTTAGAAATAGTAAACTGTCTAGGGAAGATTATCAACTCAACTCGAAGCTGAAGTTTGATTGTAGTAGAAATCCCACAAGATATACTTTAGAACTGAGTGGAGATCAGTAACCTCCTCGCATACATTAGCTTTGTGTTCAAGACAGCTTTTCTGCACTGCGACCAATAACATCCCCAGAGAAGAAATCATTTGAACTTATATGATCTTCAGATTTGCCCCAACAAACGGTAGAGATCTTTAGGAGTTTACAATGAATATGAAATGTGAGCTCCTGTTCTGAGATCCTTAAGATATCACAATCTAGTAAAGGAAATTTCTATTGCGGAGTTCCTCAAGATATCACACATTTAACCAGTATAGATATTCATAACTCCTGGAAATATCACACAGATATCCAGAATGAGACATTTCAATTGCGAGCTCCTCAAGTCGCAAGTATAACAATAATAAGAATGAGCTGTTTGGGAACTCAATTATATGTCTGAGATATTACTGGGTTCATACACTTTGGCGGACATTTGGAGGTGATGTAGAGCTCTTGGTGAGCTCCCAGAGATATCCCAGTGAACCTCTCAAATTTTTGAACAGGATGATCTGTTTGGCAACTTCTCAATGTGATATATCATAGATGTTACAGGGCTCATCCCCTTTGGAGAACATTTGGAGATGATATAGAGCTCTTGGCGACCTTCCAGTTAGGTTGAGGGTAGTAAGCCCTTGTACGTATGTGTTTTGTACCGAGCACCTTGCATAGTCCTAAATAAACTAGATTCGAACTGTTGACCTTGATCCGATGTTATTCTGAGCGGAACACTGAAACGCGAGATACAGGTTGACAAAACGGCACAGTGGAGGCTTCCATATCTCTGATCCATATCAGCTAAACTATCAAACTGTTTGATCGGCGTGACAACATGGTGGGTTATTTTATTACATTGACACGGTACACAACAACGTGACCACTCACAACTTTCTTTATCCATCGATGGCCACACGAAACGTGAACTCATTAATTTGTGCGTCGCTTTTATACCAGGGCGCGAAAGATTTCTACCTGACTGGGACAGCTATTCTCCCTGATTCCGATACCGGAAATTTTCTGTCTCTAGAGAATGTTGATGGTCCATGAATCCATTGTTACAATGTGCAGGTCCTCTGAGTCGTATGATGACAAAAACTCTTGTCACCACATATCGCTTCTTCGTTCAAATCCTCAGTTCTTAAATCGTTTAAGCTCAAACATAAACGTGACCACCAACATTTTCACTTTTATTGCCAAGCTTCATTATTCACGCTTGACCACTATCCGTTCGTTCTTTATCAGCTTTTTTGTGCAGAGAATAATGGGGAGTTTGTTTGTTTAAATATACCTATAGCCAACCCCGCTGCGTTCAGTTCGCTGATAAATCAGTATCTGGAACAATATCTCGGGCTAGTATTTACACTCCAAAAATTATAGGAGCTGTAAGCGACTGGATCTCTCTCATCCCCGAGAGCTCGGCCTGATCGAAATTCGATAAAGTTAAATCATACTCTATCTATTCGCCCCCTTCGTATTTTCGGTATTTTATATAAAAGGACAGGGCCGTATTAATCGCATGTTTGCGCATCATACTCTTTCGGAACGAAGGGACATACAAGCGAGTTTGCACCGAAGTTGCGAATTCTTCCTCATTTTCATATCCTCCCATTCTATAAATCTTGCAATAAATTACTAATATAGAGAGATTCAATTACCTCTTTGATCCACATCCGTCTCGCAGTCAATTGCTGAGCAGCGTATAACACTCCAATCTCTGAATTCCAATGAAATCTTCAAATCCAACATTTCAATCACCTACGATTACGTATCGATAATTTCCCTGCTCTCAAGGTACAGTCCAAGTGATTTCTCTCACTCCATATTATGGATTCAGACAACTTTTCCAGTTCCAGATAGTGTTTAGGGCAAGTTCTTAAATCGCAGGAAGGTTTTAACGTAGATTTTTAATCCCAAGGAAGGATAATGCCAAGTTATTTAATCCCAATGAAGGGTTCAACGAAGCTCTTTAATCCCAATGAAGGGTTCAATGAAGATCCTCAAACCCAAGGAGGGCTTCAAAGAAGATGATTAATCCTGAGGATTGGGAGATATCCAAAGAAAAAAATACTGAAAACATTTAAACTCCTTCACCGGCATCCTTCCATTTCAAATAGAAAACTGATTGTAGCCTGAGAAAGAATTTTATTTCTGCAATCCAACAAAAGACGTGTTTGTGTGTTTAATTGACGTTGACATCAGGAAAGAAAATAATGTCCAAGATTGAATATGAACAAGTTGGAAAAGCCCTGTGGGCAAGAGAGTTAGCCCGCTGTTCAAATTTATAGCCAGTGCGATCACCCATGTAGGTACTGAATTCGCTCAAAGCTAATTAGCTCCAGGAAAATAAATATTTGCATGTATCCGAAGCATTGTCTAAGTCTGTCTTAGAACTATGGTCAATATAAGGTCTTTATAAATTATTGTAAAATCGCAGTTCGCTCTGAAATATTCTTATTTTGCCGCTTGATATATACAGTACGCGTCAAAATTATAGAACAAATTCATTTTCTCAGAAGAAAAATATTTGGCAACAAAATCTTGAAACAGGTCAATTTTTGTTTCACTTTTACCAATTTTTTACGCATTTTTGAAGGATTTTTGTTGCACCCTGTGCCATCCCCATCAACCCTCTAAATTTTTGAATAGGGAAAGTGGGTCATGTGGTACTTGTTTTGCAAGTTCTTTGTATTTTCTTTACAGGCGTGCAGAAATTTCCAAGAAAACATTTTTCTTTTTTGAAAAATAGTTATTTTAAAGAGGTATTCAGTATGTGCACTTTGTAATGGCTCATTTACTTTGAGACGATGGTACCTGATGAAATTGGTCACCGAATGAAAGTCGATAATGGAGAAAAAAATGGGGGGGGGGGCGTGAGGAGGTTGAAAGTTGTGCATGAACAAAACTGTAATGGTCAACTTTAATTCGGTGACAAATTTCATCAGATACCATTGTCTCAAAGTAAATGAGCAATAACAAAGTGCACATACTGAAAACCTTTTTGAACTAACTATTTTTCAAGAAAGCAAAATATTTTCTTGAAAATTTCTACACGCCTGTAAAGAAGATACAAAGGCCTTGCCAAAATAGTACCGCAGAACCCACTTTCCCTATTCAAAAAATTTAGAGTGTTGATGGGGATGGCACAAGGTGCAATAAAAATCTTTCAAAAATGCATAAAAATTGGGTAAAAGGGAAAAAAAATTGACCTGTTACAGAATTTTGTTGCCAAATGTTTATCTTCTGAGAAAATGAATTTGTTCCATAATTTGGACGCGCACTGTATACTGTTTACATTAGCGATTCCATCCACATAATTTATTTTCTGACAGTACAATTATCAATGCTGACACTTTCAATGTCCTGTAAAATAGTCAGGATCCTTAGCGAATAGCAGCAAAGAATTATTCAAAACCAACTGCGATGTTACAATCATTTATAAAGACCCTGTATATGTATATGCATGCAATTTGTATACCTAAATCAATTCCTTAAAATCTGACATTCACCAAAGAATGTATTTAATTCGTTCTTTCTGGGTTATCTTTCCCAAACTCTGAATAATATCTATAAAATAAATATTGCTTCTGCGTTACAAAGACAAGATATCCATTTCTGTAAGAAAAACCTGCTCCCTCATACCAAATACGATATACGTAGTTGCATTTATCAAATTGTTGGAGTTTTCTTCAGATATTTTCACTTTGAACCATACATATTTGTTCGGGAATTTGACATCGAGTCTTTCACATAAGAGATTTTTTCGGATATCTAACTATTTTGCATTTATTGTTTGTAACTTGCGAGACCGATTTGCTATATTATATAAGCATTTTTTCTCATTTTCAAACTGGTTTGTCTGATTTGACAACATGAACATTGAGAGATATGAAATTTGCATAGAGATATTAAATCTTCCTCACAGCCAGCTTAGTCGATACATTAAGGCTGAATTCCTTGTTTTGTCTCATAGGTGGCATTGGAGTTTATATATAATCGACCAAGCCGGCTGAGAGGTATAACACGGTTCAGTTTAGTCGAATTTGTTGGGAAGCTACAGAGTACTGATGAAGGCCAAGAAGTCAGAAACGCGTCTGCTCTTGCTTCTCGGCAAATCAATGAAATCCCCTGTGCTTTATTTGACTTGTGAATTATATGTATAAGTATAATAATTATACGAGGCCATTATGAAGACCCTATTGGCAGGAACGCTCTGGACTTGTTGATTTTTTACCAGTGAATATCTTCAATAGAAATGATTTCAATGATCGTTACCTGATTCTATTTTGCATCAGTTCATTCATACCATTATACTTAGTTGGCATTCCCATTTTCCCTGTTTCTACGAAGATATGGAAGTACCTTTATCAGAGGAAATTTTATATTTTCTTCTCCTACACATTTTATAACCGATAAATTTCGGCTACCTTCAACAACGAAAATATCCGAGTAAACATCCCATTTTACACAACAATTCCGCGTACGAAAAAAGTACAAAAGAACCCGTGCTCTTTGTGTTCGAAGTTTTCCACGTGAGCAAAGCGTTTTTCCTCTCGGATAAACCCCCAATCAAAGAGCGCCTCGCTCAAAGCAAACTCTGTAGGAGCTAAGAAACGCAAATAGGGCTCGAAGTATTATGTAAATATGGGAAAATCAGCTGAAGTTGTTACTGCGTCACTAATTAGAGTAAGTTCGGTGAAGCTTACTGAACAGTTTCCTCGGATTGCTGGCTTTCATGTTGAAGGCGAGAACGCTCCGAGCGATTCAAGGTATTTGGCAAATGTATGTCTGATGAGTATGTGTTGGAGAGCTACCGGTCTTCATTCTGAGTTCAAACCTCTCGAATAGGATCAAATGCGTTTGTATACAGCTATTAGCATAAAACTAATTTTATCAAATAAGACTTCAATGGGCATGAATAGTCGAAAAAAGTGGCTTTTCCCCCAAATTATTGAATATTCTTTGTTGAATCCTGATTATTTTATCAGGATAATGTTGACGGAATACGAAGAAGAAGAGCAGACTGGCTTCAGAGCAGGACGATCCTGCACTGACAATGTATTCTGCCTTAAGCAAGTTATCGAAAAAAGGAGTGCCAGAAACATGGAAACTCATATCACTTTTGTAGATCTCCAGAAGGCGTATGATACTGTCCCACTATCTAAACTGTGGCAAATTCTTAAAAATTCCAATATAAACTACAGACACATAGAAGCACTGCAAGAACTATATAAAGGATCTAAATCAAGAGTGAAAATTGGAAAATTTCTAACAAAAGACTTCGCAGTGACAAAGGGACTGAGACAAGGATGCTGCATTTCACCCACTCTTTTCAAAATCTACGTGGCAGCATGTCTGAAAATGTGGAAGAGGAAGATACGAGGTATGGGAATAGAACTCAACAACAATTATATTTATACGCTACAATTCGCAGATGACCAGGCGGTTCTTGCTGAAGACAAAGACGATATGGAGTACATGGTACGAAAACTTGTGGAGGAATATGATATATATATATATATATATATTCTTTTGAACTTGAGCATTACAATTTGTTTTTTATCTAACAATAAAGCATGTGTATGAAAAAAGTGTTAGCAGAGGTTAGTGTAACGGGGTACCATATAATTTGATATATGATACTAGAGCTTAGGGAAAAAACCTCAGCAAAAAAACCCTATCTCCCCGTTAGTGATGTGATTTATGAAAATTGAAATTGTTAACAAAATATGCTGAAATATTAAATATTGAAGGGCATCTTTTTCTTTATTATCGCTTCTTCCTTCAACAAGCAGAGAAGATTCTCCAATGTACCCGAAACCCAATCTGGAAAAGGAAAAGACTAAGGGAGAAAACGAACAAATTAAAAATGGAATATTCTATATTTCATTAAATAGATTTGAAACTCGCTACCCATTCTAAAAAAGATTCAGAAACATTATGAATAGCCCTAAAACCATCTTTGAATCTATGTATGCGACAATTATTAACTAAATGATCTATGGTTTCCTCTGCTTCCCCGCTTATCGGTCAACATGGTAAAAACTAAATATTTGAGGATAGGGGGTCCGCCAGGTGATCTGGACCTGGAAAATGGACATCATATATATGGCTGTCGGGACTGCGTCTACTTGGGAGTAACGTTCGACGAGACGGGCACTGACATTAAAGAAATTGAAAAGAGAATAATTTCCGCAAAAAAAATGATAGGATGTCTCAACAGTATTCTATGGAATGAGGAAATAACTAAGGCTAGAAAATTCCAAATATACTAGACCATGATCAAAAGCTCACTCACATATGGTGCTGAAACCTGGAGAATTCCAGAAAGATTAAAATCAAGAATAGAAGCTGTTGAGATGGACGCGATGAGAAGATCAATGAGAATTTCTAGAAGAGACCGGATAAGGAATGAGAATGTGAAAGTTGGAATGGGCATTGAGGGAAGGATTTGGCAAGATATAGAAGTGAAACAACTCACATGGTTTGGACATGTTAAACGAATGACAGATAACCGACTCCCTAAACAAGTTCTTGATTGGAAACCACAGGGTCGACGAAAAAGAGGCAGACCCAGATTGGAATGGCAGAAATCAATCGAAAAATCAATGAGCGCCAGAAATTTAACACCTGAAGATTGTGCACAACGACACACTTCGAAGTTAGGCGTCGGACAGCGTCGAAAGACGTTATAAACCGACTTTATATATATATATATATATATATATATATATATATATATATATATATATATATATATATATATATATATATAATTATATATATATATATATATATATATATATATATATATATATATATATATATGGAATGCGTTAAGTTTGAGGTCGTTTTCGGTGGCTTTCTGTCAAGTTTGGAGACACTTGTCAAGTTTGGGGTCCGTCCTCAATCTTTTCTTATGACAAATGGTTAGTTTAGGGTCGTGACCCCAAACTTTTTCAGGAATTGGCTCATTGAATAGTTTGAGGACATTTTTCAAAAATTTTCTATATTCTGGTAAATTCAACAATTTTCATCCTGAAATAACAATTATTACTTCTGTGTCATCATTTTTAGACGCAAACTTATGGACTTTAGTATGAATTCACACACATTTCTACCAAATTAATTTCTACAAAATTCTACGCAAATGTTTCACATTTGCGAGCCAATTCTGAGGAAACGGAATACTTTCTTGGAAAGTGAAGGTGTTTGAAGCCCAATATTCTCTTTTTCGAACCTCATAAAGATTTTATGAGATTGATCATTCAACTGTGAATCAGTCAACATTTTCAAGAATAGACTAGACTACTGGAGAACGAATAGACCTGTGTGAATTTTATTTAGTTCGCTTCCTTGTGCATGTCGTACTGTTTATTTATCTATTCTTGGTGAATTTATTGTTTATTTCATTTATGTTTCGCCTTTTAATTTGCTCTATGATGATGTATACAATTGAAGGGGTCAATGCAAGAAGTGCCTAAGTCACATTTTAATCAAAAGTCGGAATTTGCCGCCGTATAGTGGTATTTTTCATAGGCTTTCAGATGGGATATTTAAATTGGCCGGAATATGTACCTAAGTGCCCTAGTTCACATTGTCTCCAATAGGAGTTTACCTTGTTTACAATGCAAGAAGTACCTAAGTCACAGACTTGACATGTTCATTTTCATGTTGCTACGGTGACGTGGTACGTTTTATAATGGAACCACAGATTCTGTGATAAAGCGTGTAACGTCAAAAAGGAGCATCAAGCGATAAAGCTAAACAATATTTTTAGCTTTGACGCTTTTTGTAGATGATACAGTATGCATTATTCACGTGTGTATGCACCAAATAGCGAAAGCGAAGACCGTTCGGAAGCCGATGAATTTGCTTCCATAATAAACAAAAAAACTTCAAAAGGAGGTATAACCTGGAGTTCTTCTGCCACACTGGGACATGTTTCACAAAATGTGGATATTCCAGGATCCTCAGTATGCAGTAATATCAATGAAAATCATCAGCAACCAGAACTAAAGAAGGGCAAAAAGAGAAAGACGCACAAGTTTTAAGTCGTTCACATGTTTTGTATATTCTGAGGCCGTTTCATGATAAATCTTATTTCAATATTAAGAATTTTTACTTTAATGTATCTTTAAATTTCAACAAAATAACAATTTCAACACAAAAAGTGCCTAAGTCCTAAACTATTATAATTTTTTTTAGGTAAAGAAAAAGGTATATTTAATATGTAATTGTGAAAGTAGAAGCCATTTCTTACGTATAATACAATATCACACATATTTTGATGAAAACAGTTCGAGTAATATTTCATACTCAAACATACAATTTCAAAGCTTAATATCTCACAATCACTTATTTGTGACTTAGGTACTTCTTGCATTGATGCCTTCAATTGCTTTACTGTTACATTTTTACAGTTGTTTATGGATAATTTTTAAGTTAGAGTTTATAGGTGATAGGTACCTCAACTCTGTAACTTGGTTTAATAATAATAATAATAATTGGATTTGGGGGCGTCTATTATTCACGAGGCTATTAGCTCACATTTTCAGACCACATCTTCCCCTCAATGATATAATTGTGAGGTTCTATGTTACCCCTCTGCACTACGTAATATCAATACAGGAGAATGGACAATAGAACATACGCGCAAAAGCTCCTGACTTCACGTCAGTGCTTGAACCTTTTTTTTTTTCGTATTTTTTTAAAAATGTTCTAGTGGTACGGTCCTCACAAAATTTTACACACGTTTTCCTGTCGATCTTCTTCTACTAGTTACCATGCTTCAATTCGATCGAGGCCATTTTTTTTGAGTTATCGAGGATATAATACGCAAAAAAGAATTTTCGCGTTGGCATTCTACAACTAATAACCTTGTTTGAATTGGATTGGTTTTGAATTTTTCGGGTTATTGAGGAAAAACAACCAAATTTCAGATGGGTATAACTCCAGAACTATTTGGCCAATTATCCCTATAAACAAACTCAAATGTCACATACAAATGCACAGCCTAACCTGAAAATTTGAAGTCACTATCTCTTTCCGTTCTCAGGTTATCGTGACATAAATATTATTCTTTAACAATTTTTTTAAGTTTTTCTAGCGAAACGATTCTCACAAAATTTCACAAAAGTCCTTAGGTTTGTATTCAATTCGATCAGATCAGTAATGGTTGAAAACAAAATTATTACTTGGAATCCGTTGGGCCGATTATGCCCATTAACGAATTGCTCCGTCGATTGGGATGCGCCACCTACGCTGAAAATTTCAAGTCGTTATCTTTTTCCTTTCTCAAGTTATCCTGGCAACGGACGACCGGACAGAATAGAATTGTATCTCAAATTCTTCATCAGTAAGTTGAACCTAGTCGTTTGAGACAATCCTCGGCAAAAAATTCAAAAATGACAGACATTTGGGCAAAATGATAACGCGATGTTTCCCAGGACATACGCGCGAAAACAATTCAATGTTATGAAAGCACTGACGTCGAGAAAGCAGCTTAATGGCACTAGTTATGATCAATATATTTCACCTATATAGAACACCATAAACTACTGAAATTTCTGGTTATAAGAGATTCGTTACATCAAGGAAACAATCTTCAAGAGCCATTGATTATTCGAGTACCGTCCATTTTTACTTATGTTTAATTTGTACCATAGTGACAAGAATGTAAAATGAAACAGAAAAATTCTCTTAAATTATGCATGATACATACATGTTCCGGATATTATGTCCTAATAAATCTCAAATAAAATGATTCTCTTAACATACGTTATTAACTTCATTATAACCCCATTCTAAGCAAATTCTTTCTTGAAGTATGCCTAATGTTTAATTATTTCCACTATAACTCAAAAAATATAAACTCGATCGAATTGAAGCTTGGTAACTAGTCGTAGAATATCGACATGACGACAAGTGTAAAATGTTGTGAGCACCCTGCACCTAAAAAATTCTTAAAAAATTACGAAAAACAAAATTGGTTCAAGCACTGACGTGAAGTCAGGAGCTTGTTCTGTTGTCCATTCTCCTGTATTGGACCTCTTAATGGAATTTACCATGGTAAACTCAATTAAGAGTGACCAGTACGTCCTGTATTGGTCACTCTTATGACAATGGACAATGGACAATATAAAAAACGTGCAAAAACCCCTAGACTTCACGTCAGTGCCCGAACCAATTTTTATGGTTAACTTGTAACATATTTGAAAAGAATGTAAAATGAATCAGAAAAATTCTCTTATGGCGATTTCCATTGACCGTCTCGGAGCACTCGAAATCGATCTCATTTGTCATGCATCTGTCCAATTGAACTGAAAATATCTGTCAAATATGACTCCGAGTGATCCGAGCGTGTCAATGGAAATCGCCATTAGATTAAGCATGATACATAAGTTTTCTAGACCTAACATTTGTTACTAACTTCATTGAAACCTCGTGCTGAGCAAAATCTTTCCTGAAATACGCATAATCGGCATAATGACTATACTCCATTCACATTTATAAAGTCTCCCGGTTGGCCATGAAATTTTGACACATTTCACAGTGTATATTTTGAAAATATTAGGTTATGCTCATTTTCCTGTCAGATAACTACGCAACGTTGTCCTCTCTACATAGAAGTCGTAGTAATTACGTATTTGTCACAATGTGAATTTTCTTGGGAAAAATAATGAATTTGAGAAGATATTAGTGAATTCAACAATTCCAAAGACCTGGCGACTGTTGAAGAAAATTTTTCATCTGTTGTTACTATGGAAATATTTCACGTATATAAACTGATTGGAATATTCAGTTCGTTATGCTATTTTCTTATACGGAAATTTTAAATGTAAAATAATGGATACAGTAGTCCGATACTTCGTGATAGTTCATTTGAAAAAAGAATAAATGTACCTGAATAATCCGGCAGGAAAACTTCTAAACAAACGGACGTACCTATGGAATTCCCCACTTTTCGAAATTGTCAACATATAGGACTACAGAAGACAAATAAATACCTTGTTGCAGAACTTGAAATACACCAGTATCAAAATGTAGTAGTTCTACAAAACCCGAGTCACTGTTGAACCTTAATAAAATAGAGTGATAGGATAGGAAACTAGGTAATTTCATGTCCTAAGACAGAATTAAGTTTTCCTATTGCAGATTTCAGTTCTGTCTATTACTTCCTCATATTTTGTCTCTTCAAAACTACTTTTGGCATTTTCACTTTTAAAGTGAAGAGTTCTTTATTATGATAATGATAATGATGTGTGATAATATTTTGTCTGAGAAGGATCATTATGTTGATTGTTTAGAGTAGAAATTGGCAACGTCTCAGAGAATTGTTTTGACATTGACGATATTTCAGAAGTGCCAACCTGCCAATGTTTTAGTAACAAAAACGTGATAGACCTAAATCATGGCCAACCGGGAGACTTTATAAAAGTGAATGACTTTATAAAAGTGAACATCTAAATTTCCCGAGGTTTGTCTGCATATAATATGTCCCGATAACTATCAATTGAAAATTTTCTGATAGGGTTCGTGAAATGTCAGATGTACTCTGCGATTCATCGAATTCTAGATAAAATTTCACGTTTCTCTATATTTTCCAAAAGAAAATTATGTAATCCGTAAGGTTTAGGGACGTTTTCAGTGACTTAATGTCAAGTTTGGAGACACTTGTCAACTTTGGGGTCCGTCCTCAAACTTTTTCTGGGGTTGGCTTAATGAATAGTTTGAGGACATTTTTCAAAAATTCCATACTCTATAGTAAAATCAACAATTTTCATCATGAAATGACAATTGTTACTTCAAAGTGTCATTATTTGTATACGCAATTTATGGATTTTAGTATGAGTATACACACATTTCTACCAGCTTAATTTCTACAAAATTCTACGCAAATGTTTCATATTTGCGATCCATTTCTGAGAAAACGAAATATCTTCTTAAAAAGTCAAGGTGCTTGAAGCCGAATATTCTCTTATTCAGATCTGATAAAGATTTCATAAGATTTATCATTCAACAGTGAATTATTTGAAACTTGTAACTTTGCAGGCGTTTTTATTCACGAGGTTATCATCTCACATTTTCAGATTTCCCCTTCCCTTCAATGATATAATGGAGAGGTTCAAAGTTACCCCTCTGCCATACGTAACATCACGTGTGTCTTTTAGGATAAAAAATACTTAATCATTTTCGGTATAATTTCCATGTAAAATACAATTTGATAATATTATGAAAGCACTGACTTGATGGCACTCGTGATGATATTTCATCTATATAGAACACCATAAACTACTGAAATTTCTGGTTACAACAGATTCGTTAAATCAAGGAAACAATCTTCAAGAGCCATTGATTATTTGAGTACCATCCACTTTTATGTTTAATATGTACCATGTTGGAAAAGAATGTGAGATTGAAACAGAAAAATTCTCTTAGATTAACCATGACACATAGAGTTTCTGGACATTCGTTAGCAAAATCTTTCTTTAAATATGCAAAAGGACTACCTATCCATTTCCTGAGGTTTGTCTGTATATAATAGGTGCATTTGTTAAATACATCTGAGCGCTCGGATCGCTCAATCGTGTTTGTTATTTACAAATCTAGTACACGGAGTGATCAAAATGGTGTATGGTTATTACCTCAGCGATTGCTCGGACGTCACTCGAAAAACTCCGAGCAAATCGGTGGAGCGGATCGAGATATCAACTATCAACGAAATAATTACCCTAAAAACTTGTGAATTATTTATGAATGCGAAATTTACCAAGGAACAACAGAAAACATTTCTGTTATATGAAAATACATATAGAAGAACGCATGTTTTTTTTAAACACGATTCTAAGTTAGCAAGGTACCACACGCAAATTATTAATTGCTTCTCCATTGCGACTTCAGGATGGCCTCTCGGCACGTTATCTCCATGTACCTCTTGTAATTTTATTAAAAAAAGGTGACCGGAGTTATTCGAAAATGATGCCTAAATTGATTATCTGTAAATCTCATAGCGGTATCTTCGGCGAAATACCATATTTTTTCTTCATGGTTGATTTCCTCATCTTCTGAATCGCTATCGACTATCTTTCTCTTCCCTATATGTGAAAGATTGAATAATAATTCATTATTCATATTTTTGACATTTTAATATGACGGAAGCAGTATGTTTAGGTTAGAATTTCAAACTCAGAATAAACAATCGCGTTTGGATATTCCTAGACGCTCGAAAATCACGTGATCATAAAATCCGCTCGATCTTATCGGCTCAGTGATGTAATTACCATATGCACCTACTATGTTCCGATAACTATCAATTGAATATTTTCTGATAGGGTTCGTGAAATATCAGAAGAACTCGGCGATTCTTCGATTTCTACATAAAATTCCACGTTTCTCTATATTTTCTAGACGAAAATTATGTAATCCGTAATGTTAAGCGACGTTTTCAGTGACTTAATGTCAAGTTTGGAGACACTTGTCAACTTTGGGGTCCGTCCTCAAACTTTTTCTAGAGTTGGCTTAATGAATAGTTTGAGGACATTTTTCAAAAATTCCTATATTCTATAGTAAAATCAACAATTTTCATCATGAAATGGCAATTGTTACTTCAAAGTGTCAATATTTGTATACGCAATTTATGGACTTTAGTATGAGTTCACACACATTTCTACCAAATTAATTTCTACAAAATTCTGCGCAAATGTTTCACATTTGCGATCCAATTCTGAGGAAACGGAATACTTTCTTGCAAAGTGAAGGTGTTTGAAGCCCAATATTCTCTTTTTCGAACCTCATGAAGATTTTATGAGATTGATCATTCAACTGTGAATTATTTGAAACAATTGGATTTGGGGGCGTCTATTATTCACGAGGTTATTAGCTCACATTTTCAGACCACCCCTTCCCCTCAATGATATAATTATGAGGTTCTATGTTACCCCTCTGCACTACGTAATATCAATACAGGAGAATGGACAATAGAACATACGCGCAAAAGCTCCCGACTTCACGTCAGTGCTTGAACCGTTTCATATTAGCGATCCATTTCTGAGAAAACGGAATATCTTCTTTGAAGGTGAAGTTGCTTGAAGCCCAAATTTCTCTTTTTCAGATCTCATAAGGATTTTATAAGATTTATCATTCAACAGTCAAATATATAATATTCCAGGGGGTATAACTAGACTCGAATCAAAAATAAACCTAACCTCCCCATTCGGATGTGCAGCCTACTCTGAAAATTGAAAGTCCCTTTCTCATTTCGTTCAAAAGTTATCAAGGCAACGGTCACCCATCCAGCTACTGAACTCACACAAGGCTGCTCGGATCTCCAACTATATAGATCCGATGGTGCTCAAACTAGAAACTTGGTAGTACAGTTAGGTTCTGAAGGCTCTCGCAAAATGTCAGCGATGTCGGACGAATAGTTTTCATATATAAAATTTGCTTCATTGATTTTTCAAAAATTTTCAAGTGATACGATCCTCACTACATTTTGCAAGAATTTTCGCATTGACATTCTACTACTAATAATCATGTTTGAATTATATCAGTCCTGCATTTTTCGAGTTATTGAAGAAATAACAACCAAATTTCAGATGGGTATAACTCCAAAACCGTTTGGCCGATTATGCTCATAAACCACCTCAACTGTCGCATTCAGATGCACAACTTAGCCTGTAAATTTCATGTAGCTGTCTTTTTCATTTTTCAGGTTATCGTTTTTTTTAATTTTCTAGTGATACGTTTCGCTCAAAATTTCACAAACGTTCTTGGGTTTGCATTCTACAACTCTCCAAGTTTCAATTCGATCGAATTTGTATTGGTTGAAAACAACATTATCACTCGGAAACCGTTCGGCCGATTATGCCCATTAACGAACTGGTCCGTCGTATTAATTGGGATGCGCCACCTACCCAGGAAATTTGAATTCGCTAGCTCTTTCCGTTGTCAAGTTATCGTGGCAACGGCCGGCTGCCTGGCCGGACAGAATCAAAATTTCTCCTCGAATTCTTCATCGGGGAGTCGAGTCCAAACGTTCGAGATCATTTTCGGCAAAAAATTCGAAAATTACAGACATTTGGGCAAAATGATGACGCGATGTTCCCCAGAACATACGCGCAAAAAATTGGCCGAAGTATCTAAAAACAAGCGAGAGATTCGCGTAAGTCTTAGCTCCATAATAAAGGCATGGGGACTTCAGAGCTCGGATCCAAGAACGGATCGTAATTCAAAGTTCCCGCTTAGTCTAACTAATGTGGTCTATTGGCCCTTTATGTGACGATCATTTCGAGATTTTTTTGAGGTCCACTAAGAATTGCCGATAATATTGTCGAGAAATTATTGAAATAGGCTTACTGGATTTGAACCGTTTCTATAGGATTGGTCAGGAATTACTTAACTTTATTAGCATATAAGATACAAAATCTGAAAATATTGTACAAAGAATCGATCTAGTCTCAAAGGACGACGTATTGAGGCATTTTATAGTTTGAAGGAACTTGAGGCTTTAGCGTGATTTGAAAAGTAGTTTAGAGGTCAAAATAGGCTTATCGAGTTTATGATGAATGGGCAAAATCCGCCCAATTATTTCGGAGATTTGTTCTACCAATATTTCGAAATCTACACATTGGACGTTGAAATTTGATATCTCTAAAAATAACGACTCCAAGTTCCGAAGACAGAAGCGAAAAAAATTTTGATCTCTCGTAAGATTATCGCTAGAGTTTGCTGAAATTTCTTATATACCTAAAGGGCAACGATAAGATGAGTTAAGTATACGATATATCAGATTCATAATTTTTCCATTATCGCAAAAAATAACATTTTCCTAGAAGCTACGTAATCCAATGATTGTTTAGGAGTACCTATACGATTTATTCGTTGCTATGAGTTTGATTCACTATTCATCTCATTTAGAGACACTGAAAAATATCAAAAGACGACCTTACCTGATTCACTAAACTGGATCTAAAATCTACAGATTTTTATCGAAAAATTATGTTCTTCAAAATGTTTTTGCTTATTTATTCCAATGAATATTTTGAAGAATTTCCTCCATATACCCAATACGGATTTTGTTTTCTCGATAAAACGGATATGTAATATTCAAAGATGAAAGATGTGAAATTGGCCCACTTTTGAGAACCGTATGGAATAAGAAAACTTTTCAGCAGCACACATTTTTTTTTCCGAAAATCGAAAGGTGTAGGGCCAATTTTACACACAATATTGAGAACGCTATAAAAGCTTCTTTACTTTCGAATAATCTCACCTTGAAAAGACATGAAAATAAATTGGCTTAGGACCTCAAATTTGTAATATTAGATTTTCATGTAATGTTTAATATGAAAATATATACTAGAACACCGTAGTAATAAGGGCCATTATGAAATGACCCAATATGCGTAGGCAATACAGAATACGAGCGAAATCAAATTGATCCCACATGTGCGATTTATTCAATTAAATGAAGATATCAAAGGTGCCGCCCCATAACTTATTTCGACTAACGCATGCCAATATGCCACCTGACATCGGTGATTCCCCGCTTTTTAACCGACATTCACAACTATGAGATAAGTTATAAAGTGCGGGAATTATATCTCAACACGAGGATGCCAAATATTGTGTAGTACGGGAGCACATTTTCCAATATGATAATTTCTGATATATGTAATTAGATTAGAAATCCTCGCAGGCAGTAGTAGTAGCAGGCAAATTTTTTCGAGGCATTATGATTCCCCAATATCTCCAAAAGAGGATTGTGTGAAATGAAATTTCGAATATTAATAGGAAAATTCACGAGGTTCGTATCATGAGAATCTTATGAAAAAATCATTTGTCTGAAATATCGCAATCGAAATATATCGAGAAAAAAAATTATAAGCACTATTTGAGTAGTTAATGCGAAATAACGAATTCAATTTCTGAAAATTATAAATCTGAATAACATTATGTACATAAGTATATTAGTATCTCAAGAACAATCAACTAAATTCAGTTGAAAATTTAAGTTCACGTGCAAAGTATCGATTAAATATACGTAGGTTAATTTCAACTTTCACCGAAAGAATAATTGATCTGTGTATTTCTGTTTATGTTCTAGGAAACAGCATGCTATCATTTTGCCCGAATGACTGAAATTCTCGAATTTAGTACCGAAAATGGACCGAAAATGAGTAGGGTCAACTCACTGATGAAGAATTCAAGGTCAAATTCAATTATCTCCGGCCGGCTGTTACCACGTTAGCTTTCGAACGGAAAGAGTGAAAACTAAATTTTTAACTTTCGTTAGAGGGCATAATCGGCCAAACCGTTGCGGAGTTAAAATAACTCAAACAATATAGATCCGACCGAATTGAAACTAGGTATAGCTAGTAGTGAAATGACAACACAATGCCAAGGATCGTACCACTAGAAATTTTTGAAAAAATTCTTAAAAACCCCTGACGTGAAGTCAGGAGCTTTTGCGAACTTGTCCCGTGGTCTATTCATCCTCATAAGAAGTCGATCGGGTTAAAATTCGGTACTCGATTGTAAAATGGCGACTCGAAGGAATTTCAGCTGATTCTGACTCATAAAAAATATGAAATTTTTGACATAACATTTTTCTATATTTTTCTAGAGGCTCGATATTCACGAAATTTGCAGAAAATGACCGCGCCGGCATTAAACAATTAATTACTAAGTTTTAAATGAATCGGATATATATACATATTTTGGGTTATAGAGGAAATAACAAAATTCAAGATGGGTGTAACTCCGAAAGCGATAGGCCGACTTTGCCTATTGTCGAACTAACATCACTTGGATGCGCAACGCGATGAAAATTGCAAATCGCTATCACCTTCCGTTCTCAAGTTATCGTGAGATACATAATATTTTTGTTTAATTTTTGAGTGATAGGTAGGATCCTCACGAAATTTTTTGTTTGTGTCGGCATTCTGCACCTAATTACGTAGTTTCTATCCGATCGGATCTGATCTGTTTGTAACCAAAATTAGTACTCGGAAACCATTTGGCCGATTATGTCCATTAACGAACTTGTCCTTCGCATTTGAATGCGCAACCTATCCTGAACATTTCAAGTCGCTATATCTTTCTGTTCGAAAGTTATTGTGGCAACGGCCAGAGAGAATCAAATTAGACCTCGAATTCATCATCGTTGGAGACCATTTTTGGCAAAAATTTCGAAAATTGCAGACATTTGGCAAAATGATAGCACGCTGTCCCCACGTGCAAAAAATTATTGAATATTATTCTGTATCTCAGAAACTATCCGTTTTGCAGCCAGGTTTCAAATCCGAACATGATCGGAGATATAGGGTTGGAGATATTGAAAAATTATTGGAAACTGAGCAGCGTTGGACGAGTTCAGTATCTGTTGAGACCACTAGTATACTACATATATATTTGTAATGATATAGTTAACTAACGTATTCACTTAAATTGATGTCCAAATTCTAAATACGAGTATGTAAACAATGCCCAAATACAAAATAACGGGAGATATATATAGTATATCTCCCGTACTATGTATTCCTATTCCACTGAGAGAAATCTCTCTTTCTATACATGGCATTGTCTAGATTCCAGATTATACTATCAAAAAAAATTATCTCCACCGGATTTTTGTAGTTTTCTATGTATCAGATAACTGATCTGTGTAACATTTTGGTAGGAAATTTCGAAACCATTGAAAATCCAGTTGCACAAATCATGAGACGTAAAATAATTGTAGGAACTTGATCGAAAACGAAATGAAACAAAACGAATGAATGAATAATTTTTGTATTTCACAGTTGTTCTGATTTTTTTAATATCTGGGCAGCATAGAATCCCCAGAAAAGACTCCGTCAGAAAAAAAAAACATACCTAGATAACTTCTAGTCTAGGACATGCACGGAGTGTTACAAAGGGCAGCGGTGTGGAATCAAATCATTACATAGGACTAATGTTATTAGAATTCCTGTGAATAATCTGCAGGATATTTGTATAATAATCTATTTTCGAAAGAAATATTATTGGTAGTATTTATATTTTATGGGGAAGTACTATCCAATGTTTTGACGAATGATATTTTTACTTGATTATTGTCCTATTGATCGAATTTCTCTAATTTTGAAATATCCGGCATGTTTCTGGCGCTCTTGTTATTATAACCATGACCATAAAGTAGTCTCAATATTCCTTTGAAATATTCCCAGAAAATAAATATTGTGTGTTTCGCCAGAAGTATTTCTTATCAATTCGGTAGTATATTACATATTTTTTTTTAATGATATAGTTAACCAACGTTCACTTTCATAGCAGAGCGCATAGCGTAGCATCGCGCTTAGCATATAGCATCGCATCGCATAGTTCACCGGCTCGGGAGTTTCGAATACAAAATTTAGAGAATAAATTGATGTAGATGAAAAACTCGTGAGACTTAGGACTCTTTATACGAATATATACCGAAGAACGGAAGATTGAACGAGAAAAATAGAAAATGAAAATGTCCCCAAACTTGTTCGATTTGAGTTTTTTTGAATTTTCGTGGTTTTTTCACTTTTATTTGCTAATGTATACCTATGTATGCAGGAAAAACCGAAGTTTGAAAATGACCCCAAACTTGACGGATTACAAACATATATATATATATATATATATATATATATATATATATATATATATGTGTGTTGACTCCCGTTGAATCCCGACTCTTTCATCAGGATAATCTGGCCAGGTAGAATAAAAATAGCGGGCTCCTTCATCTGGGTAAAAATGGGGGAAATATTAACAATGAATGGGGTTTCGCTCTTAAAACTGCCCTGATATGTTACAACAATACTCTCGTTTGTCGGTTTTGAATATAGTGGAAATATCTCCTAAATTTTGGATGCAAGCACAAATTAGGGCAATTCTAGGATGTTTAATCTTAGGCATTCGAAATCTGGAATTTTCCCCACTCATTTGACCACCTGACTTTACTTGATTTCTGTCAGCAACAGCTGGATAATTCCCTTAGTTTAGAGGTATCAATAGTAGTACGAGAGCTAGCAACGTTGGGAAAACAAGAATTTCAGGTTGGCCAGTTTTTAGATATGCTATTCCTCTCACTCTCCCGGACGTTATACGGGCAATCTGGCTGGCGGTAGTGCTTGCGTTCATCAGTGCGCAGCGTACCTGTACTGGTAAAATATCGATTTTTCAAAGCATTTTAGGAAGGTTTTTAGTTTTTTAATTGTTTTTATTGAATGTTTTGACACATGAATATATTATTGCCAGATATTTTTATTGTTGTTTTAACTGTGCCAGACGCCAATTTTGAAATGAAAAAAAATTTTTTTCAAACTATTTTAGTACGGCTGAAATTTTTATATGATGTTATTTAAGTTTCTACAGACCCAAAATTAAATTGCCAGACAATAATTCAATTGTTAACCTTCAGCCAGACCGATCTAAAAGTGAAAAGTGATGTGGTATCATTTTGCTTGGTCTAGAAATAGTTGTAAAATAAATTTGAAAGAAAGGATAGAAAACCGTTGAATTAAGTAGTGAATTAATACGATATCAAAATAATAATTTATTGTAATACAAAATTAAACTAATTATCAATCCATAGTATTAAAATGACAAAAGTTCGGATGGTTAACTGAGGCATCTTGGTAATCATCTTCTTCATCACTGCTGATATTTGCATTGTCATCATCGTCTTTTGAAGTATAATCATTTTGTAATATGGAATTATCTGTAATCGAATGAAAAATTTAATGTATAATCTTTCGGCAAAGAAATTTATTAGTATTTTATTCATAATTTTTACCTTCAATAATAATATCGGCAACTAATGATGGTAATTGCTCTCCAATGAACCAGACAAAATCATATTTATTGTCTTTTAGTGTCCAGCCGGAAACTTGGGGTGACAGAGATGTTGGGTGTTTTAAATGAGCACTTCTCCAAAACTTTGTAACGTAACGAACTCGCAGTAAATGTTGATAGAGTTCAGCTTTGCATGGTGGTAAGCTTGATGGGTCAACATTACGGAATTTTTTCTCAAAGTTATCGTCTGATTTTTTAGACTGATAAGTGTTTGAAAACAGCTGGAAACGAACTTCATTGACGTTCCAAGAATCACGAGCTCCGTAGATATGGCAGATTAATTTTTCCAAGGCCTCAAATGCCTTATCCAGCAATTCTTCATCATCTGTTATAATATCTTGACAGGCTGACTGATACTGAACTGATTGCTCTAACAGTTTGAACGGTCGAAGTTTACCTTTCCGGAAAAAAGCTGGTGTGTAGTCGCATCCAGTGAGTGCGTGAAAGCACGGTAGAGCCTTCGATAAAGAATTCCCTAGGATTTTGTATACTTGATTGACGCTTATAAATCGCACATTATTTCCCACACCTAGATTTATCCAGAGTTTTAGTGATGCATTCAAATGATCCATGTTACCAAGAAGTATTACTAAAATGTCTGTGTCTGAGCAGCGTATCACAACTTCGGCATCGACATTTATTTGGCAAATGTGATATATTATTCGAGAATCGGCTTCTTCATGTTCTTCACAAGATAACGAATCTTCAACAGTTTTAATAACTTTATTACTTTCAACTCGGTACGAGTAGCACTTGTTGAAGTTCAGATAAATAATTTTATTACCAATGAAGGGAGCCATTTCATCACCAGCCCAATGGTCAATGAAGAAATTAACAAGGGCTTCTTTGAAATATATATTTTTAAGTTCACCTACAAAATTATGTGGACGAATTTGATTGGGTCCGATTGTAACCTGACTCATTGATTCATCCCGACGTGAACGCTCAAAATCTTTGATTGATGGTGTGAAATATTGATCGAAGATAATATCGACACGATTGGATTTAAATCGTAGTATCATACTCAGAAATTTTTTAGATATACCATTGAAGGTTGCAGGTAGTGCTTTCATTAGGTGTAACATAAAAAAACCATCTAAAATAGCAATATTGAAGGACAAAGGTGGCTTATCAACGTTATCACCGACTTTCTTCTCAATCAATTTCACTAATTGAGATTTATCCGTTTTACAGATACTGCCATCTGCGTGGCACATTGATGTTGGCACTGGTGTAAGTGGAAATGTCAAGACTTTTTCAATATCAACCTTATGAGTTAAGGATATTCCCAACATTCTCCCAAACAAATTCCTTTGCATTCTCAGCTCGACAATTTTATTTCCGAAGGTTAATTTCTTTTTTTTTTGGAGCCTCAGCGAAGTTGAGTATTTGATTTTTTTTTATTGGTTTGTCAAATCTACTTCCATCTATAGCACATTCAGTAATGAATTGCTTCCTTAAATCATCACCATTTTTTTCGATGTTCAGTAGGAACTCAGTTATATGTTCAGAGACCGGCTTTCCAGTAGCTACATTGTAAAGAGTTTCTTTGTTTAGATCTGGATCGAACGGATTACAGTTTTTTTCAAAAATATCGATAAAATTGGCAAGTTGTTTTTCAAAAATTGCAATGCGATTAGGTTGTAAGTCTGCGGTTACGTCTTGCAAGTATCTTAATCCACAAACATCTAGAACATGGGAGATCAAAGCAGCTCTAATACTGTGGCTTTTTGTCCAGCGTTGACGCGCCGCTATCGAATTTGTGAAATGTGCAATACCGCTGAGACGTTTAGCTGCATCAGCATTTATAGTCTGTTCCAGTGTAAGATCTATTGGTATTCTCGAAAAAGGTTTATCAGTTCTTTTTATTCCAAAACATCCAGATTTGAAGTCCTCTTCAAGCCCTGGATGTGTTTTATCAACATTCTTCAAATTGTCATAATATTTAACACACCATCGAGCGTAGTTAGGCTGATTAACAATAAAAAATAAATTTGTGATTTTTGGAATTACATGTTTGAACATTTCAAAATCACCCATGCGTATGCTCCTGGATAAAATGATGTAATACTGAACTAGTTGTACGTAGGTCATGTAGAACTGAGCAGTTTTACCATGATCTCCTTGTCTTGTTTCATCTACGAATTTTTGATATGAAGAGAGCAGTCGGGACAGTACCTGATTTGGTAAGAATTCAGCAATCGTAGTTGAATGGGAAACCTCAAGATTTTGATATTGTAACAGATTATCAAAGATTTGGTCTTTTATAAAATCGTATTCGCCTTGATTTCTTTTCAAGTATTGATCAAAGTGTAATATTTGAACACCTACAGCCATCAACGGATGCAGACGTTTACAACGATTAAAATGTTTGCCTTCAATGATTCCGTTCACCGAGCCTGATGCTATAATCTTACTTTCAACCATCATATGTGATAATCCACACTCATTGATGAATACTCCAATTGCTTTAAAAAATGCCATCATTAAATGAAATGAGCCCAGATGTATAAAGAGATTATCAAATTGTGGGGTTTCTGTAGCCTGAATTTTGAGAGCTATTTTAGCGATGGCCAAATCATATGTTACTTGGACGTATTTCTGGTCACATTCCACACCAACTTTTTGTGCCTGTGTCATTGTTAATTTCACTACTGATGTCTCTGTTGGCGACAAATTGATTGGAGTAAGGTAGGATACTTTTTGCTTCGAAGTATTATCTTTTATAATTCGACAATTAAATCCTGTCCACATTGGAGTGTTTGGCACATGGAAAAAGAGTGAAGCCATATGTAATAAATCAATAGCTTGTACTAAAGACAAAGTGTTCGGAATAGATTGCTCTATGTTCTCAAAAGGTATTAATCGTTCTAACATTTGCAATCGGGCAGAAATCGGAACAAGTTCAGGAACAATAGCTTCAAAGGTTCGTCTTCTTTTTGGTGGTGGTGGTAACATGTCGGACTGATCACTTCTGGAATCGAGATTACCTTCATTAGGATCATCATTATCAATGTTTTGATATATTATTCCTACGGTGTCATGCAAAGTTTCTTTTCCATTTAGAGTATCAACGTATCTATCAAAGTTATCGAAAGCTACACCTGTACATAACGATGGTTTTCGAATAATGTCAGGGGGAGTTATTTCAGAGTGATTAACAGATGAGTAAGTTGCTTCAGTTTCCAGCTCCTCCAGTGTTGTATAGTTGCAGCAATGTCCGAGACGATTTAGAATGTTAATAATTTTTCTACTACTTGTGAGACTTTTAAGAGCCATACCAAGAGTTATGTGTTTTGAAGGTTTAATAGTACCATTTGTCACACAAAAAATAGTATCTGATGCCATTGAGTTGCTTAATCGATTACAGTTTTCACCATTTCTACGACGAATATCTTTGCCTCCAATTAATGTTCTAAAAAATCGATCTAAGTTTTCAGGTATCGTACATTCACCATTGATTAAATCAGTGGGTTTGATTTTTGAAGGTAATGATAATTTATCCATTTTTAAAATGGTTCTACGCAGGACTAATGCAGCTTTATCAAGAAGCTCATTTTCCTCGAGCCTAGTGAAATCATCATCTTCTAATAAACTACTATCTTTCTGCATGATAACTTTCTTTTTATTTTTCAAAATAATTTTGATCGTATTTTGAAATTTTTTGGATATTTTCTCTTCCAGATAATGATTCGTCATTAAATTTACATCTGACTGAGACTGAAGCATTAATTCACTATTGTATGTGTCACAAACAGAAGATAACGGCAAACAATTTTTTTTTTCTATAACAACTTCCTCTATTAATGAAACAATTTGATTGAAAATGCACTGGTGGATACTTCGATTATCATGCCAGGAATTCTGTGGATTATCAGCAATAACTTTATTATCATTAAAATATCCCAATTCACAAGAATGATGATAAAAAATCATTTCTCTGTTTGACTGTAAATTTTCTATTTCTTCTAGCAAGCCTCGATTACTTAATTTTGTCATCCAGTCAGCTATTTTTTTATAAATGTTTGCATCATTTGAGGAGTGTAAGGTTTGTTGTTTACCTTTTGATTGCTTGCGATCTTTTCCACAAAAAAAACAAACCCGTTTCACATTTGAATTAGTTTCTATATTTCCCACACTTTCAGGCTCAATAATTGCATTAGAAGTGTCAATTTGTTGAGCATTAACTTCTGTATGTAAATGTGGAGTCGGATTTTCTGTCACAGTTTTGCTAAAATCTACCGCAGTATTCGATGTTGGTGCTGAACTAGATGTGCTGGGAAGATCTACTGTTGACGAGAAGTGAATTTCAGATAAATTGCGGTATTTTGTCATTAAAGCAGTAAATCTGCTGTAACAATCTCTATGATATCCATCAGTGTCGTTAACTTGCTCTGGTAACTGTACACTATCATATTTTAGTTTAAAATTTACACGTATTCGTAAAACTTCTTGACACTTATTTAATTTATCCTCGATAAAAGGTAATATTTTATCATTTTTATCTTTACAAAAGACACATTTTAATTTATCACTCGCCATTATAACACAATTTTGTTGAGAACTTTCAAAATAGCATCAACGAATACAACAATATGACCAGTAGTGCGCCAAGGCATTTTTTATTTGTACCAAAATGACAGATGAAAATTTATGCTTTTCCATAGAATTGTATAGCAGCAATGAAAATAAAGTGTTCTGTGCTCTGTGATCGTGATCTATGACATAAAATTTAACCGTGGCCTCGTTCAAATTGATTACGTATTGCAAAACCAAGTGAAGACAAAATGTGTCCATGTGGTATGCATTTACGAAATAATATAGGATTGTATATCAATTCGTACAATTGTATAGCCAGGAGCAGCCCATAATATGACTAAACTGACGCTATATTTACTACAAACGTCTATCTGTGATTGTCTGAACTCTTCCAAGATGCCCATCACTTTTCACTTTTAGATCGATCTGGCTGAAGGTTAACAATTAAATTATTGTCTGGCAATTTAATTTTGGGTCTGTAGAAACTTAAATAACATCATATAAAAATTTCAGCCGTACTAAAATAGTTTGAAAAAAATTTTTTTTTTATTTCAAAATTGGCGTCTGGCACAGTTAAAACAACAAGAAAAATATCTGGCAATAATATATTCATGTGTCAAAATATTCAATAAAAACAATTAAAAAACTAAAAACCTTCCTAAAATGCTTTGAAAAATCGACATTTTACCAGTACAGGTACGCTGCGCACTGATGAACGCAAGCACTACCGCCAGCCAGATTGCCCGTATAACGTCCGGGAGAGTGAGAGGAATAGCATATCTAAAAACTGGCCTACCTGAAATTCTCTCTCGAAAACGTTGCTAGCTCTTAGACTATAGCCTCTAGAGAAAACGAATACCAGCCCTGGGCAAAGTCTTAATAAACTGATAAGCTTATTAACACTTCAATAGTGGCATGCATTTGAGCTATTGTTCTGATGTCTTTTACAGAAAATAGGCCATAATTCGCTGCAGAGTGGTCGACGTTTTACAAGAAATTGTTATATCGAAGACAGAGCAAACGTGTCTTCTTTAAAAGTATTATTTTCAAGGGTTAGACCCCATATGCTTTAGTAAAAGCCAGTTATCTCTAGGTACAGATATTCAAGTCTTACAAGCGAGGTCCTTTGTTGGGAAAATCAAATCTACTTTTCTAATGTGTGAAGTCATGAGACGTTACTTTGCACAATATTCCGTCAGAAAGCCAAACTGATCTAGTTCTCAGATTGAAATCATAAAACCAAGTGTTCATTGAATTTTAATTATCTGCATAACTAGAAAATTGAGTCAGTACTCCTACTACGTCTTTATACACTCTATGAGTAAAGAAAAAATGGTTCAAGCACCATTTTTTTTTTAAGTTTTTTAAAATGTTGTAGGGTACGGTTCTCACATAATTTTACACACGTCTTTATGTCGATATTCTACAGGTGGGTATAACTCTGAAACCGTTGGATCGATTATGCCCAAAACTCAACTCCCCCATTCTGATGCGCAACCTACCCTGAGAATTCCAAGTCCCTATCTCTTTTTGTTCGAAAGTTATCGAGGCAACGGTCAACCATCCAGCTACTGAACGCACGCAAGGTTGCTCGGATCTCCAACAAAATGGATCTGATCGTATTCAAACTTGGAACTTTGGGAGTAGAGTTAGGTTCTGAAGGCTCTCACAAAATTCCAGCGATGTTGGACGAATTGTTTCTTATACAGGGTTGGGATAAAGCATGGAACCAAATAAATATCTTTTAAACGAAAAAAAAGATATTTATCAAACTTTGCAGGTAAGTGCAATGGAACAAAATGCATCTGATGTAAATTGTTTTGTTGAGAATATACTTCCGATTTAACCGGAAATGCCATCAACTTCTTTAATTTAAATGGGACACCCTATGTATCTTTACAGATTTTGTAAGAGCTTGTTATTTTGAATTCATACATACTGAGTTTAGTGTCAAAAAATTTGTAAAAACGAGGAATAACTGACAGTTAGTTGTACAATAGTACATATTATTATTAATGAAATGTTTTAACGGTGGATTTGTGAATTTTTTCAACAGGTTTGTGTCTTTGCCAAACCAAATTCGACTAGAATGAAGCCACTGAATTAAATCAATTGTTTTCACCCCGAAAAGTTTTTTTTTCCTCGTACACATACAAGAGGTTGTTTTGCCCTTAAATCAGATAAGAGAAGATGAAGAAGGCCAGTCGACCGAACCATGCCACAATACAATTAAAGCAGAACTAATCAGAGTTATTACAACAGTTTCAACAATGGTGGTAAGGGAGAGAGAGAAAGGCATCACGTCCGTACCGGTTACGGCAAGATAAGACAGTGCTTTGAGGTTTCATTGAAATTTTAATTGATAAAAATTGTTTCGACTTGTTACGTCATGGGGTTTATTAACATTGATTGGATTGTGTGAGGTTTAGACTGGAGGATATTGAGAAATGGCTGTACCTATGTAATTTCCTTATTGAATATTGCAAATGGCATACCTCCGTTGTTTGTGAATTTTCTTGGAATTATTTATTGATTTCGTTTGATCATGCTCTTCTTTTATTATTTAAGGAATATGTCTCTACATTCTAATTGTCTTGAGGATTTCCAACAAGTCATTTTATAGTTGATGGTTTCATGATAAAATTTCAACTTTACTACTTTACTCGATAAAAGTAGCTATTGGACGGTAAGGAAAACTTAACTGAAATTATGATACAATCGAAATTCATTGTGAAACATCCAGCAATCGGTTTTCCCTTCGAAAAATGAACTGATTCAATATAGACGAAGTAAAACAAGCGCACCAAAAAGCGAAGATTACAAATTCGAAGAGCACGAGGGGGGTCCAGAACTCATTTATCGAATACCAAATGAAATGTTTTAAATTTCACTCTAATTTTGCGACTTCAACAAAGTAATTCCATTCATGATCATGACCAAAATATTAAATTATATTGTATTCGAAAATATACAGGATGAGTCTTTAACCCTAAAATGCATACAGTAGTATATGAGTAAGTCATACGGAATTTGTTTAAACAATATTAAGTTACAGATAACTTTGGATCAAATAAAAGTATTGCTGAAGTTTCTAGACAACCCTATATCCATCTGACAAGAATTTGCGTACAAAATTAAAACAAGATATTGTTAATAATTTTTTATCAGTAATGATAAACAAGGAATTGAATGAATTTCAACCATATATTCCTCTCATAAAATAAAATAATTTTTTTATCAACCATTTATCCGGATTTGGCTCAGGTAAAACGTTATTCCACAATTTTTTTTACCGTTTTTGTACATCTATATAGCCATTATCTTTAGAATAAAATAAAAATTGTATCTGATGCATGAAACTCAATGAAATTGATTGAGAAAACTTATTAACTGTCTTGTTGAAGTCCAACTTGAACAGATTTCAATTATTATTTTCCAACTTCAGCACCTATTATGTAAGAGATTCAGATAGAATTTGGAATCAGTTAAGAATACTCCCGATAAAAATTTAGGAGAAATACTATCAGACTCGGAAAATTTGCATTTCATATAGGTAATTTTTGCGCGTATATTCTGGGGAACATCCGTCATCATTTTGCCCGAATGTCTGTAATTTTCGAATTTTTTGACGAAAATGATCTCAAACGATTGAGTTCGACTACCTGATGAAGAATTTGAGGACCAATTTGATTATATCCGGCCGGGACCGTCCGTTGCCACGATAACTTGAGATCGCAAACAGATACTGACTTGAAATTTTCCGGGTAATAATCAGCCCAATGGTTTCCGAGTAATAATTTTGTTTCCAACCAATCCAAGTCCGATCAAATTGAAACTTGGTGAGTAGTTGTAGAGTACATACCTTAGGAAGTTTGTATTTTTTTTTAAAACCGTATTACTAGAAAATAAAAAAGATTTTTTTTTAAATATTATTTATGTCCCGATAACCTGAGAACGAAGAGAGATAGTGAATTGAAATTGTCAGGTTAGTTTGTGCATCGGAATGCGCATTAGAGTTTGTCTATAGGCATAATCGGCCGAACGGTTTTGGAGTTATGCCCATCTGAAATTTGGTTTTTATTTCCTCAATAACTCGAAAAATACAAAACCGATCGGATTCAAACATGGTTAATAGTTGTAGAATTCCAACGCAAAAATTCTTACGGAATTTCTTCAAGATCGTATCACTAGAAAATTTTTAAAACATCATTGAAAATCATTGAAAAAAATTTATATATCAGAAACTGTTCGTCTAACATCACTGAAATTTTGTGAGAGCTCTCAGAACCTAAGTATACTGCCAAGTTCCAAGTTTGAAGACGATCGGATCTATATTGTTGGAGATCCTAGCAGCCTTGTGTGAGTTTAGTAGCTGGATGGGTAACCGTTGCCTCAATCAATAACTTTCGAAAGAAAGGAGATAGGGACTTGCAATTTTCAGGGTAGGTTGCACATCCGAATGGGAGTGTTACGTTCGTTTTTGAGCATAATCAGTCCAACGGTTTCGGAGTTATACCCACCTGGAATATTATTTTCTCGATATCTGCAAAAATATAGATTCAATCGAATTGAAGCTTGGTAACTAGTTGTAGAATATCGACATAAAGACGTGTATAAAATTTCGTGAGAACCTTATTCCTAGAAAATTCAAAAAAATTACGAAAAAAAAACATGTTTCAAGTCAGGCTCTTTTGCGCGTATATTCTATTGAGCGTTCTCCTGTATTCGACACTTTTAATCGAATTTAATATGGTGAATTCTTTTGTCCGTTCTTCTGTATTGGACACTCTTAATCGAATTTACTAGTAAATACGATTAAGATGCGCAAAATCGGCCCTACGGTTTCCGAGTAATCATTTTGTTTTCAACCAATACAAGTCCGATCGAATTGAAACTTGGTGAGTAGTTTTAGAATACATACCTATTATTTCCTCGATAACTCAAAAAATAGAGATTCGATCGAATTCAAGCTTGGTAACTAGTTGTAGAATATCGACCTCAAGACTAATCTAAAATTTTGTGAGAACCGTTCGCCTAGAAAATTTTAAAAAAATTAGGAAAAAAAAATAGGTTCAAGCACTGACGTGAAGTCAAGTGCTTTTGCGCGTATGTTCTTTTGTCCACTCGCCTGTATCGGACAATCTTAATCAATTAAGAGTGAGTGAGAGAGAGAATGGACAGTAGAACAAACGCGCAAGAGCTCCTGACTTAACGTCAGTGCTTGCTATTGTGCGCTTGAACCTCTCAGTTTAGGAATACAGGAAACAATATTTCAGTTCGATATTTCGCATATGAACACATTGTTTTTCTGGAATAGCAAATTGCAAGTTGGCTAGTTCGACGCACAATAGTCCAACAGTCCAACCGAAATAATTTAATATAATTTTGGTAACACGTAAATGTAAAATATACATTAGCAGGAGCATTTTTTAATGGTCTCTGTTATATACATCAAATGAATGGGTTATAAATACCATATCCAAATTCACAACATCATCATTAATAAATATCTTGTGAGTGATCATCAAGGCTGTTAGTTATAATTAGACTGATCATTAAGCCGTATTCAAGAGTAATTATTAGTCACAACAGCAACTATAAAGTCTTCTTTTATCCCTCAAGGTACAGTTGTTCATGATCTTTTGAGCCGGCATGGGTTATGTGGGACGGAAATTCTCAGTAATAAATGGAATGGAATTACTGGGCTCCCGAATATCTCAATAACTTAAAACATAGAGACAAATAGAATGAACCAAGAGAGAATGATCAACTTGGAGATTTAATACTAATTAATTAACAAATATATCTAAGTAAATTGCCACTGGCAAGAATTGAGCAAGTGCGCCCAGGAGAGGATGGACTAGTTCGAGTAGCCACTTTATGAAAGACAGGGAATAATGATGAAGCGGTCTATAAACGACATAATCCTACTAGCATAAGATGAAAACGTGAATGATGAAACTGAACAGGAACCACTTCCAAGGTCCAGCGCAGAGGCAGATCAGCCATTAGGACGAGAGCTGCAACCACTAACCAGCACCACCAACGAGTCATAATACCGCTACTTGTGTTGGAGGTGGTAATATGTTGAAGTGGTACTTCCAGAGACATCAGTCATTATTGATTAACAAGTTCTACAGAATTCGAACGAATCAGAAATTTTCTGATTCTCCGACAACAAAGCTTAACTATAAAATTTCAAGTGTTTATCTCGAGTCTATCTTCGAAATATTCTAACGAAAAGTCTTCGCGAATCAGCCTATAGTAAATGGTTTCTTTCTGTATTTTCTCTCCCAAACTCTGAAAAATAACTTAAAATAAAAAAAAAATATTATTTTGTGATTTGCTTCTGCGTGAAAAACACACATTGGTCAGAAGTCGAACAATGTTGCCTAACAATCAATAACGCAACAACATCAACGATAAAACAATTATATCGTAACATTTCGGAGTCCATAAGGCATGTTTCACATGCATACGGTTCCGTTCGGTTCGTTTCGTTTTCGGTTTCAATTCAGTCGCTGGCGTCAAGTGTGAAACGGTGCTCCGGTTTAGATTCGGTACCGAATAGAAAACCGTACAGCACCGAATACTCCCTCGACACGAATAGGTTTCTATCAGGTTTGGATTCACACAAATACGGTTTAGTTTCGGTTTTAACCATAAAGTAATAAATATTTACATGTTTTCTGTCTCGTTCTGTGGTTTTAACCTCAAATCGAGCAGATATCTTTCAATATTTCACGAATTGTTCAAATATAGATATATAAACATACATATTTTCGGGATATTGTTGCTATCTCAGTATTCATGAGAAAATGATGGTTTACCAAATGTGGATCGACTGATTTCTGTAGTAAATCTAAACTAGTGCTGCGGGACAAAACTTCCGAAAAATATAAAGATCAATTGAAGACGTAGGATGCATTCAAAGATGTATGTGTTCCATTTTGAATGGCTTTGATGAATCTGACGTCGCGGAAAAATTGGAATTGTGAGCCCGTGTCGGAAGATAACATAAAACCTAATATGAACCGTATATGTGTGAAAGGCCTTCATTCGTTTTCGGTTGAAACCGAAAACGAACCGAACCGAATGGAACCGTATGCATGTGAAACAAGCCTAACAGACTCCTTCGTCAGACACTTACCGAAAATCTTCAGAATTATTTTTTGTTGATTGTTATTCTGAAATTCTCGAATTTCAGAATAGCATATACAAAAATTGTTCAAGCCCTGTGGACAGGGGATTTGGCGCTCTTGTTCAATCTTTGACACATCATATCTCCGAAAGTATTGGTTTCTCAGAGATGGGAATGATATCAATGTATTCTTGTGATAGACCTTCATCATAAAAGAAAATCTAATCAAATAATAGTTTAGTTATCGAGATTAAATGAGCAATCTGAGAATGAGAACTGCACCATGGATGAAATCAAATTAAAATAGCCGAAAAGAATTTGACTCTCTCTTATAGAACAAGATGACATATACGTGTATGAACACAGATCATATAATAATTCATAGACAGAATAATTATAGCATTCTGTGAAACCATAGAAGTACGATTCATTATTGAAATTTCGAAAAATCATATCTCCGAAAGTATTAGCTTGTTAGAGTTGAAAATGATATCAATGGATATTTATGGCGAAACTGCATGTTGAAATAAATTGAATTTGAAATATGTGAGTTAAGAAAAATTTTTTTTTTGTTACTCCGAGACCATCTGGCCTATTTTGCCCAATAACGAAATCAACCGAGATAATTATCTCACAAACCTACTCTGAAAATTTCAACTGCCTAGCTCATTTTGTTCGATAGTTATTCTAGATACAAAATTTGAAAATTTTTTTTTACACTTTACAGCAATCTGATCAATACAAAACTTCGTATGCGTATAAAAGCCATTGTTCTACAATTTGATGGTAAATTTCAGATAGATCGAGTGATTGGTTTCGAAAATATTCATAAAAAAATTGGTTCAAGCACTGACGTGAAGTCAGAAGCTTTTGCGCGTATATTGTATTGTCCATTCTTCTGTATTGGACACCCTTAATCGAATTTACCATGGTAAATAATGTTGTCCATTCTCCTGTATTGGACACTCTTAATTCGAATTTACCATGGTATAGTCGAATTAAGTGTCCAATACAGGAGAATGGACAACATAATTTACCATGGTAAATTCGATTAAGGGTGTCCAATACAGAAGAATGGACAATAGAACATACGCGAAAATGCTTCTGACTTCACGTCAGTGCTTGAACAAATTTTTTTTTCTTGATTTTTTTGAAATATTCTAGGGGTATGGTTCTAAAAATTTTTTTTTCGTCATATTTTTAAAATTTTCTAGGGGTACAGTTCTTACAAAATTTTAAACACGTCTTTATGTTGATTTTCTACTACTAGTTACCAAGCTTCAATTCTATGGAATATTTATTTTTTGAGTTATCAAGGAAATAATATTCCAGGTGGGTATAACTCGGAAACCGTTATACCGATTATGCCCAAAATCGAACTCAACTCTCCCATTCGGATACGCAACGTACCATGAAAATTGCAAGTCCCTATCTACTTTCGTTCGAAGGTTATCGAGGCAACGGTCACCCATCTACTGAACTCACACAAGGCTGCTCGAATCTCCAACAATATTTAACCGATCGTGTTGAAACTTCAAGCTTAGCAGTAGAGTTAGGTTCTAAAGGCTCTTGCAAAATTTCAGTAATTTCAGACGAATAGTTACTGATATATAGATTTTTTTTTTTCAATTTTCAATGTTTTTCAAAAATTTTCTACAAATACTATCCTCACAAAATTCTGCAAGAATTTTTACGTTGGCATTCTTGAACTAATAACCATATTTGAATTCAATTGGTTTAGTATTTTTCGAGTTAATGAGGAACAAAAAACAACCAAATCTCAGATGGCTATAACTCTAAAACCGTTTTGCCGATATGTATGCTCATAAACAAACTCAAATGTCGCATTCAGATGCACAACCTAACCTGAAATCTTAAAGCCGCTCTCTCTTTCCGTTCTCAGCTTATCGTGACAACAAAAATATTTTTTAATAATTTTCTAGCTATACGATTCTCAGAATATTTCACAAACGTGCTTAGGTTTATATTCTACAACTATTCACCAAGTCTCAATTCGATCGGATCTATATTGGTTGAAAACAAAATTATTACTCGGAAACCATTGAGCCGATTATGCCCATTAACGAACTTGTCCGTCGTATTGAGATGCGCCACGTACCCTGAAAATTTCAAGTCGCTAGCTCTTTCCGTTCTCAAGTTATCGTGGCATCGGCCGGACGGCCGGCTGGACATTATCAAATTTGACCTCGAATTCTTCATTGGGGAGTCGAACCAAATCGTTTGAGTCCAATTTAGTAAAAAAATTCGAAAGTTACAGATATTTGGGCACAATGATATGCGCGATGTTCCCCAGAACATACGCGCAAAAATGTTTTTACTAAAAACGGCCACAACTCCGAAACCGCTGGGTGGATTTCGCCCGCTAACGAACTCGTCCCAGACATTTACGCTTCAAACCTACCCAGCAAATTCAATCCTCTAACTCCTTCCGTTCAAGAGTTATCATGTTAACGGACGGACGGCCAGACAGAATCAATTTCGACCACGGATTTTTGTTCAGTGAGTCGAACCAATTCGTTTGAGACCATTTTCAGCCAAAAATTCGAAAATTACAGACATTTGGGCAAATTGATGAGCACTCTGTTCCGAGGAACAAGAGCGCCAAAAAGTTAATCTTTTTCTGGACATCCAAGAATGCGTACTCTTATGCAGTGGTGTATATAAGAGTACGCACGTATATGCTTAAGAGTACGCACACTATAAAAATACGATATTTTCCTAATTCAAAGGCAAAAAACAATGAAAAATTAACACAAAATGCATTTCCTTTTATTTACCCAAAAAATATATCTGGAAATACAAAATCACACTTCCACATGAAACATTCAAAACAGGTTACACAACACAATATGAACAAAGTAAGTTTCTGAAAAAATATGAACACAAATTCGATTACAATCTCACATTAGTGAACCCATATAATATTATAGCGTTAGTATTCAAACAACAAAATATTATTCTTTTCACTAAGGACTTATAAATTCACCTATAACATATGTTGTAAAAATTCGTGCCACCAGTTATTGCATTGAGAACATATCATCCACTCTTACTCGGAATTTGAAAAAAAAAACATTGCACCTTGGGAACTGACATCCTCATCTTCTGTCTCCTTATTGCGCTTTTGTTTATTTTTTGTTCCAGAAGGACCAGAATATGTACGAGAATGTAAAGTTCTTTTTACTACCTTTGGTCAATTCTTTTCTTCCTTGTTCTTTTTTCTGGCGTGAGACCTCAATTGCGTACTCTTGTACTACGTATTTTGCGTACTCTTAGACACATACGTGGAATTCGATATTATTGACTTTAATTTCGACGAAAACTCACTCTTCGACCATTGTCAGGTGGCTAGATATAAAACTAATCATGCTGCAATCCAAATTATGCATTTATAAAGCCAAAGCATCAGTCTAACCTGCACAAATACAAAAACTTTGAGCACCAAAAATTACAGTATGCAGCAGCGAAAACATCTTACCTATCTTTCTTTGAAACGACGCTACTAATTTCCCTTTTTGACTTTATTATTAGGTTCGATTTGAATTGTAACTGACTATTCAAAATAAAAAACAGTTGGTGACCTGATGAAATATCAGTGGTGTATACTATTATACACATGAGTATTCTCATACACATTTACCCTATATATTAAAGGTTACGATTGCTTCCTCATTGATGTTGTTTCGTTATTCTTTGTTAGGAAACATTGTTCCATTGATTGCTTCTGACAAATCTGTGTTTTTCACGCAGAAGCAAATCACAAAATAATAAATTCTTTATTCGATAGTTATTTTTGAGAGTTTTGAACAGAAAACCCAGAAAGAAACCATTTAATAATGAATATACCTCCAACAGTATCTTTCAATGATTATTCAGCATGTATATGTTTTCTCAATAATTGCTCACATTGAGATTTAGTATATTAGAGGATGCTTTTTAACAATCTACTGATGTATCAATTTAGAATTGCTTTTGTCAAAAGCAATGTGTATGATAATAATGTAATAAATTATGAAATATGGCTAATTTCAAAGAATACCAACTGCTTTGTATATAATACTTTTGAATATTAAAAACAATTTCGGGATATAGGATACTTTGATATATTGCATATTTATCTGTATACATTGGCTTATGGAACATCAAAAATCCGTTTATTATTATCTAGTACGTGATGGACTCAAAACTGGGTTAACATGAATTGAGTCATCCATCTTGGATATTTTGTGCAATATTCTCGTGTGAAACGAATTCGATTCCGACTAACAACCATCAATATATCCGATATTCTTCATCCTCCTCTACATATAACAGTTAACAGTACAGTCCTAGAAAGAAACGATAGTTCGCGAAGACTATATTTTCCGGATCATGGTGCTTCCCACTATTCCAAGTGGAAAAATGCACGATACCAATACCATCTGGTCATGCAATAGGCATTCATATAACCACGCGACCATTTGCCATTATGTTCTTGTGACAAACTGTCCATGGAATCGACCGGGCATTGTATCGTGACATAACCTTACGTGTTTCCGTTGTTAACACAGAATGTATTACAACAGAACTGGAATACTAGGAAGTAGCTGACGCACGATGTAGCGGTGGCCATATTTTAATATATTTGATGGTTGGTATACCTTGTTTTTCGCTACCATCTTGGCAGTTTGTCTTTCAGATGTTGAAGTAGGTTTTGAGGAGACAATGTGAAAATGAACGGGAGTTGGGGTTGCCGACAATAGATATAGACTCTCTGATATCAATTTGAAACATTAATTTAGAACATAGTTCATTCCTTTCTGTCAATATAGATAGAGGTACGAACGGGAATAAAAAAAGGCATACGGTGGATGACTCATAACATTGACGTTTTCAGTGCTCAAAAATGCAGTTGTTTGAGCCGACGTGTCAGAGCTCTCATTGTCGTGGTGAAGAGTGATCCGTTTTCGGCGGTTGGTTTTCCTTATTTTATGGAAGACAACTGGCAAACATATGGTTATGTGCCACTCAGAAATGACTATTCTGTGTGGTACGGTTGCGATAGTTTTTCCGAAAAAATAGACTATTTTTTAACGGAGATAGATAATTTCAGAATATCTATATTAACAAAGAACAATTCTGTACATTTTCGTTAAGTGTCTGCCCAAGGAATCATTAAAGGATACTGTGGGAGGTATATTCATCATTTAATGTTTTTTTTCTGGGTTTTCTCTCCCAAACTCTGAGAAATATTTATCAAATAAAAAATTTATTATTTTGTGATTTGCTTCTGCGTAAGAAACACAAGATATTTGTCAGAATCAATCAATTGATCAATGTTGCCTAACAAATAACAACGAAACAACATTAACGAAGAAACAACTATATCGAATAAAGACATAGACTGAGTATTGATCCCAAAGCTGACACTTAAGGACACTTAAGGTATAACTCACATAATATGTTTATACATTACCATTAAATCATAATCAGAACCATAAACAAAAGCCAATAATTATTCAAATAATTTGAATCGCTGGGTAACTTATCTTTTGGGAAATAAATGAATACGCTTACCATGATCTGTATTAATCTTTGAATTTATCTCTATTTATCCCCAATAGTGAATATAAAACGAATTCCTTCATAGTGTTAAAAATGTTTGATATCAATTATAAGTATCATTCCACATATCCATCCCAATTATTATTGAAGGTTAGGTTAGGACCACAGATTATATTCTGTGGCTAACCTAATGTATTACATTTCTGTGCCTGCTTTACAGTATACAAAATATTATACTATGTGTATACGAGGTTGTCACTTGTCTGATTGTTTTCAGAATTCGACGGTTTTCATCAGGGTTTTCTTATCTAAGAAACTCGGGTTTTGATATACTTAGCTATCTGTGGATATAATCGAAAAGCTTTATGATACTCGAAGTCCGTTAACCTGCTTGTTACATATGACAGAGAAATCAGTTAATCGTGAACTAAACGTAGCTTCGTGAAACGCATGTCCAAATTCTATGCTATCTATAGACAATAGACTGATAGAGGTTAGGTTATAATTATATTATAAATTGGTTGAATGATTTATAATATAAAGTCATTTATATGATGCATATTAAAATATTTTATGAATGACAGAATAGGCGATGAAGATATTGTGGATATTCAATGAAAACTAAGTTGTATCAGTGTTTTAATATTCAGGAAGAATTTTTTTCAAAAATGCAGCTTGAAGATTATTCAAAACCATTTCATTAGTCTTGAGTGAGTAAATAAATAAGTTATCTCCAACAATTTCATTGAATTTCGAGCAGCAGATAATAAAACTTTCATACAATTATGCGATATTGAATCCCAGTGTATCTGTGTTCAAAACTTGAAGACAGTTCAGGGCTGGCTTTGCACATAATTAAATCTTTAAACGCTTATAACTTTTTACCTGCGCCGAATCTGTAAAAATGGTAAATGAAAAAGTTGTTCCAATTGATGAGAGGAACCCATGGTTAAAGTCAATGTAAAACTGAAAGACTCACCATGTATATATAATTAATTTTAATTTAATAGATATTTTGCAGAGTTTGGTAAAGAAAACCCAGAACCCAGATCAATAAAAATTGGTAAACATGGTAAATACGATTCAGAGTGTCCAAGAGAATGGACAATATAACATACGCGCAAAAACTCCAGATTTCACATCAATGCTTGAACCAATTTTTTTTTCGTAACATTTTAAAAGTTTTACGGTTTTACGGATACGGTTCTCACAAAATTTTACACACGTCTTAATGTCGATATTCTACAACTAGTTACCAAGCTTCAATTTGATCGAGTCTATACTGTTTGAGTTATCGGGTAAATAATATTCCAGGTGGGTATAACTCCGAAACCGATGGACCGATTATGCCGTAAAACAAATATAACGCTCCCATTGGGATGTGCAACCTAACCTGAAAATTGCACGTCTCTATCTCCATTCGGTCGAAAGTAATCGAGGCAATGGTCACCCATCCAGCTACTGAATTCACACAAGGCTGCTCCGATCTCCAATAATTTAGATCTCATCGTGTTCAATCTTGGAACTTGTCAGAAGAGTTAGGTTTTGAAGGCTCTCGTAAAATTTCTGCGATATCGGAAGAATAGTCAAATCAAATCAAATCGTCTTTATTTGTGCAAGGATACATACTGTATATACACACTTCAGCAAAGTTGATGATATCTCCACAATGACAAAAAAACACACATATAATGGCGCAAACAATGCAAAAAAAATTCATATACCGGGTGTCCCAGTATAGGTACATGTTCCAATGGATTAACTCAGTCAATTAAAAAAATAACAATTTGAAAATTTTATGATTTTCAATTCTTTCAAAGACCCTTCAACTGAGAAAGACAAAAATTGAAAGTCCTTTTCGGTTTAACCGGAAGTGACTCTGACTTTTCTATCTCAAATAGCACCCTATATGTTTTTTACAATTGTTTGTTTCCATCCACATTTACCTTTCTAACAATGTATCACACTTTATATTTTGCATTTGATTTGATGGAGAAAATTTCAATTGATATTTCAAATTGATAAAATTGCAGTAGGCTACGATATTTTGTGTAATCTTTATTTTGACTTCAATAATCGTCATCATCAGAAAAAAACATTCCTCAAGTTGAAATCAACTATGAATTGTACCAAAAGTTTAACAAAAATGAATAGTAAAAGAAACAAACAAATAAAAAAAAAGAGGACAAAAAAATACCTATAATAACCAAAACATATGTTCGAAATGTTGACCATCTGCTTCTACACGTCTTTTATCTCGGTAGACTAGTTCACGCGAAGTGACACTTCTCAACACCTCAGCATTAAGGGAACATGCATTTCTTATTTTGTTTGTTAGATCTTCCAAATCAATGGGAGGAGTCTGGTACACACGATCTTTCAAATATCCCAAAAGGAAGAAATCCAGCGGTGTTAAAGCTGAAGATCTTGCAGGCCATCTTATGGGTCCGTGTGTGCCGATTCATCTATCTCCAAATGGACCGATAAGATGGCCTGCAAGATCACCAGATGCAACAACGAAAAAAAAAAAGCACTGACGTGAAGTCAGTACTCTTTGGCGCGCGTGTTCACGGTGGCTAATTTGAATTGAAGGATTCAAAAATTAACAGTGCTGTATCTAAGCTGCCATCAGGATAGAGTAACAAAGTTGGAAAAGAACACAAGTGACTCTCCCTAGTCGCATAAGCTCCTAGAAGATTTGGGAGGGTCAGTATAATCCTAATCATGTTTATAGCACGCGCGCCAAAGCAGATTGACTTTTTACACTTTTCCTTTCATTGTTAAGTCAATCTACTTTTGCGCGCGTGCTATAAACATGATTAGGATTATACTGACCCTCCCAAATCTTCTAGGAGCTTATGCGACTAAGGAGAGTCACTTGTGTTCTTTTCCAACTTTGTTACTCTATCCTGATGGCAGCTTAGATACAGCACTGTTAATTTTTGAATCATTCAATTCAAATTAGCCACCGTGAACACGCGCGCCAAAGAGTACTGACTTCACGTCAGTGCTTTTTTTTTTTTTAAGTTCCTTTAACAAATATAGCTATCAATACAGTTTGGCTGTTAGTTTTACCGTAGATCAGAAAAAAAATCGGTTGTGGGTCCTCCGTTAGGGACGAAATTGCATCTTCTCCAAATCCGAACGCATTTTGATATAGATCTACCGAATATAGTTATTTATAAATTCGCCTCAGGGCCACCATACAGACCATTCAAATCAGAAACAACGCTATTTCCCCCAAACTGACTTGTGTCCGTGCACTGAATTGACATGAATATTCTTTTAAAACCTCACAATATCGGCTCATTACTCCCAACATAACCCAAACAACCCAAAACCATTCACTTCTCGTCTGCGCAAGCGCAGTATACTCGTGGCTGCAAGTCCTCCCAAAATTACACACCTCACAAAAAACTCCGATTCTCCAACACTAGTGGTTCAGGAGATATCGCTTCTTGAATCCACGCATGCGCAGACCCTCACCAGGGGATTCTATAGCGGAAAAGCACCCGCCACCCCAAAACCCCAATCCTCTCTGACGAAAGCACCACCAGTTAAATCACTGATGGTCTGCTCATGCGCATAACGAAAAATGCCCGTAAGGGGTTACATCCGTTTCGAAATTAGCCCCAGGGCCACGGTACGGACACTTTAACTCTGAAACAACGCTACAGCCCCCAAACTGACTTGTCCTTGCACTGAATTGCTATGAATATTCTTTTAAAACCTCATAATATCGTCTCAGCACTCCCAACATAACCCATCCAACCCAAAAACAGTCACTTCTCCTCTGCGCATGCGCAATCTACTCGCGGCTAAAAGTCCTTTCAAAATAACACACCTTACAAAAAACTCCGATTCTCCAACACTAGTGGTTCAGGAAATATCACATCTTTAATCCACGCATGCGCAGACCCTCAACAGGGGATTCTATAGAGGAATAGCATACGCCACCCCAAAACCCTAATCCTCTCTGACGAAAACACCACCAGTTAAATTACTGATGGTCTGCTCATGCGCATAACGAAAAATGCCTGTAAGGAGTAACATCAATTTCAAAATTAGCCCCAGGGCCACGGTACGGACACTTTAACTCGGAAACAACGCTACATCCCCCAAACTGACTTGTCCTTGCACTGAATTGCTATGAATATTCTTTTAAAACCTCATAATATCGACTCAGCACTCCCAACATAACCCATCCAACCCAAAAACAGTCACTTCTCTTCTGCGCATGCGCAATCTACTCGCGGCTAAAAGTCCTCTCAAAATAACACACCTTACAAAAAACTCCGATTCTCCAACACTAGTGGTTCAGGAGATATCACATCTTTAATCCACGCATGCGCAGACCCTCAACAGGGGATTCTATGGAGGAATAGCATCCGCCACCCCAAAACCCTAATCCTCTCAGACGAAAACACCACCAGTTAAATCACTGATGATCTGCTCATGCGCATAACGAAAAATGCCTGTAAGTGGTAACATCAATTTCAAAATTAGCCCCAGGGCCACGGTACGGACACTTTAACTCGGAAACAACGCTACATCCCCCAAACTGACTTGTCCTTGCACTGAATTGCTATGAATATTCTTTTAAAACCTCATAATATCGACTCAGCCCTCCCAACATAACCCATCCAACCCAAAAACAGTCACTTTTCTTCTGCGCATGCGCAATCTACTCGCGGCTAAAAGTCCTCTCAAAATAACACACCTTACAAAAAACTCCGATTCTCCAACACTAGTGGTTCAGGAGATATCACATCTTTAATCCACGCATGCGCAGACCCTCAACGAGGGATTCTATAGAGGAATAGCATCCGCCACCCCAAAACCCTAATCCTCTCTGATGAAAACACCACCAGTTAAATCACTGATGGTCTGCTCATGCGCATAACGAAAAATACCTGTAAGGGGTAACATCAATTTCAAAATTAGCCCCAGGGCCACGGTATGGACACTTTAACTCGGAAACAACGCTACATCCCCCAAACTGACTTGTCCTTGCACTGAATTGCTATGAATATTCTTTCAAAACCTCATAATATCGACTCAGCACTCCCAACATAACCCATCCAACCCAAAAATAGTCACTTCTCTTCTGCGCATGCGCAATCTACTGGCGGATAAAAGTCCTCTCAAAATAACACACCTTACAAAAAACTCCGATTCTCCAACACTAGTGGTTCGGAAGATATCGCATCTTTAATCTACGCATGCGCAGACCCTCATCAAGGATCTGAATTCTATGGAGGAATAGCATCCGCCACCCCAAAACCCCAATCATCTCTGACGAAAACTACAGCAGTTAAAGGACTTCTCATCTGCGCATGCGCAATACGGAAAATGCCAGGAAAGGGCAGCATGAACCTCAAAAACATATGTTTCGGCATTAAAAGCAAAGTTTTCCGCAAAATAGTAGTAATTTTTTTATTTTTTTCATGTCACGTGATCTTCACGAAATTTTGCAAAACTGTTTGCTTTGGTCTTTTGCATCTAACTACTGAGTTTCAATTTAATCAGATCAGTATTTTTCGAGTTATCGTGAAAACAAAATTTTGAAATTTTCAAAAATTTTTTTTGCCACTTTAGGGCCGTCCGTTCAACACAAAACTTCGCAGGTATATAAAGGTCATGATTCTACAATCTGATGCCAAATTTCAAAAAGATCGAGTGATCGGTTCCGGAAATATTCATAAAAAACGTTTTTATCAAAAACGGCCTTAACTCCGAAACCGCTCGGTCGATTTCGCCCGTTAACGAACTTGTCCGAGATATTTACGCTATGAAACTACCCTGCAAATTTCAACGCTCTAAGTCGTTCCGTGCTAACGGCCGGACCGGCCGGCCGGCCGGACCGGACGGACAGAATTGAATTTGACCTCGAATTCTTCATCAGGGAGTCGAACCCAATCGTTTGAGACCATTTTCGAAAAAAAATTCGAAAAATACAGACATTGTGACGAAATGATAGCACGCTGTTCCTTGCGGAACACGCGCGCAAAAATCAAGATTACTATAAATATCTTAGCCTACTGCAATTCTTTCAATTTGAAATTTCAATTGAAGTTTTCTCCATCAAATCAAATGCAAAATGCAATGTGTGATACACAAAACAAATGGTGAAATCCATTGTAGTTGTAAAATGGGTTCAAGCCCTGTGGACAGGAGCTTTCTGGCGCTCTAGTTCAAACAGACAAATTATATCTCCGAAAGTATTGTTTTCTCAGAGTTGGGAATTATATCAATGTATTCTTATGATAGAACTGCATCATAAAGGAAATTCAATTCAAATAATAGTTTATTTATCAAGATTAAATGGGCAATCTGAGAATGAGAACTGCAACATGGAAGAAATCAAATTAAAATAGCTGAACTGAATTTGACTCTCTCTTATAGAACAGGATGAAATGTACGAGTATGAACACAGATCATATAATAAAGCTTAGATAGAATAATTATAGCATTCTGTGAAAACATAGAAGTACGTACGATTCATTATTGAAATTTAGAAAAATCATATCTCCGAAAGTATTAGCTTGTTGGAGTTGAAAATGATATCGATGGATTTTAATGGTGCAACTGCATCTTAAATAAAAAGTATTGGTTTCTCAAAGTTGAGAATTATATCAATGTATTCTTATGATAGAACTGCATCATAAAGGAAATTCAATTCAAATAATAGTTTATTTATCAAGATTAAATGAGCAATCTGAGAATGAGAACTGCACCATGGAAGAAACCAAATTAAAATAGCTGAAATGAATTTGACTCTCTCTTATAGAACAGGATGAAATGTACGAGTATGAACACAGATCATATAATAAAGCTTAGATAGAGTAATTATAGCATTGTGTAAAAACATAGAAGTACGATTCATTATTGAAATTTAGAACTTCATCTTAGCAGAAATTGAATTCAAACATCATAGAAGAATTTAAATTCAACAAGAGTGCCAAAAATTATCAATCCAAAACCAATAGACGAATTCTACCCAACAACGAACTCATCCGAGATATTCATTCCTCAATTCTATGATGAATGATAATATATATCTTTCCTCAAATCTACTCCAATACACCAATATTCCAGTTTTGTTTTTAGTGGAGATATTCTGAACTCAATATTATTAACTCACCATTACCATTCCCATCATCATATGGATTGACCATCGGAATGAAAATATCAACCAACAAAAAGTATGATATTATATTATAATTCTCATATTCATACGATTGCTGGAATGAATGACAATGTTATTAACTTACCATTACCATTCCCATCATCATATGGATGATATGGATCACATCGGCATGAAAATATCAAAAAAAGTATGATATTATATTATAATTCTCATATTGATACCATTACTGGAATGAATGACAATGAGACAACGTCAAAGTTGACATTATAACAATTCATAGAATAGCCACAGAATAATTCTATCATTGAAATTTTGAAAAATCGTATCTCCGAAAGTATTAGTTTGTTAGAGTTAAAAATGATATGAATGGATTCTTATGGTAAACCTGCTTTTTGAAAAAAATGTAATTTGGAATTTGTTCTGTAAAAAAAAAATTTTTTTTTGTTACTCCGAAACCATCTGTCCGACTTTTCCCAATAACGAACTTAGCCGAGATATTTATCCCCCAAACCTTCTCTGAAAATTTCAACTGTCTAGCTCATTCCGTTCGAGAGTTATCGTGCCTACGGCCGGCCGGCCGGACGGCCGGACAGAATGAATTTCGACCACGGATTCTTTATCAGTGAGTCGAACCAAATCGTTTAAGACTATTTTCATCGAAAAATTCGAAAATTACAGACATTTGGGCAAATTGATAAGCACTCAGTTCCGAGGAACTAGAGCGCCAAAAAGTAATCTTACTTAGGAAATCCGATATTTTGGCCTTGAAAACGTTAGATGAAAGTGACCTCCAGGCTACAGGCAATCTATTGAAGAATTTAAGCGCTAAGTGGTTTGGCTCTCTAAGTGATCTGCTCAATCTAACATCAGATGGAACAAGATTGCTCCTGTTCCTTGTATTATAGTTATTTCTACTGCCATGTGAGTTTCTGATATATAGAAATGTTTCAATGAATTTTTAAAAATGTTGTAGTGATGCGATCCTCACGAAATTTCTAACGAACTTTCGCGTTGGCATTCTACAAATGATGTGCGTGTTTGAATTAGATCAGTTCTATATTTTTCAAGTTATTGATTCTATAATTACAATTCTCACAAATTTTCCCGAATGTCCTTAGGATTGTATTCTACAACTATCCACCAAGTTTCAATTCGATTGGACTTCTATTGGTTGAAAACAAAATTATTACTCGAAAACCATTGGACCGATTATGCCCACTAACGAACTTGTCCGTCGTATTGGGATGCGCCAAGTACCTTGAAAATTCCGCTGTCTTCTTCCGTTCTCAAGTTATCGTGGCAACGGACGGCCGACAGGACAGAATGGAATTTGAAATCGAATTCTCCATCATGGAGTCCAATCCAATCGTTTTGAGACTATTTTCCGCAAAGAATTCGAAAATTACAGACAGTTGAGCCAAATGATAACGCGATGTTCCCCAGAACATACGCGCACTAAATATACCTGCCACAGTATTCTTTAATGATTATTTACTGCTTAGTGTATTTTCAAATTCAAGCCATGTCGTATCAATTCCAAATGTTTAACACAATCAGGTCAATAGTTCCCTAATTTGTGAAGAGTGGCGAAATATAAAGTAGATATGTGGGAAACCAATAGATTTATACATTTTAAGGCGCAACTCAAACTTCCGCATAAACACTTCATTGTTTGTATATGAGCTTAATCATTACCACAGACGTTATCTTGACTTAACTACAAACATCGATCTAATAAATATGGAAGATTTACTATCTCCTCACGCCATTTGCATGATTCCTCGAAAAGCACCCTGTACTACCTCCTTCTTCTGGTCGTAACTCCTCTACCACGATCATTTCAGCCTATCCTATGTCTTAATTACGTCGAGGTAAAGTAAGAGCACCAACCCGATTAAATCTATACGTCTCCGTTTATTACGAGTATTGTAGGCGAAAATATTCCACAATCTTGTTATCTTGTTACAGGAATCTGAAACAGATACCCCGAGACACAAAACATGGAAACCATTAGAGATAAACGTCTTTTGATCTCAATTAGTTCAGCATACTTTGTTGCTATCTGGTGAAACTAGATGGCGCGCATCAACAAGATGGTATTTTTTTTTTGCGAACCGGGAGATGCTGATGATATAAGATGGAATGAAGTAGATGCGAATTCCGATTGGAGAAAATTTTATAACTGGATGTGAACAAATTAAGACTAGTGTATATGAACATAGCTCTTCAATGATTCCATATCGCTATTTTGATTGATGTATATATTGTAAGGGGAATACAAAGAAAAATAGCTTCAAGCACTGACGAAAAGTCAGGAGCTTTTGCGCGCATGTTCTATTGTCTATTTACCTCTATTGAACACTCATAATCGAATTTACCATCGACAAAGACCGTTTTCTCAGCTTTTATAAGACATGAACATGACATTTCATACATTTCGATGACAGACTTGAGTAATGAGAGAATTGTCTTGGACTACAGAATTTTCAATTCTGACATATGTATGCGATCGGAATTCAAATTCTTCAATTACCCAATAATATATGAAAAAACTTACGCCTCATGTAATTTCAGGATGTGATATTCACGAAATTCTGTGAAAATTAGCGCGTTGCCAATCTCCAAGTTTTAATTGGTTCCGATTTGTATATTTTGAGATATAGAGGAAATAACAGCAACATTTCAGATTTTTATAACTCTCAAACCTTTTGACCGATTATATCTATTAACGAACTAAAATATATCATTTGGATGCGCAACCTACCATGAATGCTATCTCTTTCCGTTCTCGAGTTATCGTGAGATGAATAATGTTTTTGGCGCTCTAGTTCCTCGGAACTGAGTGCTTATCAATTTGCCCAAATGTCTGTAATTTTCAAATTTTTCGAAGAAAATGGTCTTAAACGATTTGGTTCGACTCACTGATCAAGAATCCGTGGTCGAAATTCATTCTGTCCGGCCGGTCTGGCCGGCGGGCCGTAGGCACGATAACTCTCGAACGGAATGAGCAAGACAGTTGAAATTTTCAGAGTAGGTTTGGGAGATAAATATCTCAGTTAAGTTCGTTATTGGGCAAATTCGGACAGATGGTTTCGGAGTAACAAAAAACAATTTTTTTTTACAAAACAAATTGCAAATCAAATTTTTTCAATACGCAGTTTTACCATAAGAATCCAATGATATCATTTTTAACTCCAATTAGCTAATACTTTCGGAGATATGATTTTTCAAAATTTCAAAAATAAATCGTATTTCTATGTTGTCACAGAATGATATAATTATATGTATGGATTGTCATAATGTCAACTTATTTTCCTGAGACATGACATTATCTAATCAATCGAAGAATTGTGAGTGAAGTGAGAAAAATCTCAGTTGTTTGCTCCAAAATTAGTTTTTCTCAGAAAAGTCTTACATTTCGGAACGGAACATGAAGTAAGAGATCTGAGAGTAGTGAGACATCCATAGACATCCATCGACATAGAATGCTCAGTTCTCTCAATTTATGATGGGACTGACAGAAGGGAATATTATAACTTCAAAAATATTGGGGTTGAAATACTCGTATTTTAGCGATGCAACGGGGACCTCACCCAAAAATAGTTGAAAATATTACGTGAATATTGAAAGCATAATTCTGTAGTTCGAGAGAGGAGAAAATTTGGTGAACGTAGATCAGGAAATTTTTGATCGATTACAAGGTAATTTTTCATTATTACTTCTCTTCTTTCATACATGTTTTATGGAATATCTACTATTTGTAGGTACTTTGAACCTGTTTCGGGCAATTGTCATACGAAACTTGTTTTTTTGGCGCTCTAGTTCATTGGAACAGAGTGCTTATCAATTTGCCCAAATGTCTGTAATTTTGGAATTTTGGACTCACTGATCAAGAATCCGAGGTCGAAATCGATTCTCTCCGGCCGGCCGGCCGGCCGTAGGCACGATAATTCTCGAACGAAATGAGTTAGTGGATTGAAATTTGCAATTGCGATTTTAGCAAAAATATTTTTTATGAATATTTCCGAAACCGATCACTCAATCTATCTATAATTTAGCATCAAATTGTAGAATCATGACCTTTATACGCATGTGAAGTTTTGTATTGACCAGATTACCGCAAAGTGTCAAAAAAAAATTTTTAAATTAAAAAAAAGTTTTTCTACAATATCTCTCGAACGGAATGAGCTAGGTAGTTGAAATTTTCAGAGTAGCTTAGGGAGATGAATATCTCGGTTAAGTTCGTTATTGGGCAAAATTGGCCAGATTAAATTCGATTTCTTCCATGGTGCAGTTCTCATTCTCATGATTGCTCATTTAATCTTGATAAATAAACTATTATTTGAATTGAATTTCCTTTATGATGCAGTTCTATCATATGAATACATTGATATAATTCCCAACTCTGAGAAACCAATACTTTCGGAGATATAATTTGTCTGTTTGAACTAGAGCGTCAGAAAGCTCCTGTCCACAGTGCTTGAACCCATTTTGTCATTTTCTAGTGATACGATCTTCACAAAATTCCACATACGTCTGTATGTCGGTATTCCACAACCAGTCACCAAGTTTAAATTTGATGGGATTTGTATTTTTTGGGGTACCGAGAAAATAATATTCCAGATGCAACAACAAACTCAAATCTCTCATCCGGATGAGCAACCTACCCTGAAAATTTCAAATCGCTATCACTTTCCGTTCAAAAGTTATCGCCTTGAAACTTGGCTGAATAGTTAAGTTTTGAATCCTATGACAACATGTCAGTGATATTGGACGGATAGTTTCTGAGATATAGAATTTCTTCAATGATTTTCTATAATTTTTATAAAATTTTCTAGTTACACGATCCTCACGAAATTTGTGTTTTGAAACACTTGTAACCAAACCTGGACCGTCATATAAAGATAAGATGCGAAGGGATTTCAATTTTTTTCATGATGTAGTTCCAACATAATAATTCATTGATATCATTTCCAACTGAGAAACCAATACTTTCGGAGATATGATATGTCAAAGATTTGACACAATTGACTTAATGTATTGAATTTTTTTATCTAATAATAAGATACTGTCGAAATTTTTCAAACATTTGTGCGTTGGCATTCTACGACCAAATTTAAATTCAATTGAATAAGGAGTTATCGAGTAAATAACAACAACGTTTCAGAAGGGTATAACTCCGGAGCCATTAAGCCGATTATGCCGATGAACGTACTCAACCGTCGCATTTGAATGCGTTGAATGCGTTTGTTGTTGCATCTGGAATATTATTTTCTCGGTACCTCAAAAAATACAAATCCCATCAAATTTAAACTTGGTGGCTGGTTGTGGAATACCGACATACAGACATATGTGGAATTTTGTGAAGATCGTATCACTAGAAAATGACAAAATGGGTTCAAGCACTGTGGACAGGAGCTTTCTGGCGCTCTAGTTCAAACAGACAAATTATATCTCCGAAAGTATTGGTTTCTCAGAGTTGGGGATTATATCAATGGATTCTTATGATAGAACTGCATCATAAAAGAAATTTTATTCAAATAACAGTTCATTTATCAAGATAAAGTAAGCAATCTGCAATGATTCAACCTCGTGGAATGGGTTTTTGCAACTTGCACTCGGTGTATAGCTTTCACAACTCGAAATACCTAAGGAAAGTATCATCCGAATGTCTATAGCAAGGTTGGAGACAATCTTAGCAGATTTCACATTTATTCTAGATATTTGAATAGGCTGACTTACAAATTATTGTAATAGTTCATTTCATTTTTTGAAATATTAAATATGTATTTTATATTCTTGTTTTTCTTTATTCAAAAACATATCTTATTATAAGACAAAATAATTAATAAAATACAAACCACTTTTCATAATTTGATAGTTCATACCACAAACACATTCATTCTGTATTATGAACCTCAAATCAAGAAAAAATATTTTATACACAAATGTAGATCCATATTTCAGCATTTTTTTCTTGCAACATTATGAAAATACTGTATATAGGAACATGTCTCACTACTTAAGGAAGTAAAAGGTAATATTAACCTCAGTGGTCAAGGAACAGTAATTTCTTTTGATGATTCCATATGTTTTTCTTTCCTTTTGCCTTCATAAACTACATCATTTAAATGACGCAACTCAAAATCTTCTCAAACACCATCCCCGATATTTATACATAAATTATTCAATATGCAACAAGTCAATATTATTTTCGGTTTCGAACCAGTCTTGTAAATATTCACAAATTCAAGAATCGGATACTTATTTTCGAACAGAGAATATTTTCAAAGTATGAATTGACATGTCTCTAATAGCTATATAAAATGACATTTCTGAACAATGAACACAGACAGATAGAATTCGCATTCTGTGAATACATAGAACTACGATATATCATTGAAATTTTGAAAAATCATATCTCCGGAAGTATAAGCTTGTTGGAGATGAAAATTATATCGGTGGATTCTTATGATAAAACTGCATCTTGAAATAAATTGAATTCAAAAGTTGTAATGTAAGAAACAATTGTTTTTCGTTACTCTGAAAGTATCCGACTGATTTTACCCAATAATGAACTTAGCCGAGATATTTATCTCTCAAACCTCTTCTAAAAGTTTCAACTATCTAGCTCATTTCGTTCGAAAGCCCGGCCCGGCCCGGCCGGACCGGGACAGCCGGCCAGACCGGCTGGACGGAATCGATTCTGACTACGGATTCTGTATCAGTGAGTAGAACCAAATCGTTTAATACCATTTTCATCCAAAAATTCGAAAATTACACACATTTGGGCAAATTGATAGGCACTCTAATCCGAGGAACAAGAGCGCCAAAAATTAAACTAACAAATCAACTTTTAAATTGGTAAACAAATTTTCTTATGGCACCAGGTGACTCACTTGTTCATTTCTATAGGCTTACTGTAATTCATTGCATTAAATTGATCGCATATAGAAACATTAAAGTCCAATAGCTCGGAAACGAAGCCTCATCGGCAAATAGTTTCTTGTACATTTTATCTAGAATGTCGGTCCTTATACGTCCCTTAATTTTCCGTCTCGATCACTCTGTATAGTTCTATAAAAGGTTTATAGTTGTTTACAGCAACCGATAATAAGAACTTGGGTGATGAAACGATATTAAAATCATATTGTCAAAATCATGGTACGTAGCAATTAATTTTTTTAGGGTGATATTATTAGATTATTAATAATCGATTTTTAGCGACGTTACCGCTTAATACCGTTATCAAACGGTTATAATTTCTACATTTTAGCGAGAGTGGTTACAAGCGGTAACGGAAGTTCTCCTCCAAAGCTGTCATATTGACATTTGATACCGGTATCAAAATTTATAACCGGGTCCATGAGGTGGGTTACTAGCGGTTGACATTTGTTGAAAGTTCGAAATTGTCAAAAGTATTGAAAGTTTGAAACTGTTGAAAGCAATTAAAACGGCTGTGGCAAAGGAAAACGTGGAATTTTTTAAATATACTCTAAACAACCAAGGAGTGGGGATTACTTCGTCATTACAGACCGCCAAATAGCGAATCTTTTATTAAACGGTAATAGAATGAAGGCAATCTGGCTTGGATATATACCACAAAAAGACTAGAAGACTACGTTCTTGTTGTACTGGTTAGTACCCACCTCTTTAATTTTTCTTAATTAGGTGGTGAGAATCATTTTCTATAATTTCATCAAACAAATTTAATTATAGAAGGTTTCTTTTTTCATTCGAAACAATTGAAAAAATACAAATTCAGTATATATTTCAAGCCAGATATCTCCTAGGTCTAGCCTGAAGTGCATTATCCATAATTTGAATAGTGCTATCAGTACTGGGAAGTGGGACTATTATTTGGATGTAATACACTGTTGAGAAATTCCAATAAGACACAATAATTCTCGTTAGTGAATAGCATTTCGTCAAATAAATTCAACATTTGCATGTAATTCATGTTAATTGTTTATCAAACGTTTGAATAAGTAAGGTTTGCATAATAAAAAGTAAACAAATATTACTACTAGGACTACAGTTAACCGTTGACGTTTTAGTGAAAACACATACAACCTTTCGCGGTCATGTGGTAGGGGAACAAATTTTGACATTGATGACAAACCGTTGTTAATAACCGGGTTATAAGCGGTATCCTCGCTAAAAAATGATTATTGTTTCCAGCACCAAGGCATAGAAGTAAAAGTTTTAGTAATTCGTTCTATAAAACTTTATTGGACATTAAACAAACATTGTTCACTGGGAGGGCGAATGGGCCCGCTATGAAGTTACGTGAGTTAGCGGGACGATAAAGCTGCGTTTACAGCCATCGACGTCACATCCAAAATAAACCTGTTTTGTCAAAAAAAAAATCTAACACTCCATAGAGCTATTCAAACCGCCAAACGATAATAGTCAACTCCGGCTCCCACTTCAGATCACCTCGATATGAGCGAATTTCCCCATGAACTTATCGAACTTCATCAAAAGAACGATATATTAAAATCCTTCCTCCTTTCTCGTATTCATAGTAAGGGCATTCCGTTTTCAGCCGATACAGTTATACGAAACGATTGCATTGCTTTCGGATCGTTTTATGTAGGTATTCCTTAAGAAGTGGGTGGGATATTCACTAAATTATTGCTGAATATCTGACCCTAATTCCGACCGTAGCATCACGAGCCGGTATTTTATTAGTGGCCAATTGAAACGTGGGAATAGCCGGGAACTGTCCCGTTTCCCACTTTATCGGTTATCGCTTTTGATACGGCAATCCTGATTCCGAATGATGATAATCCTGGTTGTGTCATCAGTTATACACTGGAAGCCACAGCTGAAGCAAAGATATTATGTGAACGTCCGAGCTATTTATTAGAATAATGTGGCACAATATATTGCTAAACAAAAGTTAAGGAGGTTCAGTAATTTTATGATCGTTTCAAAAGTTGCTGATTCTTGCCCACCAAATGTTCATTTATGAGAAATCAAATGTTTTTTCTCATATATCTAACTGGTTTTTTTGTCTCCTCGTTCGATAACTTCTTCAGTTTCAGGCAAGTTCTCGTCGTTTGCGTTTCTGAATTTTTTTGCGAATTTCTTTCAAGTTAGTGAAAGCGTAGTTTCTCATTTACCATGGTAAATTCGAATTAAGAGTGTCCAATACAGGAGAATGGACAACATAATTTACCATGGTAGATTCGATTAAGGGTGTCCAATACAGAAGAATGGAATTTGATTCGAATTTACCATGGTAAATTCGAATTAAGAGTGGCCAATACAGGAGAATGGACAACATAATTTACCATGGTAAATTCGATTAAGGGTGTCCAATACAGAAGAATGGACAATAGAACATACGCGCAAAAGCTTCTGACTTCAGGTCAGTGCTTGAATCAATTTTTTTTTTTCGTGATTTTTTTGAATTTTTTTAGGGGTGCGGTTCTTACAAAAATTTTTTTTTCGGAATTTTTTTTCGAATTTTCTGAGTGTACGGTTCTTAGAAAATTTTAAACACTTCTTTATGTTCATTTTCTACAACTAGTTACCAAGCTTCGATTCGATCGAATCTTTATTTTTTGAGTTATTAAGGAAATAATATTCCAGGTGGGTATAACTCGGAAACCGTTAGACCGATTTTGCCCAAAAAAAAACTCAATTCTCCCATTCGGATACGCAAACTACCCTGAAAATTGCAAGTCCCTATCTCCTTTTGTTCGGAAGTTATCGAGGCAACGGTCAACCATCTACTGAACTCACACAAGGCTGCTCGAATCTCCAACAATATTTAACCGATCGTGTTTAAACTTGAAACTTGGCAGTAGAGTTTGGTTCTAAAGGCACATGCATAATTTCAGCAATTTCAGACGAATAGTTATATAATTTTTTTTTCAATTTTCAATGATTTTTAAAAAAATTTCTACAAATACTATCCTCACGAAATTTTGCAAGAATTTTCATGCTGGCATTGTACAACTAAAAACCATGTTTGGATTCAATCAGTTTTGTATTTTTTGAGTTAATGAGGAACAAAACACAACCAAATTTCAGATGGCTATAACTCTAAAACCGTTTGGCCGATTATGCTTGTTAACAAACTCAAATGTCGCATTCAGATGCACAACATAACCTGAAAACTTCAAGCCGCTATCTCTTTCCGTTCTCAGGTTATTGTGACAACAAAAATATTTTTTAATAATTTTTTAATAATTTTCTAGCGATACGGTTCTCACAAAATTTCACGAAAGTGCTTAGGTTTACATTCTACAACTGTTCACTAAGTTTCAATTCGATGGGATTCATATTGGTTGAAAACAAAATTATTACTCGGAAACCATTGGGCCAATTATGCCCATTAACGAACTTGTCCGTCGTATTGAGATGCGCCACCTACCTTGAAAATTTCAAGTCGCTTGCTCTTTCCGTTCTCAAGTTATCGTGGCAACGGCCGTTCGGCCGGCCGGACAGAATCAAATTTGACCTCGAATTCTTCATTGGGGAGTCAAAGCGAATCATTTGAGACCATTTTCGTAAAAACATTCGAAAGTTACAGACATTTGGGCAAAATGATAACGCGATGTTCCCCAGAACATACGCGCAAAAATGAGCTTTAACCTGGAACTTATGAAGAAATGGGCAAAATGATATATTAGATATGAGAGTAAACATGAAGGTTTATCACATTTAAAAAATAGGTGAAGAGAATTGGAAAATTTTGAAACAGTTTCAAAGTTTCTGAACTTCATGAACTTTTGAGGAGCAGTATATTTGCATATCATATATAATATGTATATATAACTCCATTGAAAATGATAATATGCCACGCTAGGGATACTAATTTCTTTTCTTGTTGTAAATTTGGAGATCTTAAATCCAATTTTGTGGCTTTAGTGAAGTGCATCATATGGTTTTGGTAATTAATTAGAGTGAAAAGCATGATTGAAAATTGGATCAAGCACTGAAGTGAAGTCATCTCTATAACTCATGTTCGTGTTGATTGCCGGCCGGATGGCCGGACACAATCAATTTTGACCTTGTATTCTTCTTCAGTGAATCCAAACTAATCGTTTGAGACCATTCTCGTCCAAATATTCGAAAAATACAGACATTCGGACGAATTGACAGCCACTCTGTTCCCCTGAACAGCGCGCCAAAAGATGTTGGTCGAGAAGAATCGTTTTTGATCCTTCGAGGCAGATCTGCGGTGGGATTCTCTAATGGCGATTTCCATGGGCAAAACCAGTGGTGCACTGGTGCTGCACTGAGTGCAATAAATGTTGCACTGGACATCAAAATCTGTCAAAATGTTCGACGAAATTCTTCAATGGAATACGATGTATGCACTCAGTGCGCACGAGTTCTACCAATGGAATTCGCTATAACTTGAATTCCAAAGTGAAAGCAAAGCAATGACTTTTATTGCTTTGTATTGTATTATATGCTACGTATCAAGATTCGGATTAGTTCAGCAGCATCGAACATGTATTCGGAAGCGATGTGAGGTACTAACAACGTCAAAGCCAAGTGAAACCCCAAAAGTTCGCGCACACTAGACCTGCACGGACCGACCTGGACCAGCACAGTGCAAACCTGCATCGCACACTTCACCGGCACAGAGCAGCAGTTTTAGATAGGGCTATCGAAAACATTTTTGTTGTCAACTACCTAGTAGTTCAGTGTGCAACATGGAAGTGGAAATGTGTTGTTCGGATCAAAATGTGTCAAAATGTTCGACGAAATTCTTCAATGGAATACAATTTATGCACTCAGTGCGCACGAGTCCTACCAATGGAATTCGCTATAACTTGCATTCCAAAGTGAAAGCAAAGCAATGACTTTTATTGCTTTGTATTGTATTATATGCTACGTATCAAGATTCGGATTAGTTCAGCAGCATCGAACATGTATTCGGAAGCGATGTGAGGTACTAACAACGTCAAAGCCTAGTGAAACCCTAAAAGTTCGCGCACACTAGACCTGCACGGACCGACCTGGACCAGCACAGAGCAAACCTGCATCGCACACTTCACCGGCACAGATCAGCAATTCTAGACAGGGATATCGAAAATATTTTTGTTTTCAAGTAGTAGTTCAGTGTGAAACATGGAAGTGGAAATGTGTTGTTCGGATGAAGAAATTTTCATTTCAGTGTTTTGTGAAGAGGAAGAGGAGGAGAAAACTAGGATGAAGAGGAGATTTTGGGTGTATCCTATAAATCAAAGAAGAAAGCAATATGGTGAATTTCATCATTTGTTTCCAGAATTAAAAAGATATGAAGAAAATTTTTTTCAATATTTTCGAATGGCACAAAACACACAGCGAGCGCACCCGAAAGTCAGGGAGGTAACACAAACCCTATTCATATTTGCAGGTCTTTGAAGATGCGTGGGCGCAAGTTAGTTCGGACCAGCACGAACAGACATGGATATTGCCGGTCATATTTGTCGGCGACCGACACGACCTGCTTTGACGGTCGTTGCTGGTGACGGTACGCACTGGTGCTGGCCTAGTGTGCGCTGCTCAATTACATAACACGGTCACCTTCATGGGCGGATTTTACTGGCCCATGCAGATCTAGTGTGTGCGATCTCTAAAGCCTGACGCTTTCGCTTTGGCCCGAATACATGTTCGGTGCTGCCGAGCTTATCCGAATCTTGATATTACAGCAACGGAAATTTGACCTCCCCAAAACTCTGAAACGAAGAATTTTCGTAGATTAAAAAAAACAGGTCAACTTCTTTTTTGAGGGTGACGAATTTCCATCATGAGTTTGTTCCGAAAAAAACACCCCTATGAAGGTGGCATCAACCCCCAACATTTTTTGAACAGGGATAGATGTCGAGTGTTGGTTTAGTTTGAAAGTTATTTATGTTCTGTACACAGCCCAGTTGAAATTTTCAAAATCAGTTCACTATTCACGAAATAATGTAATAATTGAACTTACCATCAGAAGGTGATGTTGAACAGACAGTTGAACCGCCAAACTCTAAGAAGAACCTAAGAGTTTTGAAGAATCCAACATTTAATTTTCAAATTCTCTATTAGGGAGAAATAATTCGTTTGATATTATTGCTCCAAAAAAAACACCTGAGGGAGGCAGCAACCCCCAACATCTTTTGAATAGGGAGGAGATGTTGGATGTGGTATTAGTTAAGAAGTTTATTCTGCTCCCTAAATATCGCAGTTGAAATTTTCAAATATTTTTATTTAATGGTGGAAGAATTTGGATTTTTGAAAGTTTTAATATTGAAAACATTCGATGCGATCGTTCATAAACGAAAAATTTATTGGAGATTCATTCACAGATGTGTTTCAGTCTCTCGTTTCTGCATCATAATTTAGTTTGTGAGTTACTTAAGTAGGCACATTTTGACGGTAAGTTCAATTGTTGTTGAAAATTTTAACTGGGTTGTTTACAGAACATTAATAACTTCCAAACTTACTAACACTCGACATCTGTTCCCTATTCAAAACATGTTGGGGGTTGATGCCACCTTCATGGGGTTGGTTTTTTCGGAACAAACACATGATGGAAGTTCGTCCCCCTGAAAACAGAAGTCGACATGTTTTTTTTTAATCTACGCAAAATTCTTTGTTCCTGAGTTCTGGCGGGGTCAAATTCCGGGGGTCATTTGAATTTCGGGGGTCATATGTAATTGAGGTTAGTAGCTTTTTCATTGCATCGAGCTAGGAAGATCTGAGGTGGAACTCTGTAACTTGCATTCCAAAGTAGAAGCAAAGCAGTAACTTTTATTGCTTTATATTGTATTATACACGGTGTCCCAACAAAAATGTTACTCTCCAGAACTCCGAATCAAAGAATTTTCGTAGATTATAAGAAATCAGGTCATCTTCTGTTTCAAGTGGTCGAATTTTTGTTGGGACATCCTGTATAATACAATAAAAAGCAATAAAAGTTACTGCTTTGCTTCCGCTTTGGAATGCAAGTTACAGAGTTCCATCCCTGATCTTCCTAGCCACTAACCTCAATTACATCATCATCCGAGATACTTGTCATATTTCTCCCGGTCCCGCCACTCCGCCGTCTATCTACCCCTCTCATCTTCCATCATCCGAAAATGCTCCCGGTATAACTCATTACTCGGATACGTACTTAATAACATATTATAATTTTCTCGTCAACGGAGAACTCCATTCCGTATCTCTTTTGTGACGCTAGCGCTGTGGCGGCCGTAATTTTTCCTCCTTTTGTTTCGCGGCAATTTATCAAGTGCAAACGCGGGAACGTTAAGAAGTAAATTGGACATTTTATGGTCATGCATTCGGGACGTTTATCGCTGCTCTGAAAATATGAGAGTGAAAAATCGCCCTGTTTATGTCCCATTCCCTGCCCGAATGAAACAATTGAAATCGAATAAATTGAGGTTTTCAGGTGCGAGGTCTGGAAGATGCTCAATTTGTGCAGATAGAAACAGATGGACGTTACGTTTTGATAGCTTGACATCAGGGAATATCGAGATATTATTTTTATGAGAGTATTCATTTTGTGTGAATAATTGAGGGAGGTTGAATTGAAAACTATTCGGCTCTTTCATCCATTTCTTTATGAGTTTCAGGTGAAATTTTATTTTTGGATTTGTAGTAAACAATTGGTCACGCAAGTGAAAAAATTAAGTCCAGTCAAGAGTATGGCCTCCTCGAATATCAACCACAGCCTGACAACGCTTTTGCATACTTTCAATCAGATTGTGGAAGTAGCCTTGATCAATTTCTCTCCAGTGTTGCGATACAAGCTGTCTGAGTTCTTGTGATATGTTTGTTGTATGTGGAGGTGGTTGATGAGAACCTAAACCTCTTTTTAGCTAATCCCAAGCGAGCTCGAAGGGATTGTGTTCCTGAGACCGAGGTGGCAGGGCCATATGTGGAATACCATGGATTTCCAGAGCTTCATCGACAATTCTCATACGATGGGGTGGCGGATTATCGTCCAAAAATTAGAAATTTCTCCCAATAGCAATGCCTTGCTCTATGTAAATCTGCGTATTCAGGGTAGCATCAAGCACGAACAATTTTGTTCGTCCATTGAAACAAATGCCTCAAAGAACAGTAACTATACCATCTGTGAATGGATGAACTTCTTCATGGACCGATCTACGCTCTGGGCACCATAGAATGGTTCCATACCCGAAAATGCCGACTATCCAAAAACCATCCATATCTCGACTTATCTGTGAACAATATAGACCTCCATTGATCGTTCCAATGCACGTGCTCATTGGCCCATTCCAATCGAAGTAGCACAAGATTTCGTTTTTTTGATTGAAAAAACTATATTCTGCGGGATTTTTGAAAGTTTTGGATTTCAATTAATGAATAAATTATTTGCATCCCGAACCATGTTTTGATCTTGTTTTTCAAGAATATTAAACAGTAAATACCCATCTATTAAGTTTACCTTCGAAATAGAGACGAGTACTTACCATTCTTGAGTTTAAAATGATCTAGAGATACCTCAAAATCAATCAGATTTAACATTTTTGGAAAACATACGAATTCTGATATTCACATTTCGTCTAAATTATTTGCTTTATGGTCACATAAAACAGCCAGATCACGTTTCATATGCTAAGCAATGAAAATTTCAAGAAAAGAACAGAAATGATTTTCCAAATTGCTGTAAGAATAGTCATCCACTAGTTCAGTAAATTATTAATAAAAATAAAGATAAAAATTGGATCAAGCATTGACATGAAGTCGAGAGCTTTTGCATGCATGTTCCATTGTCTATTCACGCCACATACGAAGGCGAACGAGCATAGTTTCTGAAATAGAAATTATTCAAGATAGCTGATAAAATTAAAATTTAACCTCTTAATCGAATTTACCATCGATATAGGCCATTTCCTCCGGTTTCAAGAGATATGAATACGTTTTGTACCATTTTAATGTCAGATTTGAGTAATGAGAGAATCGTCTATAATCACAGAATTTTGAATTCTGACCTATGAATATTCAATCGGAAGTGAAATTCTTCAACTAACTAATAATATAAGAATGAACTTACTTCTCATGTAATTTCGGTATACGATTTTCATGAAATTCCGATAAAATTTGTACGTCCGCATTCTACAAATAATTACTGAGCTTTAATTGGATCGGATTTGTATATTTTTTGAGTTATAGAGTAAATAACAACAAAAATTCAGATATGTATAAATCCAAATCCATTTGGCAAATCATGCCTATTAACGAACTCAAATGTTGCATTCAGATGCGCCACCTACTCTGAAAACTGCAAGTCGCTATCTCTTTCCGTTCTCAAGTTATCGTGAGATACATACTGTTTTTTCGTAATCTTTTAAAAATGTACTAGTGATACGATCCTCACAAAATTTTACATACATCTTTATGTCGGTATTCCACCACTAGTTACCATGTTAAAATTGGATCGGATCTTAATTGTTCCAAAACAATTTTTTTTGTTGGGTCGTTTATGCTTATTAACGAACTACCAAGTTTTAAAGGAATCTGATTCTTTTATTTTGAGATATTTACGAAAAAACAACAAAATTATAGATGATTATAACTCCGAAACAGTTTAAGTGATTATGCCTATTAACGAACTCAACTGTTTGATTCGGATGAGCAACCTTTCCTGAAAATTTCAAGTCGCTATTTTTTTCCGTTCTCAAGTTATCGTGGCAACGGCTGGATAGCTGGACACAATCGAATTTGATCTCGAAATATTCATCAGTGAACCTAATCGTTTGAAACCATATTCAGCAAAAAATTCGAAAGTTATAGACATCTTGGCCAAATGAATCTCTTTTCCAGAATATGTGCTTAAAACTCTACAGCAACATAACACTATGGAAAGAAATAAAAACGGAAAAATCTTAAACCAAACAATTCCAGAATATTTTCAAAAAGGTCGATATAAAATTAAAAAAATTTAGGAAATATATTCGATATAACATGTTGGAATCGGGTATATATGAAATTAAGAATTTAGATTGCAACAAGTTTATTCTTAAAAGGTATAAAGAGCATACGGGACACATTCGGAACAACAACATTAATAAGTCTGCTGTTACAAATCATGTTTTAACAGCCGTCCACTCAATTTCCGAAAATTTCGTCAAATTGTTCAAGAATTCAAATAAATTGTACCTTAGCATACTTTAAGGTGTTGATATATATTCAAGAATAGGTGTTTTACTAAATAATGATATAACCCCTATTAAAAACTAATTGTTCTCACTAATCGGTCAATGACTAGGGGTAATGTCAGCCCATACTAGAGTTTGAGTGTACTAATAGATAAATCGTTTCTCTATTTCAGTATTGTAATGAGTTCATTCCAGCACTAAAAACAGTGCTGGAATGAACTCATTCCCACATTGTTTCTAGTTATATTTTTCGTTTTGTGGTAGTCAGCACAGACATTCGATCCTATCAAATTTCATCACACGTCAATTATTGTCAATATAAGATAAGGTGAAATAATTGTTGAGAGGAAAGGTTTTATTTTCATCAACTAATAAGGTACTAGAGATTTCTTTCTTGCTAATTTTGAATCATTCATGGTAATATGAAACTGTTAAATCTGATATCCATTCTCTACGTACAATTCAAATTCCGTGATCTGTCAACTTTCGTAACAGTCACACCAACTGCCAAGATACAATACAAAAGTCACTAGGATGTATAATAATAATTTTTCATTAAATTTCAACAGTATTTTACAAAACTTGCCTGAAATAGAGAAAATATTGTCTAATACTCGTTGCAGAAGGCAATTCCAACACTCACGCATTCGTGTTTGAATATCAGCCCATTCTGCAACTTGTTTTAGAATATACTATTCTGAAACAAATGTCAGACGACAAAATTTGTAGTGGGCAAGAGTGTAGTCGCTAGTGTAGTATCTATAATATGTCCACAGTGAACTAAAACTAGAAGGGACTATCTTCGTAAATAATATATAATTCGAATGTTTCAAAACCATGAGCCCTCCTCTTCAATTCCGTGTTCTATAAAGACCCATAAAAGCATTCAATACCGATCGAATATCGGTCCGTTCTAGATCCTAGAGTCCACCCGATCAGCGCAATATATCTCCTTCACATAATTACGGCCAAGATGGATGGTAATTGTGGCATTAGATCAGAATTATGTCCGACGAAATTGAATTAGTAAGACAAATACGTATCGATATTAACAACCTTTTAGATCACGCTCAATTAGGACCGAAATGGACGGGTAGATCGGCCGTAAAAACCGTAATTCATCCGCTGGGAGAAATATAGCAGTCCTGACTATCCGTTCTTACGGGTGAGTGATGAGGAATCGATGGAATGTCTTCCGGGATGGTTGAACAGAAAGATTTTTTTTTTAATTTCCAAATGACAAACTTTCGTCATCGAGCAAAAAAAATGTATCTTCTTAGATTCCACGCTTTGAACATCGGAGAACTTTAGGATGAAAAAGTGGGAACACCCTGTGGACAGGAGCTTTGGCGCTCTTGTTCAAACTTTGATAAATCATATCTCCGAAAGTATTGGTTTCCCTGAGTTGGGAATGTATTAATGAATGATAGGACTGCATCATGAAGGAAATTCAAATAATGTTTTTTTTATCAAGATTAAATCAACAATCTGCAATGATAATGCTTCAGAAAGTTTCATTTAAAAAAAGCAGCAGTTCCAAGTATCGAGAACGAGTCCCGCAGAGCTCAGACAGTATCTTCCCAATGGCCATGAACGCTGTTTAGAGATTTTAAAATAATAATGAAAAATGGTACCGTTGTTAATAAATCAACAAGTCCAGAGCGTTCCTGCCATTTGGGTCCTTCATATATGGCTTCGTATAATAAATATACTTATGCATATATTTCACAAGTCAAATAGACCCAAGGGGGTTCATTGATTTGCCGAGAAAACAAGAGCAGACGCGTTTCTGGCTTCTTGGCCTTCATCAGTACTCTGTAGCTTCTCAACAAATTCAACTATACTGACCCGGGTTAAGCCTCTCAGAGCCGGCTTGGTCGATCGTACCTAATCGCCCACGCCACCTATGAGACAAAACACGGAGTTCAGCCTTTCCCCACCAGTGAATATTTGAAGCGTGAAATCATATGCTACCATTCACTCGATATTAATCAAGAACGAGTCCCGCAGAGCTCAGACAGTATCTTCCCAATGGCCATCATTGATTTGCCGTGATGTCGGCAAATCAATGAACCCCCTGGGGTCTATTTGACTTGTAAAATATATGCATAAGTATATTTATTATTATTAGGTTTTAGTGGTTTTAGGAAATAACTATTTATATAATTACTCTTTAGTCTCTTTATTCTTCTAACACACCGACCATTACAGAACACCGACCATCTTATTACATTTCATAGAACACTTAACATTGCTGACATGACGGCTGTCTCATGCCGGCAACATTAAAATAAAAATATATTCTTCTTTAATCTTATGTACTTCATTGTTTACAATACCCCTCCTCAATGAAGCACATACAACTGAAAACTACATCAATCCCATCAGCACTGTAAACTTATGAAGTAAATATTTACCTATCGCCTTTGTGAACATATCAGCAATCTGATCTTCTGTCTTAATAAACATCAGGTTTATTTTGCCTTCTTTAATTAAATCTTTTACAAAGTGATATCTTATATCAACATGTTTTAACCGTTTGATATTTTCTGTATTTGCAACCATGATGGCAGACTGATTATCGCAAAATAAAGGTACTGGGTTAACTTGTTCAATGTTAAAATCGTTCAGCAAATTCATAAGCCAAACAGTCTCACTGGCTGTCATACTTATAGCGATATATTCAGATTCAGTTGACGATAAGCTTACACAACACTGTTTTCTAGAACTCCAAGAAACTAAACAATTTGAAAATTTAAAACAATATCCAGTGGTAGATTTTCGATCATTCAAATCTCCTCCCCAATCTGCATAGCAATAACCCACAAATTTATCATCAGTACATCTATACACTAACTTAAAATCAATGGTATATTTAATATATCTCATTACTCTTTTCAATGCTGTCAATAAAGTATTATTTGCTTTACTTTGATATCTACTGAGTAATGATACAGCGAAACATAAATCTGGCCTTGTACATGATACAGCGTACATAAGACTCCCAATAATTTTTCTACATTCATTTTCAATATTCCTATCTGAACATGAATCTTCAGATTCAAAAATCTTTAAATTAAAATTTTGATCGATAGGAGTAGACATTGGCTTACAGTCTTGCATATTGAACTTTTTCAAAACATTTTCTAAGTAAGTTTTTTGACTCAATTCTGTGATACGTTCTTTAAAATTTTGATAAACATCAATTCCTAGAAAATTCGATATAAATCCCAAATTTTTCATTCTGAATTCCTTATTCAGTTTAAGTTTTAGATTATTTACTAGTTCTTCATTATTACTTAAAATTAACACATCATCAACATATATTAATACATAAATCCTGTCATTAACATCAGTTCTTGTATATAAGCATGAATCATTTACTGATCTTATAAAATTCTCTTCAAGCAATGTAGAATTGAATTTTTCATTCCAATATTTAGGAGACCTTATGAGTCCGTAGAGTGATTTATTAAGTTTAACAATTCTTTCATTCTCACAGTCATAAGCACCATTAGGTAGTTTCAAATAAACATTCTCATTAATATTCCCATACAAAAATGCTCCTGTAACATCCATTTGATGTATAGGTAGATTAAATTTAGTGGCAATGGATACAAATACTCTGAAAGTAGTTAATTTGGCAACTGGTGCCTAAATGTCATATAACTCAGTTATATTATTTTGTTCATAACCTCTAGCAACTAACCTGGCCTTATATTGGTGTGAACTATCAGATCTTTTAATTTTGAACACCCATTTACTACTAATAACCTTTTCGTTTGCAGGAACTTCACAAGGTACCCAAGTATTGTTCTCCTTCAGGGTGAGCAGCTCTTGATCTACAGCTTCTTTCCATCTCCTGGCATCCTTTCTATCCATGGCCTCCTCATATGTAACTGGTTCGCTCTCCTCACTGAAAACATTGTTACATTTATAAAATGAAGTCTGTTTTCTTACTCTCTTGCTACGTTCAATGGGCGATTGTTGTAGTGAGGATTCCTGTGACTTATCTTCATAGTTATCATCTCTGGATAGTTGTGACTCACTTTCAGAAGAGCTCAATGAATTTTGATTGGGACTTTCCTTGGTAACTACCTTTTGATCTTGGTTTTCTTGAGATAACTGACCATTTCCTTCTTTCTGATTTTCAAGATTAATAATGATTTCTTGTTGGTTTTGCTTATCTTCTTCAAGAAATACTATATCTCTACTTATTTTCACTGTGTTGGTGTCTTCAAAATATACTCTATATCCTTTTGTGTCCTCTCCATATCCAACAAACAAACCTTTAAGTCCTTTCTTATCCCATTTCCTCCGCTTTTCCTTTGGAATATGTACATAAACTGGATTACCAAAAATTTTGAGTTTGTTTATATCATAACTTCTATTCGTCCAGACTTCATAAGGTGATTTTCCTTTTACTTTACTTCTTCCAGTTCTATTCAGAACAAATGCAGCACAATTAATTGCTTCGGCCCACAATGACTTTGACAACCTTTTTGAATACAATAACGTCCTTGCAGCTTCCACTAAAGTTCTGTTCTCTCTTTCAGCTTTACCATTTTGCTCAGGGGTGTAGGGCACTGTGGTCTGATATGTGATACCATGTTTTGTGAATAAACAATTCACCTCTTTGTTTACGAATTCCAGCCCATTGTCACTCCTAAACACTTTAATTTTGTTTCCAGTGGTAACTTCGGCCTTATTGATGAAGTTTCGTATACAAGCACTGATTTCATTTTTATTTTTCACAAAATAAACAGACCGATAATTTGAAAAGTCGTCTTTCAATATAACAAAATATCGGGATCCACCAATTGATAATTCTTCCATGGGACCACAAGTATCGGCATGTATGATCTCACATGATCTATTAGTTCACTTGGATTAAAAGGTAAACGATGCATTTTTCCCTCGATACAGCTTACACACTTTGGTATAGAAGTTTGCTCAACATTTATCTGGTTTTTCTTGAGAACATCCTTCACATATTCAAAATTCTGGTGTACCAATTTTTCATGCCATTCAAAAATATCACATGTTCGCAATTTCTTGGTTATAATTATAACGAAAATCCATGAAATACGAGTTTCCGATACGATTTGCAACAGCACAAATCTCATTGTTTTTGTAGAATTTACACATGCTGTCATTTGTCAACATGACATAACCTTTATCTGCCGAGCGGTTCACAGAGAAGAGATTCGTTTTCAGTTCCGGTACAAACAACACATCCTCTATGGTACTATCAATCCAACCTGTTCCATTATTGACTTGCAAAGCCATCTGTCCGCGACCTTTTACTTTAATTTTGTCCCCGTTGCCCAACACGACTGATTTTTCAGAAGTTTCTGAAAAGAATGACGAAAATAGAGCTCGATCGTTACACATATGTTCAGTGGCCCCGGTGTCCACTAACCACTTTGATTTATGATAATTGTCACTCTTTGACACAATAAATGCATTGCTTTGTTTATTTCCGTTGAAATTGTTCTTCCTGAAACGACACTGCGCTTTATAATGTCCGACTTTACCACAGTAAAAACATTTTCCTATGTTGTTGTCTTCGGTTTTCTTCATTCTACATGCACTCTGAAAGTGTCCAATCTTACCACATGTATAACATTTCACTGACCTTCTATTCTTCGCAACTAAAGCTAACGATGACTGTTGCTCAGGTATTTCTGCTTTTTCTTTCAATCTTCCCTCTTCAATCAATAATCGGGCTACTAGATTGTCTATAGTCTGCTTGTCCTCAGGTGCTGACTCCCAAGCCGATATGAAATGTTTGAAATCATCCGGTAGTGACATCAGTATTTTAGTTACAACAAATTTATCTGAAATTTCTTCACCCATCTGCCTGAGTTGATTCTGCATTTCTTGAATTTTTGACAGAAACATGGACATTTCCATTCCACATTCATATTTGTATTGAAAGAAACGTTGTTGTGCAATATGAATACTAGTTTCATTTTTCTGTTCGTACACACTATGTAGCTTCTTCCACATTTCAGCTGCTGTTAAACAAGAAATTATGTGGATCATGACTGATTCTTTTATCCGGGTAACCAGCATTGTTTGAACTTTGGCATCTTTTATTTCCCATGCTTCGCATTCCTGGCCTGCTTCTTCTGGTTTTACACTTCTGCCTTGGACTATATCAAGCCATCCTTGTCCTCTGAGTAACACCGTTGTTTGGAATTTCCAAACATTCCAATTTTTTGCTCCCTCCAACTTGATCGCTGCAACCTGACTTCCATCCATTCTGAATAAACCCCTTCCTTGTTCCGTCCAGTCCAAGTAATTTCCTCCTCGATAAATTTAAAAAAAAAAACGACCGCGTGGATAACCTCACTTTCCACACTAGTTCGAAATTTTATCGATATGTCTGGGTGTTATTAAAAAAACTCTCAAAACTTCCAGAATACTGTGTCTGGGCCCATAACCTATTAGGTTTTAGTGGTTTTAGGAAATAAATATTTATATAATTACTCTTTAGTCTCTTTATTCTTCTAACACACCGACCATTACAGAACACCGACCATCTTATTACATTTCATAGAACACTTAACATTGCTGACATGATGGCTGTCTCATGCCGGCAACATAAAAATAAAAATATATTCTTCTTTAATCTTATGTACTTCATTGTTTACAATAATTATACGAAGCCATTTATGAAGGACCCGATTGGCAGGAACGCTCTGGACTTGTTGATTTATTAACAACGGTATCGCCATTTTTCATTAATATTTTTGAAAACGCTAAACAGCGTTCATGGCCATTGGGAAGATACTGTCTGAGCTCTGCGGGACTCGTTCTCGATTAATATCGAGTGAATGGTGGCATATGATTTCACGCTTCAAATATTCACTGGTGGGGTAAGGCTGATTTCCGTGTTTTGTCTCATAGGTGGCGTGGGCGATTAGGTACGATCGACCAAGCCGGCTCTGAGAGGCTTAACCCGGGTCAGTTTAGTTGAATTTGTTGAGAAGCTACAGAGTACTGATGAAGGCCAAGAAGCCAGAAACGCGTCTGCTCTTGCTCTCTCGGCAAATCAATGAACCTCCTGGGGGCTATTTGACTTGTGAAATATATGCATAAGTATATTTATTATACGAAGCCATTTATGAAGGACCAGATTGGCAGGAACGCTCTGGACTTGTTGATTTATTAACAACGGTATCGCCATTTTTCATTATTATTTTTGAAAACGCTAAACAGCGTTCATGGCCATTGGGAAGTTCCAAGTATGATTAATCCGAAACCACCAGACCGTTTCTATCCTAAAACGAACTTATCCGGAATATTTATTCCTCAAATCTACCAGGAAAATTATATTTTATCAATTGAAACTTATCCAATATTCCAGTTTTCTTATTATTGGACATATTCTGAACCCAATTTTATTAACTTATTAATCAAAGTATATTATTATAATTCTATCATAATATGGATTATCCAAGAGCTATCTACGAGAGCTGAGGTTATTTCATTGGTCATTTTGCATTCAATGATACTTATTTCCCATTACCCTTGAATAAATATAAATTCTCTCTATGTGTTTCTTTAAGTATTGATATTTTGAATTGGTCATTTTTTTTCCCTGGAAATTCGCGCAATACCGATCGAGCATCCGCACACAGGTATACTGAATCGACGCAATTTCAATCTCCTTTTATCTTTCCTGCAATCGGTTTCCATGAGAACCATAGACGAGCCTACTACATTTGAAATTCCAGTGTCGCCACAAGACACAAAAAATGTAATTTTTCTTCGTAAAAATGCGAACCGTACCTTCAACCCCTTTCGCCAGACAGGTACAACCCCCAATTTTTCAATTAGGATGTATGGACTAATGATACATTGTTTGAAAGGTCTCCTCATTTTCTATTCAGTAATGTTATCACTCTCATGTTTATTGCAAAACTGAAAAAAGAAAAAAATTGAATCGTGTGATTACCGAAATTAATTATAATATTCCCTCGAGTATTACCAAATCTTAATAAAACATTACTGAACTTATTTGCTTTAAGATGTGACGGAAAGAAAATCATAACACTTTGTTTTCCAGATGGTACCATGTACCATACTACGTAAAACACTTTCTGTAGGAATGTTAGTTTCCTTAGAACGCCCTAGCAAATTATTTTGTGGTTATAAGTTGTAGTTATAAATTGTCCAATTTGTGTTTGATTTTCATTAACTTCAATTTTGAATAATGGTTCGATTAACGGAAGTGCACAAAATAACAATTTTACAAAATATTGGTCACGGAGATAACACCCGAACACGAGAAGAAGTAAGTCGCTTTTTGCGCGTATGTTCTGGGGAACATCACGTTATAGTTTTGCCCAAATGTCTGTAACTTTCGAATTTTTTGACGAAAATGGTCTCAAACGATTTAGTTCGACTCCCCAATGAAGAATTCGAGGTCAAATTTGATTCTGTCCGGCCGGCCGTTGCCACGATAACTTGAGAAAGAAAAGAGCTATCGACTTCAGGGTGGGTGGCGCATCCCAATACGACGGACAAGTTCGTTAATGGGCATAATCGGCCCAGTGGTTTCCGAATTGAAACTTGGTGAGTAGTTGTAGAATATGAACCTAAGCACGTTTGTGAAATTTTATGCGAATCGTTTGGCTAGAATATTGAAAAAAAATTATTAAAAAATATTTTTGTTGTCACGATAACTTGAGAACGGAAAGAGATAGCGGCTTGAAGTTTTCAGGTTAGGATGTGCACCAGAACGCGACATTTCAGTTTGTTTATGAGCATAATCGGCCAAACGGTTTTAGAGTTATAGCCATCTAAAATTTTCTGAAATTTGGTGGTTTTTTGTTCCTCATTAACTCGAAAAATACTGAACCGATTGAATTCGAACATGGTTATTAGTTGTAGAATGCCAACTTGGAAATGTTTGCAAAATTTGGTGAGGATAGCATTTGTAGAAAATTTTTAATAAATCATTGAAAATAAAAAAAAAAAATTCTATATATCAGTAACTATTCGTTTGAAATTTCTGAAATTTTGCAAGAGCCTTCATAACCTAACTTTACTGCCAAGTTTCTAGTTTTAATACGATCGGTTAAATATTGTTGGAGATTCGAGCATTCTTGTGTGAGTTCAGTAGATGGGTGACCGTTGCCTCGATAACTTTCGAACGAAAGCAGATATGGACTTGCAGTTTTCAGGGTAGGTTGCGTATCGGAAAGGGACAGTTGAGTTCGTTTTTGGGCATAATCGGTCTAACGGTTTCCGAGTTATTCCCACCTGGAATATTATTTCCTTGATAACTCAAAAAATAAATATTTTATCGAATTGAAGCTTGGTAACTAGTAGTAGAAAATCAACATAAAGACGTGTTTAAAATTTTGTAGGAACCATACCCCTAGAAAATTTGAAAAAAATCACGAAAAAAAAAATTTTAAGAGCCGCACTTACTATTAGAAAATTTAAAAAAACCACGCTAAAAAAATTGGTTCAAGCACTGACGTGAAGTCAGAAGCTTTTGCGCGTATGTTCTATTGTCCATTCTTCTGTATTGGACACCCTTAATCGAATTTACCATGGTAAATTCGTGAAATTCCCGCCTATAACCCAAGGGACAATCAGTGAAATATAGAAGCAATTTCACGAGTTTGGGCATGTAAGGCAGATTAAAAAAGCAGTTGAAAATACACTGTGTGAGGATGTGATATTAGATGTGAAGCTTGACTTTGAAGAAAATCCACATAAATCGAGTGGATAAGCCTCCGCAACACTCAGCCATACATCGAGTCTTAACATATTATAACATAAGAAAACGCATCCCTATGAAATGATACCTAACCAGAAGCTCTTGGAAGACGATTTTGATAGGGAAACTTATTTTTGTGAACAAATGATGGAGATGTTGGATAACAATATTATCCAAATAGTAGACGTTTTGTTTTCTGATTAGTGCACTTTTTCTCTCAACGGCCATGCAAATCGTCAAAATTGTCGCTACTGGTCTACCGGAAATCCTCACTGGATGAGAGAGGAACACAACTAATACCTTCAAAAGAGGTTAATAATTGGACAGCAAATGTTCGAAACCATATTATAGGCCCCTTCTTCACTGGGGGATATTTGAATGGCGATAATTATTCAGCACTAGGTTAGGATCTTGCCAAGGCGTTTGCGGTGAACATCTACTTCATTGACATAGATATTTTTTTTGCTACATTTTAATTTTTGATATTTTACCGATTCACTTGATTTAATTTTTTTTTAATTTGATTTTTGCCCTAAACGTGAAAGTGATAACATTCCTGAGTATTACGCGACCTTTCAAACGATATATCACAAGCACTATTTGAATAATTTGGGGTTTTACCTTTATTTTGAAGGGGGTTGAATGTATAGGGTTCGAATTTTTACGAATGACAATTTAAACTTTTAATGTGACGTATTTCAGGACTTTCCATAAATTTATACTCTAAAGAAGATAATGAATTTATTTCAATTGGCTTTTCCACAGTGCATGTTGGCATTGTTGGCATCTTTAGAACTTAGTATTTTTGAGTTCTTGTGGTTCGTGTTCAGTACTTTCTTTGCGGATGCTGTAGATTTGATTTATTCAACATTTCATCTTGTTCTCTGATCTTGTTAAGGAGTAGGTCTGTCTCAGCTTCAAATTTGAGTTTATTTTGTTCAGAAAGGTTCCATCTGTGCTATTGACCTTGGTATCCCATTTTAGAGCTAATGTAAACCATTTAGGTGGAAATTTGTCTCCATGTCTCACACCTCTTTTTGTTACATTCCATCGGTTTGAGTTGTTTCTTCTATTATAACATGCAGTGTTGCTTCATTGTTAATACCTCCAATGATTTGATTGTACCTCTCTTGTAAATTTGGACGGTATCAAAACCCTTTCGAAGGTTTGCAAGTTGAATATATCGACACTTTGGCGAACTGTTCAGTCTATACCCAGCAGACAAATATGGATATTTCCACGTCAACTTATTCAATCGTGGTGATCGATCATATCCTCTCAAGATTTCTCTACGACTGATCCAGATGGATGGTCGTATCTCTGGCCCGTGCTGAACACTATAATTACCTAACAGACGTCTCGAGATTGGGTGTAGTCCTACGATGTGAGTAGTCAATTTATTGCTTCGCTGAGGTAGGAACCAGAGAACAGTGGTTGACACAGACGCACCACTTGATGGATTACAAAGAAAACCTCCCAACTATTAGGAGCTCATTATCGTCCGACGTGCAGTTTTTACCATACTCGTTACCCCACGAATAATTAATGTTCTTGTGATTGTAGACTGAAAAATATTCCATTCAATTTAGGGTAAGTGTTTCATAGCAACATTCAAGTCGTACACTGTTGGCTCCAATTTTCTTTGTGGAGTTCTTTCGGCATAAATACCGATGCGGTATTTCCACCACAGTGAAACTTTTCATTGAAATTATAATAAGTATTTATTCAATAGTGACCAATATACAGGGAGTTCTTTAAATACATGCTAATATTTAAGGGGGGTGATTCTATGACTCATTGTAAGAATAAAACTTTCTATGAACGTTTGTCCTGAAACTCTTAACTTTTGAGATACAGGATGATGCAACTTTGGAACTATGATATGGAGCAAGTTTAATTTAATTATTTTAATCAAGAACAGAGCATCTGACAAAAAAAAACATATTTTTTGGATTCTCATTCATTTTGGAGCAAAAATTTCCTCTTAATTTGCTTTCAGTTGGTGCACAAATATTTCCACAGATTTTCGAGGAATTTATCCTGAAGTAAAACGATTTTTATATTTAAGCGGAAACTGTGCATCGGACAAAGAAAACCCTTGATATCAAATTCGCTCAAAATTAAATGAGGATCTTAAAAGTAATTGAATATTAAATGCAAAATCCGTATGGACGCCAGTGGTAGAGAAAATGATCCTTGATGCATAGAAGACATGTACCAAACTTTATAAAGATGTCTACAATACTATCCCAGTTATTAAATATTATAAAACTTCAATATTTTATCACCCCGTATCTCAAAAGGACATACATACATAGGAAGTTTTTTGCTTAAAATAAGTAAAAAAAATCTCCCTCTTAAATATTAGCATGTATTTGATGAACACCCTTAATTTTGGATATATCAATATGGAAACACTCGCTTGGGTTAGGACAGAGAGAAAGATCTTAATGCCAAAATAATTGTAAACACATAATAAATAAAGGAAAGTTCAAACTTTTGCAAATCACGTCTCCGAAAGTATTGGTTTCTCAGAGTTGAGAACGATATCAATGGATTCTTGTGATATAACTGCATCATGAAATAAATCAAATTAAGTAAGAATCCATTGATATCATTCCCAACTCTGAGAAACCAATAATTTCGGAGATGAGATTTGTCAAAGGATGAACAAGAGCGCCAAAGCTCCTGCCACAAGGCTTTCCCACTTTTTCAATTTGGCTTCTGTGCGTCAATTTTCAATTATTTTCGTAATTAAATTTAAACCGTAGGTCTTTGGCTCACCTCATGTTAGGTTTACATACATCAGCAAATATTAATTAGGGTATTAAAAAATATGAAATCATATACAGAGTGGACCTAGAAATTTTAACCACGTATTCAACTTCAAAAATGAGCCCTAGTTTGTTATTTAAGAATATGTCGAGAAATACTTCCTCTCCGAGATACAAGGTGTTAAAATTATAGAAAAAATATGTTTCTTATTAATAACTTTTACACTTCTTGAAATATTTCTATGAAATTTGGGACATAGGTTTTAAGGATCAGGGATCACTGTTTCAATGAATTTTTTTTCTACCAGGGGCGTCCGTACTGCATCGAGACTGAATATTTTTAGACAAGACAATGATACGCCACAGGTTTTTCTAACAATTGAAATTACTCTTGAAATACTAATTTTATTTGAAGTGAATTTATTATCTTGACCTTTTGACGTACGAGGCACCGTTTCCAACTGAAAATATCAAACACATTCTCATGCATGAGGAAATCGCTAAAATGTGATATCGTACATAATAATAATAAGACTATCTTTGTAAACGAAAAGTGTAATTACAAAAAAAATAACTGTTAACAGTCACACTCGAATACGAATTCACAAAAGATGTTGGAAGTAAAAGAAAAATAACATTTTTTTTCTAATAATTTTAATACCCTGTATCCCAAAGAGGAAGCATTTCTCGACATATGTTTATATGACAAACTAGGGCTTATTTTCGACGTAGAATACGTGGTTAAAATTTCTTGATTAAGATCTGGAGTACCCTGTATAAATGAGAATAATTATTGAAATTTTGAAGAATCATATCTACGATGGTATTAGTTTGTTAGAGTTCGTGGATTCTTATGATGATCTTAAAAAAATTGAAACGAAAATTTCAAATGTGAAAATTTTTTTTTTCTGTTACTCCGAAACCACCTGTCCAATTTTGCCCAATAACGAACCTAACCAAGATATTTATCTGCCAACTCTACTCTGAATATTCGATCAGTGAGTCGAACCAAATCGTATAAGACCATTCTCAGCCGAAAATTTGAAAATTACAGATATTTAGGCAAATTGATAAGCACTCTGTTCCGAGGAACAAGAGCGCCAAAAATAACAAAATATAAGAAGGCTATGATATCATCGGGTTAAATATTGATGTCCGTGTAATGTTAACAGACATGGAATCCCGGATGTTGCTAAAACACTCGCTAAGCGGAAGCATACATCGACGAACAAGTATACCTTCTTCGTGCTTGTAAAGAGAGGCTCCTCCACTTTTCTTGAAAAGTCTGGAGAAGCAAAGTGACCCATAATACCCTCTATTAGCGATAAAAGGCCTCCACGTAGTCCGCCTATTATTTACGGGGAGATTCAATTTGAGGCAAATTGAAACGATCTATCATGTGACGTGATAACGAGGCTTTACTCTTCCGAATAATGACTTATTAAAATGTGCAACTCATCCGCGCTAATATCCGCGAGGGACCCGTCGGGACGCGAAGACTGCTGGTAGAGTCACGACGCCCACCTATTGTTACGCGGATGATTCGACGGAGGTATATATGTAAAAGTAAGAAGGAATTCCATTCAATTCGACCCGGGGGTCAAAGTTCCTCGTGAATTGTTATGTTTTTCCAGAGAATATCGATAATTCACACGATGCAGGCTGATCATGTTGTCTATGAGGCTGATTTAATGAACTCAGTAAGTCAGCAACTGCCTTTTACGTCAAATCTTTATAGACTTCTATGAAAATTATGATTGAGGTGTCATTCGATTCGAAATGGCATGAAAGTATTTTTTTTTAAATTCAAGGTCCACTTTGTAATGTCTTTTTGTTTTACGAAGCACTACTTTAGTATGATATTTAAGGTCTTTTCACTAAAAGTGTGAGCACTAAAATCTTCAACAGTGGAGATGTATAATAAAAGCCTGACGTTGAAAGGACTCATTTATTTCATACATACTCAACCAAGACTGCTTCTCTTTTGGCGCTCTAGTTCTCGGAACTGAGTGCTTATCAATTTGCCCAAATGTCTGTAATTTTCGAATTTTTCTATGAAAATGGTCTTAAACGATTTGGTTCGACTCACTGATCAAGAATCCGTTGTCGAAATTCATTCTGCCGGCCGGTCCGGCCGGCCGGCCGTAGGCACGATAACTCTCGAACGGAATGAGCTAGACAGTTGAAATTTTCAGAGTAGGTTTGGGAGATAAATATCTCGGCTAAGTTCGTTATTGGGCAATATCGGACCGATGGTTTCGGAGTTTTTTTTACAAAAGAAATTCCAAATTAAATTTTTTTCAATAAACCGTTTTACCATAAGAATCCAATGATATCATTTTTAACTCTAACAAGCTAATACTTTCGGAGATATGATGTTTAAAGGTTTCAATAATAAATCGTATTTCTACGTTTTCACAGAATGATATAATTATTCTATGTATGAATTGTCATAATGTCAACTTATTTTCCTGAGACATGACATTATCTAATCAATCGAAGAATTATGAGAATAAAGTGTATTCCGAAATGTGAGCGAAGTGAGAAAAATCTCAGTTCTTTGCTACGAAATTAGTTTTTTTCAGAAAAGTCTTACATTTCGGAACGGAACATGAAGTAAGAGATCTGAGAGTAGTGAGACTGCTTTTCATCCATAGAAATAGAATGCTCAGTTCTCTCAATTTATGACGGGACTGACGGAAGGGAATATTATAACATCAAAAATATTGGGGTTGAAATAATCGTATTTTACCGATGCAACGGGGACCTCACCCAAAAATGTATGAAAATATTACGTAAATATTGAAAGCATAATTCTGTTGTTCGAGAGAGGAGAAAATTTGGTGAACGTAGATCAGGAAATTTTTGATCGATTACAAGGTAATTTTTCATTATTACTTCTCTTCTTTCATACATGTTTTATGGAATATCTACTATTTGTAGGTACTTTAAACCTGTTTTGGGCAATTGTCATACGAAACTTGTTTTTTGGCTTTTTTTTAGTTCCTCAGAACAGAGTGCTCATCAATTTGCCCAAATGGCTGTAATTCTGGAATTTTTGGCTGAAAATGGTCTCAAACGATTTGGTTCGACTCACTGATCAAGAATCCGATGACGAAATCGATTCTGTCCGGCCGGCCGGCCGGCCGTAGGCACGATAACTCTCGAACGAAAGAAGTTAGAGGATTGAAATATGCAAGGTGGGTTTGGAGCGTAAATATCTCGGACGAGTTCAATAATGGGCGAAATTCATCAAGCGGTTTCGGAGTTATGGCCGATTTTAGTAAAAATATTTTTTATGAATATTTCCGAAACCGATCACTCGGTCTATCTGAAATTTAGCATCAAATTGTAGAATCATGACCTTTATACGCATGCGAAGTTTTGTATTGAACAGATTACCGCAAAGTGTCAAAAAAAATTTTTGAAAATTTAAGGAAAATTTTTCTACAATAACTTTCGAACGGAATGAGCTAGGTAGTTGAAATTTTCAGAGTGGGTTAGGGAGTTAAATATCTTGGTTAAGTTCGTTATTGGGCAATATTGGCCAGATATAATTTGATTTATTCCATGGTGCAGTTCTCATTCTCAAATTGCTCATTGAATCTTGATAAATAAACTATTATTGGAATTGAATTTCCTTAATGATGCAGTTCTATCATATGAATACATTGATATAATTACCAACTCTGAGAAACCAATACTTTCGGAGATATAATTTGTCTGTTTGAACTAGAGCGCCAGAAAGCTCCTGTCCACAGGGCTTGAACCCATGTTTGGTTCAAAATGTCAGGATCGTTTGTCCACCTTTTTTGGCGCTCTAGTTCCTCAGAACTGAGTGCTTATCAGTTTGTCCAAATGTCTGTAATTTTCGAATTTTTCGATGAAAATGGTCTCAAACGATTTGGAACGACTCACTGATCAAGAATCCGTTGTCGAAATTCATTCTGTCCGGCCGGCCGGCCGTAGGCACGATAACTCTCGAACGGAATGAGCCAGACAGTTGAAATTTTCAGAGTAGGTTTAGGAGATAAATATCTCGGCTAAGTTTGTTATTGGGCAAAATCGGATAGATGGTTTCGGAGTAACGAAAAAAAAAATCTTTTTTTACATAACAATTTCCAAATTGAATTCTTTTCAATAAGCAGTTTAACCATAATAATCCAATGATATCATTTTTAACTCTAACAAGCTAATACTATCGGATATATGATTTTTCAAAATTTCAATAACAAATCGTATTTCTACGTTTTCACAGAATTATACAGGGTGAGTCTTTGACCACTGCATTAATTTTAACCAAAGATTCCTCTCATCAAATGAAACACTTTTCATTTAACATTTTTCCAAATTCAGCTCAGGTAAAAAGATACAGGCTGTTGAAATTTTGAAAAAAAAATCAGTTTTTTTTGTAGCTTTGACATCCTTTTTACGAATGAAATGAATGTTGGCGTAAAGTTTCCTATAACTATGATACATATTTTCTAAATAATAGTTATTTTCTACTTCTACTGGTTTTCAAGTTATGGACGCGTGGATTCATAAAACTAAACGAAATTAGCATAAAGAAAGCATATAAAGTTTTTCTTGAGTCGTTTCAAGAATACTCCATCGTTTTAGAACATTATATTATTCTTCATCATTTCTCCTTAAACGCACCGTTTTCGAGATATTCTTCATTGAATGTTTTGAAATGGAAAACTCCAGAAATTTCACTACTTTTATGGATCCGTCCCTGAGCGTTGGAATCCCGAATCAAGCTGTAAACCACGTTACCATGCCTTATTCTCGTCCGCCAACAATGTCATAGATATAATTTATATGCGGGAGTGTAGTAGCACATTGTGAAATCTTTAAACGCTTGTAACTTTTTACCTGAGCCGAATCTGAAAAATGGTGAATGAAAAAAGTGTTTCATTTGATGAGAGGAATCTTTGGTTAAAATTAATGCAGTGGTCAAAGACTCACCCTGTATAATTATTCTATGTATGAATTGTCATAATGTCAACTTATTTTCCTGAGACATGACATTGTCTAATTCCTTGCTGATAGTTTGTTCGAGTAACGTCAAAATCGACTTAGAGAGACAAGGGTAAAAAAACCGTCAAATAAACCCCCATGTGGCGATTTTATGTCGAAAAGTGAAAATTAAGAATATATATCCCAGGTAAGAACCGACGTTATATTCTAATACCGGAGATCGACTAGATCGTTCGACGAGCCCGATAGCCGGTTGGTCTAGTCCGTCGGGTTCTCGGTTTCGGAACGAGAGAAGGTGGGCTCAAATCCCGGAAAGGGAATTACACTTTTTGGCGCTCTAGTTTCTCGGAACTGAGTGCTCATCAATTTGCCCAAATGTCTGTAATTTTTATTTAAGATGCAGTTTCACCATTAAAATCCATCGATATCATTTTTAACTCCAACAAGCTAATACTTTCGGAGATATGATTTTTTCTAAATTTCAATAATGAATCGTACGTACTTCTATGTTTTCACAGAATGCTATAATTATTCTATCTAAGCTTTATTATATGATCTGTGTTCATACTCGTTCATTTCATCCTGTTCTATAAGAAAGAGTCAAATTCATTTCAGCTATTTAAATTTGATTTCTTCCATGGTGCAGTTCTCATTCTCAGATTGCATATTTAATATTGATATATAAACTATTATTAGAATTTAATTTCCTTTATGATGCAGTTCTTTCATAAGAATACATTGACTTAATTCCCAACTCTGAGAAACCAATACTTTCGGAGATATAATTTGTTTGTTTGAACTAGAGCGCCAGAAAGCTCCTGTCCACAGGGCTTGAACCCATTTTTTTTAATATCTGAATTAAAGATCATAAAATGGTATGCGCGTACGCCTGTAATTAATAATCGTGAGCACAATTAAATAAACACTATTCAATACATAACACACTTGCAAGAATTGCAAAAGTTACAAACATTTAAGGAAAAAAAAATGGGTTCAAGCCCTGTGGACAGGAGCTTTCTGGCGCTCTAGTTCAAACAGACAAATTATATCTCCGAAAGTATTGGTTTCTCTGAGTTGGGAATTATATCAATGTATACATATGATAGAGCTGCATCATAAAGGAAATTCAATTCAAATAATAGTTTATTTATCAAGATTAAAAGAGCAATCATGAGAATGAGAACTGCACCATGGAAGAAATCGAATTAAATCTGGCCAATTTTGCCCATTAACGAACTTAACCGAGATATTCATCTCCCTAACCTACTCTGAAAATTTCAACTACCTAACTCATTCCGTTCGAGAGTTATTGTGGAAAAACATATTTTAAATTTAAAAATTTTTTTTTTACACTTTACGGTAATCTGGTCAATACAAAACTTCACATGCGTATAAGGGTCATAATTCTACAATTTGATGCTAAATTTCAGATAGATCGAAGAACTTGTCCGAGATATTTACGCTCCAAAACCACCTTGCAATTTTCAATCCGCTTACTCCTTTCGTTCGAGAGTTATCGTGCCTACGGCCAGTCGGCCGGCCGGACAGAATCGATTTCGCACTCGGATTCTTGATCAGTGAGTCGAACCAAATCGTTTGAGACCATTTTCAGCCAAAAATTCCAAAATTACAGACACTTGGGCAAATTGATAAGCACTCTGTTCCGAGGAACTAGAGCGCCAAAAAAACAAGTTTCGTATGACAATTGCCCAAAACAGGTTTAAAGTACCTACAAATAGTAGATATTCCATAAAACATGTATTAAAGAAGAGAAGAAATAATGAAACAATTACCTTGTAATCGATCAAAAATTTCCTCATCTACGTTCACCAAATTTTCTCCTCTCTCGAACTACAGAATTATGCTTTCAATATTTACGTAATATTTTCAAACAGTTTCGGGTGAGGTCCCCGTTGCATTGCTAAAATACGAGTATTTCAACCCCAATATTTTCGAAGTTACAATATTCCCTTCTGTCAAGTTGACATTATGAAAATTCAAACATAAAATAATTATAAAAATCTGTGAAATACGATTTACATTGAAATTTTGAAAAATCATATCTCCGAAAGTATCCGCTTGTAAGAGTTAAAAATGATATGCATGGATTCTTATGATAAAACTGCTTATTAAAAAAAAAAGAGAGTGGAACAATCTATTATTAAAAAAAAAAAATTTGGAATTTCATTTGTAAAAAAAATTTTTTTTTTATTACTCCGAAACCTTCTGTCCGATTTTGCCCAGTAACGAACTTAGCCGAGATATTTATCCCCCAAACCTACTCTGAAAATTCCAACTCTCTAGCTCATTCCGTTCGAGAGTTATCGTGCCTACGGCCGGCCGGCCGGACAGAATGAATTTCCACCACGGATTCTTGATCAGTGAGTCGAACCAAATCGTTTAAGACCATTTTCATCGAAAAATTCGAAAATTACAGACATTTGGGCAAATTGATAAGCACTCAGTTCCGAGGAACTAGAGCGCCAAAAAGGGTTCGGTTTTTCGCATTTATCTTGAAAAATATTTGAGATTTTTCAAATTTTGATTTATCTTGTTTCGTTTTGCATGCCATTTTATGTAGTTAGATAATAAAGTAGAGTACCTACCTTCTTTCAATTCCTACTAATTTTTCTGGTATTTATGATTTTAGTATTGATATTATTCTGAACGAATCAGGGGAGAGTTTCTTCAATTTTCGAGGGATTGTGTGCCTCGTGTTTTCCTAGGCTTTAATTAATTGTGATGAATATGGTGTGTATACTGATATCATTTAGTTACAAGTGAAGTCAACAAGTGCCTTTTTGGTCAAATCTCTTTAGAGTTCTACGAAAATTATGTTTGAGGTGTCATTCGATTCGGAATGGTATGTAGATATTTTTGAGAAAATTGAAGGGCCGCTTGCAAAAGTTATAACGAATTAAGTGAAAAAAAGGGGTTTGATTTTTCGCAAATATCTATTTGAGATTTTCCAAATTTTGAATTATCTTATAAACAACGAATTTTGTTTGTAACAATTTTTTAAACAATAAAAAAAGGTAATTGGTTCAAGCACTAACGTAAAGTCAAAAGCTTTTGCACGCATGTTCAATCATCCTCTATTGGACAGTCTTAATCGAATTTACCATCGATATACACCGTTTTCTCAGCTTTTATAAGGTATGAATACATTTCGTATCATTTTAGTGACATAGCTCAGTAATGATAAAATCGTCTAAGATCACATAATTTGTCCGATTCACCCTAAAAATTGCAAGTCGCTATCTTTTTCCGTTCTCAAGTTATCGTGAGATAAATAATAATCTATTTTTTGATCATTTTTTGGCGCTCTAGTTCCTCGGAACTGAGTGCTTATCAATTCGCCCAAATGTCTGTAATTTTCGAATTTTTCGATGAAAATGATCTTAAACGATTTGGTTCGACTCACTGATCAAGAATCCGTGGTCGAAATTCATTCTGTCCGGCCGGTCCGGCCGGCCGGCCGTAGGCACGATAACTATCGAACGAAATGAGCTAGACAGTTGAAATTTTCAGAGTAGGTTTGGGAGATAAATATCTCGGCTAAGTTCGTTATTGGGCAAATTCGGACAGATGGTTTCGGAGTAACAAAAAAAAAAAATTTTTTTTACAAGGCAAATTCCAAATTAAATTTTTTCCAATAAGCTGTTTTACCATAAGAATCCAATGATATCATTTTTAACTCTAACAAGCTAATACTTTCGGAGATATGATTTTTAAAAATTTCAAAAATAAATCGTATTTCAACGTTGTCACAAAATGATATTATTCTATGTATGAATTGTCATAATGTCAAATGATGTTCCTGAGACATAACATTATCTAATCAATCGAAGAATTGTGAGTGAAGTGAGAAAAATCTCAGTTGTTTGCTCCGAAATTAGGTTTTCTCAGAAAATTCTTACATTTCGGAACAGATCATGAAGTAAGACATCTGAGAGTAGTGATACTGCTTTTCATCCATAGACATAGAAATATCTCTCGAACGGAATGAGGTAGGTAGTTGAAATTTTCAGAGTAGTTTAGGGAGATGAATATCTCGGTTAAGTTCGTTATTGGGCAAAATTGGCCAGATTTAATTTGATTTCTTCCATGGTGCAGTTCTCATTCTCATGATTGCTCATTTATTTATTTATTTATTTATTTATTTATTTATTTAACTATAAATGAGGGTTGAGGATTTACCTATAAACCCAACAAAGGAAAAAGTACATACTATGAAAATTTAATTGAATTTAATCTTGATAAATAAACTATTATTTAAATAGAATTTCCTTTATGATGCAGTTCTATCATATGAATACATTGATATAATTCCCGACTCTGAGAAACCAATACTTTCGGAGATATAATTTGTCTGTTTGAACTAGAGCGCCAGAAAGCTCCTGTCCACAGGGCTTGAACCCATTTTTTTTCTAGTGATACGATTCTCACAAAATTTCACTTACGTCTTTATAGTGGTATTCTACAATTAGTTATTAAGTTTCCATTAGATCAGATCTGTATTGGTTGAAGATAAAATTAGTACTCGGAAACCGATAGGCCGATTATGCCCACTGAGTAACTTTTCCGTGGTATTTGTATGCACCACCTGTTTACCCTGAAAAGTCGCTTTTTCTTTCCGTTCTCGAATTGTCTTGGTAACGGCCGGCTGGAGAGAGTCAAATTTGACCTATAATTCTTCATCAAAGAGTCGAACGTAATTTTTCAGGACCATTTTCAAACGTTAGAGGCATATGGGCAAAATGATAGCAGACTGTTTCTCAGAACATGCGCGCAAAAAAACGAAAAAGAAAAGTTACGGCTACGGGAAGTGATCCCGGTACCTTCAGCCTTCAGCTTACTAGTCCAACATGTTAACCCATGCGCTTTAATAACTGTATGTAGAATCTGCGATGAAAAGGGTATTTTAATGAATTTTATTACTTTTACCCTTTTCTCAGATTTCTAATTTTTCATCTTACCTATTTCTGGAAAATATCATCATGTTACATATTATTCGACGGTTTTATCCCTAAACCTTTTGCCTTTTTTCCCGTTCGAAAACGGTACTTATCGGCATATATTGCATGAAAAATTTAAAACCTGGCCCATTCTAATCCAACCTGACAGATGTCGAATTTTTTGATTTTTCGAAAGAAATTGAAATTCTTCCGAAAAATACCAACGTTTCTTACGCCGATTTCTAATATAAACGTTACGAAAAGGAAAACCCCACACGAGGGGATCGATCTGTCGACATGAACTCGCGACCAAGTCCTACTTTGGAGCGTGCATCCATATCACTCTACTTTTCGACTACCTATCGATTTTGTCGCGATTTGAGGTTTGAACAAAATTTCTTTCGTTAATCCTTCGAAACTGATGATAGATATCGAAATTTCGTGTTCAGCTTTCTCTTCTTACCGTTCCAAAGTTGCGTGCTGTGACCACCCTCGAAACGACCCTCAAATTTTATAAAAAATAACCAAAATTCCCGATATATTTAGGAAAATACGTCGCTTTCGGTAATATTTTTCTCTATTTCAGGATCGTAAGGAGTTCATTACAGTACTAAAAGCAGTGCTGTATTGAACTCATTCCCGCATTGTTTCTAGTTATATTTTTCGTTGTGGTAGACAGCACCGACATTCGATCCTATCAAATTTCAACACACGTCAATTGTCAATATAATATAATCTGGATATAGTGAAATAATTGTTGAGAGAAAGAGTTTTATTTTCATTAAAAAATGAGGAACTAGAGATTTCCTAATTCCTAATAGCATCAGTTATACTATTATAAAATTATTTTAAATCTGATCTCCATGTCCTACGTATGATTCAAATTCAAATTCCGTAAACTGTCCGTAAACTGTTCAAATTCCGTAACAGTCACACCAACTGCCAAGATACAATACAAAAGACTATAGGATGTATAATCCGAATTCTTCATTAAATTTCAACAGTATTTTACAAAACTTGTCTGAAATAGAGAAAATATTGTCTGATACTCCTTGCAGAAGGCAATTCCAACTCTCATGCGTTCGAAAACTCATTCTGCAACTTGATTTAGAATATACTATCAAATTACATATATGGAATTTTTCCAAAGATTGCCACTATAGCCTTGTCGGCTATTTCAACCATCTCCTTTCCCCCCGTTACATCAAAATCCCCTCTTTTTCCACATTTTTCTCTCGAGACGTCCTCTCATTTACACAAATTTTACCTAAGTAAAATTATTCTAAACGTCCTTTGTCTGAACTCGCCCAACAATTCTCGGTTTCCAGTATATCTCCTAATACTCCTACAATATAGATTTCATCGTATTCAAATTTGGAACTTGGATTCTAAATCCAAGTTCTGCAAGAGACTTCAAATCTTAATTCTAAATTAAGATTTGAAGTCTCTTGCAAAATTTCAACAATATCGGACGGATAGTTTTTGAGATACATAATATTCTTACACGAATATTCAATATTTTTTTAAAAAATTTCTAGAGATGCGATCGGCACAAAATTTCGCACAAATATTTGTGTTGGCATTCTAAAACTACTAAGTTTCTATTCGAATAGCTTTGTATCCTTAGAAAACAAATTTTGTACTCCGAGACCGTTAGGCCGATTACGCCCATTAACAAACCTGTCTTGTTACATTTGGATGCGCAACATACCCCGAAAATTTCAAGCTGCTATGTTTTTCTATTCGAAAGTTATCGTGGCAACGGACGGCCGGCTTTTGCGCAATGATAGCACGCCGTTCCCTAGAATGTTCTAGTGAACTATTTAATATACAGGCTTGTAACCCCTGCATGTGGGTGGTAAGGTGAAATTTACACATAACTTGATTTTTCTGTTGTTCAATTCTAATCCGATAAATTTAAAATACAAACTTGCACCCCTCTTCATAGGGTTTGGAGGGCGAATGTTAGAGATTTCTGAAAAAAATCATTTGTTCGTTGGCTAACAATTGTCTGCATATCAAATTCCGTAAATTAACTTAACAAGCGCGATCTGTGGCTCTATTCTGAACTTCACTCGTTTTCGACCACTCGTAACGAAAACGAACGGTGGTAATTGCGAACGATAGTTTATATTGCTATTCTCATGTGCCCTTCGTAATGACCGATGAGTTAAACGAATTCGTGTCGTCTGAAGACTTGGCAACATAGTAACATTTGAAATTTGAATGTGTTTATGTATATGTTATTGGCGCGCTTCTTCATAAATCAAATCGATAATTTATTGTTTGTTGAACTTGAGTGATTTATTTGGTTTTTTCTGTTAACTTCGATAAGAAAAAAGTAATTATAAATTTCCTAAAATGTAAGTCTCAGTTATTAAGCGGGAAATTTACTACAGAATTTTCTTCGGAATGCCTATGAAAGAGTAACTGAGTACAATGTTAAATAGTATTCCTGGACCAAAAAAATAATGGAAAACTTGGAGAATGTTTTGCTATATAATATTGAAAGATTTTACAACGATTAAGGGTTATTTCACCTCTTCAGACAGGTCTTGGGTCAAGCACAAAATCTAGAGAGATTGTTTCGAATACTTTTTTTTTCTGTTTTATTCCACTGAAATTGTCGAATTGTTTTCTGTTTATTGTTGTGATATATTTTTTTAGAATGAAATAATTTTTTTTCAAATAGAAATCAATATCTATTCCAGTCAATTAACTGATTAGTTAAATAATGAAAATATTGGATTTATTTTACCAATTTTTTGGGGAAAAATTACATTGTATTTGTCCTTAGAGTGTATAAGTGATACGGTCACAAAAATTTATGGATGTTTTGCAACACTTGCCAAATAAACAATTGTAATTAAAATAGAAATATGGATCATGCGGAGTAATATATGTATAAGTTAAACCTTTCCACTTATGTAATTAATAATGATTAATTATTTCACTGAAGCTACAGCTGTTTTTCGTTAATTTTTCTATTCCAAACTGGATTTTTGTTATATAGACATTATTTTTTGTTTACTGTGATATTTTCTCTAGTATTGGTTATTGGATACTTTTATTTCTGATCCTTTTATTCTACGTAGACACAGTGAAATATATTTTTGTTGTTCGATGTTGTCAGATTATTTAGAACTTCATATTGAATACTTTTGTTTTAAATTGTTTTCTACTAAGGCATTGTTGAATAATGTTTTGTTTATGGTTGTGAGCTATTTTTTACAATTAAATAAATTTTTTTGGAAGAGAAATCTATATCTATTTATTCATAGTGTACAATTCAACGAAAAGCTAAACGTATAATTGATTTCCTCTGAATTCTTTCTGAAATCAGCTCTGGAAGTTGTTGCACTTCCGAGTTATTCCAGATGAAAGAATCAAGGGTTATTCCTGGTTATCTGGCACATACATTTAAAATTTTCATTTTGCTATCACATATCTGAAAAAGGTTCTGTTTATCTATACTTAATATTTTTTCAGCAACCTACCAGTTGAAAATTAATCAAATGGTATCCTTTTCGATTAACATAAATGTGTTTTGGGTAATTTGAATCTTCAATTTTAGGTGGAAATATTGCATTGTGTGCAATCTATGCAACCTATTACACCAGGGAAGCCGAATTTTCATTGAATCTAAAAATATTAATAAACTTTAATAAATTTGCAATATTCTAAAATATCAATACCTACCTTTGCCTTTACCTACTATTCAATTCCGCCAATGTTTGTGGGAATCTAACAAATCTATTCGATATTTCTGGTTTATTTAAAACATCGACAATTTGCAATATGATAATAATTCTGACAATTTAATTATTTTAACTGAACAGATTTGTTAATTACACCGTAAAAATACCAACTTATTTACCAACAACAGATTTGAGGGTACAAAATGTGTAGAGGCTTGCATAATAATCAACTGATAACTGAATGCGAGTGGAATTTCTTCCGAAAACGAGTGCTATATACCACACTCGTTTAGAATTTCGAGCGCTCGTCTCACCAAATCATATCATCTGTCAGTTGAGAATTGCAAAACGAGTGAACGTTCGTGATGATTACGAAAACGAATGATAATCGTTCGCAATGTCGACCTCAGAATAGGGCCCCTGATCGCCACCGCCGCCTGCGGACGCTGCACCAGACGCCGCGGCGATATCTCCCGAACCACTAGTGTTGGAGAATCGGAGTTTTTCGTAAGGTGTGTTATTTTGATAGGACTTTTAGCCGCGAGTAGATTGCGCGTGCGCAGAATGGAAGTGACTGTTTTTGAATTGGATGGGTTATGTTGGGAGTGCTGAGTCGATATTGTGAGAATTTAAAAGAATATTCATAGCAATTCAGTGCAAGGACACTGTAGACTGGGGGATGTAGCGTTGTTTCCGAGTAAAAGTGTTCGTACCGTGGCCCTTGGGCTAATTTTGAAATTGATTTTACACCTTACAGGCATTTTTCGTTATGCGCATGAGCAGACTATCAGTGATTTAACTGGTGGTGTTTTAGTCAGAGAGGATTGGGGTTTTGGGGTGGCGGATGCTATTCCTCCATAAAATCCCCTGTTGAGGGTCTGCGCATGCGTGGATTATAGATGTGATATCTCCTGAACCACAAGTGTTGGAGAATCGGAGGTTTTTGTAAGGTGAGTGATTTTGAGAGGACTTTTAGCCGCAAGTAGATTGCGCATGCGCAGAAGAGAAGTGACTGTTTTTGGGTTGTATGGGTTACGTTGGGAATGCTGAGCCGATATTGCTTGGTTTCAAAAGAATATTCATGGCAATTCAGTGCAAGGACAAGTCAGTTTGGGGGATGTAGCGTTGTTTCCGAGTTGAAGTGTCCGTACCGTGGCCCTGGGGCTAATTTTGAAATTGATGTTACCCCTTACGGGCATTTTTCGTTATGCGCATGAGCATAAGTGATCAGTGATTTAACTGCTGGTGTTTTCGTCAGAGTGGATTGGGGTTGTGGTGTGTCGGATGTTAATCCTTCATAGAATCCCCTGGTAAGGGTCTGCGCATGCGTGGATTAAAGATGCGATATCTTCTGAACCACTGGTGTTGGATAATCGGAGTTTTTCGTAAGGCGTGTGATTTTGGGAGGACATTCAGCCGCAAGTAGATTGCGCATACGCAGAAGAGAAGTGACCGTTTTTGGGTTGTATGGGTTATGTCGGGAGTGCTGAGCCAATATTGTGAGGTTTTAAAAGAATATTCAGGGCTTTTCAGTGCACGGACAATTCAGTTTGGGGGATGTAGCGTTGTTTCCAAATTGAAGTGTTCGTACCGTGGCCCTGGGGCTTATTTTGAAATCGATGTTACCCCTTACGGGCATTTTTCGTTATGCGCATGAGCCGACCAGTGATTTAACTGGTAGTGTTTTCGTCAGAGAGGATTGGGATTTTGGGGTGGTGGATGCTATTCCTCCATAGAATCCACTGGTGAGGGTCTGCGCATGCGTGGATTAAAGATGCAATATCTCCTGAACCACTAGTGTTGGAGAATCGGAGTTTTTTGTGAGGTGTGTGATTTAGAGTGGACTTGCAGCCGCAAGTAGATTGCGTATGCGCAGAAGAGAAGTGACTGTTTTTGGGCTGTATGGATTATGTTGGGAGTGCTGAGCCGATATTGTGAGGTTTAGAGAGAATATTCATGGCACTTCAGTGCAAGAACAAGTCAGTTTGGTGGGATGTAGCGTTGTTTCCGAGTTAAAGTGACCGTACCGTGGCCCTGGGGCTAATTTCGAAATTGATGTTACCCCTTACGGGCATTTTTCGTTTTGCGCATGAGCAGACCATCAGTGATTCAACTGCTGGTGCTTTCGTCAGAGAGGATTGGGGTTTTGGGGTGGCTGATGCTATTCCTCTATAGAATTCCTTGGTGAGGGTCTGCGCATGCGTGGATTCAAGAAGCGATATCTCCTGAATCACTAGTGTTGGAGAATGGGAGTTTTTTGTGAGGTGTGTAATTTTGGGAGGACTTGCAGCCACGAGTATATTGCGCATGCGCAGACGAGAAGTGAATGGTTTTGGGTTGATTGGGTTATGTTCGGAGTAATGAGCAGATATTGTGAGGTTTTAAAAGAATATTCATGTCAATTCAGTGCACGGACACAAGTCAGTTTGGGGGAAATAGCGTTGTTTCCAAGTTGAAATGTCTGTATGGTAGCCCTTAGGCGAAATTATAAATAACTATATTCGGTAGATATATATTAAAATACGTTCGGATTTGGAGAATAGGCAATTGCGTTCCTAACGGAGGTCCCACAACCGCAATTTTTTTCGATCTGCGGTAAAGCTAACAGCCAAACTGTATTGATAGCTATATTTGTTAAAGGAACTTGAAAAAAAAAAAACTGACGTGAAGTCAGTACTCTTTGGCGCGCGTGTTCACGGTGGCTAATTTGAATTGAATGATGAGTACTTCAAGCTCAGTGGATAGAGCGAGTCGAAGATCTACCCAAAGGATAGTGGACACCATTCACTGTCGGTTCAAAAATTAACAGTGCCGTATCTAAGCTGCCATCAGGACAGAGTAACAAAGTTGGAAAAGAACACAACTGACTCTCCTTAGTCCCACAAGCTCCTAGAAGATTTGGAAGGGTCAGTATAATCCTAATCATGTTTATAGCACGCGCGCAAAAGCAGATTGACTTAACAATGAAAGAAAAAGTGTAAAAAGTCAATCTGCTTTGGCGCGCGTGCTATAAACATGATTAGGATTATACTGACCCTCCCAAATCTTCTACGTCCTTGTGCGACTAAGGAGAGTCAGTTGTGTTCTTTTCCAACATTGTTACTCTATCCTGATGGCAGCTTAGATACAGCACTGTTAATTTTTGAACCAACAGTGAATGGTGTCCACTATCTTTGGGTAGATCTTCGACTCACTCTATCCACTGAGCTTGAAGTACTCATCATTCAATTCAAATTAGCCACCGTGAACAGGCGCGCCAAAGAGTACTGACTTCACGTCAGTACTTTTTTTTTATCAAAAACTTTATTTATGAAAGTACTATTTATCGTTGGCTAGAATAATTTTTCTGGTTCTTTAAAAACTTTGAAATTTTTTAAATTGTAATGTCTTACTATTCTGACTCAAAAGGTTGCTGACACCTGGTCTAACCTAAAATTTGAAATGATTGAAGGATTAATGTTTTCGACAATTTTCAATTAGTGAACCATTATAGGAAATCTTGGTACATATACGTTATAAGTTGAGTTTTGTAATGTGCAGAAATTTGTCAAAAAGAAAATATCCTCCAGTGATATTGCTAATGAAAATATTTCGATCTATACTAAGGTTCTATTCGAGCAGCACTATGAAATTTTTGCTGAATTGGAATGCTGATAACACGGTATAACATTGGTAAGAGAGGAACATCTTATATGGAACATTTACTATACAGCGATTGTTCATGATTTTTTTATTCAACTGACTGCATTTTCTGTTAACATCAGAGGCAGTTGATACAGTATGTCTATCCTCCAGAGGAAAATTACTGCAGGACTTCGAACTGAAGAAACCAATTTCATTGATTCACACAATATTATCCATTACCTATAGAAATTATATTATGTAAGAATCTATTTAACTCGAGTGTCATATCCTGATTGGAAAAAAATTTAAGATGAAAATATTAAATTGGTCAAGAAGAAACCAGCATTGAGATAAATTGGCTCGGTGCGAAACCAGTTCAACTCCAATTCTCTTCGAATTAACAACATTATTGACTCAAGAATTTAAATATCCTTTACATTGTGCACGTTAGGAATTTTGTCCTTGCCAAAGTGGAAACACTGAATTGAGAACTTTTGAATTAATGTATACTTATATTTCAGAATTTTTATGGAAAGAACTGCATTTAAAATAAAAATATATTAATATACCTATCTTTTTCCTTCATTTCGGGCGTCCTGCCATCATTCTCGTAATATATTTCTAACTCAGTATAAAAATGTTATATCTTTAAACAAATTTCTCTATTACGAATGAGAAGTAATACAGAAACCAATTAAACATATATTGATTTCTTGAATGCAACAAAATATCCTACTCTTTTAATTCATGAACCTTTCAACTTGCTCCGATAGATTTATTAAAATGATATTTATATATCGTCAGATTAAAAGTGTTATATAATAAAGCATATTATTCAGATATCAATTTTATTTCGAATCAGGATATGATACTCGAGTAAAAATTATATAGGTATTCATATTTTCAGAGCATTACTGGAGGATGTTTTTTTCTTGACAAATTTCTGCACGTTACAAAACTCAACTTATAACGCATAGGTACCAAGATTTTCTATAATGGTTTACTAATTGAAAATTGTCGAACACATTCATCCTTCAATCATAGTACCTAAGTATAGATCCAGATATTTTCATTAGCAATATCACTGGCGGATACTTTCTTTTTGACAAATTTCTGCACGTCACAAAACTCAACTTATAATTCATAGATACAAAGATTTCCTATAATGGTTCACTAATTGAAAATTGTCGAACACATTCATCCTCCAATCATTTCAAATTTTAGGTTAGACCAGGGGTCAGCAACATTTTGAGTCAGAAGTGTAAAAAATTACAATTTTCAAAATTTCAAAGTTTTTAAAGAACCAGAAAAATTATTCTTGCCAACGATAAATAGTACTTTCATAAATACAGTTTTTTGATAAAAAAAAACTAATCTGTTTATTCATAAGAATAAATATTATTTGCCTATGGAACTGAAGAGCCGCAGCTTCATAACTGTCAGCCGCCGACCCAGAGTCCGCTTTGATGATGTACACTCAATGAAACATCCAGCCAGACTACGGACGCTGGCGATCGATATAGGAGATTTCACGTTTGGCTAATCAGGAGTAAGTGGGCTTCATTTTTGATTGAGGTAACCTTCGATGCAGTGAACTTTCGATTCAGTGATCTTTCGATGCAATGATTCTTCGATGGAGTGAGCCCTACTCGAACTCATTGTGTTTCATGAGTCAACTATCCGAATCTTATCCTGATATTTGGGTTGAGAATTTATCTAAACCCAAACTATGAGCGTTTGAAAATCATCATCTGCTGTGACAACGGAAGTGTCAACCCAGAAATGCCTATTCGCTAAAACCCATCCTATTCCCCATTACATTCATGTTCATCTTCTCCACCGAAGCCTACAACACTCGTGTATCCAGTAGAGAAAACCCAAATTGACGTTCTCTATATGTGTCTTGTATTTATTTCTCCCAATGATTATCATCTAACGTGGTCTTAATGTCCCAAAATGAGCCTAAACGTTGAACCATGAAGTGGAAGATATTCATCCGAATTCTCGATTTCAATAATTTAAAGTTGCACATTGTGTGTAGCATCCTTACTATTCATATTTTGCTAAACAATGGAATGCAATTTTTCAGAACAAAACAGTGGGGGCAGCATCATTCGAAAACATTAATCCTGCAAAATAAATTTACAATGATATAAGATAAATCCACAATAATTCATATCTACGAGTGTATTCTGCGAAACTCCCAATTGTCTTGATATTCAAATAAACCAACTCTTCCTCCCAAGTATCATCCCAATTACTCATTTTGATTTCCTACATAGAAAAATAAAAGGAGGCCATTTGCAATTTCCCTGCAGCGTCAGCGTCAGAAATATCATAATGTCGCCTCTTACTAACTCTAAGAATGATGCCACAATTTATTTTATTAGCTTTTTTCTACTCTGGGTCCCGCTGGTTAATGTTTGGTCCCAAATGAAATCTTGGAGTTAGGGATACTTTGTCGGTTTATGAAATGGGGGATATCATCAGAAGTGATGGATCCCTGGTTGTTGTTGAACATTAATAGAGAAGACAAAAGTTTTATTCGTTCTGGAAAAGTTTTGCGTTAGGTACCGGATTCTCCAACATTTGATTGTTTCGGGAAATAATGAAAATCATAAAATGAAATATGAATCGGTATCCAGAAGTGAACGTGAGACACGTATCGTACACTCCATTCAGTTTTATAAAGTCTCCAGATTGGTCATGAAATTTTGACACATTTCACAGTGTATAATTTGAAAATGTTAAGTTATGCTCATTTTCCTGTCGATAAATACGCACTATTGTCCTATCTACATAGAATTCGTAGTAATTGTATTTTTTACAATATGATTTGTTTTGAGAAAAATAATGAATTTGAGAAGATATGAAAAAAATTGGTTCAGGCACTGATGTGATGTCATGAGCTTTTTCACGTATGTTCTATTGTCCATTCTCATGTATTGGACACTCAATCGAATTCACCATGGTGAATTCTATTGTACGTTCTCCTGTATAGAACACTCTTAATTGAATTTGCCATAGTAAATTTCGATTAAGGGAGTGTCCAAAACAGGAAAACAGACAATAGAACTCACCATGGTGAATTCGATTGAGAGTGTCCGATACAGAAGAATGGACAATAGAACATACGCGCAAAAGCTCCTGACTTCACGTCAGTGCTTGAACCAATTTTTTTATGATAACTTACGAATCACTCAAAGGATTCGTATAAATTTTCGAATTTGAAAAATGAATGATTTGTTTCCAAACTCTTCACCATTAGTCTTCAAGACAGCAAGGGGTGGACTGACACTATAGTACTTAATGGTCTGAAACTTTTCTTTGGTTGAAGATATCGACGGTATTCCTCCACTATTTCATCATTATTTCTACAAAAAAAGGTATACCGGTGCAACATTGACAAAATGCACCGTGTTGGAGTTACTTCCATTGTTATGATTGAATGTCAAATTATTGGGGTAAATTTCAGATAAACGAACAAGATAGATAAGTTTTAGTAACCATATTATCAACAATAAACAGCTTGCAATATTACTGAAAAAAATTTTATATTCAATCATAAAAATGCTTGTTACTCTATGCAATTTTCCACTGTTGCGCTAATATACCTTTTTTGCGGAATTAATGATAAAATACATAAATGGATATCTCCAATAGAAGAACAATGTCTGACCATTAGGTGTTAGGGTCAGTCCGACCCTGGCGCTCTTGAAGACTTATGGTGAAGACGTTGGAAACAATGCAATAGGTAATGATATTTTTATTGATTCAAATTCGAAAAATTACAGGAATAGGTAGAGTCCTCCGGAAGTTATCACAAGAAAATTGAATTTGGAGGCACATATTTGCGAAGGAGGGCGTCGTAGGAAAAAAATGAAAACATTCCTGACTTGTCCTTACATACTTTATTTATAGCTGAGAAAAAATCACCTAGTGCCGGGAACCCCTATATATTATACATTTACATTTCGTTTTATCATATAAAATAAAAGTGTGTGGTGGTTGTGATCTTATATCTATCTAATGTTATGAAATATATACTACATTCACTTTTATGAAGTCTCCCGGATGGCCACTTTTTAAATCTATCACTTTTTTGTGACTAAAACTAAGGCAGTTTGGCACTCCTGAAATATCGTCAATGTCAAAACACTTCTCTGAGACGATGCCAATTTCTACTCTCCACAACCAACATAATGTTCCATCTTAAACAAGATATTATCACAGATCATTATCTTCGAATAATAAAGAACTCTTCTCTTTGAAATGCCGAAAGCAATTTTGCAGAAGCAGGGACAAAGTATCAGGAAGTGCTATAGAGAACTGGAATCTTCTAAAAGAAAACTTCATTCTGTCTTAGGACATGTTGAACTCTCGAATTAAATTTATTAGTTTTCTATCCTATCCTATCATTATATTTTATTAAGGGTCAACAGTGACTCGGGTTTCGTAGTACTACTACATTTTCAAACTGGTGTATTTCAAGTTGTGCAACAAGGTATCTAAATGTCTTCTGTATGCTTATTTCTTGAGAATTTCGAAAAGTGGGGCATTCCATAGGTACGTTTGTTCCTTCAGAAAATTTCTTGTCGGGTTATTCAGGTACTTTTATTATTTTTTCAAATGAACTGTTACAAAGTAACTGAATTCTGTATCCAATATTTTTCATTAAAATTTCAAAAATGATTTCCGTACAAGAAAATAGCATAACTGAATCTTCCGACCAGTTTATATACGTGAAATATTTCCATAGTAACAAAAGATGAAAAGTTTTCTTTAAGAGTCGCTAGGTCTTTGGAATTGTTGAATTCACAAATTGGACACTCTCAATCGAATTCACCATGGTGAGTTCTATTGTCCGTTGTCCTGTTTTGGACACTCGCTTAATCGAAATTTATCATGGCAAATTCGATTACGAGTGTCCAATACAGGAGAACGGGCAATAGAATTCACCATGGTGAATTCGATTGATAGTGTCCAATACAGGAGAATGGACAATAGAACATACGCGCAAAATTCCTCACTTCAAATCAGTGCTTGGACCAATTTTTTTTTTCGTTACTTTTTTTAACTTTTCTAGCGGTACGATTCTCACAAAATTTTACACACGTCTTTATGTCGATATTCTACAACTAGTTAGCAAGCTTCAATTCGATTGAGCCTATATTTTTTGAGTTATCAAGGAAATAATATTCCAGATGGATATAACTCCGAAACCGTTGGGCCAATTATGGTCAACAGCTAATTTAACTCTCCCATTCAGATGTGCAACCTACTCTGAAACTTGCAAGTTCCTAGTTCCTTTCGTTCGAGAATTATCGAGGCAACAATCACCTATCCAGCTACTGAACTCACAAAAGGCTGATCGGATCTCCAAAAATATAGATCGATCGGATCTATATATATTCAAACTTGGAACTTGGTAGTAGAGTTAGGTTCAGAAGACTCTCGCAAAATTTCAGCCTTGTCGGATAAATAGATTCTGATATATAGAATTTTTTTCAATGATTTTCAATGTTTTTTTCAAAATTTTCTAGTGATACGATCCTCACGAAATTTCGCAAGAACTTTTGCGTTTGCAACTAATTACCATGTTTGAATTGGATCGGTTCTATATTTTTTGAGTTATTGAGGAAATAAGAATCAATTTTCAGATGGGTATAACTCCAAATAAGTTTGGCCGATTTTTCTTATAAACAAACTGAAATGTCGCATTCAGATGCACAACCTAACCTGAAAATTTCCAATCGCTATCTATTTACGTTCTCAGGTTTTCGTGACATAAAAAATATTTTTTAATAATTTTTTTTTAATTTCTAGCGATACGATTCTCACAAAATTCCACAAACGTGCTTAAGTTTATATTCCAGAACTATTCACCAAGTTTGAATTAGATCGGATTCATATTGGTTGAAAACAAAATTATTACCCAAAAACCATTAGGCCGATTATGCCCATTAACGAACTTGTCCGTCGTATTGGGATGCGCCACCTACCCTGAAAATTTCAAGTCGCTAACTCTCTCCGTTCTCAAGTTATCGTGGCAACGGCCAGACAGAATCAAATTTGACCTCGAATTCTTCATCGGGGAGTCGAACCAAATCGTTTGAAACCATTTTCGTCAAAAAAATCGTAAGTTACAGACATTTGGGCAAAATGATAACGCGACGTTCCCCAGAATATACGCGCAAAAACTAAATTATGAGAGTATCATTTATATTAACACCCTGTATATAATTGTATAACTTGTGTGAGGTAAAACATCTCATAAGACTTCATCAAATTGAAAACTTCATTGATTTGTTTTCCCTTACAACTCCGTGCCAACCCATCGTTATGATGATTTTATGGTCTTCTAAAAGGTAATAAGGATTTATTATCTTTCGAAGTATTTACATAGGTTATTAATCATATGAGCTAAGGGAGAGGGACAGCTTCTTCTAACTTCCCAACGTGAACTCATTCCTCCAACTCGTAAAAAATAGACAGAAAAAATTATCGAGAACGTCCTACACCGAAAAATATTCCACTGAGCAGTCCAATCGTTTATGAAAAATAACCCAGATTGTTTACTCCTAATTCCCTCGACATAAAAAATGAAACTGAAGCAATTTAGCTGAGTCACTCCTGAGGGGATGACCTCGTTCACAGACACCGCAAGGAATTCCCGTCCTGAGAGATTCTGGATCGTGACAATTTCACCCGCAAGTTTCATGTTCGTCTAAAACACCATAATGCGGATCCGTTAGGTTGATAATTGTGTGAGAAATTCGTATAAATATAACAATTTCAATTTGCGATATACTCGCGGTGGTCTTCTCCCGATGGTGTCCTGTAATTTGAGTTCGTGTTACGTGATGATACGTTCTTTGCTCGTGGTTAATTCTCACGTATATATATTTTTTTGTTTCAGGTGAGTGGGATGTCCGAATCTTTCACGTTTGAAGGTTGAAGGAATGTGGTGAGTGGAATATTTCAATAGATATGAGTCGAAGAAATGATTTCGCTTGGGATTTGATTTTTCCAAGGCACAAGTCAACTTTTTATGAAAAGAGCATGGAAATATGGCTGTCCATTCATATTTATCTTGATGTGAAGATCATATTGCACATTTTAAAATACAGAAAGAAATTATTCAATTATCTAGTATCGCTCGAACCCGATATTTTTTTCTTTCTACACTTTAGAATACAAACAGGAAGAAACCCAATATATTATATTTCAATATAATATATATATTATATATTTATATAATATATATATTATATATTTACCTTAAGGTCAATTGTGCCCCAGCGTCAGAGCTATCGATGTCATCACCATCTACAGCTCGCCTTCCAGTTCCAGAGTTTTGATGAACTCCAGTATCTGCGAAGGCTTCAAGGAGGCTACGTCTTCGCTCCTGCAGATTTCTTGCCCAAAGCAATCCTTTCATTGGTGCGAGGCATTCTGTAATCAAGTGATCATAAGTTCCATGGTCCTCGTCTACACTCTACTACTCGACCCTCTACACTCGCCAGTTTCTGCTGACCCTATTCTCATAATATGCTTCCTACGAAAGCAGTACACTGTGGGGAAACCAGTGAGGAGGAGCAGCGTATTTTTACTGAGATCCATATATTTCTTGTATCTGACAATGTCACAGTTTCGGAGGAACCTTTTGGAGTGATACATTCCTGAGGGAGATATCCAGAGTAATAATGAAAAATGGCGATACCGTTGTTAATAAATCAACAAGTCCAGAGCGTTCCTGCCAGACGGTTCCTTCATAAATGGCTTCGTATAATCAATATACTTATGCATATATTTCACAAGTCAAATAGACCCCAGGGGGTTCATTGATTTCACGCTTCAAATATTCACTGGTGGGGAAAGGCTGATTTCCGTGTTTCGTCTCATAGGTGGCGTGGGCGATTCAAATGATCGACCAAGCCGGCTCTGAGAGGCTTAACCCGGGTCAGTTTAGTTGAATTTGTTGAGAAGCTACACAGTTCTGATGAAGGCCAAGAAGCCAGAAACGCGTCTGCTATTGCTTTCTCGGCAAATCAATGAACCCCCTGGGGTCTATTTGACTTGTGAAATATATGCATAAGTATATTAATTACACGAAGCCATTTATGAAGGACCCGATTGGCAGGAACGCTCTGGACTTGTTGATTTATCTCCAGAGTATGTATGCATGTTTCGGTTTCTTCTCTCGTCAGAAATTCACATTTGTAGGTGTATCTATCTACCCCACAGTAGGGTTCTGAGCCTATAAAAGGGGTTCGTGCTTCTTTCGTGGCAAGTGTGTTGGCCTCCTCATTTCCTTTATTTCTCGCGTGACAAGGAACCCATAAAGTAAACCCTGTTGTTCTTGGCACTCCCATATTAGCTTAGACTCGATAACATGGGAGCTCAGAGCTTTGATAACAGCTTGACTGTCAGAATGGATTACTATATCCTCTGATAGTTTCTTCTCAGTTTCGATTCCACGCATCTTTTTGCCTGGAATACGATCGGATAGGAGTTTAGCGATAGTGAGCATTGGTGCCTGCCCCATATACTCCAGCGCCAGCTCCTGTAGTGCTTTTTGTACCCTCAATGGCCGTATTAGGAAAACAAAACAAAACAATGTATTCAATGATAATTATTACCTCGTCCTAACCTTGAATTTCTCAAACCAATCTTGGGCATTCAACATTCTATATAATAAAGATTTTTTGCATAATAAGTTCTCTCAAATGGAGCGTGGAATAGTATGATGTTTGATACCGTCCCTTGATGGAACTCTGAAATTAGGGCTTCCAATAATTTCAGGAGATACATATACGTGGCACAATAGTTTGTAGAGAAAGTATAATTCATATTAAAACTGTCTGTTCTCTAACGACAAGACATCGAAATATCTGTATACAGCCACGCACTGCTGTCGGCAACAGTATATTGAACCATATTTTGAGAATTTTTTTTTGTTGTTTTCCAATCTATGAATGTAAGTCGATGTGCCCAAATAACTGCTGCGAACTCTAAAAGACTTAGTACTATAGCATTAAATATTGTGAAAATAGACTAATAATTGCTGAAAGTCTTCAGTAGGCCGTAAACGGTCAATCATTTTGATCAAACACTTGATTCAATGGATTAAATCAAATATGATTGACTATTTAGAAATCTGTTTGACGCTTGAAGCAAGGCTTGACGGAAGGGGTTGAAGAGGGCGCTTGATCTTCAAGAATTGCGTCAGTAACTCTGTGTAAAAACTTTCTTGTTCCATTTTCAAAAAGCTCCTGTGGTCCTCTGGTTCCGATTCACGCACAAAGTTAATGAAATGTCCATGAGTGAAGAGGTACAATGAGCTCCAAATTCCCTTGTTATCCTGGGCTTGTCTAATCTCTTCGGTTGTTATTTCAATCAATTTTTCGGTCTATTGTAGGTTTCCCCTGGTCGCTCGTTCACATGTTTACAGAATTGTTGGACTTCATCAGGTGATGGTGGGTTCTATGCCTCTACTTGTTTAGGTTGAAATATATTCGATAGTTCTGCGGTGAAGGTGTTGTAACCAACTATCCACTTTTGTCTTTTGATCAGCTTCTACCTAGCCGCCGCAATTGATGTTGTTTCATTGACAGCTTCAGTAGATTGATGGTGGGTAAGCTTATCGTGCAACGTGTCACACACAGCTCAACCATCATGACCACTATCTTCTGGCTCGGCTTAACAAGATGTTTGTTGTCTCACAAGGAACCCATAAAGTAAACCCTGTTGTTCTTGGCACTCCCATATTAGCTTAGACTCGATAACATGGGAGCTCAGAGCTTTGATAACAGCTTGACTGTCAGAATGGATTACTATATCCTCTGATAGTTTCTTCTCAGTTTCGATTCCACGCATCTTTTTGCCTGGAATACGATCGGATAGGAGTTTAGCGATAGTGAGCATTGGTGCCTGCCCCATATACTCCAGCGCCAGCTCCTGTAGTGCTTTTTGTACCCTCAATGGCCGTATTAGGAAAACAAAACAAAACAATGTATTCAATGATAATTATTACCTCGTCCTAACCTTGAATTTCTCAAACCAATCTTGGGCATTCAACATTCTATATAATAAAGATTTTTTGCATAATAAGTTCTCTCAAATGGAGCGTGGAATAGTATGATGTTTGATACCGTCCCTTGATGGAACTCTGAAATTAGGGCTTCCAATAATTTCAGGAGATACATATACGTGGTACAATAGTTTGTAGAGAAAGTATAATTCATATTAAAACTGTCTGTTCTCTAACGACAAGACATCGAAATATCTGTATACAGCCACGCACTGCTGTCGGCAACAGTATATTGAACCATATTTTGAGAATTTTTTTTTGTTGTTTTCCAATCTATGAATGTAAGTCGATGTGCCCAAATAACTGCTGCGAACTCTAAAAGACTTAGTACTATAGCATTAAATATTGTGAAAATAGACTAATAATTGCTGAAAGTCTTCAGTAGGCCGTAAACGGTCAATCATTTTGATCAAACACTTGATTCAATGGATTAAATCAAATATGATTGACTATTTAGAAATCTGTTTGACGCTTGAAGCAAGGCTTGACGGAAGGGGTTGAAGAGGGCGCTTGATCTTCAAGAATTGCGTCAGTAACTCTGTGTAAAAACTTTCTTGTTCCATTTTCAAAAAGCTCCTGTGGTCCTCTGGTTCCGATTCACGCACAAAGTTAATGAAATGTCCATGAGTGAAGAGGTACAATGAGCTCCAAATTCCCTTGTTATCCTGGGCTTGTCTAATCTCTTCGGTTGTTATTTCAATCAATTTTTCGGTCTATTGTAGGTTTCCCCTGGTCGCTCGTTCACATGTTTACAGAATTGTTGGACTTCATCAGGTGATGGTGGGTTCTATGCCTCTACTTGTTTAGGTTGAAATATATTCGATAGTTCTGCGGTGAAGGTGTTGTAACCAACTATCCACTTTTGTCTTTTGATCAGCTTCTACCTAGCCGCCGCAATTGATGTTGTTTCATTGACAGCTTCAGTAGATTGATGGTGGGTAAGCTTATCGTGCAACGTGTCACACACAGCTCAACCATCATGACCACTATCTTCTGGCTCGGCTTAACAAGATGTTTGTTGTCTCACGGTTTTCATATTTTCCTCTAGATGATTCTGCCTCATGCTTGTCATCCTTTGTTTTTGTTCTTCCTGGTGGAAATAGCAGTGAAGCAGCAGCTCTCACAGCAGCCACTATATATTCTAGCGAACAGCCCTTTTTTAGGTAATCGTCCATGATTTTATTCATCATGGCTGGGTCTCGTTTTCAGCGGTGCGGTATTTATGTTAAGATTTAGTACATCAGTGCCAAATGTGTCCCGTCTATTGATGACTAGCTCTGGAACGTCTTTTCTTCATCTCACAATTCGGTTATTGGAGACGGCCCCTCACCCGGGGCAATATCCTGCTCTTCTCTCCTTTGATTCGTAAATTGTTGCTTTGGAGCATCTCTCATCTGTTCTTCAGTTTGTTCTTCCCCTCTTCTTGAGGTAGCTAACCTGGCCTCGTAGGTTTTGCTGCGTCGTGAAGTTGAGATATAGGTGATTCTCACACCACATACCATGCAGCCTACTCATGTATCCTATTCTTTTTGGTCTGGACGTTCGATATAAGATAGACAGTTAAAATCAACAAGTCCAGAGCGTTCCTGCCAATAGGGTCCTTCATAAATGGCTTCGTATAATAAATATACTTATGCATATATTTCACAAGTCAAATAGACCCCAGGGGATTCATTGATTTGCCGAGAAACCAAGAGCAGACGTGGTTCAGGCTTCTTGGCCTTCATCAGTACTCTGTAGCTTCACAACAAATTCAACTAAACTGACCCGGGTTAAGCCTCTCGGAGCCGGCTTGGTCGATCATACCTAATCGCCCACGCCACCTATGAGACAAAACACGGAAATAAGCCTTTCCCCACCAGTGAATATTTGAAACGTGAAATCATATGCCACCATTCACTCGATATTTATCGAAAAACGAGTCCCGCAGAGCTCAGACAGTAGGTGTGGCAGGAACGCTCTGGACTTGTTGATTTATTAACAACGGTATCGCTATTTTTCATTATTATTTTTGAAAACGCTAAACAGCGTTCATGGCCATTGGGAAGATACTGTCTGAGCTCTACGGGACTCGTTTCTCGATACATATCGAGTGAATGGTGGCATATGATTTCACGCTTCAAATATTCACTGGTGGGGAAAGGCTGATTTCCGTGTTTTGTCTCATAGGTGGCGTGGGCGATTAGGTATGATCGACCAAGCTGGCTCTGAGAGGCTCAACCCGGGTCAGTTTAGTTGAATTTGTTGAGAAGCTACAGAGTACTGACGAAGGCCAAGAAGCCAGAAACGCGTCTGCTCTTGCTTTCTCGGCAAATCAATGAACCCCCTGGGGTCTATTTGACTTGTGAAATATATGCATAAGTATATCAATTATACGAAGTCATTTATGAAGGACCCTATTGGCAGGAACGCTCTGGACTTGTTGATTTATTAACAACGGTATCGCCATTTTCATTATTATTATTCATTATTATTCCTGTTGCCGAGTCCCACCACAATTTTCTCTAGCAAGTTTTAATTCCCTCTTTGACCAATAAACTTGTTCTATCTCCTCCTCGATGTCCTCGCCGGAAGCTGTAGCTTCTTGTATGACAGGTGCCTGCCTCCTCAGCATCCTACTGTTGGTGTCTCGCATGCTGTCACGTCCAGCACAATTCAAGACGTATTCTGGTGATTCCTAGGATAATTATTAATTAGCTTTGTAAACACTCCACACCGATGTTGACGCATAGCAATGGCTTTCTTGCGCAGATTAGCTACGATTAGTACAGAGGAGGCAGGAGAACCCAGAGATCTATTTATATAAAGGCAGTTGGAATGGTTAGCGATATGGATGGATAATCCCTTCATTGGAGCCTTAAGGTTGTTCCCACTTTCAGCGGTTATCTATCGATAGAAGGTTCGAACAGTTGATATAAACGAGTATCAGAAAATGGATCATCAAATAGACCAAATTCATACCGTTGGTATTCCCGGGGATTATATCTGAAAATAGAAAGGCATAGTGGCCATAAACCACAATATTCCAAAGGGAATTTAATTTTCCAGTCATGCGACCCTCACAAAATTTTGCAGAAGTCTACGTGTCGGTATTTTTCAACTAACTACCGCGCTTTAGTTCGATCAGATCGGTATTTTTCGAGATATTGGTGAATTTCAGATGGCTATAACTCTGGAACCACTCGGTGGATTTTGCCTATTAACGAACTTAGTTGGCGCATTTGGACTCCAAACCCACTCTGAAAATTTTAAGTCCCTAACTCATTGCGTTAGAGACCATTATCGGCCAAATATTCGAAAATAATGGACATCTGGACCAATTGATAGGCACTCTGTTCATTGAGCTATGTTCTGTCTAATCAGTTAGAAAAGAGAAAAATCGAAGATTCAACATATTCACATCAAACATATCCCTAGCAATGTGTAGATAGACACACGGATGTACAAAATAATCGGCTTAAAAAACAAACAAAAGCGTTTCCCCCGATTTTGCATTCCAATCAAAACCTGTCGATTTCTACGATGCAAATCTGCCTAAACCTATCACCGCACGGTTAATTCTACCATTCTAGAGATGTCGATTCGGATCCATAGGTCGGCCGCGGCTCATTTCCTATATTGGAGAATAATGCTGGACGCAACATGGACCGAGCCGTGTCCGGCATTAAATTGCTCGCAGTCGGAGGTTCTGGATTTGAAGAATGCACACGGAGGATTTATGCGGGGAATAGGGGACAATCGTGAGTATTGTCGGATTGAGCACATGCAGCCCGTGTTGAAAGTTCGATCGCAGATCGTTTCGACGTTTATCCAGATACGTAAGAATCGAGATGACAGCGTCGCCGTCGTCGGGGTTTTGAACTTCGTATCTGCTGGGTCGATATGGATGACAATTTTTTTGGTAACACTATATTGAACGCCTGTAATTATTCAGAATAATTACCTTACACGCTTCATATTATTATGAAATCGCGAAAAGTGACCTCGGGCGATTATTAGCGCTATCTCTTTCCGTTTTTGGCGCTCTTGTTCTTTGTTACGAACTGCTTATCAATTTGCCCAAATGTCTATGATTTTCGAATTTTTGGCTGTAAATGGTATCAAACATTTGGTGCGACTCACTGATCAAGAATCCCTGGTCGAAATCGATTCTTTCCGGCCGTCCGTTAACCCGATAACTCTCGAATGAAAGGAGTTAGAGGATTGAAATTTGCAGGGTAGGTTTGGAGCGTGAATATCTCGGACGAGTTTGTTAACGGGCGAAATCCATCAAGCGGTCTCGGAGTTATGGCTGTTTCTACTAAAAACGTTTCTTATGAATATTTCCGAAACCGATCACTTGATCTATCTGAAACATAGCATCAAATTGTAGAATCATGATTTTTCTACAATAACTCTCGAACGGAATGAGCTAGGCAGTTGAAATTTGCAGAGTAGGTTAGGGAGGTAAATATCTCGGTTGAGTTCGCTATTGGCCAAAATAGGCGAGATGGTTACGGAGTACCTACCGAAAAAAAATTTTTCTTAACTCACAAATTTAAAAATAAATTTTTCTTTAAGATGTACTTTCACCCTAAAAATCCATTGATATCATTTTCAACTCCAACAAGCTAACTCTTTCGGAGATATGATTTTTCGAAATCTCAATAATGAATCGTACTATGTTTTCACAGAATGCTATAATTATTCTATCTATGATTTATTATATGATCTGTGTTCATACTCGGATATGTCATCCTGTTCTATAAGAGAGAGTCAAATTCATTTCAGGTATTTTAATTTCATTCTCAGATGGCTCATTTAATCTTGATAAATAAACTATTATTTGAATTGAGTTTCCTTTATGATGCAGTTCTATCATAAGAATACATTGATATAATTCTCAACTTTGAGAAACCAATACATTCGGAGATATAATTTGTCTGTTTGAACGAGAGCGCCAGAAAGCTCCTGACCACAGGGCTTGAACCAATTTTTGATTCGAATTATCAATATAGCGTCATTCGCTAGAAAATATCTATTTTTTATTGATTTCACATTTTCCCAATAATTCGAAAAATACTGATCAGATCAAGTTCGAAGCTGGAACCTGGCGGTAAAATAAGGTTCTGAATGCTCTCGCAAAACCTCGCGATATGCGACGGAACGTGTACAGGCTGGGCCACGGTCGATGATACCTTGGGCATTTACGGAGAACGCGACGATTTTACTGAAAATTTGGTTCCATGGCTAGGAACCACTGCTCCATCCATCTGAAATATTTTCAGCATTGCGGTGTTGCTATTTTTCGATCCGTCGTATCCTCCTGACTAATTCAGTATAATCTACATCATCCCCAACCTCTAGCGGTTTTTGAGAAAATAATTGATTTACTTCCATCATGTGTAAAATATAGCTTCAGTTCAACACTCAAAACTTCGTTACTTGGAATCCTAGAAAGCCGATATTTCTGGTACGGATTAACAAATCCCGTGTATCATTTACGTATAATGACATACGTCCCTAATTATACATGGCTTTTCTGAGATATACGAATAAATAGTGCGTTTTTAAAATGGAATGACCTTTATTTCATAGGATGTATTGAAAGATATTTAAATTTCTCTTGAAATGATATAACATATTCCTATACCTAAATTGTAAAGTTTTCGAATTAATAGCAAGTTTTCGTGTCACTGTGAATATTGAGCTACAATTTGTATAAGCTATCAATGAAATGCCACAGAACATGTATTGTAAATTATGGTATTTCAACAGTTGGCATCAATTGTAAAGTATTATTGAATTAATTAACAGAGATTTTATTGAAAAATCATTCAAATGGAAGGCAATAATTATATAAATGAAGTTTTGATGAAATTGTTTATTCTTCACGGTCAATGCGATCAAATTGTAACAAGATCATGCAGAATGTTCTGGTTATGCCTCTTTCATTACATCTTTATGATATACAGGTCATTCCACTTGAAAAAACTCACTTTTTCATCGTCTTAGTATTTCTAGGAAACAATCCTGTTTGATTAGAGAAGTATTTCATTAAACGTGAATGATTCACCAGATATTGTTAATTCATACCCAAAATTTTGGCTTTCTAGGATACCAAGAAACGAAGTGATGAATGTTGAATTGAAGTTTTGTTTTGCGCAGAGAAGCAAGTAAATCAATTGATTACTCGAAAACCGCTAGAGATAGGGAGGTGGAAGTTGATACAGAATTAATTAGTAGGCTATGGTGAATCGAAAAAAATCAATAATATACAGGGTATTCCATTCAAAATATCAAAATTGTTAGTACTTTTTAATATAAGCGGAAACACCGCAGTGCTGAAAATATTTTAGATCGATGAAACAGTGCTTCCTAGCCAAGGAAATTTTCAATAAAATCATACGTCCCGTTCTCCGTAAAAATCCAGCGCTCCAACAACCGCGGCCCACCCTGTATAAAATACAGGATTTTTTTTTAAAGATTATTTCAATATTTTATAGTCATGCGGTAACTAAAAAAATTCGCATAAGTGTTCGTGTGGGTATTTTTCAACTTCCTACACATTTTTAATTCGATCAGATCAGTTTCTCTCAAATTATTGGGAAAAACCAAAATTTCAGATTCCTGTAACTCACCCACTTTGCAGATTTTTTCAATTAACGAACTCGGCTGGCAAATTTAGACTTTAAAAAACCTGCCCTGCAAATTTCAACTTTGCAACTTGAGTTTTTACAGAGTAATCCAGCCTACGGCCACTCGAACGGACAGTTTTATAGAATTAAGTTTTACCTCGGATTCTTAGTCAGCGGGTCCAAATTACACGTTTTAGACCATTTTCGGCCAAAAATTCGAAAATAACAGAAATTTGGCTGAATTTTTCAGGCGAACAAGAGTACCAAACCAAGAAATTTTGAAACCTTTTGAACAATTGTCGGTATAGACCCAATCTAATGAATAAAATTTGAGATATCACCAGTACCTTGTGATGGAACACTTTCAAAACAACTCGTATGAATAAGTATCATTTCCAGTCCACTCGTATATATCTTTACCGACCATTATCTCTACGTATAACCCTATTATTCAAACAAGTTAAATCAAAATCTAGACTGAGAAATTATACTATCAAAAATGAAATTTTTAATTTGGTTGAACAAAGAATAATCATTATTTATAAATAAAACAAGATTCAAATCTACGCCACTGATACCATAACAGTTTGTGTCATTCTGTACCAGAAGATGTATGCATTCCTACTTTATGGCGGGCATTCGACAGTCGCGGACCTATTCTTCTATCTAACTGTAAAATGATTTCGCACCTAGGCCACTTCTTTGCCACCACGGAATTCATAAACCCATTTCCTAGACCTGACCCCCTTGCGAACTTTGTCGCTTTTCTAGCGGGTTGAATATAGGATCCGATAATCCATGGGAATTAATCAGACAGAGTTCTAATCGATACACGCCATAAAATAACGAAAATGTTGGTAGTAATTATGTTCGATCCCAGAATGTCAGCAAAAATATATAAAAATGTGGAAAAGCCCAGTGGAGCTTTGGCGCTCTTGTTCAAACTTTGACAAATAATATTTCCGTAGAATTGGTTTCTCAGGGTTAGTAATGATATATCAATGGATTCTTATGATATAACTGCATCATAATATAATTGCAGAGAAAGAGGAATAAATATTGTTTATGGCTATACCAAACTGAATATGCTAGATACCGTCTACACTGAAGCCAAGCAGTGTCGGGAGCGTATAGTACTTGGATGGGTAACCGCTTGGGAACATTGCGTGCTGTAATCTTTTTTTTTTTCAATTTGGCTACTGTGCGTCAATTTTCAAGAATTTTTGTAATTAAATTCAAAAGGTAGGTCTATGACTCACCTCATGATGGATTTAGGTACATATATACATCAGTAAATTACAATTATAGTATTCTATGAAATCATAGAATTAAGAATTATCTAAGACCATTTTCAGCCAAAAATTCGAAAATTACAGACATTTGGGCAAATTGATGAGCCTTCTATGCCGAGGAACAAGGGCGCCAAAAAGCACTGACGTGAAGTCAGTACTCTCTAGAATGCTTGTTCACGTTGATCAATTCAAATTGAATGATGAGTGCCTCAAGCTAAGTGGAGTGAGCGAAACGGAGATTCAAAAATTTAGTGTACTGTGTCTAAGTTTCCTCAAGGATACAGTAACAAAGCTTACAAATAACACAACTGACTTTCCTCGTACAAGCCCCTAGGAGTGTCTGAGGGGTCACCTTGAGCTTTATAGGTGGCGCTGGTGAGATTGCTTTTGCGATACTTGACCACCAAAGGGCTTAAGTTTCCTAGAGCTCCTTCGTTTGTCAATCAGTGGCTAAGTTACACTGATGATTGGTAACACACATGAAGCCGGTACGTATGTGCCATGAATGGCGATTTCCTCTTTGAGGAAGTTGAGTGATGGCGTGGCTAGCTCATATCTCGAGAAAAAGTTCATCGTGTGTCTATCAGTAAATAACATAATGAAAAGACCTACGTCTTAGTATCAGAAACAATCACTTGTAAGTGGGTTTATCTTTTTCCTGCTAGGAGATCATTAATTTGATGATATTCTTTGACTGAAATGTAACGCATTCCATCATATTATTATCACAAGGCAACAAAATGACCACCATAAAATCATTATTTTAATTGCCTTTGGTTTATCCTGTAATGAAAATAATACTATTCAGAGTTAGAAATCTATTACTCAAGTCTTTTTTCGTTTTTGAAATTTGTTGCTTGGAATTTATTCCAGGAAGCAATAAACTGTAAAGACCTGGTGAAAACCACTCATAATAATAATAATAATAATAATATATTATGGACCTGTCGCTACAATTTTATTACAGTGAGCACGTATGTAAGTTGCGTCGAGAGCGTTAGGGCACCTGTTTATCAAATGATCAATATATTTCCAAATAAGACGTGAACCTCTGAGATATTACTCTTTAAAAGATTTCTCATCTTAGTTTATTTTTCTTCAATTTTTTTTACGTTGACCAAATATGATTATTATTGCGGATTATTCTTACCAGAGTATATGATATGTGTGAAGGAACCAAAACTATGAAGAAAAGTAGTATTATTTGAAGAGGTATATAAGAAGCAAAAAATTAAAATATCGAATTAAATATTTTTTATTACAAGTAAACTCGAAATTTCATAAGAAAATGTCTTCATAAATTATATTCGACATTATCTCCACAATTCCTTATACAAGCACGTGCCCTCTTTCTAATTCCTACAGTGTTTACTTTCCGCCTGAAATGTACTCTCGTTGCCTTTTGATAACACATTCACTATTCTTTATGCCAGACATTCAAATGGTTGTTGATAAAAAAATTATCGGGTATTTAGTCATGATTCAACAGAGGATTAAGTCTTCTTCATTAAACTATTCCGATCTTTCGAATTTGTTTAAATTCTTCTTCAGGGAAATCAATATGAGTAAAAAATACCACCACAAACGAGCTAATCAGCAAATCGGCTATGATTGATGATGTGGAACATATAAGATGTAAATATATAGAATAAAGTTAGAAAAAAGAATCTAAAGAGTGGGAAAACCTTGTGGTTGGAGCTTTGGCGCTTTTGTTTAATCTTTGAAAAATCATATCTCTGAAAGTATTTGTTTCTCCGAGTAGGGAATGATATAAACGGATTCTTACGATAGAACATCATCATGAAATGAATTCAAGTCAAACATGATACAACTGCATCATGAAAGAAATTATATTCAAACAAGAGCACCACCAAAAACCATGAACTTACCCGATATATTCATTCCTCAAATCCACTCTCAAAATTATATTATATCAATTGAAACTCAGCAAATATTTGAGTTTTGTTCTTACTGGAGCTATTCTGAACCCATTCTGATAACTGATATTAAAGTATTTATTTCCATCATCATACGGATTATCGACGGGCATTGAAATATCACAAAAAAGTATAATATCTTATTATAATCCTCATAATTCTACGATAGCCTAAATGAATTTGACTCTCTCTTATAGAAAAACAAGATGACATGTACGAGTATGAACACAGATCATACAATAATTCATAGATACATAGAAATTTTTGATTTTTTTTACACTTAACTGCAATCGGATCATGATTCATAAATTTGAGGCTAAATTTCAGATAGATCGAGTGATCGGTTCCCGAAATATTCATGAAACATATTTTTACTAAAAACGGCTATAACTCCGAAACCACTTGGTGAATTTCGACCGTTAAAGAACTAGTCCGAGATATTTTTGCTCCTAACCTACCCTGCTGATATCAGTCCTCTAACTCCTTCCGTTCGAATGTTATCGATTCTGGATCGATGCGTCGAACCAAATCTTTTAAGTCCATTTTCATCCAAAAATTCGAACATTTCAGACATTTGGGCAAATTGATAAGCACTCTGTTCCGAGGAACACGAGCGCCAAAAAGATACATGTCAGTTATATCATTTACTGTCATTGAAATTATTTTCCTAACTTTATTCTTCATATAATAATTATAATTACAAGGGGGTAAAAATATGGAGCTCATCAACTCTGTGGAGCAAATTTTCCTTGATCAAGTCACGCGCCCTTGTTAGAAATGGTGTTTATGTTAGTAAATATTTCAAGGTAATGGCATATCCAAAACAGATCTCGTCCCAAAAAATCAAAAATTCTCACACATGAAAAAGTTGAAAAGTTTATAAACGAGGCACCAGATGAGAAATACTTTATGGTTGAGGCTACAACTATTTTCTGATTATTTGGAGCCTGTCGGCGTGAAGAATTGTGTAATTTATCAATAGTCAGTCGTTCTTTATGTATTAAGGCGGGTTTATACAGCAAATAAGATAAAATAAGAAACAAATTAAAATAAAATAAGAATTAAGGGTTAAAAGGATCGGTAATACAGAGGATCAAAAACAAAATAAGAATGAACCAATCAAATCGCAGCTTTTTGACAATTTTATGCAACTTCTATGAATAACACTCTTCGAGCATGCGCATTGTCATTTTCCAAACAAAATAACATAAAATAAAGAATATAGGCGAGAGTTGGCCAACTTTACCTCTTATTCTTATTTCTTATTTTATATTATTTCGTGTATAAACGCTCTCATAGAAATGTGCATGTTTAACTTTCTTATTTTATTTTAATTTATTTCTTATTTTATTTTGTCTTATCTTATTTGCTGTATAAACTCGCCTTTATTTGGAAGTATGTTGGCTATTTCCGTAAGTACATTGAACTGCGTCTTCTGTTATCGAACATCGTCGTTTTTTCTTGAAATACATGATTAATGAATGCACTGACAATGCACTTGGTATAAATACATTTGGAAAAATGCTCTCTATTGTTGCCGAATTTTTCAAACTGCCAGAACCAAAACAATAAACTGGCCACTGTTTTCGTAGACCCTCCTTACAAAATTGCATACCTAAAATTATTATTATAATTTTATCTGATTTCAATATAAGAAAATGTAGTGATAAAAATATTTTTAACATGCTTCCACGTAAGACATTCACTTTTAACACTGTTGGCTGTCTCTAAAGGTGTCACTTTTAATGACAGTTGTACAAAAACATCGTTTCCGACACATGTCAGGCGACGAAATTTGTAGTGGACAAGAGTGTAGTTACTTTTGTAGTATTTAAGGCTATTCGTGGATTACCCTGTATACAAGGATTCGCTTATGAAATCATGAAATATACCTAGGGATATTTTTAATCGAAAATGTATCATTGAAATTTCTATCAGATGCCAACAAACCCATTTTCAGTTGCCCCTCCGACCAAAATCCGAATGGCGCCAGTGTCGCTAATCGTAATTAATCGTTATTGTCTCTCCAGTGAATCCCCCGTTAAAATAGTCCAATGAAAAACTGAAATGCCACCACTGAAAAACGAGACAAATGAAATCTGACAATAAGAAGAGGAAAGAAAACTGTCTAATCATCTGGTAAAGGATTAGGTAATCCAAGTTTTTATCCCCTTCGATTTGAATGAGAAGCGCAGGCCATTGAACACAAGTACTAGCTGGAGTGTATTAATCTCAATTAAAATTGTTTTCTGGGAACTTATTTTATTCGAGAATTCTTGGCATTATATTGAAGCCGCGGGGTGTTAGACACGTAGTTATGCATACTAGTATCTTCATGAGTGCACCACTGGTAGTTCAGAGTAATAGGTTCCAGTGTGAAAAGGATCCTTAGAAATATTTATTGGACTTCTAAACTTCTTGTGATTTACGTTGAATGAAATGGTAGTTTTTTATCTATAGTAATCAATATTGAATAAGTTTTATTTTGTTGGAGATCTCTGACAAATTTGGAAGTAAAGGAATACTGGGACAGGATCAAGCTTGCAAAACCCCGACTTTAGTCCTGTAGTAGAAAAAAAGTGGGAAAGCCCTGTTGACAGGAGCTTTGACGCTCTTGTTCAAACTTCCACAATTCATATCCGAAAAAATTTCTTTCTTAGAGTTGGGAATATCAATGGATTATGATATTAGAACTGCATCATAAAAGAAACTAAATTAAATATTTATGAAACATATCTAATGTAATCAGTCCAGAGAGGACTCAAACCAGAATACTTATGTAGGAAATATTAAATAGTGTTATTCAGGAAGAACTACCTGTACATTAGTTGGAAATCCCGTTCTAAATCTTTCATGATTAGAGGATGACTCGTAAATTATGCTCGACTGCCTTGAATCATTAATTTTCGACTCACTAACAAAAAAACTCTGCCTATGACCTTAGCGAATCAAAATTTCAAATTGTTTACATGCTAACATCAACCAAACTCTCCAGAAATATACTTTCAGTTTCGTTTGACATTAATGACGTTTATCTTTGAAACTGGAGCAAACGACAGCTACCGCAAACAGTACGAATTATATAAACAAACTAGAACAGAAATAAATATGACGTCTCTTATAGGAAGATAAGATGACATGAATGAAGAGTGAACACAGATAGAACACAGACTGATAGATCTCCGAAGGCATTAGCTCGTTAGAGTTGATAATAATATCACTGGATTCTTATGATGAGACGGCATCCTAAAAAAAATTGAATTCGAATTCTGTCAAGTAAAAAAAAATTTTTTTTTGTTACTCTGAAACCATCTGGCTGATTTTGCCCAATAACGAACTTTATTGAAATATTTATGTCCCAAACCTACTCCGAAAATTTCAACTGTCTAGCTCATTCCGTTCGAGAGTTATCGTGTTAACGGACGGCCGGACAGAATCAATTTCGACTACGGATTCTTGATCAGTGAGTCGATCCAAATCGTTTGAGACCATTTTCAGAAATTATCAAAAATTCGAAAATTATACACATTAGGGCAAATTGATAAGCACTCTGTTCCGATGAACAAGAGCGCCAAAAATTGGTTCAAGCACTAACGTGAAGTCCAGTTTACCAGTCCAGGTAAATTCTATCAAGATTGTCGAATACAGGAAAATGGACAATAGAACATTCGCGCAAAAGCTCCTGACTTCACGCCAATGCATAAACCGATTTTTTTTCGTAAATATCATAAAATTTTTGTAGGTGTACGGTTCCCACAAAATTTTACACACGTCTTTATGACGATATTCTACAACTAGTTAGCAAGCTTCAATTCGATCGAGTCAATATTTTTTGAGTTATCGAGGAAGTTATATTCCAGGTGGGTATAACTCCAAAACCGATGGACCGATTATGCCGTGAAACGAATATAAATCTCCCATTCGGATGTGCAACGTACCCTGAAGATTGCAAGTATCTATCTCCGTTCGTTCAAAAGTTATCCAGGCAACGGTCACCCGTTCCGTTACTGAACTCACACAAGGCTGCTCGGATCTTCAAAAATATAGATCCGATCATGTTAAAACTTGGTAGTAGAGATAGGTTCTGAAGACTCTCACAAAATTTCAGAGATCTCGGACGAATAGTTTCGGAAAAATTTAATTTTTTCAATGATTTTTTAAAAATTTTCTGGTGACATGATCCTTACGAACTTTCGCAATAATAATCGCCTTGGCATTCTACAACTGGTAACCATGTTTGAATTTGATCGGTTTTGTATTTTTTGAGTTATTCAGAAAATATCAACCAAATTTAAGATGGATATTACTCCAAAACCGTTTGGCAGATTATGGCTATAGACAAACTCCAATGTCACATTCAAATGCGACCCAAGCCTGAAAATTTCAAGTCGCTCTCTCATTACGTTCTCAGGTTATCGTGACATAAATATTATTTTTTTATAATTTTTTTTTTAAATTTGTATAGTGATATGATTCTCACAAAATTTCAAAAACGTCCTTAGGTTTGTATTCTACAACTACTCACTAAGTTTCAATTCGATCGCATTTGTATTGGTTGTGAAGAAAATTATCCTGAACGAAATTTGGCAAAAACTAGAGCGTGGACATTCTACATATCACCAAGTTAAGATTGGTTCATACTTGTATTTTTTGAGTTATTGTGGAAATAACAACAAAATTTCAGATGGGTATTACTTTGAAACCGTTAGGCCGATTATACCACTACTACTACTACTGCTATTAACGAACTGTGCAAGGTACCCTGGGAATGGTACTCCCGTAATTTCAGTTTTTTTTGTGATAACTTCTGAATGACCTAATCGATTCTGGTCCTTTTTCGAATTTGAATCAATAAAAATATCCATAATGATTTGTTCCCAATACCTTCCCACTAAGTCTTCAAGACAGCCAGGGACAGACTGACCCTAGCACTTAATGGTCAGAAACATGTATCACCAAAAAGTGTAACATAATATTATACTCCTCATAATTCTACGACAGCTGAAATTAATTTGACTGTCCTTCATAGGAAAACAAGATGACATGTACGAGTATGAACACAAATCATATAATAATTCATAGATAGAATAATTATAGCATTCTGTGAAAACATAGTAAGATTTATTATTGAAATTTTGACAAATCAAATCTCCGAAAGTATTAGCTTGTTAAAGTTGAAAATTATATCAATAGATTTTTATGGTGGAACTACATCTTAAAAAAAATCGAATTTGAAATGTGTAATGTGAAAAAAGAAATGTTTTCGTTACTCCGAAACCATCCACGTTATTTTGCCAATAACGAACTCAACCAAGATATTTATCTCCCAAACCTACTCCGAAAATTTCAACGACCAGCTGACTCTGTTCGATAGTTATTGTAGAAACAAAATTGGAAATTTTTTAAAATATTGTCTGCCACTTTACGGCAATCCGATCAACACAAAAGTTCGCATGCCTATAAAGGTCATGATTCTACAACTTTATGCTAAATTTCAGATAGATCGGGTGATCGGTTCCGGAAATATTCATAAAAAATGTTTTTACTAAAAATGGCCATAACTCTGAAAATGCTTGGTGGATTTTGCCTATTGACGAACTCTTCCGAGCTATTTACGATCCAAACCTACCCTTAAAATTTCAATCCTTCAACTCCTTTCGTTCGAGAGCCTACGTCCGGCCGGCCGGCCAAACAGAAATTATTTGGACAACGGATTCTTGATCGGTGAGTCAAACCAAATCGTTTAAGGCCATTTTATTCCAAAAATTCGAAAATTACAGACATTTGGGCAAATTGTTCCGAGGAACAAGAGCGCCAAAAATACTTGTAACTCGGAAACGTTGCATTATTTGAATGTTGCACTGGTATACCTTTTTTTTGCAGAAACAATGAAGAAATACATAAATGGAGGTTGGCTCCAACTTCGACACAGTTCGTTGAACAACTAATCAAAATACTTTAACATCAGACCTCTCATTAAGCAAGTCTATACCGTATTTTTATCCATTATTTTTTGAAAGTATGAACTTCTCCAATGCAAAAAAATATAAATTCTTATTAAAAAATCCAGGTTTCTCGAAATCCTCGACTCCTCCGAATATCACATTTGCAGGCCATAAAAAATCATTAAATTCCTCAAAAACCCTCAAAGAACTGAATAATTTCCAACAATCATCCGCACCTCTATTCCAACTCTCCAACATAATGAAACATAAAAAAACCCCCAACAAAACTCATTTTACCCTCCCGACGCTCCACGGAAATAACACGGCAGCCCTCCGACTCTGGATAAAATAATTCCCGCTTAAGCAACGCTCACACTTCCCCTGAAAGGTGAGCGTAAGCAAACCTCCCGTAACGGAAGTAAGAAAGCCCATTGAAAATGTGTAGTTTCGGGCCGGCTAGGTCGCAACGGGCGACAATGGTACGGCGCCCGGGCGGGTATTTTCTCGCATGACTCAAACTTAATGAGACAACTACTGAATTTCGTCCCGCCTAATGAGTGCGAACCCTCTTTTCCATTTATGCGGAGAGATCCGGCATAAAGCCCCTTTTCCACGGTTCGAGGACACTCGTAGGCGCTCCGGAGGAGAAAGGAGTGGGTTTGTTTCTATTTGAAGGGAAACCTGTATGTGTATGTTCTTGTGCTTGTTTTATAAAAATAAAGGAATCTGTTGTTTGCTGAGTTGGAGTTAATGGGGATGGTAAACCTTTCAAAACTTTCGGTTTGAGGTGTTGTCTTTGGTTGTTGAATAAAGGGCCTCTAGGCAATAATAGTAGAATTAACGAAGCGATGGCTTTGTGAGGAATATGGTGACATTCTTTTAGAAGCAACCGATAACGCATCTAGTTATACAGGGTGATTCCGGAGGAGACCGTCAGATTTTAAGAGAAGTTTACACCAGTCAAGGCAGTTTCGAAACAATGTTTGGTTTATGGTTGGGGGCCTTAAGTGTTTAGGGGTAATCAGAGACATGAAAACATGACAATTTTAAATAACTTTTTTTGCAGTAAATTATTTCATTTTATGAAAGTAAAAATATAACATCATTAAATAAGATTTCGACTTGATTTGACAGAAATTTCAGAAAAAAAAAATTATAATTTTAAAAGTAATGGCTGTTTGTGTTGATCCAATTTCAACCGAAGCTCCTTGTGTTGACCATCACTTATCCTTGGAGATTAATAAAAAATCAATCGGACAAAAAAAATTGTATTATTAATAGATAATCTTGTTCCTGATAGACGCTCTTTCTCTTTCCTTTTAAATTAACAAAATGGCAGCCCTAGGAAAATGTTTTCCATATTTTCGAGAATAAACCAACAGTTAATTGTTTATAAAAATTCGAAATTGAAAAAAAAAGAAAATCCTTCGATCAGGCACTAGTTTTTCATGTTCTCCAGAAGCTGTATTAATTTCATTAAAATTTACCGAGCGGTTTTTGAGCTACAGTAGTCACCAGTTCAAAGAACATAGTTTTGAGAAAAACGCATTCGAAGTTTCACACTCAATTTACATATTAATTAATTACTTATAGAGCCATCTTTTCCTGGGCCATATAATAGTTCTTCAGCCGTTATGGTGGCTTCCAAAATATCTATTTGATGTTGTCTACGTAGCATTCTACCTTCTGAAGTGTTGCCGTTAGCACGCTAGCTGCTAGCTACCTGCTTTTAGCTACCTGCCCTCGCCCAGAGCACCCGAGATCCCTTTCCAAATTATCGAATAACTCGAAAAGTGTTTGCCGGATTTAATTAAAATTTTCAGAGAATATTTCTGAGATATTATGCCTTCAGAAAATGCAAAAAAAAAACAAAAAAAGATTCTTTGAAAAAGCTGACTACACCTAACCCCTTAATTCTAAGTCTACAGGATTATTTGTCCGATTCGACTGATTTTTCTTTTGTTAATAACTTAATTTTGATGAAATTTTCAGTGTAGTAAAATATAATTGAGAACATTCAATAATTTTAACATTATGTCCAAAATACAGGGTGTGAATTGTGATAATTTCATAATGCGTTTGCTGGTTGAAAAACAGCCTGTACATTTCGTTTTCATAACGTCGATACTTGTTTCAAATTCTGCGATAACCTATCATTACTCAGATGTTCTTAATTTTCTTGGCACACTTCCAGTTTTCCTAGAAGAAATTCCTAAAAAAGAACAATATCGAAATTTCGATCCAAAGCAATTATGTAATTCAGAAAATAACATAATAAATACGCACAGAAAACTTACATAGAATTTCCGAAATTTCCTCATGGGGAATATTCAGATATGATTTTTGCGCGCGTGTTCCGCAAGGAACAGCGTGCTATCATTTCGTCACAATGTCTGTATTTTTCGAATTTTTTTTCGAAAATGGTCTCAAACGATTGGGTTCGACTCCCTGATGAAAAATTCGAGGTCAAATTCAATTCTGTCCGTCCGGTCCGGCCGGCCGGCCGGCCGGCCGGCCGGTCCGGCCGTTAGCACGATAACTCTCGAACGGAACGACTTAGAGCGTTGAAATTTGCAGGGTAGTTTCGTAGCGTAAATATCTCGGACAAGTTCGTTAACGGGCGAAATCGACCGAGCGGTTTGGGAGTTAAGGCCGTTTTTAATAAAAACGTTTTTTATAAATATTTCCGGAACCGATCAGTCGATCTTTTTGAAATTTGGCATCAGATTGTAGAATCATGACCTTTATATGCCTGCGAAGTTTTGTGTTGAACGGACGGCCCTAAAGTGGCAAAAAAAATTTTTGAAAATTTGAAAATTTTGTTTTCACGATAACTCGAAAAATACTGATCTGATTAAATTGAAACTCAGTAGTTAGATGCAAAAGACCAAAGCAAACACTTTTGCAAAATTTCGTGAAGATCACGTGACATGAAAAAAATAAAAAAATTACTACTATTTTGCGGAATACTTTGCTTTTAATGCCGAAACATATGTTTTTGAGGTTCATGCTGCCCTTTCCGGGCATTTTCCGTATTGCGCATGCGCAGATGAGAAGTCCTTTAACTGCTGTAGTTTTCGTCAGAGAGGATTGGGGTTTTGGGGTGGCGGATGCTATTCCTCCATAGAATTCAGATCCCTGATGAGGGTCTGCGCATGCGTAGATTAAAGATGCGATATCTTCCGAACCACTAGTGTTGGAGAATCGGAGTTTTTTGTAAGGTGTGTTATTTTGAGAGGACTTTTAGCCGCCAGTAGATTGCGCATGCGCAGAAGAAAAGTGACTATTTTTGGGTTGGATGGGTTATGTTGGGAGTGCTGAGTCGATATTATGAGGTTTTGAAAGAATATTCATAGCAATTCAGTGCAAGGACAAGTCAGTTTGGGGGATGTGGCGTTGTTTCCGAGTTAAAGTGTCCGTACCGTGGCCCTGGGGCTAATTTTGAAATTGATGTTACCGCTTACAGGCATTTTTCGTTATTCGCATGAGCAGATCATCAGTGATTTAACTGGTGGTGTTTTCGTCTGAGAGGATTAGGGTTTTGGGGTGGCGGATGCTATTCCTCCATAGAATCCCCTGTTGAGGGTCTGCGCATGCGTGGATTAAAGATGTGATATCTCCTGAACCACTAGTGTTGGAGAATCGGAGTTTTTTGTAAGGTGTGTTATTTTGAGAGGACTTTTAGCCGCGAGTAGATTGCGCATGCGCAGAAGAGAAGTGACTGTTTTTGAGTTGGATGAGTTATGTTGGGAGTGCTGAGTCGATATTATGAGGTTTTAAAAGAATATTCATAGCAATTCAGTGCAAGGACAAGTCAGTTTGGGGGCTGTAGCGTTGTTTCAGAGTTAAAGTGTCCGTACCGTGGCCCTGGGGCTAATTTCGAAATGGATGTAGCCCCTTACGGGCATTTTTCGTTATGCGCATGAGCAGACCATCAGTGATTTAACTGGTGGTGCTTTCGTCAGAGAGGATTGGGGTTTTGGGGTGGCAGGTGCTTTTCCGCTATAGAATCCCCTGGTGAGGGTCTGCGCATGCGTGGATTCAAGAAGCGATATCTCCTGAACCACTAGTGTTGGAGAATCGGAGTTTTTTGTGAGGTGTGTAATTTTGGGAGGACTTGCAGCCACGAGTATACTGCGCTTGCGCAGACGAGAAGTGAATGGTTTTGGGTTGTTTGGGTTATGTTGGGAGTAATGAGCGGATATTGTGAGGTTTTAAAAGAATATTCATGTCAATTCAGTGCACGGGCACAAGTCAGTTTGGGGGAAATAGCGTTGTTTCCGATTTGAATGGTCAGTATGGTGGCCCTGAGGCGAATTTATAAATAACTATATTCGGTAGATCTATATTTAAATGCGTTCGGATTTGGAGAAGATGCAATTTCGTCCCTAACGGAGGACCCACAACCGAATTTTTTTCTGATCTACGGTAAAACTAACAGCCCAACTGTATTGATAGCTATATTTGTTAAAGGAACTTGAAAAAAAAAAAAAAAGCACTGACGTGAAGTCAGTACTCTTTGGCGCGCGTGTTCACGGTGGCTAATTTGAATTGAATGATTCAAAAATTAACAGTGCTGTATCTAAGCTGCCATCAGGATAGAGTAACAAAGTTGGAAAAGAACACAAGTGACTCTCCTTAGTCGCACAAGCTCCTAGAAGATTTGGGAGGGTCAGTATAATCCTAATCATGTTTATAGCACGCGCGCAAAAGCAGATTGACTTAACAATGAAAGAAAAAGTGTAAAAAGTCAATCTGCTTTGGCGCGCGTGCTATAAACATGATTAGGATTATACTGACCCTCCCAAATCTTCTAGGAGCTTGTGCGACTAAGGAGAGTCACTTGTGTTCTTTTCCAACTTTGTTACTCTATCCTGATGGCAGCTTAGATACAGCACTGTTAATTTTTGAATCATTCAATTCAAATTAGCCACCGTGAACACGCGCGCCAAAGAGTACTGACTTCACGTCAGTGCTTTTTTTTTTTTTTTTTGTTTATGGTTTTCGTAACGGAAATGGAAATCAATCCAATATTGAATACCAAAAACGATTTCTCAACCAACTCAACCAAATAAAGGTACTTTTGGAAAAGTGTTTCATTATTCTAAAGAACATGGCAATATCCTAGAATGGCGAAGCACACTGATAGTTCAAATACTGATAATGAAATTTCTAATCGAATCGTTGAACGGGTGGAGGAGGAACCGTCTATAAGTACTCGTCAAATTAGTATCGAATTAGGAACTTAGCAAAGCAAGGTGTGCAAGACTCTGAAGAAAGAAAAGTTCTACCTATTGTACTACCAAAAGGTTCAAGAACTGTTGCCATAAGATCTACCAAAAAGGTTACAATTTTGTCACTGGGTTATTAGTCACCAACGAAATATTTTCCTTATCCTATTCAGCGACGAGGCTATGTTTACTTGCAATGGAATTTTTAATATCCACAATTTTCACGAATTGGCAAGGGACAACACAACACAACACAGATTTTCTTTCAATATTTGGCTTGGAACAATAGACGGAAATATAGTTCGCTACAACTTTATGGAAAATATTTTATCAAATCTATTAGAGAATGTACATATATACGTTCTATGTACTTTCAGCATGATGGAGCACCATCTCATTGTGCTTTGTATGTGAGAAATCATCTGAATATAAATTATCCGAACAGATGGATTGGTCGTGGAGCCCCCATTGCTCGGCTACAAAGATCACCTCATTTTAACCTCTCTCCTTTTTTATTTTGTGTGGGGACTGAAAACGAAAGTTTATAAACTTTAAAGCAAAAGAGCAGAGAACATTTAATTGAAAGAATTTTCGAGGAATTCATTATTTTGAAGCAACATCAAATTCTCATCATTAGGACAATTGGAAATTTGATGAAAAGGGCGCAAATATGTAGTAGAAAAAGAGAAAACCATTTTGAAAATTAAATGTGAAATTATGGAATGTACAATCATATTTTACTACACTGATATGTCATCAAAATTGAATAAGCCATACCAAACATTAAAATAACAGAAAAATCTATTGAAACGGACAAATCACCCTGTAGACTCAATTAAGGCCCCGAGCTATGAACCAAACATTTTTTCGACACTGTCTGGACTAGTTTGAAGTCCTAAGATCTGACTGTTTGCTCCGGAACCACCCCGTATATCTGAAATTTCCATCATCGGAACGTACAACTGGTACGATGAAAATTGTTTTTAAGAAATGATCCTTATTTGAAATAACTTGTGAACTACAAAATGGTATTCTATGGGTTTTCTCTCGCAAACTATCCCAAAATATCAATAAAATAAACAGTTTTTATTTTGTAAACTGCTCCTGCTTTAGAAACTCAAGACATTTGTTAGATGCAATGTATAGAACAATGTTACCTAACAAACAATAACGATAAAAAAACTATTTCGTAACGTTTCGGAGACTAGATCAGATTCTTTTGTCAGAAACAAAGTGAAAATCTTCAGAATTGTTTTTTGTTCATAAGACTGGTTTCTTCGTAGTTTTTTTTTATCACGGTTGAATTATGCTTCAATAATGATTCCTAATAAGGATGAAACTGGTATGCAGCTATTAAAATTCGATGAAATGACAATATGTGGATAACTCTAAACTTTGGTTTCTGCAGTCCTGTCACCCTTGAAATACTAGTGGTTAGCTTTCCTAAAGGGTTATTCTCTTTCAATGATTCCATATTCTCTTTCTGCGGTTTCACGTTTCAGAGACTAGATCCGACTCCTTCGTCAGACACCAAGCGAAAAGCTTCGGATTTTTTTTTACAGTTATTCTGAAATTCAAAAATTGTCACAATGACAGTCTTTGAAGACCATAACAACATAGTTTAATGGTGAATTCAGCCAAATTGCATTCTCTGTTCAACGAAATACAAGTCAAGTCCTTAAGTTTCCTTTTAATGTATTGTATTGTATTGCATTGTACTGTATTTAAATTGTATGTAATCAGACTCTTTCATCAGAACCTTTGTTTCACTCTAATCCTTCATGTCCATCATGTCTATGGATTGTACATATATATTCAGCTATTCTTCATCTTTTTATATCGCTATTTCTTAAGTTATTCTTATTTTCTGTCTTTCTTACTTCTACTGGTCTTGATGTTTCTACTTTATTCGATTTTCCTCAAATATGAAGAATATTATGTGCAGTTTTAGGATATTTGTTCTCCATTAATGGGTTTTGTCTTAATGAAGAAACTAAGATCATTTTGTGTCTTGAAAACGGTTCTCATTGCGCGTATGTTCTGAGGAACATCGTGTTATCATTTTGCCCAACTGTCTGTAATTTTCGAGCTTTTCATAGAAAATGGTCGCAAACGATTGGGTTCGACTAACTGATTAAGAATTCGAGATTTTAATTTAATTCTGTCCGACCGGCCGTTGCCACGATAACTTGAGAACAAAAAGAGAAAACGACTTGAAATTTTCAAGGTAGGTGGCGCATCCCAATACGAAGGACAAGTTCGTTAATGGGCATAATCGGTTAAATGGTTTCCAGGTAATAATGTTTTCTACCGATACTAATCGCATCGAATTGAAACTTGGTGAGTGGTTGTAGAATATGAACCTAAGGACGTTTGTGAAATTTTGTGAGAATCGTATCGCTACATAGTAGGTAGTACATCTTTTCTATCGCAAAGAAAAAATTGCCAAATCCTTCCTAATGAAAATAATAATTATCAAGCCAATCCCATATCAAACTAGCAGGGTATTTTCGAAATCAGTGAAAACTGTTTAGTGCAAAATTTGCACTATATCTTCGATTATTTACATCGAATAAAAAATTACAAACAAGAATTAATATCAGCCATCTAAACAAATCCAATAATGAAATTTACATGATTCTGCATCTCGCTCATAAACCAATGCAAACCCACGTTGTTTGATTTATGTCGGTAGTTCAAAGGTCTGGGGGACACTCCAAAAGCACCGTCGTCCGAATGAATTATTTCCGCCAAAACAAATCCCCCCTGGTTGTTTATCACTGTGTAAATTTTGACCACTGACATGCGATGTTATCATACAAGTTTTAGCGTTAAATCAACGTGATTTTATGGATGCGGGAAGATTGGGTGTTTCACACGTAATGGGTACTTAACAGTTCAATATTTCTGGATGAACAGGAAAACAAAAATTCGGATTCAACTGAAATTTTGTATTCGTTATGGGATGGTGATGGAAATGTTCGAACGTCAGTTGTTTGTGATATTTTCAATTTTGGACGTCCTGATGATGTTACGTTTTTGGTAGAAAATAAGATCAAATTTTTTCATAATCTGGCTCTATTCCGTTACACATACATACTCTATGTATCAACTAATACCTTAAGCACAGCCTTCTTAAATACAAGCCATGCATTGAGAAAGACAACGCCGTATATGTCAAGTCCTATTTCCGCCTGCAGTTCAATTAATTGTTTCAGAATATTCGGAAAAGATGGATTCATGGGAAAATGAAAAAAAACAAGAGGGCCAAAAATTATAAATCCGAAACCACTGCACTGATTCTACCCAACAACGAACTTATCCGAGATATTCATTCCTCAAATCTTCTCTGAAAATTATGTTGTCGATTGGAACTTAGCCAATATTCTAGTTTTGTTTTTACTGGAGATATTCTGAACCCGATTTGATTACCTTACCAAAGTATATATTTCCATCATTATATGGATTATACATGGGCATTTTATTATCACTCAAAAAATTATAATATCCTGTAATCCTCATAATTCAACGATAGCTGAGGTTCTTTCATTGATTATTTGGAATTCAATCATACTTTGTTTTCTAGAACAGAAGGTACTTTATATAATGAGTTCCTTACGAATTTAGAAGAGAACTAGAAATAAATATGACATGTCTCTATATAGTGACATGTATGAACAAACATCATTAAATTCATAGATACAAATACTTATTAATAACGTATAACTTAATACCTATAATAATACTTTTCGTCACTCTGAAACCATCATGCCAATTTTGTCTAATAATGACCTCTACCGAGATATTTATCTCCCAAACCTACTCTGAAAATTTCAACTACCTAGCTCATTCCGTTCGATAGTTATCGTGTTAACGGTCGGACCGGCAGGACAGAATCGATTTTTCTGGCCATTGTCGGAGCCTTGCCGGAGAAGTTGCCAAACACCGTAGTAGGGAAATGAATATTCGTAGGGACCTTTGGTTTCGAGTGAACGCAGTTAAAGCTCTAGGTTGGTTGAAAGCCAGGTGTCAAGTGGTTGCTGGATTCTAATGAAGGCTCTCTTCCTCGTCGTGTTCTTCATCATAGCTGAGTTATGCGTAGCACTTATGTGTTCAAAAAAGGACGAAACTGGTCTGCCGCTACTCAACTTGGATAAGGACACACTATGTGGTTTACTCTTGACATTGACCTCTACTGGTCCATTCATAAGATTCTTAATCGAATTTACCATGGTAAATTCGATTTAGAATAGTGTCCAATACAGGAGAACGGGCAATAGAATTCAACATGGTAAATTCGATTAAGAGTGTCCAATACAAGAGAATGGACAATACAACATACGCGCAAAAGCTCCTGACTTCCCGTCAGTTCTTGAACCAATTTTTTTTTTTTTTAATGCTTTTGGCTTTTATTTGATGCAAATCCATATTACCTCAATGAAAAATTATATACGATTTACACTTATTAATAAGTGTGAATCGTATATAATTTTTCATTTAGGCAATTTTTTTTTGTGATTTTTTTGGTATTTCTAGGGGTACGGTTCTTACAAAATTTTGAACACGTCTTTATATCGATATTCTAAAACTAGTTAGCAAGCTTCAATTCGATTGAGTCTATATTTTTTGAGTTATCGAGGAAATAATATTTCAAGTGGGTATAACTCCGGAACAGTTGGACCGATTATGCCCGTAAACGAACTTAACTCTACCATTCGGATACGCAACGTACCCTGAAAATTGCAAGTCCCTATCTCCTTTCGTTCGAAAGTTATTAAGGCAACGGTCACCCATCCATCTATTGAACTCATACAAGGCTGCTCCATTCTCCAACAATAGGTATATATCCGATCATGTTCAAACTTGGAACTTTGCAGTAGAGTTAGGTACTAAAGGCTGTCGCACAATTTCAGCGATGTCGGAGGAATAGTTGATATGTAGAATTTTTTTCAATACTTTTCAATGATTTTTCAAAAATGTAACGCACCTACAATGTAACACCACTTATGTGACCTAAAAAATGGAACGGCAAGCTTAAATCATGATGAGTTTCTTCAGATCACTTCATACCTTAGAAGCAGCATTTATATTTATGAAAATATGGAGTATTTTTAAATAGCAATTTATGAAGAAACCAGTTACGCCAGCAATACAGACAGTAAATGTTCGAGTAGAGATATTAGTTACTCTTATACAGAAAAAAAAATGTAACTCTGGGATATACAGAGTGATCGTAATTAATTTTCAAACATCAACTACAAATAATGGTCAAAAATTGCTCAGAACCTATTTGGTTTAGGTATAGGACAACCCTACAAAGATAGTTTCGAAATTAATTTTAACGTTCAACGAGAACGAGAAATACCGGGTGTGCCATTTGAAAAAAGAAAGTTTTCGACCATTATTTGTAGCTGATATTTGAAAATTAATTATGATCACTCTGTATATTCCAGAGGTAATTTTTTTTTGTATAGGATTAGCCAATATATCTAATCGAAAAAATACTTCCTCTATCTCTGGCTTAACTGGTTTCTTCATTAATTGCTATTTAAAAAATCTCCATACTTTTAATTTTTCGCCATTTTCTCGTAAATGGTGCTACTAAGGCATAAAGTGATCTGAAGAAACTCATCATAATTTGAGCTTGTCATTCCATTTTTGAGATCAAATACATTTAAACATTTAAAAAAATGTAACTTTGGCAAATATCTTTGTTTTGGAACGTCCTTGTACATAGGAAAATAATTTTGAATTGTACTTTTGAACACCCTACACACATCACAAAAAGATATTCTCAAAATATCTTCATTTACTCCATCAAAACGCGCTCCGCGTCTGTGGTGGGCCACCCAGTATATGTGGGAGTTTATGCAACTGACTACTTGTCTTAAACAAATTCTTGGTTTATTAGTCTTTCTAAGGCCATAGACTTTCGGTGCGTTCGCATTATTAGACTTTAGTTGCTTAGCAGTCACCTCATCCGCCTGTGGAAAATTACTTTTACAAAAGGACGTTCAAAAATCTTCTAATTAAACCTATCCGAAAACTCCTTTTGTTGAACTTCAACTTTCTAAATATTCCATCGTGTCGTCCGCACCAATTTGAACTGAAACTAGTACCGTTAGACCCCCAAAACCACAAAACCGTCCTCCCAAACGGCGTCACTGTTCCCGGTCGGCATCCCTTGCCGAACGTGTCAGAGACATGCACGATTTATCGGTGTCGTTTATTACGAAATTGTTGTGTTTTTGCCGGCGCCCGCCCACCGGGATCGGATATTTAGTCGTCGTTCCGCGTCCGTTTATTAAATTTCAAAGTGACGGCCAATCCTGACCAGTTACGATAAATAATACAAATTGGCGGAGGCGCTGGGTCTCGTACACGTAAAGGGTCAGATGAGGGGATATTATGTTGGTTCGTGGTGTTCCCTTTATTGTACACGTAACGTATTATTGGTTTATAAGAAATGATAAGGTTCAATAGTGAATGTTCAAATTTGTTAACGTCGATTTAACCGTTTATTAAACATTGATAGGCGTCAATGTTTCAAGATCGATTCAAGTTCTCTATGGAATTTGACAACCGACATCGAATTATGTCTGGAAACAAAGAATCAGTGCGGTCAGGGATCGGAGTTCCTTGACCCTTTTATTTGCAAATTGTAATTTAATATAGCAATGTTTCCACTCAAGCTCTCGCAAACTGCATAAGTATGACTATACAGGCTGGTCCAGACCTTAACCAAGTAATTTTAACCACGTATTCTACGTCAAAAATATGCCTTGGTTTGTCATAAACATAATATGTTTATGACAAACCAAGGCATATTTTTGACGTAGAATACGTGGTTAAAATTACTTGGTTAAGATTAATTATTAGAAATTTTTTTTTCTTTTAGTTCGAACATCTTCTTTAATTCCGTATTCGAGTGAAGCTGTTAACGCTTATTTTTTTTGTAATTACACGTTTCGTTACAAAGATAGTCTTATTATTAGTATGTACCATATCAAGTTTTAGAGATTTCCTCATGCATGAGAATGTGTTTGATTTTTTTACTTGGAAACGGTGCCTCGTACGTCAAAAAGTCCGGAGAATGAATTTGATTCGAATTGAATAAGGATTTAGAGAGTTATTTTTATTTTTGGAGAAACCACATTATGTTTTATAAAAATATTCAGTCCCGATGCAGTACGGACGCCACAGGTAGAATAAAAAAAATAATTCCATTCAAAGAGTGCTCCTTGATCCTTAAAACCTATGTCCCAAAAGGAAGCATTTCTCGACATAAATGTCGAGAAATGCTTCCTCTCCGAGATACAGGGTGTTGAAATTATAGAAAAAAAAGGTTTTTAATTAATAACTTTTATAGTTCTTGAAATATTTCTATGAAATTTGGGACATAGGTTTTAAGGATCAAGGAGCACTCTTTGAATGGAATTATTTTTTTTATTCTACCTGTGGCGTCCGTACTGCATCGGGACTGAATATTTTTATAAAACATAATGTGGTTTCTCCAAAAATAAAAATAACTCTCTAAATCCTTATTCAATTCGAATCAAATTCATTCTCCGGACTTTTTGACGTACGAGGCACCGTTTCCAAGTAAAAAAATCAAACACATTCTCATGCATGAGGAAATCTCTAAAACTTGATATGGTACATACTAATAATAAGACTATCTTTGTAACGAAACGTGTAATTACAAAAAAAATAAGCGTTAACAGCTTCACTCGAATACGGAATTCAAGAAGATGTTCGAACTAAAAGAAAAAAAAATTTCTAATAATTTTAACATCCCTGTATCTCAAAGAGGAAGCATTTCTCGATATATGTTTACATGACAAACTAAGGCTTATTTTTGACCTAGAATACTTGGTAAAAATTTCTTGGTTAAGATCTGGACCCCCCTGTATACAGGGTGTTTATAAATTGATGCAGGAGATTTAAGGAAGTGATACTTCGGAGAAAATGAAGCGGGGTGTTTCATATAATTTTTTGTTCTAAGACCCTTTCCCTTTAAAATACTGTCCATTGAAATTTAGAAAAAAATCTTGTTTTTATTCAATATCTTCAATGTGAAACAATTTAGATTCAAGAAATGTGGCAGTCAGCTAACGAACATTAGATATCTCTTTTTGACAGTGTTTGCGCGCAAATGATTAGGATCGACTCACAGATGAAGAATTCTACGTCAATTTCTATTATGTCCGGCATTTCGTTGCCCAGATAAGAGAGATATTGACTTGCGAAGAGATATATTGATTTGCAATTTTCAGGGTAGGTTGTGCACCTCAATGCGATGGTAAAGTTCGTTAATGGATGGAATTTTTTGCCGAAAATGGTCTCAAACGATTTGGTTCGACTCACCGATGAAGAATTTTAGGTCAAATTTGATTCTGGCCGTTGCCACGTTAACTGGAGAACGAAAAGAGCTAGTGACTTGAAATTTTCAGGGTAGGTGGCGCATCCCAATATGACGAACAAGTTCGTTAAAGGGCGTACTCGGCCCAATGGTTTCCGAGTAATAATTTTGTTTTGAGCCAATACAAATATGATCGAATTGAAACTTGGTGAATAGTTGTAGAATATAAACCTAAGCACTTTTTTGAAATTTTACGAGAATCGTATTACAACGAAATTTTAAAAACATCATTGAAAAATATTTTTTTATGTCACGGTAACTTGAGAACGGAAAGAGATAGCAACTTGAAATTTCCAGGTTATGTTGTGCATCTGAAAACGATATTTGAGTTTGTTTATAGGCATAATCGACCAAACTGAAATTTGGTTGTCATTTCCTCAACCCAAAAAATACAAAACCGATTAATTTAAAACGTGGTTATCAGTTGTAGAATGCCAACGTGAAAAACCCTGAAAAATTTCGTGAGGATCGTATTTCTAGAAAATTTTTAAAAAATCATTGAAAATTATTGAAAAAATATCTATATATCAGTAACTATTCGTCCGACATTGCTGATTTTTGCGAGAGCAGTAAGAACCTAATTCTACTGCAAAGTTACAAGTTTGAACACGATTGGGTATATATTGTTGGAGATTCGAGCAGCCTTGTGTGAGTTCAGTAGATGGATGGGTGACTGTTGCCTCGATAACATTCTAACGAAAGGAGATGGGCATTTTTTAGAGTATGTTGCTTATCCGAATGGGATAGTTAAGTTCGTTTAAGGGCATAATCGGGCCAACGGTTGCGGAGTTATACCCACCTGGAATATTATTTCCTCGATAACTCAAAAAATATAGACTCGAGCGAATTGGAGCTTGGTGACTATACCTTTTCAAGTTCAATTTCGAAAAAAGTAAAGGTAATTTCGGAAATTGTACTACGTAAATATGAATATTTTGGCCGAAATTGGATTTACTTCTTTCGAAATTGGTTTTACTTCTTCCAAAATTGAGCTTGAAAAGGTATAGTTTAATAATATCGATATAAAGAAGTGTTTAAAATTTTGATAGAGCCATACCCCTAAAAAATTTGAAAAAAATTACGAAACAAAAATTGGCTCAAGCACTGACGTGAAGTCAGGAGCTCTTGCGTGTATGTTTTATGGTCCATTCTCCTGTATTGGACACTCTTAATCGAATTTAAGAGTGTCCAATACAGGAGAATGGACAATAGAACATACGCGCAAAAGCTTCTGACTTCACGTCAGTGCTTGAACCAATTTTTTGTAACTAGTTGTAGTTGTAATTCTAATACGCACATTTCAGCGAAATTTTGTGTTTTCGTTTTTGGCGCTCTTGTTCCTCGGAGCAGAGTGCTTATCAATTTGCCCAAATGTCTCAAACGATTTGTCTCGACTCACTGATCAAGAATCTGTGGTCGAAATCGATTCTGTCCGGCCATCCGTTAACACGATAACTTCCGAACGGAATGAGCTAGACAGTTGAAATTTTCAGAGTAGGTTTGGGACCTAATATCTCGGTTAAGTTTGTTATTATGCAAAATCCGATGGTTTCGGAGAAACAAAAACATTTTTTTTACATTGCAGATTTTGAATTCTTTTTTTTTAAGATGCAGTTTCATCATAAGAATTCATTGATATTATTCTCAACTTTAACAAGCAAATACTTTCGGAGGTATGATTTTGAAAAATTGCAATAATACATGGTACTTCTATGTTTTCACAGAATGCGAATTCTATCTGTCTGTGTTCTATCTGTTTGCGATAGCTGTCGTTTGATCCAGATGAAAGATAAACGTCATTAATGTCAAACGAAATTGAAAGTGTATTTCTGGAGATATTGGTTGATATAAGCATGATATAAGCAGGAAACAATTTGAAATTCGGATTCGCTAAGTTCATATGCAGAGTTTTTCTGTTAGTGAGTCGAAGATGAATGATGCACGGAAGTCGAGCGTAATTTACGAGTAATTCTCTAATTATTGAAGATTTAGAACGGGATTTTTAACTGATGTGTACGTAGTTATTCCTTATAGTATCACTATTTAAGATTTCCTACATAAGTATTCTGGTTTGAGTTTTCTCTGGACTGATTACATTAGATTTGTTTCATGAATAAAACTGGCTATTTCATTTACTTAATTTTCAGAATGACTCCTGATAGTTTTGAAACAATTGTAGCCAAAATTGGACCATCATATAAATATAAGATGCAAAGGGATTTCTTTAATGCTCTAGTTCTATCATTATAATCCATTGATATAATTTCCAACTCTGTGAAACCAATACTATCGGAGATATGATTTGTCAAAGATTGGACAAGAGTCCAAAGGTCCTGCCGCAGGGCTTTCCCCCTTTTTTTCTATGAAGTTCTCGGTCTATTTCTAGGCGTAGAATGAACCATTAAATTTATTCAAGCCAATTTAGGTACACACTGTAAGATAGTTCGCTAACATATCTTACCCTTCGAAGACATCCATACAGGCTGTCAGACCTACTCTCTCATTTGTATACAAGTATTCACTTTTTAAGAACTCAACATAATTTTTTAAGTGGAAAAATCTCAACCACTGCTATAAAATGGCAAAATACCCAAGAGTGTTTGTCATTCTTCATTGAATTCCATTTCTCACCCAACAATGTCAGTATCGAGGCAGGGGCATTGTTGCATAACGCTCAAAACACTCTCTCCTGCATACATCATGAACTTGGAGGTGAAGCAGATCTCGAGACCGGCAAGGATTCAATTTAGCAGAAAGCGAGAGGTGTAAGAAGGACGTCTCTCAACAGTCGGCAAAGGTGAGGACTTTAATAAAATTCTGTGAGTGATCTATTGTTGATATTTCTGTTGAAAGGGGCTCCTCCGTTGATTGCTTACTAACGTCTGGTGATTTCCATTGTCGGTGCCCATTGTAGTGTTGATCCTTCTCGAAGATGCCGACTTTGACGTTGGAAACCTCGTCGTCTGAATTATTCCGTTCAGGGAATGGCGGTAATGGCTTCATTTGGACTTATTCCCGAACGTTTATCGGCGATTTAAGAAGAATTAATTTATAAAAGTAAGTACTGGATGCGAACAAAATGCACTTCACGATTCGAGTTGGGCGTTATTCATTCGGGATCATTCCAACATGTACAATGTAACGGGTTTCCCACTATAATTTGACACCCCCTATAACGTTGTTACGAATGGAGACACAAAAAAAAATGTTTTGTATAAAATTTGTTTCTTTCAGGACGTTTTCACGATTTGAAATATATACAGGGCGGACAGGATATTGAGGGCGACTCATTTTATTAAATGAAACACTCTATATATCATTTTTATATTTGGCTAGCTCTTTCTCTCCTGATTTCTAATATATAAGCATATTTAATGCCTGAGACTTTTACTTGATGCAAAATTGAGTTAATATGCATATGTTGGTTTATCTATCTTATTTTGAAAACTACAGAATCTTAAATTTTGGGAACCACCTGGCAAATTCAGTAGTCAGTTGTCAAGTGATAGGATGTGATAAATCAACTAACTGCATAGTGGAAACACTATATGACACGCGTTTGACATTCAACAAAGATATCTCTGAAACATGTATCACACAAAAGCTGAAATATATCAGGATCATATCAAATATATTGTAACAAATTAACATATACAGAGATACCGGTGACTCATACAATAAATCTATCCTATATTTTATGTGGAGATCAATAAGAACAAGAAAGCTAAAGGGGGAGAATATATGGCGTTACAATCACATCACTCAATTCCAATTGAAAAACATTTATTGTATGTATTTACGATGGTATAAAATAAACAGCTAAAAAAATTGCTCGAAATGGCCACCATTATTTAATATACATAGTTCATATCGTTTTCTCAAGTTGGAGACTATTTGAGATGTAGTTATTATATTTCTTAATTAGTTCTTAAATTAACGGTTCAATTTTGTTTCTAATAATCTCAACACTTTCATTATTATCAATGTAAATTGTTTCCTTCAGGAACGGCCATAAAAAATTTTTTTAGTTTTAAATCCCGACTATTCGATTATGATGAAATAGGTTCACCATAACCGATCCAAAGATCAAATTGTCAACTCAAATGTACTCGGACTCCCAAAACTCTGTGCGCGGGTGCTCCGTCTTGTTGCCAAATTATTAGCTCTAATTCTTCAACAGAAAACAGTTGATCCAAAAGCTGAGCTACCTCTGGCAGTATCTATTCTGAATAGGATTCATATGTTAATGTGTAGTCAAAAAATATAGGTCCCACAGTTTTATTGTAAACAATACCCCCACCAAAAGTTAAAAGACTTTCTTCCAGATTTTATAATTTGAAATACATTCCGTTGTCGTTGATTTTTGTTTTCCCAAGAATGTCTATTTTTTCTGTTGAACATGCCTGCTGTGGAAAACGATGATTTATCCGTCCACATTATAAAATTGAATAAATTGGGATTTTCCTCCAGTCTCTGTAGTAATGTTGACAGTACTCTAAGTGTTTCCACTTTTGATTTTCTGTTGGTAGTTGTGCTGGTAGTAACTTGTATGGCCTAAAATTGTTATTTTTCAATACTCTATGAATCTTCGAACGACTTATCCCAAGTTCACGTGATGCTTCCTTTAATCCATTTTCTGGAATTCCTGAAACAATTTTCATGAAGTTGTGTGGTTAATTTCAATTACAATAATCTTTAAGTTCAGCATTTATCAACAATTGTTTATAGTAACATTACCTTCAAAATGAAGCTATATGGTGATTTCTTGATTCTCATTCCGTAAGCCGCTACGGCCCTTTCTAATAAATCTTTTAGAATCTCTCACAAGGTTGTAAGTATTCACAAATGTATTTGCACTTGAAATCGGATCAACTGGATGAAACGCCATATATTCTCTCCTTGCAGCTTTTTTGTTTGTATGATTCTTCACATAAAGTGAAAATATTTAAAATTTTCCTGCTTCTGTGTGTATGTTTCAGAAATAACTTTTTTGAATATTAAAGGTGTGTCACATCGTCGCCTGTGCAGTTAGTTGATTTATCACAGCCTACCACTTGACAACTGACTACAGAGTTTGCCAGGTGGTACCCAGAATCTAAAACTCTGTAGCTCTCAAAATGAGAGTGATTAACCAACATATTGTTTTTTTCTTTGTTCGCCAGTATATATTTTGAATTAATCCTAATGCCGATTATGTCCTGTATGAAATGTAAAATTGTTATTAAGGAGGGCACTGATAAGGTACTTAAGTGCGACGGTTGTCATAGACCTGTTCATTTCTCTTGTTCGGAGCTGTCAGCCGTAGAGTTGAAATGCTTCGACCTACGTCCAAGTGGCAGAAGGAGGGTGAAGTACCTCTGTGGTGAATGTGAGCAGGGTCTTCAGCAGATTCCCAAAATTCTGCAGTTGATAGGTGAACTCAGTGATGAGGTTCGTGAACTAAAGCAGCAGGCTGAATCCCCTAATGTGGTACTGGCGAGGCCTGCGTGTTCAGTACAATCCAGTGAAGAGATAATTGGAGAAATGATGGAGAGAACTAAGCGTTCTTGTAACTTTATTGTTCATGGAAGCACTGAGAGGGGTTCTAGCAGGAATGTTCAGATGGACGAGGATGTCACCCTGGTTCGGGCATTGTTGGGGGAATGTGATATTTCTGAGCAGAATGTGAAACCTATTAGACTTGGTAAATTCGATCCCACTAGGGATATACGAAATCGTCCCATAAAGGTACGTGTGTCTTCTCCTGAGCTATTCCTGTTATTTTGCGGAAGTTCAGGAAAATAGAAATAGAACACCACAACAAATGGCGCTCTATAAATCTGTTAAGGCTGAATTGAGTCGACGCTTGTCGAATGGCGAGTCTAACCTCCGAATTAGGTATGTTGGAGGGGTTCCTTCAATAGTAGGCTCCACCTCGGAAAACTAGATTCTCCCAACAGGAGTACTACTTCTGGTTCGGCCGGTGAATGTGTGGATATTTCTGTTTATTATCAGAACTGCAGGGGACTTAACTCTAAATTGACTCATTTTTTGCGCGCGTGTTCCGCAAGGAACAGCGTGCTATCATTTCGTCACAATGTCTGTATTTTTCGAATTTTTTTTCGAAAATGGTCTCAAACGATTGGGTTCGACTCCCTGATGAAAAATTCGAGGTCAAATTCAATTCTGTCCGTCCGGTCCGGCCGGCCGGCCGGCCGGCCGGTCCGGCCGTTAGCACGATAACTCTCGAACGGAACGACTTAGAGCGTTGAAATTTGCAGGGTAGTTTCGTAGCGTAAATATCTCGGACAAGTTCGTTAACGGGCGAAATCGACCGAGCGGTTTGGGAGTTAAGGCCGTTTTTAATAAAAACGTTTTTTATAAATATTTCCGGAACCGATCAGTCGATCTTTTTGAAATTTGGCATCAGATTGTAGAATCATGACTTTTATATGCCTGCGAAGTTTTGTGTTGAACGGACGGCCCTAAAGTGGCAAAAAAAATTTTTGAAAATTTGAAAATTTTGTTTTCACGATAACTCGAAAAATACTGATCTGATTAAATTGAAACTCAGTAGTTAGATGCAAAAGACCAAAGCAAACACTTTTGCAAAATTTCGTGAAGATCACGTGACATGAAAAAAATAAAAAAATTACTACTATTTTGCGGAATACTTTGCTTTTAATGCCGAAACATATGTTTTTGAGGTTCATGCTGCCCTTTCCGGGCATTTTCCGTATTGCGCATGCGCAGATGAGAAGTCCTTTAACTGCTGTAGTTTTCGTCAGAGAGGATTGGGGTTTTGGGGTGGCGGATGCTATTCCTCCATAGAATTCAGATCCCTGATGAGGGTCTGCGCATGCGTAGATTAAAGATGCGATATCTTCCGAACCACTAGTGTTGGAGAATCGGAGTTTTTTGTAAGGTGTGTTATTTTGAGAGGACTTTTAGCCGCCAGTAGATTGCGCATGCGCAGAAGAAAAGTGACTATTTTTGGGTTGGATGGGTTATGTTGGGAGTGCTGAGTCGATATTATGAGGTTTTGAAAGAATATTCATAGCAATTCAGTGCAAGGACAAGTCAGTTTGGGGGATGTGGCGTTGTTTCCGAGTTAAAGTGTCCGTACCGTGGCCCTGGGGCTAATTTTGAAATTGATGTTACCGCTTACAGGCATTTTTCGTTATTCGCATGAGCAGATCATCAGTGATTTAACTGGTGGTGTTTTCGTCTGAGAGGATTAGGGTTTTGGGGTGGCGGATGCTATTCCTCCATAGAATCCCCTGTTGAGGGTCTGCGCATGCGTGGATTAAAGATGTGATATCTCCTGAACCACTAGTGTTGGAGAATCGGAGTTTTTTGTAAGGTGTGTTATTTTGAGAGGACTTTTAGCCGCGAGTAGATTGCGCATGCGCAGAAGAGAAGTGACTGTTTTTGAGTTGGATGAGTTATGTTGGGAGTGCTGAGTCGATATTATGAGGTTTTAAAAGAATATTCATAGCAATTCAGTGCAAGGACAAGTCAGTTTGGGGGCTGTAGCGTTGTTTCAGAGTTAAAGTGTCCGTACCGTGGCCCTGGGGCTAATTTCGAAATGGATGTAGCCCCTTACGGGCATTTTTCGTTATGCGCATGAGCAGACCATCAGTGATTTAACTGGTGGTGCTTTCGTCAGAGAGGATTGGGGTTTTGGGGTGGCAGGTGCTTTTCCGCTATAGAATCCCCTGGTGAGGGTCTGCGCATGCGTGGATTCAAGAAGCGATATCTCCTGAACCACTAGTGTTGGAGAATCGGAGTTTTTTGTGAGGTGTGTAATTTTGGGAGGACTTGCAGCCACGAGTATACTGCGCTTGCGCAGACGAGAAGTGAATGGTTTTGGGTTGTTTGGGTTATGTTGGGAGTAATGAGCCGATATTGTGAGGTTTTAAAAGAATATTCATGTCAATTCAGTGCACGGGCACAAGTCAGTTTGGGGGAAATAGCGTTGTTTCCGATTTGAATGGTCAGTATGGTGGCCCTGAGGCGAATTTATAAATAACTATATTCGGTAGATCTATATTTAAATGCGTTCGGATTTGGAGAAGATGCAATTTCGTCCCTAACGGAGGACCCACAACCGAATTTTTTTCTGATCTACGGTAAAACTAACAGCCCAACTGTATTGATAGCTATATTTGTTAAAGGAACTTGAAAAAAAAAAAAAAAGCACTGACGTGAAGTCAGTACTCTTTGGCGCGCGTGTTCACGGTGGCTAATTTGAATTGAATGATTCAAAAATTAACAGTGCTGTATCTAAGCTGCCATCAGGATAGAGTAACAAAGTTGGAAAAGAACACAAGTGACTCTCCTTAGTCGCACAAGCTCCTAGAAGATTTGGGAGGGTCAGTATAATCCTAATCATGTTTATAGCACGCGCGCAAAAGCAGATTGACTTAACAATGAAAGAAAAAGTGTAAAAAGTCAATCTGCTTTGGCGCGCGTGCTATAAACATGATTAGGATTATACTGACCCTCCCAAATCTTCTAGGAGCTTGTGCGACTAAGGAGAGTCACTTGTGTTCTTTTCCAACTTTGTTACTCTATCCTGATGGCAGCTTAGATACAGCACTGTTAATTTTTGAATCATTCAATTCAAATTAGCCACCGTGAACACGCGCGCCAAAGAGTACTGACTTCACGTCAGTGCTTTTTTTTTTTTTTTAAGTCTGCTTCTGAGTATAATTACGATATTATTTGTGTAAGTGAAACGTGGCTGAGTGATTCAGTTTTTGATTGTGAGGTAGTTCCGCCGGGATATAGCGTCGTGCGTTGCGACAGACAATTTCAAGTGATCAGTAGATCTCGTGGAGGTGGCGTGCTTGTTGCGTTTTCAGACAATATTCGATTCAAAACGTTGGATAATAAATTCGTAACGGATCGTGTTCCTCTGGTGGATGTAGTTTTATGTCGGTGTACACGTCCCTTTAGTTTTATCTTATGCGTGGTTTATATACCTCCTGACATAACTATATTAGAGCTCGAGTCCTTCACATCTGCACTTGAGTTGAACTTCCTTGGTGACACTGTTTTATTGATTGGAGATTTCAATGTTCCAAATTTTGATGGACCTTCCTCTTGTCCCAAGTCAATACTCCTTGAAAGTTTCTGTGATACCTTAAAATTGCGCCAGTTCAACCTCGTTTACAACAGTGACCACAAACTGCTTGATTTAGTCCTCACGGGTGATTCCGTTGAGGTATCTGTGGATCGGTCTGATTCACCCTTTGTTCCAGAGGACCTGTACCATCCTGCTCTTAATATAGTCATAAAGCAAATCCCATTTATACGCAAAACAAACTTTCCCGCATGTTACAATACATTCTTTAATTTCAGAAGGGCTGACTTTCCCACATTGCTGCCATCACTGAGTTCGTTTGACTGGGATATTCTACATACTTTCAGCAATGTTGATGATGCCTTGCGTTACTTTTATGACAGGCTTTTCGAAATAATCAGAGAACACGTTCCCGCGGAAACTCATTCTTCGACTGGCCGCTGTTATCCTGCATGGTTCGGCTCTGAATTAAGACAGAATATTCGCTTGAAAAACTATTATCGATCAAAATGGCGTTCCACAGGAAATAATAAATATCTGGATGATTTCAAACGTTTGCGTTCGGTAGTAAAGTCCAATATTTCGTCAGAATACACGGATTATCTGGCTGGTGTGCAGGGCGAAATGGAGTCGAATCCATCTTCCTTTTGGAGATTTGTCAACCAAAGACGGGGTTCAACCAGAATTCCTGGTATACTTTATGAGAGCGGACAACTTCATGACGATCCTGGTGATATAGTCAACTTATTCGCGAGGCACTTTTGTGATATTGGTAATTTGTGCACAAATCAGGATGATTATGCGACTTCCTTCACGCAGTTCTCTCCAATCGCCATTCCTTCTGTTACCGAGGATGAGTTGAAAGCTATCATGGATAGATATCCTGATAAATTAACAGCTGGTGATGATCATCTCCCTTCATTTTTTGTTAAGAACTGCAGCTCTGCGCTGGCTAAGCCTCTTCATATCATCATCTCTATCAGCTTGCGTACTTCTACTTTCCCCACCTTTTGGAAGAGAGCCCGTGTGATCCCTGTTTTCAAGAAGGGTGATAAGTCTCGCGTCGAGAACTATAGACCAATTTCTTTGTTGTGTAATTTCGCGAAGGTATATGAGGAGACGTTATACGGAACCATCTACCACAATGTTAAGCCACACTTAGCCACTAGACAGCATGGATTTATTCGAGGAAGGTCAACAGTTACTAACTTGGCAACACTTTCGCAGTTCCTTGCAGAATCACTGGATGATGGGGGTCAAGTAGATGTAATCTACACCGACTTTTCGCGAGCTTTCGACTCCGTAGATCACAATATCCTTCTGAGTAAACTGTCATCTTTTGGTTTTAGTCCTGCATTTGTCGGCCTGATGGGATCTTATTTGAAGGGAAGAATGAGTCATGTTTTTTATAATGGCTTCAGATCATCTGAGTATACACTTTCATCTGGTGTACCACAGGGGTCAAATCTTGGACCGTTGTTATTTATAGTGTTCATTAATGATCTTCTTACTTCCCTCGAATGCTTGACCTTGGCTTATGCAGACGACTTCAAGCTTTACTTGAGAATACGTGATGTGTCCGATTTGGAGTTCCTTCGGTCTAGTTTGGAACTTGTTCATGGATGGTGCTTGCGTAATGGACTCATATTGAATATAGATAAGTGTTTTAAGATCACCTTCACAAAGAAGTCGCAGCCTCTTCTGTTTGACTGTTCTGTTGGTGGTCGCCTTATTGCTAGTGGAGATAGATTTCGTGATTTGGGAGTGGTTTTTGACTCGGCCTTCAGTTTCATTCCACATGTTGAAGAGCTATGCACCTCGGCCAGTCGATCCTTGGGGTTTGTTTTCCGTTGCTCCAGAGAGTTTCCTGATGTGTCCGTTCTCAGAACCCTCTACTTCTCGTTGGTGATGAGCAAATTGGAGTAGGCAAACTTAATCTGGTTTCCGATCTATGGTTCACATCTTATACCGATCGAGCGAATTCACAGGAAATTTTTCAAGTGTGTTGAATACCGGAAATCAGGCAGTTATCCCGAACGTGGTGCGGATTTGTCGGGAATCATGCGGGAGATGCGAATCTTTCCGCTACTCCAAAGGCAGAGGTGGCAGTGCGCTAAGTTCGCTCAGAAACTCGTCGCGGGAAGGATTGATTCGCCTTATTTGCTGTCTAAGGTTCACATACGTACACCAAGGCTGGAGGGGAGGACTGTCACATCATTTCACCTTCCAACACCTCGAACGAATGTTCTTCAGTGGGCTCCAGTTTACCGCATATGCAAGAGTGCTGATGATCTCAAGTTCAAGTTATTATTTTGATTGTGGATGATGAATATATTTTGTTTTTTTCCTCGTTGATTACTTGATTTTTGGCTTAAATTTTTTTCATATATTTTTTGTAATATTGATTGTTACCCTGTAATTGGGAATATTCCTGTTGGGTAAATAAATAACTATTATTATTATTATTATTATTATTATTATATGCATATATATATATATTCCAAATCAGGAGGGGAAGAGCTAGCAAAATATATATATATATATGGTGTTTTATTTAAAAGAATGGCACTCAATATCTTGACCACCTATATATTTCAATTCGTGAAAACTTCCAGAAAATAAATCATATGCTTTCAAACAATGTATAAAAATGTTGTAATTAACATTCTTTGGCTTAGCCATTAGCAAAAAATTTGAAGGTGGGGTCAAATTATAGTGGGAAACCCGGTACATGGTATCAAGAAGATAAAATACCTGAAGAGGGAGTATTACCTAAATCACCCCCGAATCTCATAACGTATGTCTTCACTTATGTTCCTATTGGTGCAGCCCATACGAATATTCTCCACGAGACATGTCGTGATGGCTACCACTTTCGCCTTGAAAATAGTGGTGTATTGCCCAAGCGACATCGAAATGCTCATATTGGGTGTTGTCCCATACAATCCTCCTCCAAAGCGTCCGCCCATTTCTGAACCATGTTAGTTCACCCTGCGGTCTTTGCTCCCCCTCCGCGGGGGGCTTTAGCCCCAGCTTGAAGGAAGGATCAAATTTATGAGTTCTGGACTCCAGTCGCTCATCATGTTCAGGATCGGGTGACTATAATGAGTCCCCCCTAGCGTGTCCCGTTGTCTCCAGACACCGTTTAGCTACAGTCTGTAGGTCCCCAGCCTCGCCTCGGCCCTCATGAGAATGTGAAGGCGAGGGAGTCCCACGAGAACCTCCATGGCTGCAGTTGGAGTACTTTTCATTGCTCCAGTAACACAAAGCAAGGCTAGTCTCTGAACTTTCTCCAGCTCATTGACAGCCTTGCCCTGGTTCATTTTAGTCCACCACACAGCACTAACATATGTACTATAGCAGTGTAAATTCACTTAGTGATTCCCGGGCTCAAGCCCCATGCTTTTCCAATTTCCCTGCTAGCAATCATGAGGGTTTTCTTCCCTTGGGAACTGTTGCTGAAAGTGCACGTTCCAGGTTAGCTGGGTATCAAGCATAACGCCCAGGTAGTGTACCTCATTGGCCAGGTTTAGTTGCACACCCATGAGTTTGGGGGATTTAATTCCTTCCAAATTCCTTTCGAATATGAACGGCATAATTACTGTTTTTGAGGGGTTAACACTGAGGCTGGCCCTCTCACACCAGCTTTCTACCACTTTAATAGCCTGGAGAGTCAACTCCGAGACTACCCTTGGAATCTTTCTCCGGATTAATATGCAGATCTCATCTGCATATCCCTTGGTGTAGAAATCGCTGTTGTTCAGTTCCACCAAGAGCCCGTCTACCACCATAGCAGTTCCATAGCAGCGGGGAGATTACTCCACCCTGAGCCGTGCACCTAGTCGCAGTAACTCCGAAAGTTTCCCTGCACAACGTTGATCACACAATGTGGAGTAAATCCACCTGCAAAAGGTGTCGTCTACTCCATGCTTCTTCGCAGCCTTAAGGCTGCACTAGACATACTCAACCTTACCTCTATCCATCTCACAAACAAGAATAACTCTTAATTCATGTGTATCAAGTTGTATATAAATATCTTCCTTCATATATCGCATCAATAGACGTGTGCAAACAATACAAGAATCAGAAACATGAATTATTGCACTGTGCATTCGGAGGATTCGAACATAAATGAATTGAAATTGGTTTGAATCAGTAGAATAAGAAGGAAATATGGTAAACGTTCGCATGAAATGTATCATTTCACTGAGCTTTCGAATTGAACACGAACAGTCACTGACATCGACTATATTTAGCAGGCATCAGTAGCTGTATATGTACATATTCAATCAGACCAAAAATATAATCTATATATATAAAAATGAATTGCTGTTCGTTATTCTCGCTAAAACTCGAGAACGGCTGGACCGATTTGGCTAATTTTGGTCTTGAATTATTTGTGGGAGTCCAGGGAAGGTTCAAGAAGTGAAAAAACCTGAAAATGTCTTTTAACGTCAATGGCAACTTGCTCTTTTTCACGCCATAGTCGTACAATTTCATTAAATTGTGTTAAAAATATTGTATTTCGAGGCATACATCATCGAAAATAAACCATTACTATACAGAGTGTTCTTTTTCTCATGGCACAATGGTACGCGATTGAAGTGATTTGTGCCACAAACAAAGCATCAACTAAATAGGTACCATGGATGGATTCTCATAATGTATTTGTCTGAAATTTTTCTACTGCGTGTTTTTCTTTTAACGTCGTATTTGTCCGAAATTTTCATACAGGGTGTTTTTCTTTTAACGTCAATTGCAACTTGGTGTTTTTTGCGCCAATCGTACAATTTAATACAATTGTGTTAAAAATTATATTTTCGAGGCATAGATCATTGAAAATAAACCTTTACTATACAAGGCGTTCTTTATATCACAGTAAAATTGTGCAAACAAAGCATTAACTAAATAGGTACCTTGGATGTATTCTCATAATGTATTTGTCTGAAATTTTCACACAGGGGTTTTTTAGGTCAATTGCAATCTGCTGTTTTTCGCGCCAATTTACAATTTCTTCCAATTATGTTAAAAAATAAAAATATACTTTTGAGGCACACATCATTGAAAATAAACCATTACTATACATGGTATTCCTTATATCACGGCACAATTGAAGTGGTTGGTGCCACAAACAATGCATTAACTAAATAGGTACCTTGGATGGATTCTCATAATGTAACAATTTTGTTTTACCTTTGATGTGTGAACATGGCGCATGGACAATTATACGTCGCGTGTCCGAGTGTCGGGAAACCGTCATCTTTATTTACGCACCACAAAACAAAACAAAAAATATAATTTCTCAGAAAGCTTTAAATTGATTAAGAGAGACTGTATCATAACTGTTTGTGTCCGTGAATATCAAATTGAAACCTTATAAATAGCTAGTATTTCAGGAAAACTCGGTTTTCTAGCATATTTTTTCATTAGGTTAGGCGGTACGAAGTTCGCCTGGCCAGCTTGTATAAAATATGAAGGCGAATGTTATATAAATAAATCGCAAAACCGGACCAATACGTAACACATCTCAAACTCAATATCGCGAGGCAAATCACGTCATAAACCAATCTCGCCGTAAATTAGAAGAGACGAATACCAGCAGTTAACATGTGAGAACATTCCTACCGAATTATGAACGTGAGAAATCCCCCTCTGCGAAATCCCGTTTAATCTCTTCTTGAATCGACACCGATTCACACTTTGGCAGATCGACTGTCCATTTGTCACTCAGGAGCATTGTGCGAGGCTCATTACAGAAACGATTGGTCGGCTCATTAAAGAAACCGATGGAGACCTAAAGCATTTTACAGGACAAGCTACACATGCGGATGCGTGTGATTGCATCCTAAAGAAGTGTCTTGAAAACTGCTCTTTACGACGTAGTTGATTCCCTACATCAAATGATACATGCAAAAAAGACATTTTTCAGGTACTAGAGTTGATTATAAAGTGTAATATGATTGCGTTATAAATATGCATCGATATGGACTCCATAACCGTTTTATATCTTCTTGCTCGCTTTGTGGGTTGCAAGTGATAATAATATGCCATTCCTGATTAAATGGAATGGAAGGACATAAATGCTCAACACCAGGTGTTGACTGTCGATTTTATAGCGTGGTTGAACCCATAACTGATGCAAATTGAAGTACAGATTATAACTATTGGAATCTGTTATAAACACGCTTACACTAACTTCTCATGCGAGATTTTGGAATTATATTTTGCAAATCGCAAACCTTATCAAATGTTAACAAAAAATTCCAAGACACCCTGACGTTTCAATAATTACCGCATATAATTCAAAATCATATGGGAGGAAACCTTTCGTAATTCAGTTGGTATTACGGAGAAAATTCAAAACCTTATGTGTCACATGACATGGAACCTTATACAATATACAAAACTCCATGAAAATGATGCAAACCTTATCAAATGTTAACAAAAAATTCCAAGACACCCTGACGTTTCAATAATTACCGCATATAATTCAAAATCATATGGGAGGAAACCTTTCGTAATTCAGTTGGTATTACGGAGAAAATTCAAAACCTTATGTGTCACATGACATGGAACCTTATACAATATACAAAACTCCATGAAAATGATGCAAAAATAAGTAGAGAAGTTTGTACATCATGATGAGGGGTAATATATAAGGGAAACACGGTGTAATATTATGGATTTTTACAATCAATTATTCAAATATTCGCTCATGATCCGGGCTGGTGGGGTCACCTTATCCCTCAATGTTTCCCCAAAGAGGACTGCGTCATTCAGATCAGATATGTACCGATTTCATGGGTTTTACCAATCACCAGTGTAACTTCGCACAAATAATGACAAACTTAAGCCCTATGGTTTCGAACTACAGGAGAGGAAAACCTCACCAGTGCCACCTAGGGAAATCCGTACGAACTCCAAGCCTGTTTGATGCAGAAACTTTGAGCGATGTTCAGTGACGTTTTTTCTTTTGTCGCAAGAAGGAATCAGGGACTATACAATGCAGACTGCCTTCGAATAGCAATTATAGGACTTCAGTTTCCTATAAATTTTATCACCGTGTGTCTTTTAGTTATTAGCAATGAGCTACAGTTGACCTTATACTATGAGTTCAGAGGCCTCGGTGGACAGTGAGTTGAAAGTCGCACTACAACAACGGGTGGTTGAAGATTCGAATCCTGCCCAGGGCATTGGAAGTTTTAAAAATGTTACTTGTATGATTGCATATTATAGAGCATGCATATAGTTTGCGCATACCAGAGCGTATGGTATGTTTGAAGAAATAAACCAGGAAAAAATGAGTCGCATATATAAACAAACTACCCAACATATAAAATTAAAATCTCATGGTTGAATATTATGGAGCATGCATATAGTTTGCACATACCAGAGCATATGGTAATAATAATAACAACGGTTATTCAGATTCGGACAAAAAAAAATTACTTTCGGTGAAAAAGTATCCAAAACGAAAATGAAAATATGATATAGAGTTCACATATTTGAATGAATAAACCAGAGAAAAATGACTTGTATATGTAGACAAACTATCCAACATATAAAATTAAAATCACACGATAAAACATCAATGATGCAAGTACATACAAATTTTTAATTCAAGACAAACATACACAAATATGAAAAAAACCGTTTCAAGTTTCAAGATACAAAATCACTTCCTCAGAAATTTCAACAGCCTCTATCTTTTAATCAGAGGCTAATTTAGAAAAATGTGAAATTGGTTCAGGCACTGACATAAAGTCAGGATATTTTGCGCGCATGTTCTATTGTCTATTTACCTCTATTGGACACTTTTAATCGAACTTACCATCGATATAGACCTGTTTCTGCGTCTCCATTGTACAAGTAGGTAATTAACAAATTTTAATTGTATTGGATTTGTATATTTTGAGTTATAGAGAAAATAGCAACATTTAAGTTATGTATAATGTATAATTCAAAAACCATATGGCCTATTAACGAACATAAATGTCGCATTCGGATGCGCAACCTGTCCTGGAAATGGCAAGTCGCTATGTGTTTCCGTATCATCAGTACGATCCTCAGAAAATTTCACATATATCTTTAAGTTAAGATATTATAAATATACTAGTTACCAAGTTATATAATTATACTAGTTACCAAGTTTAAATTTGATCGGATCTGTACTAATTGAGTTACTGAGAAAATAATATTCCACATGGGTACAAATCCGAAACCGTTGTGCCGATTATGCCCAATAACAAACTCAACTCTTCCATTCGGATGCGCAACCTACTCTGAAATTTGTCCTATTACTTTCTGTTCGGAAGTTATTGAGGCAACGGTCATCCATTTAGCTACTGAACTCACACAAAGCTCCTCGGTACTCCAATAATATCAATCCGATCGTGTTCAAACTTGAAACTTGGCAGAAGGGTTAGTTTTTGAAGTCTCTCGCAAAATTTCAGCGATGTAGGAAGAATAGTTTTTGATATATACCATTTTTTAAATGATATTCAATGATTTTTAAAAAATTTCTAGGAATACGATCGTAGATGGGCATATCTCCAAAACCTTTGATCGATTAGGCCTGTTAACAAACTCAAATGTCGCATTCGGATGGGCAATCTATTCTAAAAATTGCGAGTCGCTATCTCTCTCCGTCCTCAAGTTATCGTGAGATTAATAATATTTTTTGATAATTTTTTCAGAATTTTCTAGTGATATGATCCGAGAGAAATTTCACACACGTCTTTGTGTCGGTATTGGCAACCTACTTTGAATATTCAACGTTGATATCTCTTTCCATTCGGAAGTTATCGTGACAACAGTTGGACAGAATCAAATTTGATCTCGAATTCATCATCAGTGAGTCGAACCTAATCGTTTTAGACCCATTTCGGTAAAAAATTTGAATATTACAGATATTTGGAGAAAACGATGAGTAATAATTCTTTCTGTGAAATTTGGTGTGTTTCTTACATTGGTGAAAAAAATTACGTCGAAGCATCACAAAAATGGAAGAGCTTGGGCTTCGAAAATATGTTAGCTCTGAAGAGAATTTCAAGCAATATCATAATCAATTTTCTGATTTCAAATATGTCCAGTTCTCCAGAAACGTCTAATAGGCACTCGAATTTCGTTGTATCAAACCAACGACAGTAAGTCTTAAGATTCTCCTCCTTAATGTGTATAAATCTAACCAAAATTATTTTCCATTATCCTCCAAAGAGAAAGGAACAACCAATGTTTTTGCCACCTTATGGCCATCCGGTCAGTACAAAACCTCGCTGGCATATAAAGGTCATGATTCTACAATTTGATGCCAAATTTCAGATGGATCGAGTGATCGGCTCCGGAAATATGCATAAAATATTGGTTCAAGCACTGACGTGAAGTCAGGAGTTTTTGCGCGTATGTTCTATTGTCCATTCTCCTGTACTGGACACACTTAATCGAATTTACCATGATGAATTCTATTGTCCGTTCTCCTGTATTGGACACTCTCTTAATCGAATTTACCATGGTAAATTCGAATTTACCATGGTAAAATGGATTAAGAGTGTCCAATACAGGAGAATGGATAATAGAACATACGCGCAAAAGCTCCTGACTTCACGTCAGTGCTTGAACCAATTTTTTTTTTTAACTTTCTTTAAATTATCTAGGGGTACGGTCCTCACAAAATTGTACACACGTCTTTATGTAGATATTCTACAACTAGTTAGCAAGCTTCAATTCGATCGGGTCTATATTTTTTGAGTCATCGAGGGAATAATATTCCAGAGGGGTATAACTCCGAAACTGTTGGGCCGTTTATGACCAAAGTGAACTTAACTTTCCCATTTAGATGCGCAACATACCCTGAAAATTGCAAGTCCCGATCTCCTTTCGTTCGGTAATTATAGACATAGAGGCAACGGTCACCCATCCAGCTACTAAACTCACACAAGGCTGCTCAGATCTCCGACAATATAGATCCGATCGTGTTCAAACTTGGAAATTGGTAGTAGAGATAGGTTCTGAAGGCTCTCGCAAAATTTCAGCCATGTCGGATGAATAGTTTCGGATATATAGAATATTTTCAATGATTTTTAAGATAATTTCTAGTGATACAATCCTCACAAAATTCTGCAAGAATTTTCGCGTTGGCATTCTTCAACTATTAGCCATATTTAAATTGGATCAGTTTTGTATTTTTCGAGTTATTGAGGAAATAACAACCAAATTTCAGATGGGTATAACTCGAAAACCATTTGGCCGATTGTGCTTACAAACTCAAATGTCGCATTCAGATGCGAAACCTAACCTGAAAATTTCAAGTCGCTTTCCGTTCTCAATTCATCGTGTTAACGGTCGGACGGGCGTCCGGTCAGACATAATCAAATTTAACCTCGAATTCTTCATCAGGGAGTCGAACCCAATCATTTGAGACCATTTTCGGCAAAAAATTAAAAAATTACAGACATTTGGGCAAACTGATAACGCGATGTTCCCCAGAACATACGCGCAAAAACATTTTTACTAAAAACGGCCTTAACTCCGAAACCGCTCGGTGGATTTCGCCCGTTAACGAACTTTGATATTTACGCTACAAAACTCAAAAATTGATACGCGAGCTTTCCTCTCGCTATGTAGACGGGGTTGCCGCGCAAGACATCCCAGTATAAAAAGAGCGAGGCCGCCTCTTGTATCAATGTTCGAGTGTTTGCCGCGCGTAGTTTATAAGCAGCTTCAGAATCGACAATATTATATCATTTTACGCTCTTAATATACAAATAGCTACTCTGTGAAATCTGAAGTGTTTGATACATTGTTGAAAAATATGACATCGATACGTCACAAAAATGTCGACTTATTCAAAAAATGAACCTTTCGTTCTATCACCCAACGACAGTAAGTCATGAGATTCTCCTCCTTAGTGTGTATAAACCTATCCAAAATAATTTTCCATTATCCTCCCGTGAGAAAGGAACAACCGTCTGACCCCCCGTCCCCACCACCCCGATTTTCGTACCGACGACGTTCAACTGTCTAATTATCATAGCGGAACAAGCGGTAGTGATTAAAACCTCGCGTATACCTTCATCTCCACACAGCCGCATCTCATTTGTCAACCTCGTTCATTGTGTGCACACCGCGATCATAACCGGGAACTCCTACCCGGCAAGCAGCTCATTAAATGCGAGATCTTATTGAGCTGCAGGTCCGCGTAATGCCGTCCGCGCTGCACCTGTGCGGACTACTACTATTCATTGCATCTTCGGCTATTAGAACGTCAAGAGGTGCGATTAATGGTACTATCAACATGGCCGATGCATGTCCGGCTAAACGATCGGTTTTCATGTTTCTGGACGAGATGCGTTTTGTTCTGGGACGGAATGCGCGGCGAAAGTATGATGAGAATGTGGCACACTCACCCTTGAGCCACATACGCACAACCAAACTTATATGGAATCACCGAATAATTTCGAGAAATAAAATTTAAGTTGAAAAAATTGTATTGAGAATTAAAGACGAGTTTATTACAAAAATAAAATTTCAAAAATTGGTTCGAGCTCAGAAGCTTTTTCGCGCAAGTACTATGGTCCACTCACCTCTATTTTACCATCGATAGACCGTTGTCTCGTTGAGTAATGAGGGAATCGTCTAAGGTATCCGAATTCAATTACATTAAATATCCAATAATATTCAAAAAAAATTGGTTCAAGTCCTGTGGACAGGAGCTTTGGCGCTCTTGTTCAAACTTCGACATATCATATCTCCAAAATTATTTGTCTCTGGGAATGATATAAATGGACTTTTACGATAGAACTGCATCATGAAAGAAATTAAATTCAAACAGACCATTCTCCACAATAACGAACTTATCCGAGATATTCACTCCTCGAATCTACCCTGAAAATTATATTATATCAATTGAAACTTAGACAATGCTGCAGTTTTGTTTTTACTGAAGATATTCTGAACCCAATTTGATTATGTATCTTACCAAAGAATATATTTCCATCATCATATGAATTAAACACGGGCATTATTTTACCACCATAAAAGTATAGCTGAAGTTATTTCAATGGTCATTTTGCATTCAATCATACTTTGTTTTCTAGAACTGGAGGTGTATTTTATATCAACAACAACGAACCAGAAATAATTTTGACATTTAACTCTCATATGAAAATAAGATGATATGTAAGAACACACATAATATTATAATTCATAGATAGAATAATTGAGTACAGGATTCTGTGGAAATATAGAAGTACGATTTATTATTTAAATTTTGAAAAATCATATCTCCGAAAGTATTAATTTGTTAGTGTTGAAAATTACAACAATGGATTTTTATGCATCATAAAAAAAATTGTGTGAAATTTGTGTTGTAAAAAAAAATTGTTTCCGTTACTCCGGAACCATCAGGCCGATTTCGCCTAATGATGGCTTAAACCGAGATATTCAACTCCCTAACCTACTCTGGAAATTTCAAGTGCCTAACTCATTCTGTTCGGCAGTTATTGTAGAAACAAACTTTACATTTTTTTTACACTTTAAGGCGACCCAATCAATACGAAACTTCGCGTGCGTATAATGGTTATTATTCTACAACTTCGCGCTAAATTTCAGATAGATCGAGTGATCGGTTTCGGAAATATTCATAAAAATTGTTTTTACTAAACACGGCCATAACTCTGAAACCGCTTGATGGATTTCACCCGTTAAAGAACTTGTCCGAGATATTTACGCTCCAAACCTACCCTGTAAATCTCAATTCCATAACTCTTTTCGTTCGAGAGTTATCGTGTTAAGGGCCGGCCGGACAGAATGGATTTCGACTAAGGATTCTTGATCAGTGGGTCAAACTAAATCGTTTAAGACCATTTTCAGCCAAAAATTCAAAAATTACAGACATTTGGGCAAATTGATAAGCACTCTGTTCGCAGATGTGTATTTCTCCGAATCCATCTTGCCGATTATGCGTATCATCGAACTCAAATGTCCTTTTCGGATGGGCAACTCTCTTACCGTTCTTAAGTTATAGTAAAATACCTAAATTTATTCATGATTTTTTTGAAATTTTCTAGTGATCAATCCTCACAAAATTCCACTTACATCTTTATGTCTGTATTCCACAATTAGTTACCAAGTTTCGATTCGAGCGGATCTGAATTTTTTGAGTTATTAAGAAAATGATATTCCAGATGGGTATAACTACGAAACCATCGGGTCAATTCTGCCCCACAACGAACATAATTATCTCATTCGGACCTACCCCAAAAATTTCAAGTCACTATATATTTCCGTTCAAAAGTTATCGTGGCAACGGTCACCCGGATCTAATGAACTCACCCAAAGCTGCTCGGATCTTGAAGAATATAGATCAGATCGTGTTCAAACTTGGAACTTGGCTGTCGAGTTAGGTTTTGAAGGATCTCGCGATGTCGGGTAAATAAGTTCAGATATACAAGGTGATTCAAAAAATGGTGGCGAAAAATTAGGAAACGTATACAGGCGGATATTCTTGATAAAACATGTAAAACCAAATTTTTGGATTTTTGGTTTCTGAGATATCAGACTTCGAAGTTTCTGCATGTTATCAATTCCCAACTTTAATACATAATGTAGAAACACAAAAATAATTAAATCAAATGTTCAAAAAAAAAAAAAAGCACTGACGTGAAGTCAGTACTCTTTGGCGCGCGTGTTCACGGTGGCTAATTTGAATTGAATGATTCAAAAATTAACAGTGCTGTATCTAAGCTGCCATCAGGATAGAGTAACAAAGTTGGAAAAGAACACAAGTGACTCTCCTTAGTCGCACAAGCTCCTAGAAGATTTGGGAGGGTCAGTATAATCCTAATCATGTTTATAGCACGCGCGCCAAAGCAGATTGACTTTTTACACTTTTTCTTTCATTGTTAAGTCAATCTGCTTTTGCGCGCGTGCTATAAACATGATTAGGATTATACTGACCCTCCCAAATCTTCTAGGAGCTTGTGCGACTAAGGAGAGTCACTTGTGTTCTTTTCCAACTTTGTTACTCTATCCTGATGGCAGCTTAGATACAGCACTGTTAATTTTTGAATCATTCAATTCAAATTAGCCACCGTGAACACGCGCGCCAAAGAGTACTGACTTCACGTCAGTGCTTTTTTTTTTTTTTTTCAAGTTCCTTTAACAAATATAGCTATCAATACAGTTGGGCTGTTAGTTTTACCGTAGATCAGAAAAAAATTCGGTTGTGGGTCCTCCGTTAGGGACGAAATTGCATCTTCTCCAAATCCGAACGCATTTAAATATAGATCTACCGAATATAGTTATTTATAAATTCGCCTCAGGGCCACCATACTGACCATTCAAATCGGAAACAACGCTATTTCCCCCAAACTGACTTGTGCCCGTGCACTGAATTGACATGAATATTCTTTTAAAACCTCACAATATCGGCTCATTACTCCCAACATAACCCAAACAACCCAAAACCATTCACTTCTCGTCTGCGCAAGCGCAGTATACTCGTGGCTGCAAGTCCTCCCAAAATTACACACCTCACAAAAAACTCCGATTCTCCAACACTAGTGGTTCAGGAGATATCGCTTCTTGAATCCACGCATGCGCAGACCCTCACCAGGGGATTCTATAGCGGAAAAGCACCTGCCACCCCAAAACCCCAATCCTCTCTGACGAAAGCACCACCAGTTAAATCACTGATGGTCTGCTCATGCGCATAACGAAAAATGCCCGTAAGGGGCTACATCCATTTCGAAATTAGCCCCAGGGCCACGGTACGGACACTTTAACTCTGAAACAACGCTACAGCCCCCAAACTGACTTGTCCTTGCACTGAATTGCTATGAATATTCTTTTAAAACCTCATAATATCGACTCAGCACTCCCAACATAACTCATCCAACTCAAAAACAGTCACTTCTCTTCTGCGCATGCGCAATCTACTCGCGGCTAAAAGTCCTCTCAAAATAACACACCTTACAAAAAACTCCGATTCTCCAACACTAGTGGTTCAGGAGATATCACATCTTTAATCCACGCATGCGCAGACCCTCAACAGGGGATTCTATGGAGGAATAGCATCCGCCACCCCAAAACCCTAATCCTCTCAGACGAAAACACCACCAGTTAAATCACTGATGATCTGCTCATGCGAATAACGAAAAATGCCTGTAAGCGGTAACATCAATTTCAAAATTAGCCCCAGGGCCACGGTACGGACACTTTAACTCGGAAACAACGCCACATCCCCCAAACTGACTTGTCCTTGCACTGAATTGCTATGAATATTCTTTCAAAACCTCATAATATCGACTCAGCACTCCCAACATAACCCATCCAACCCAAAAATAGTCACTTTTCTTCTGCGCATGCGCAATCTACTGGCGGCTAAAAGTCCTCTCAAAATAACACACCTTACAAAAAACTCCGATTCTCCAACACTAGTGGTTCGGAAGATATCGCATCTTTAATCTACGCATGCGCAGACCCTCATCAGGGATCTGAATTCTATGGAGGAATAGCATCCGCCACCCCAAAACCCCAATCCTCTCTGACGAAAACTACAGCAGTTAAAGGACTTCTCATCTGCGCATGCGCAATACGGAAAATGCCCGGAAAGGGCAGCATGAACCTCAAAAACATATGTTTCGGCATTAAAAGCAAAGTATTCCGCAAAATAGTAGTAATTTTTTTATTTTTTTCATGTCACGTGATCTTCACGAAATTTTGCAAAAGTGTTTGCTTTGGTCTTTTGCATCTAACTACTGAGTTTCAATTTAATCAGATCAGTATTTTTCGAGTTATCGTGAAAACAAAATTTTCAAATTTTCAAAAATTTTTTTTGCCACTTTAGGGCCGTCCGTTCAACACAAAACTTCGCAGGCATATAAAGGTCATGATTCTACAATCTGATGCCAAATTTCAAAAAGATCGACTGATCGGTTCCGGAAATATTTATAAAAAACGTTTTTATTAAAAACGGCCTTAACTCCCAAACCGCTCGGTCGATTTCGCCCGTTAACGAACTTGTCCGAGATATTTACGCTACGAAACTACCCTGCAAATTTCAACGCTCTAAGTCGTTCCGTTCGAGAGTTATCGTGCTAACGGCCGGACCGGCCGGCCGGCCGGCCGGACCGGACGGACAGAATTGAATTTGACCTCGAATTTTTCATCAGGGAGTCGAACCCAATCGTTTGAGACCATTTTCGAAAAAAAATTCGAAAAATACAGACATTGTGACGAAATGATAGCACGCTGTTCCTTGCGGAACACGCGCGCAAAAATACCACAATCAGCGATGTACTCGTTGGACGAATAGTGATGAAAGACTCATCTATGGCGTCCATCTCTTCACATATATACTGTATAGAGTCTCAATACAGACAGCAATACATTAATAACAATTCGTTAGTTGAACAACAACATCACCAACACTATCTATCTATTCAATATGACGGAATAACCATCTGCACGGTGTCATCTCAAATGCTGGAACTCATCCATATCTTCGAAAAACCCACAACATCAAAGTAATGCTCTCAAAACATTTCAAAATTATTAACTATTGACCTTACGTATGTGACAATAACTCATGTCTGGACGAACCGAGAAAGAGAAAAATTCCACTGCATAATAATTGATTATATTAATCTAATCCCCAATTATATACTATATAGAAAAATAAAACAATATACAAAATAAAACAGTTGAGAATTAATCACTACTTGTAAGAGATATCATCAAACTTTATATCTCGGTTGCGTCAATCTCCTATCCAGAATGGACTCATACACATGCCCTCCCGAGAATACTCATTCATGATTCCCAGAATCACCTGTGGAATTACTGAGCTGATGACCGATTAAGTGACCGAGATATAAACAAGAAACCGCAATGGGCCTTGAACAGAGCCCTGTGGCACGCCACTCGAACAATTCCTCAAGGAAGGAATAGCTGACCCTGACTGAAAATTTTATATTCGAATGGAACATATCAATCCAAATTAACAGACTGCCCCGAACACAACAGATATTCAAAGTTATGCAACTATCGGGGAATTCGATCGAAGCCAGGTACGAAATCGAGATACATTACATCAAATGAATCACCACCATCAATAGCCTTCAGATCTTTCTCACTATAGGTATCGTTAATGCTCCAATATTACTAGGCAATTTTGTCATCTTAAGCGTCCCATACACGCTCAATATTATTGTGCAATGTGGGTTGCACCATATATTGCCGGTGGCCCCTAGACGGACAATATTATTGTACAATATGTTGGTTGGTCAAACATTTCTATCGTATGGAGGCTATACTGATAGTTGCGCAATATATTGCGCTATTGTGCATCCTTCCAATATCGCCCACACACGGTCAATTATATTGCACAAATATAAAATATTGTACAATAATATTGAGCGTGTATGGGCTGCATTAGAAAATGCTATCGTGACTTATGAATATTTTGGTATACATCAACTTAGTCTTTAATGAGATCGATTCGAATTTCTTTTAGAAATTGATAACTTCAACGATCCTTTTTACAGGAAGACCTAAAATATAAGGATCATAAATCCCATGAGCGGTGAAATTGGGATTTAAGTGATTCTTCTCTACTCCAGGAACTTGCAACATCAGTGCTAAACGATCCTCCAATATCGTCTCAGAATGATACAGCCTACAGATTATTATTTACGATCCACCGCAGTTTTCTGACCTCAGTCTTGAGAATATGAGTATTGTTATCCAGTTCGAAGATCTTCAGTCAGAGGTTATCAAGGATTTCACGAATAATTTTGTTTAGTTTTTTTTTTATCTATTTATTTATTTCCTCTTCGGGATACAAATGGGACGAATCCAAAAAAGTATCCACCAATATAAATATTATGTACAATTGAATAGAATCACATCGAGCAAATTTGCAAGTGAAATTATAATTTTAAAGCAAAACAATCCAAAGAACAAAATTTCTTGAAGAGCAAACATAAGTGTCAAGCAGTTCATTGGTCAATCCAGCAAACTCAACAAATCAGTGTTGTGGCCAGAAAAAGGCAGACTGAAGATATCGAGAGATCATGGTCCGGAACCTGTCCATTCTATCGGCTAAATGGTCCAAATCTGTCACCCGAGTTATAGGAGGTCTAGGACCTCCAATGCGGAGGAGAACTATGGCATCCACACGGTGGAAGCATAAGCAGCATACGCGATGCGACCTCAACCTGAGGATATGAAATAATGAAAACAGGATAACGCTCTTTTCTTTATCTCATATCCTAGGGTTGAGGTTCGCATCGCATAGGCTGCTTATGCTTCCTCCTTGCCGATGCCATAGTATGACTCCGAATTTGAGGACCTACCTAGAGCTGAAGGCTCAAATTGGATACTCGCTCCTGTTGTGGTGTCACCTATTTTCATTTTTATTTCCATCTTTTCCTTGGTTTCTTGGTTGCCTGTCCCGAAGAAGCCAACTAACAGAAACACGTGTCAGGAGGTACCAGCAGAATGATTATTCTCTGCCCCTTTTTGCGGAATTACCCATTGAAGTTTTGATTTAGATATAATTATCCGCGTTGTCCTGTTTTCTTTAGATAAAATAGTAGGTACTAGCTTTCTCCAAGAAGAAAAAAATCACATGTCATGTAATGTAAGGTGCGACAAGCCACCTTACTTGATGAATTATATCGGAACAATCAAGTTTATTATTTGTCAGCTTGTAGGCTAACATTGCATCGGCTACTCTTCTGCTATCCTCAAGTGGTATCAAATTCATCCGAAAGTGCAACTCCGTTGGCTCCAACACAGTTCATCAAACTCAGAATTCTGTATTTCAACTCTTTATTGAACGCAAATATCAGTACGGTGAGAGCGATAATCACTCACCACGACATGTGACAAGTGAATACTCTTGCAAAATCGAATTTTGTCCTTATTACCAATGTTCTAGTATAATAATAATAATAATAATAATAATAACTTCCTAAAATCCTAAAAGTTTACAGTTTACAGTAACTCTCCTACTTCCAGAACTCTTCCAATATAGTAGAGTTCAAACCGGGCTCTATCGTGTCACCCCGTGTGACCTTCATTGCTATTTTAGCAATGTATAGACCACTGGGTATCATTCTCCATACCTTTACAATGCAAATTCAACTGGTCGTCAAAAAATCGTCTTGTGCAGGAAGGGGTGGGGGGCATTTTTCCAAAAATTGACAAATTTTTTTTCTGTTTAATGTCATGTATATTAGGTGATTATCACTCACACAAATTTCTATCGAAGTATACGCTTCAGAAAATTTTTTTATTAATTGTCAAAAAAGTCGGATACAATGCTCTTAAAGGGCATTCCTTAAGATATAACCGCTTGCCCTGAACACCCATATTGACTATTATGTTCTGCTCGGTTTTACTCGAGATCTGTTAGGATTATCGAAAAAATGCTTTATATGAAAGGTCTGCTCCGAAAACCAACGATTGAGATGATTCTTTCAAAATTACAATAGGCAGAACAGTTTCTTCACAAAATAAGAAATTGTGTTATTAACTCTCATTAACCGAAACCGAACCTGGAGAGGCTAGTAAGGCGCAATTTGTTGCATTAGTCCATGTTAGTGGCGACCTTATGGATTTGAATGCACATAAGGTTCGTTATATCTATCCGACCAACTTAACAGTACTATTCCTACGTGCATTCAGAACGCACATTTTGAAGATATTGTTTAAATTCCTAATTTTTTATATGTATGGGAATTATACATATAATTCATAGATATTTGAGTAATTATTAAAGGATACTCATTATTGAAAGTTTTTTTTCTGGGTTTTCTCTCCCAAAATAAAAATTAATTATTTTGTGATTTGCCTCTGCATAAGAAACACAAGATATTTGTCAAAGCAATCAATTGAACAATTGCCTAACAAACAACAACGAAACAACATCAACGAAGAAACAACTATATCGTAACGTTTCGGAGTCTATATCAGACTCCTTCGTCATACGCTTAATGAAAATCTTTAGAATAATTTTGTGGATAGTGAAATTCAAGAATTATAATAGATATGTGCGCTCAAATCCATAAGGTCGCCACTAGCATGGACTAACGCAACAAATTGCGCCTTACTAGCGTCTCCAGGTTCGGTTTCGGTCAATGAGAGTTAATAACACAATTTCTTATTTTGTGAGGAAACTGTTCTGCCTATTGTAATTTTGAAAGAAGCATCTGAATCGTTGGTTTTCGGAGCAGACCTTTCATATAAAGCATTTTTTCGATAATCCTAACAGATCTCCAGTAAAACCGAGCGGAACATAATAGTTGATATGGGTGTTCAGGGCAAGTGGTTATATCTTAAGGAATTCCATTTAAGTGTGCGAGTGATATTCACCTAATATATATGACCATAAACAGAAAAAAAAATTTTGTCAATTTTTGGAAAAATGCCCCCCACCCCTTCCTGCACACGACGATTTTTTGACGACCATTTGAATTTGCATTGTAAGGGTATGGAGAATGATACCCAGTGGTCTATACATTTTAGCAATGAAGGTCACACGAAAATCTGTTTTAGAGCTCTTTTCATGCTTTGTGAACTCTACTAATAAATAAATCTCAAATGCGGTAACGGGACTTGTGTTATGATTGCGTTAAGGATTACAATGCGTCTCTATTCATCTTTGTCTTCGAACATAGCAGGTATTGTCGCAAGATCACCCATTCACCTATCACGCAAAACAATGGCGTCTAAGTCATCTCGGATCATCTTCCGACTGCCCACTACTACCGGCTATAATAACGTTCTATCCTCCGACCAATTTTATTTAAATCGAGATGGAAGATTGCGGTTCTCAACAGATACCACCGCGGACATTATGAAAGAACACGCATGTCCATAATGAGGACAAGGACTATTACCTGTTTCTTTGAGGGTGTCCGATTGTGGCCACACGGAAGTTCGTACGAATTGAAATTGTTGACGTTTAAAGAACTCACGCCGCCATTGTCGACCGTTCACATGGACGTTTATGCTAAGCAGGCGATGGTCAACAGTATTACGGTTGCAACGTTCGATATTCTTGATTTGTACAAGCAGCCAGTAAGGAAATGTTGGAACCTAATGCATTTCAATCGGTAGACCTCCTACTGGTAGTGGAAACTGATAATATCATACACAGCATAAGTTCAATATGGAATAGAAATGATTTTTCCGTCGACCTTTATGAAGAGTGACATTTTACGTACTAATTTGCGGCCATAAAACTGACCATTATTGAAGGCAGGTACTTCGAGGACGAGAAAGTACTTTCTTGTCCGCAGAATAACTTTCCAGTCCGCTGTGGTCACTATGAATGAATACGGCATGATACGGTTCATTACAAACATGAATGTCTGTAAGATAACTGTTAGTGTTGTGGTCACTATGGATACGATTCAATACAAACATAAGTGTATGTGTCATTTGCTAGTGTGAAATTATTTAACAGTACCGACATTCTTAAAAATATGTGGAGGTCGAAGAAAAAATTCAATATGCACCTCGACGAAAAACTGTCTATTGTCTCGCCTGTTTGCTATCCGAGGCGGATAAATTTCTATTGCAGTAGTGTTCCCATGGAAAAAGTGCAGGAGATGGACTCGGGTGATTAGAATAGCTTCAGTTCGATATGTCCGTGTGTGGACGATCTAAGAGTCACTGAAATAAAGAAAGAAGTTTTGAAAATTTGAGCTTACTTTAAGAACAAATATTCTCAGACTAGATCAATCACAAATCTTTTCATTGAATTTTTGGTATTTATGGTGGCGACTTTCAGTGAATTGATTCAGTTTAATTACTTTCGCCTCATAATGAGAACACCTAGGATTATGTCAATTATATTACATATACTCGGAATTGATCCTGTAAATAAATATGAATAGAGGTACCTTCATTTCAAAAGCAATGTCATTTATGACGTTAGTTATTTTATAGATCAAATTCAAATTTATCCATTCAAATCTTGGAATCACGTCCCATTCTGAATAATAATAATAATAATAATAATAATACATTTATTGCAGAGAAATCATACAATTTTTCAGAATACATTGAAGAGAAAAAAATACTGCAATACTTTCGGAGATATACTTTGTCTGTTTGAACTAGAGCGCCAGAAAGCTCCTGTCCACAGGGCTTGAACCCATTTTTTTAAATCTATTACTATCCATTTAGATGCTTTTAGGGATATTCCAGAGTGGCATGATTCTCAATACAGATATTACTGAAAATGTTCAACTGCCGATGCACCTCTGATGGCCTGATTTTTGAAACCGATTATTATGATGCCTTTTACTATCTGTTCAGATTCATATTCATTTAATTGAAGTTGTTATTAGTTATTCGATTGCAATGAAATATGGTTCAATGTGTATCACTCAAATATAATTACTATAAACGGCTGAGTCTAGCCATTCAGTTTTCCTGATTAACATCTAGTGTTACTTTTGCAATACACCCCACCAATTATGCAAAGTTCCATTATACATATAATAAATCAAAACGCCCAATTCTAGTGAACCGAGATTTGAACCCTCAATATGTTAAACGCATAAAGGAGATGTAATAGCCAGAAGTTATTCTGCTACTGATAGCTTTATGTAACTAGCTCCTGAGTAGTATTCATTTTAATTTCAACAATTATCTTGTATATTATCCTATTACTCATCATCGTTGAACATTTCAAATGAAAAACAAACTGCGTTTATTTGGTATCTCCGAATGTAATGGGTTGATATTTGATATACAATTCGGAAATGACCGAAGAGATGCTATTTTACTAGAGAAATTTTCATTTTAATGATAGTGGTGAATCAATAGCATGTTCCAAAGAACAACGTACTTTATCATTTTGCCGAAATGTATGTAATTTGTGGCCCAATTTGATTCTGTCAGGCCGGCCAACCGGCCGTTGCCACGATAACGACTTGAAATTTTCAGGGAAGGTTGCGCACCTCAATGTAACGGCTAAGTTCGTTTATGGGAATAATCGTTCTAACAGTTTCGGAGTAAGGTAGGGCAAGGCACAAATGTCCAACATGACTGTCAAACAAACAATTGTCGAAATATGTTTGGCTAAATTCTCGGCTGATACATCATTATTGAAATACGTCATTTTACTGTTTTTCTAGACCTTACCCTCTGTCCGTTTTTGCCTCACAGTAGGGGTGAAAAGAGACAGCCAGGGGACAAAAAGGTCCAATGTTTCATTTTTGATTTTAGTGGGTTTTATGAAATATTAATTAGATATGGCCCATTGCAAATACAAAAGTATATTTTTCCAAAAAGAAACAGTGAAAAGTACGGTTATAATTATTACGAAAGAAAATATTTCTCTTAATTAAAGTTCCATAATATTCAATCCATCTTTATCAAGTGCCTAACAAAATATATTTTTGGAAAAATATAAAGATTCATCAATAAAATCTAACTCTCTTAACAGTTTTATTACTAATCAGTATAAGGTGAATAATACAACACTGTTATTTATGCATTCTGACATAACCAGCTGGTCCTTTTTACCCCAACCACGTCCAAGTATTTATAGTGATTATACAAGAACACCGTTCAATCTAACTCAAAAATAATAATAAAACTCATAGAAGAATTAAATTACGTATACTTAAAAACTATGTTCAGGCATCGTAAACTAAACATCAGTGCTCGAAACCAAACAGATTAACAACGAAAAAAGATACTTATGTTTAAATTTTGTCAGTAGGCCGTGAATCTCCTGCTCGCGACGTCACTCGATTGTCCACAATGGCGTATTATACATCCAGCGACCGCTATTTCACACTCGTATTATCGTAAAAAAAACCATACGCCACTAGTTTTTGAGATTTTTATTGTGCATCTTTTTACATTCAATCAAACTTTGTTTTCTAGAACAGGAGGTATTTTATATAATGAGTAAAGAATTTTGAATAGAACCAGAAATAAATATGACATGTCTCATCGTTAGATAAGATGACATGTATGAACACAGATCATGAAATTCATCGATACAAATACGGACGTTAATTTCCGTTTTTAGCTTTCTGGGAAATCATAGAATTGCTATTTACTATTTAAATTTTGGGTTGAAAAATATATCAACGAAATCTTTTGATGAACTACATATTAAAAAAAAAATAATTTGGAATTTGTAACATAAAAAAATTTTTTTTTTTCGTTACTCCGGAACCGTCAGGCCGCTTTTGCCCAATAACGAACTTATCCGAGATATTTATCTTCCAAACTACTCTAAACATTCCAATTGTCTAGCTCATTCCGTTCTAGAGTTATCGCCTTAACGGCTTGCTCATTTATATAGGTATCGGCGAAGGAAAAAATTATTTTATTTAAATGTATCCTTAAAGACATGCTAATAAACCACTCCCTTAAAGAGAGTGATTTTTTGACTTATTTCAAGAAAAAAACTTACTATGAACGTATTTCCTAAGAGTCTGAACTTTTGAGATACGGGGTGATAAAATTTTGAAAAAATATCAGTTTTTTAATAATAATTAAGAAAATATTGTAGACACCTTTATAACATTTGGTACATGACTTCTATGCATCGAGGTGCATTTTGTGATGTATAAAAATTTTCATTTTCCCTACCAGTGGCGTCCATACGGGTTTTGTAAAGAATATTTTGGAGAAAAAATACTACGCCACTGCTTTCTTTCAGAATAAATATTACTTTTTTGTGCATTGACTGAAAGCAAATTAAGAGATCAGATTTTTTCCAAATTGAATGAAAATCCAAAAAATATGTTTTGCGCGTATGTTCTGGAGAACATCGCCTTTTCATTTTGCCAAAATGTCTGTAATTTTCGAATTTTTTGCCGAGAATGGTCTCAAAAGATCTAGGTTCAACTCACCAATGAAGAATTCGAGGTCAAATTTGATTCTGTCCGGCCGGCCGGCCGGCCAGCCGTTGCCACGATAGTTTGAGAATAGAAAGAGATAGCCAGTTGAAATTTTCAGGGTAGGTGGCACGTTACAAAACGACGGACAAGTTCGTTCGGGCTTTTGAGTAGTGATTCTGTTTTCAACCACTACTCATCTGATCGAATTGAAACTTAGTGAGTAGTTGTAGAATATAATCCTAAAGACGCTTGTGGCATTTTTTGAGAATCGTATCTCTTGACCGTACCACTAGAATATTTTAATAAAATTAAGAATAAATTTTATATATCTCACGACACCTTGAGAATGGAAATAAATAGTGACTTGTATGTTTTCAGGGTAGATTGCACATCTGAATGCGACATTTAAGTTTGTTAATTAGCATAATCGGCCAAATGGTTTTGGAGTTATATCAATCTGAAATTTGGTTATTATAACTTCAATAACCCAATAAATACCATGCCGATTCAATTCAAACAGTTCTAGAATGCCGACGCAAAATTTTTCAAAAAATTTTTTGAAGATCGTATGACAAGAAAATTAAAAAAAAAATCATTGAAAAATATCGACATAAAGGTGTGTGTAAAATATTGTGTGAATTGTACTCCTAGAAAATGTTTGATAAATTACGAAAAAAAAAATTGGTCCAAGCACTGACGTAACGTCAGGAGCTTCACGCTGACTTCACGTCAGTGCTTGAACCAATTTTTTAAATAATGCTTCAAAAAGAGAATGGGAGCCACATGACCACAATCAATATTGATATGAGAACAGATTCAAAAAATATATAATTTTCAATGGTAACAGTACACAATCCTCATCACCATTTCCCGATATAACATATTGCCTATTTCCCAGACATAACCTAGAGTGGAAAATATATTATCTTTCAAAGGCACTACAGGATTAAGATTGAAAATCCCATATGATAGAGAATCGTAGCAACACAATACAGGAGTTCAACTCTAATCCGATCAAATGCCAAGAAATAAGACCTGCAATTAATCTTGATGCAATCCCACCCTAATTACACACCATTGTACGAACTCGATTATGCCGATAAGGATCTACAAGATCGCAGTGCGCCATTTTTGCACTCGTCCAACTGCATGCACACATTTTTGCCATCAGTTTTCCCAGGGATAAGTCGCTTGTACGCGACCGTCTGCGAGGTGTTTCCTAATGGAAAGTAAGGCCACGTTCACACTTTCGCGGCGTGTCTACAGCGAGCGGCGACGTGAGATACTCCGCGGGAAGAGAAAGGGAATTTATAGGGACCTGAAAATCTCATTGTTCGATTATCTGGCGCTGATCGGAAGGTGGGATCTACAACCGATGTGGAAAAGTGTTTGTTGCGTGCCTCTGGCGGAGTTACAACGCCACACGAGCATGTTTGGACGGCTGATGTGTTACGCTGAAGAGAAGATGGAATGTGTGAGCAGACGTGGGATGAAAGAATATTGCTCTGGAGATGTCATTATCAATTTTGGAATACATTTTCTCTTTCAGTATCGTAATGAGTCAGTCAGTCAGTCAGTCAGTAACGCATTCCCGCATTGTTTCTAGTTATATTTTTCATTTTGTGGTAGTCGGCACTGACATTCGATCCTATCAAATTTCAACACACGACAACTGATAATACAATATAATCTGGATATAGTGAAATAATTGTTGAGGAAAAGCTTTATTTTCATTAAAAAAAATGTTACAAGAGATTTCTTTCTTGCTAATTTTGAATCATTCCTGCTATTAGGAAACTGTTTTGAATCTGATATCCATGCCCTACGTACGTTTCAAATTCAAATTCCGTAATTTGTCAACTTTCGTAACAGTCACACCAACTACCACGATACAATACAAAAGTCACTAGGATGTATAATCCGAATTTTTCATTAAACTTCAACAGTATTTTGCAAAACTTGCCTGAAATAGAGAAAATATCGTCTAATACTCGTTGCAGAAGACAATTATAACACTCATGCGTTCGAAAACTCGCTCCTACGTCGCTCGTTTTCGAATTTCGCATTCGTGTTTTAATAGGAGCCCATTCTGCAACTTGTTTTAGAATATACTATTGTCTATTTCAGTATCGTAATGAGTCCATTCCAGCACTAAAAACAGTGCTGTAATGAACTCATTCCCGCATTGTTTCTAGTTATATTTTTCGTTTTGTGGTAGTCAGCATTAACACTCGATACTATCAAATTTCAACACACGTCAATTGTCAATATAATATAATCTGGATATAATGAAATAATTGTTTTGAGGGAAAATATTTATTTTTATTAAAAAATAAGGTACCGATTTCCTTCTTGCTGATATTGAATCGTTCATGTTATAAGGAAACTGATTTAAATCTGATCTCCATGTCCTACGTATGATTCAAATTCAAATTCCGTAATCTGTCAACTTTCGTAACAGTCATGCCAACTGCCAAGATACAATACAAAAGTCACTAGGATGTATCATCCGAATTTTTCATTAAATTTCAACAGTATTTTACAAAACTTGCCTGAAATAGAGAAAATAACGTCCTATACTCGTTGCAGAAGGCAATTCCAACACTCATGAGTTCTGAAACTCGCTCCTTCGTCGGTCGTTTTGGAATTTTGCATTCGTGTTTTAATAGGATCCCATTCTGCAACTTGTATTAGAATATACTATTTTCTTCGATCGTGGAAAAAGTTACACTATTTTGCCCTGTTTTCTATGCGCAAACCTCAACATTCCAGAATAGTGGGCAGTTGCTAAGCAATTAGAAAATAACAGTGCTGTAATATTCTTACCACACTGCTGTAGCGTGTGGTAATGTTACAAATGGATTATTATAATAAAATGAAACAAAGTATGGTTTTCATTTTTATATTGATAAAGGTGTTATAAAAGAAACATCTAAATTATAACGATATTCTTGAACACAAATTAATTGTTGTTAATATTTACATTTATTCTACAGTTTGTACAATTTGTAAATTGTACTGGAGGGCAACGAGAATTTATAGACGTTGAAGCTGCATGGCTAATTGTTTGGTTAATCTCGTTTCGATCACTTTCATTTGGAGTTGAGGCAGGGGTGTTGAATGTTTTATTAGCCACTTCTACTTTATTATTAAGTGATTCGTCAATATATTCTTCCACCACATTGGAAGATTTCCATCCTCCGTGGCGCTTTAAAGAAAGAATATCAGCTCCAGCATCTACCAAATGTGTTGCCGATGATCTTCGAAAACAATGTCCTGTATATTCTGTCGGATTTGGTAACTGTTAATAACTTGCAACAATTTGCGGCATTTTTCCAAATTGATTTATTCCAATGACTGTCTTCCGTCCTTTTCCCTTGATGAATTTTAAAAAAATCTAGGATTTTCAAAATCATTGGGCCGAAATGATACGTACTTTCTTTAAACATTTAAATAGGTTTCGTTAATGATAAATGATTCAGGTTGATTTGTTTTTGTTTCTGGTATTATTACCAGTATTTTTGTACCGAAATCTTCTATATCCTGAACTTCCAGCGGACAAGCTCATCTCGTCGACAGGCTCCTGCTATTCCGAATGTAAGAGCTACCTAAAAGGTTATAAAAAATCGTATATTTCGTATTTTATTTAAGTAATACTATTTTATCTATATCTTTTCACTTTCGTCGATAAAAATATGTCATCTGGGGCCTCTAAAATGAATTTCTGAACTTGTTCCTGGATTAAAATTTTGGAATTTTTTGGTTTGTATCCTGAAGCTTCAAATTTTAATACTGCTCTCAGTTTTCAGTACTGGGCAATATTAATATTATTTTTAACAGATAAAATTGATCGAAGCATGGAATAATGTGCCCACAAAGTCGAAGATTTTATTGTTTTAGCCAATTCAGCAACATACGCCATCAGTACATTCTCAGAATAGGATACACTGTTGTTTTTTCTGCAAAAATCCATGAAGCGTTGGTACGCAAGTTCATACTTCTCTGTGGAGATCGCCGGAAGTAAAGTAAGTAAAGTAAAGTAAAGTAAGTAAATCTCAGGAGGCGTGTAAGGTAAAAAATCATCACTATCAGTGTTCATGTTTATTAATTCTTTATTAATTCCTTATAAAATACAACGAATCAAACAAAACCAGCTTGCAAATTATTTTACTTTTGTCATAACAAAGTAATTTTCATGGTCACCACTCTTATCTTATCTTATCTATATTTCAAAATGAACATATATAGAGAAACCTATTCAAACTTACTTGATTACATCTTGACTGAAATATTTTTTAATTAATTTTTTAAATGTAAATCAACGATCAAAGAACAAATACTATGTATAATTCCTGGGAAAAGCATATTCACAAACTCGTCCCTACGCTCCTCGTCTAGTAATTATCACAGTCGTTAGGGAATATTATACCTATATACTATTGTCTATTTCAGTATCGTAATGAGTTCATTTCAGCACTAAAAACAGTGCTGTAAAGAACTCATTCCCGCACTGTTCCTTGTTATAGTTTTCGTGTTGTGGTAGTGAGCACTGACATCCTGTCAAATTTCAACACACTTCAATTGTCAATATAATATAATCTGGATATTGTGAAATAATTGTTGCGATGAAAAGATTTATTTTTATTAAAAAATAAGGTACTAGAAATTTCCTTTTCGCTAATTTTGAATCATTCATGCTATTAGGAATCTGTTTTAAATCTAATCTCCATGCCCTACGTACGATTCAAATTCAAATTCTCTAATCTGTCAACTTTCGTAGCAGTCACACCAACTGCCAAGATACAATACAAAAGCCACTAGGATTTATAATCCAAATTTTTCATTAAACATCAGCAGTATTTTATATAACTTGCCTGAAATAGAGAAAATATCGTCTAATACTCGTTGCAGAAGATAATTCCAACACTGATGCGTACGAAAACTCGCTCCTTCGTCGCTCGTTTTCGAATTTCGCATTCGTGTTTGAATAGGAGCCCTTTCTGCAACTTGTTTTAGAATATACTATTTTGAGTTCATGATACATAGTATAAATTGAACACGAATTATAACATATACAGGGTGTCCCACTAGTGCCGCAGCGGACCATATAAGCGTAACTGTTAAAGTTTCGCAAAATTTTCTGATGTAAACTTAAAATACTTCAATAACAACACAACCTAAAAATATTTTCGAATATAGCGGGTGTCCCACGAAAGAGGAATAGAGGGTGACTTAAATTTTTTAAATGGGACACACTATATTCAGTAGTGTTATTCAATTCTCTGGAACTTCCTGCATGCTCTTCTATACTTTTCACGTATTTTTATTCAACTGTTTTCGAAATATTGGTCATTTCGAGAAAAAAAATTATACTTGTAGGGGCTATATTATCTAATTATATTTCCCGAACCCTTGCATATACCAATAACAGCTTTATACGGATTGAAAGACAAGACTCCAAATTATCATAGCCAGCTATAATAAAGTATCTCCAGCATATGCAGTATCGACAAAAAGACTATAAAAATGACGAATTTCAAATCGATGTATCTTCGTTTTTTCAAATGCAATGCAATGCAATGCAAATTTTTGTTCATCATTGTAATCACTATTCGCATTACTTCACTTTTTGTGATTATAAGGATGAAAAAAAATTGTATGCATTGCATTTGAAAAAACGGAGATAAATCGATTTTAAATCATGTTTATAGTCTATTTGTGGACACTTCATATGCTGGAGATGCTTCATTATAGCTGGCTATGATACTTCGAAGTCTTGTCTTTCCATCAATTCATATAAAGCTGTAATTGGTATGTGCAAGGGTTCGTGAAATATAATTAGATAACATAGCCACTACAAGTATCATTTTTTTGTTGAAATGACCAATATTTCGAAAACAAAAATATATGACAAGTAAAACAGAGCATGCAGGAAGTTCCAGAGAATTGAATAACACTACTGAATATAGTGTGTCCCATCAAAAATCAAAGTCACCCCCTATTCCTCTTCTGTGGGACACCCGATATATCCGAAAATATTTTGAGGTTGTGCTGTTATTGGAGTAATTCAAGTTTGCATCAAAAAATTTCGGCAAACTTTGACCGTTACGGTTATATCGTCCGCTGCGGCATTAGTGGGACACCCTATATATTATTATATTTTCATCTCAACTCAAAACTGGTTCTGGTTTATTATTATTCCAGAAAATAATTCAATAGCGTGCACCCCAAATTTTTTAAATGAAGATTTGGATGGGTTTCGATTCAAAGATCGTTTAAATAATTCTACCACATAGGGTTTATCGGAGGCAATTAACCTTATATAAGATGCGAAATTCTAAAAATGGGTGGAGTGGCTACTGATGAACCATTAGAAGTGCTCCTTAATAAATGTTTACAAGAAAGTAAAATTCCCAACACATGGCAAAACGCAGAAGTAGTATTGTTGTTTTAAATTGGTTCAAACACGTCCTTATCTCGATATTCTACAACTAGTTACCAAGCTTCAATTCGATCGAGTCTATATTTTTTGACTTATCGAGAAAATAATATGCCAGGTGGGTATAACTCCGAAACCGTTGGCGAACAGTTTCCCACCGTAACCAGCGGATACATTTTTTCCAGGATGTCGTTAGTTAAATAAAGCTGCGTTTGTTCGCGCAGAGTCGTTATTCCTAAAAAATAATTTTATCATTTCCACCCTTACTTCTACGATATACACCATTTTAATTCTACTACAAATATACAATCGCTTGGACACACTATTAACGTTGCATGATAAACTAAGGTAAGACAAAAACCTGGTCCGTCTACTTTTTTGGACAAGAAATTTGTACTATTTTGGACAAAAACTTAATAACATAACTACTAAATAACTTTGAAATTTGTCGGATATGAATAATATTCTCGAGATAAATTCCACATTGCCTCTTGCACTATTTTTGCTGTTATTTCATTATCGATGGATATTTTGAAGCGAAATTTAAGGGTCAGATAGTACTCGATACGATCTTCAAAATTAGTTATCGCAACACCCCTCATCCCTATTGAGTATCAAGGGATTGTGCTCATCCCCGTTAGGGGGTTGAGTTACGGGGATGAAAAAAGCGGAAAAGTCCTTCCCTTCTCGAATCAGAACATGACGGGTCCGAGCGATTTTCCACATTTTCATTTCAAAGTCGGAAAATCGCGGTGTTGAGTTTTCGTTGCAGCACCCTGTATATACTTCTCTACTGAATTCCCGTTGCAATTCCTTCCCACAGTGTGGCCCCTATGTGAACCATCTGCATCCGCCCCTTCCCCGTTTTTCTTCGAGCAACTTGCCGAAAAACCGCAAAACTCATAACTCGCCGAAAAAGTCAACGACGAGGGCACTTCATCACCCCGGAAACAAGACACCCCGGAATTCATTCCGGATACGCAGATGTGGAAATGATGTGGAATTTCGTCCGAACTTTTTGTATTATAAACTTCTGTGCCGGCCCTCACCCTCTGCAACCTTCGGCGACATCTTTTATGCCGGACATAATATGAATATTCAAACTGCCGGGAGTTGAATCGCCGTCGCAGATGACGCGCCTTTGGCTGATCGCAAGAAAGGGTAGATCCGGTCTGATGTTGGAGAGAAGGGTGAGTTGGGAGGGATGTTAATGTAATCTTCGCTAGGTCCGGGGTTGTCGTTTCGCGCCCAACGTCGGAAAATTGCGTCAGCAAAGCGGTAATTATGAGTTTATCTTGATATTAGATTTGTTTTGTTTGTTAGGTGCTATTTGTTTTTGTTCGGGGTTCTGTTTCGTCGGATAAGGACCCCATTCACAAATTTGGTGATGTTTTCCGCCTCCTTGTTTAATATACAGGGTGATTCTGGAGTAGACCGTCAGATTTTACGAGAAGTTTACACTAGTGAAGATAGTTTCGAAACAATTTCTGCTTTATGGTTGGGGGCCTCAATTGAGAGTTAACAGGGTGATTTGTCTGATTCAACCGATTATTCTTTTATTAATAACTTTGTTATGGCTTGTTCAATTTTGATGCCATTTTTAGTGTAGCAAAATATATTCAATAATTTCTAACACTTTTTTCAAAATACAGGGCGGGAATTTTGATAATTTAATATTAAGAGTGCAGGTTGAAAAAACAGCCTGTACATTTTTTTTTCTTAACTTCAGCACCTGTTTCAAATTCTACCATAACCTATCATTACTCAGGTGTTTTTAAATTTTTTAGCACACCTCCAGTTTACCTAGACGAAATATCTGAAAAAGAACAATATGCAAATTTCGCTCCGAAGCAGTGGGAATTTTCTGAACTGGATAGTAAAGATGTATCGTTCAATGATGCAAAGCTCTTCCTAAATTCTGAAATAGCTTTTTCGAAATCGAAATTCATATTCAATCGCTCATATTCCGAATAAAATTATCTTATTCAGAAAATAATATCATGAAGATGCACAGAAAATTAACATTGAATTTTCGAGATGGTTTCCTCTTTTTCAGTACTTTGCGCCTTTTATACTTTATTTACATGGTAACCATCATATAGTTAACATCAGAGTATGAATATTAAATGAACAATTTGCCATAATCTGTGTATTTCAACATGCCAAAATTATTTACTCATGCAGAATATGCAGATATACACAATTCTCACGAATGGGCAAGGAGAAACCCGCATTCGAAGAAAATTCATAATACACAACACAGATTTTCTGTCAATCTGACTTGGAGCAATGGACAGAAATTTAGTTGGCCCTCATATTTTCCCAAATCTATTGAAAAATGTACATATCCACTCTATGCACTTTCAGCATGATGAAGCACCACCCCAGCGATGCGATGTCGGACTACTGCTATTACTATTATAAATTTGTTTTCAATAATTTTTTATTTAATTTTCTAGTTATACGATCTTCACGAAATTTTGTAAACATTTTTGCGTCGGCATTCTAGCACCAATTACCATGTTTGAATTGAAACGGCATAGTATTTTTTGGGTTATTGAAGAAATAATGACCAAATTTCAGATTGATATAACTCCAAAACTGTTTGGACAATTATGCTAATTGATGAACCCAAATGTCGCATTCAGATGCGCAATCTACCCCTAAAGCTATTTCTTTCCGTTCTCAATGTATCGTGAGATACATAATATTTTTTCAGAATTTTTTTTTTAATTTGCTAGTGGTACAGTCCTCACAACATTTTACACACGTCTTCATGTCGATATTCTACAAGTAGTTAGCAGGATTCAATTCGATCGAGTCTATATTTTTTGAGTTATCGAGGAAATAATATTCTAGATGGGTATAACTCCGAAATCGTTGGGCCGATTATGGCCAACAGCAAACTTAATTCTCCCATTCAGACGGGCAACTTACCTTGAAAATTGCAAGTCCCTATCTCCTTTCGTTAAAGAGTTATCGAAGTAACAGTAAGGCTGCTCGGATCTCAAACAAAATAGATCCGATCGTGTTCAAACTTGGAAGTTAGTAGTGGAGTTAGGTTTTGAAGGCTCTCGCAAAATTTCAGCCATGTTGGATGAATAGTTTCTGATATATAGATTCTTTTTCAATGATTAACAATGATTTTTTTAAAAATTTCTAGTGATACGATCCTCACGAAATTTCGCAAAAATCTTCGCGCTGGCATTTTACAACTAATATCCACATTCGAATTGGATCGATTTTGTGTTTTCCGAGTCATTGAGGAAATAACAACAAAATTTCAGATGGGTGTAACTCCAAAGCCGTTTGGCCGATTATACTCATATGTAAGCTCAAATATCACATTTAGATTGTCAACCTAACCTGAAAATTTCAAGTCGCTATCTGTTTCCGTTCTCAGGTTATCGTGCCATAAAAAATCTTTTTTAATAATATTTTTGAAATTTTCTATTGATATAATTCTCACAAAATTTCACAAACTTGCTCAGGTTTGTATTCTAGAACAACTCACGAAGTTTCAATTCGATCGGAATAATATTGGTTGAAAACAAAATTATTTCTCGGAAACCATTGGGCCGATTATTCCCATTAACGAACTTGTCCGTCGTATTGGGATGCGCCACCTACCTGAAAATTTCAAGCCGCTAGCTCTTTCCGTTCTCAAGTTATCGTGGCAAAGGCCGGCCGAATTCTTCATCGGGGAGTCGGACCTAATCGTATGATACCATTTTCAGCATAAAAATCGAAAATTACAGACATTTGGGCAAAATGATAACGCGATGTTCCCCAGAACATACGCGCAAAAAGAGGATATCATCTTGAAAATTCAATGTGAAGTTTCTGTTAATCTTTAGTGTTGCCTTCCATATGTTTCATATATTTATTCAGTGTGTTTTCATTTATGTAAATTATTTTGTTTATGTGCGTAAGGAGTTATTTCCTGATTAAGATGATTTTATACATCAAAACAAAAGCAATTATATATGTACTTAAGATTCGAATAAACTATTTTGGACCTTAGGAAGAGCTTTGCATCATTGGACGATACAGTTTTAGTATCCAGTACAGAATATTCTCACTATCGTTTCGTTCAACAGGAATTCTGACCGTTTCACTACAGTATCTTCAACGAAAAAAAAATCCACACCCCCAGCCTCTTGATATTCTTACCAGATGCGTAAAAGACAAAACGACCTCTATAACATCCATCGAACTCATGAAAAGACCACGGAATGAAGCGCAACATTTTCATACGCCTCACCATCAACGTTCCCTGATAAACCGTCAGCGAGGGCGAAATTGCCGATCGAACGACAGGAAACGGCCCCCAAATAGCCAATCGCGACAACAGTAACAAACCCTGTGACTTTTTTACTCACTTCATAAAATTGCCGCCGATGCCTCGCAAAAAAATTATATTCGAATGCGAAAAGAGGGAAACGAAATAATAACTGGCATAACCGAAAATATCATCGAATACTGGGCGGCAGCGATAAAAACTTCTGCTGAATTGAAAAAGCCGTCCCGGTTTTATGGAACAAATTACGAATCATATATTCAAAATGAGATCGTATATCCTCGTTTTTATTGCCGAAAGTATTCGGGTAGTTTTAACCGGGAGAAAGGTATCGCGGTTCCAACGTTGCCAGATGTAGACTCTCCGCTTCGCTTCGTGCTGCAATGGTAGCTCCTTAGTCAGAAACATAAAGGAAAATTAACGCATCAGATGCACGAACAACTATTTTAACAGACCTCATAAAATGGAAGTCCTATGTCTGCCCTGTATATAAAGATCTGAAAAGTCATTCGCTTTGGAAGCGATTTACAATGCGTTTGAATTATACTCCAGTTTGCCAGTCGACTAGCATAAAAATATAACAGATATACAGTGCGCGTCAAAATTATAGAACAAGTTCATTTTCTCCGAAGAAAAATATTTGGTTATAAAATCCTGAAACAGGTGAATTTTTGTTTCACTTTTACCAAATATTTATGCATTTTTGAAGGATTTTTGTTGCACCCTGTGCCATCCCCATCAACCCTCTAAATTTTTTGAATAGGGAAAGTGGGTTCGGTGGTAATTTTTTGCCAAGGTCTTTGTATCTTCTTTACAGGCGTGCAGAAATTTCCAAGAAAACATTTTTCTTTTTTGATAAATAGTTAGATCAAAGAGGTTTTCAGTATGTGCACTTTGTAATGGCTCATTTACTTTGAGACGATGGTATCTAATGAAATTTGTCACCGAATGAAAGTCGACCATTACAGTTTTGTTCATGCACAACTTTCAACCCCTTTCAACGTCCTCACATTGTAATTTGTAACGTGAGGGGGTAATGGGATCCATCAATTCCATTTACTCAGTTATGGAATGGTGATAAAAATAATCATTTTCAATATTTCGACGTCTTTGGTGATACAAAAACTGTCCGGTCTATAGAAATGACGTTACTCTTAGATTTTCTTTCGGTCGAAATGAAAAAAACATGGAAAAAGACCTTCCGCTGCAGGAATAAAAGCCGGAATTGTTTAGCGTGAAGCAGAATCCCAAAGTTTAAGGCCAAAGGAGTTGTGTAAGACTTATGGGATCAGGCTATACCTAGTTGAATGATTTATGGTACGTCCAAAATCGGCATCGTCTTCATATCCTGAATTCCCTTTATCCATCAGATATCTGACGATTTTGCCAGTTTTTGCGCGTATGTTCTGGGGAACATCGCGTTATCATTTTGCCCAAATGTCTGTAACTTTCGAATTTTTTGACGAAAATGGTCTCAAACGATTAAGTTCGACTCCCCAATGAAGAATTCGATGTCAAATTTGATTCTGTCAGGCCGGCCGTTGCCACGATAATTTGAGAACGAAAAGAGCTAGCGACTTGAAATTTTCAGGGTGGGTGCCGCATCCTAATACGACGGACAAGTTCGTTAATGGGCATAATCGGCCCAGTGGTTTCCGAGTAATAATTTTGTTTCCAACCAATATGAATCCGATCGAATTGAAACTTGGTGAGTAGTTGTAGAATATGAACCTAAGCACGTTTGTGAAATTTTGTGCGAATCGTATGGCTAGAAAATTATTAAAAAATTATTAAAAAATATTTTTGTTGTCACGATAACTTGAGAACGAAAAGAGATAGCGGCTTCAAGTTTGCAGGTTAGGATGTGCACCAGAACTTGATATTTCAGTTTGATTATGAGCATAATCGGCCAAACGGTTTTAGAGTTATAGCCATCTGAAATTTTCTGAAATTTTGTGGTTTTTTGTTCCTCATTAACTCAAAAAATACTGAACCGATGGAATTCAAACATGGTTGTTAGTTGTAGAATGCCAACGCGGAAATGTTTGCAAATTTTGGTAAGGATAGCATTTGTAGAAAATTTTTAATAAATCATTGAAAATAAAAAAAAAATTCTATATATCAGTAACTAATCGTTTGAAATTGCTGAACTTTTGCAAGAACCTAACCTAACCTAACTCTACTGACAATTTTCAAGTTTTATTCGATCGGTTAAATATTGTTGGAGATTCGAGCATTCTTGTGTGAGTTCAGTAGATGGGTGACCGTTGCCTCGATAACTTTCGAACGAAAGGAGATAGGGACTTGCAATTTTCAGGGTAGGTTGCGTATCCGAAAGGGAGAGTTGAGTTCGATTTTGGGCATAATCGGTCTAACGGTTTCCGAGTTATACCCACTTGGAATATTATTTCCTTGATAACTCAAAAAATAAATACTCGATCGAATTGAAGCTTGGTAACTAGTAGTAGAAAATCAACATAAAGACGTGTTTAAAATGTTGTAAGAACCGTACCCCTAGTAAGTTTGAAAAAAATTGTCCATCCTTCTGTATTGGACACCCTTAATCGAATTTAACATGGTAAATTATGTTTTCCATTCTCCTGTATTGGACACTCTTAATTCGAAGGATGGACAATAGAACATACGCGCAAAAGCTTCTGACTTCACGTCAGTGCTTGAACAATTTTTTGTTACTTTTCCTTGAGATTTTGATCCGAAACCGGTCTGTACCAATTGATTCCTCGTAAATTACGCACCCTAGTCAGGCCTCGTACATTATAGTTGAAGTGATAGTAGTAAGAAATTCGAAATTCTGCCGAAAGAATACCTACTTATACAATAGTCTATCGATTACAAACACCTTTCCACATAAGCCGCCGTATTCACAAAGCATTCAATCTCCGTTAAGTCCTAACTGAGGTCCTCAGTTAAGGATAAATATGAATCGCAACCTCAGTTAACACATGTAACGGTGCTGAAACAGGCCTGTTTTACGTTAATTTTCACTTCAACTGAGGTTGCGATTCTTATTTATCCTTAACTGAGGACCTCAGTTAGGACTTAAAGGAGATTGAATGCTTTGTGAATACGGCGGAAGGTCTTGCATTCAAACTTGAAGAATCTATTGTTATGAATTTCTAAATTCTTCTAAATTAAGAAGCATACCTATTTATATTCAAAATCCGGATAAAATCAAGGAACGAGGCATGATTTCTGTGAAATTGGAGAATTTTATATGTTAGGAGTAATAAGGTTATGAAAATGTTTAGAATGTGTTAATGGTAACCATCGAATCTGTCAATTTCATGAATAAGCATGAGAAACCGTTTTTGGAACTTGAATCGAAAGCTAGTATTGAATATTGGCGTATTTAAAAAATATATATCAAGGTACAAGAAGACTATACTTCAATTCCGAGTAGATGGGCAAGGATACAGCTCGAGATATGCTGATATCTATGAAAATCCTTTTCAAGATTTGTATAATCACGGATACTAAACAACATTGACAGATATTGACAAATAAAATCATACATGCGTTTCAGCCTCGGTTTCAGCTCACTGAAAAGAACGAACGATGGAATCCAACAAGATTGGTTCAAGCACTGACTTTCCACTACAGGAGAATATACAACAGGACATGTGCGCAAAAACTCCACGTCTACACGTCAGTGCTTGAACCATTTTTTTTCCTAATTTTTTTAAATTTTCCAGGTTTACGGTTCTCATAAAATTTTACACATGTCTTTACGTCAGCTTCAATGCAGAGCCTATATTTTTCGAGTTATCAAGGAAATAATATTCCAGGTGTGTATAATTCCGAAACCATTGGACCCATTATTCCCAAAAACGAACTTGACTCTCCCATTCTCCCTATCTCCTTTTATTCGAAGGTTATCTAGGCAACGGTCACCCATCCAGCAACTGAACCCACACAAGGCTGCTCGGACCTCCAACAATAAAGATCCAAACGTGTTCAAACTTGGAACTCAACAGTGGAGTTAGGTTCTGACGGCTCTCGCGAAATTTTAGTGATGTCGGACGAATAGTTAGACATTGAGAATATTTTCAATGATTTAAAAGGAAAATTATGATACAATTCCCACACAAGAATTTTCGAGTTGGCATTCTACAACTGATAACCATGTTTGAATTGGATCGGTTTTGTATTTTTCGAGTTATTCAGGAAATAACAACCAAATTTCAGTTTGGTATAACTCCAAAATCGTTTAGCCGATTATGCCTATAAATGAAATCAAATGTTGAAATCAGATGCACAGCCTAACCTGAAAATTTCAAGCCGCTTTTTCCGTTCTCAGGTTATCGTGACATAAATAATATATTTTTTTTTAATTTTGTAGCGATACGATTCGGACCAAATTTCACAAGCGTACTAAGGTTTGTATTCTACAACTACACACTATGTTTAAATTCGATCGGATTCGTATTGGTTGAAAACAAAATTATTACTCGGAAACCATTGGGCCGATTATGCCCATTAACGAACTTATCCGTCGTATTGGGATGCGCCACCTACTTTAAAAATTTCGTTCTCAAATTATCGTGACAACGGACGGCCGGACAGAATCAAATTTTACCTCAAATTCCTCAGCAGGGAGTCGAACCCAATCGTTTGAGATGATTTTCGGCAAAAAATTCGAGAATTAAAGACATTTGGGCAAAATGATATTGCGATGTTCCCCAGACCACACACGCGCAAAAAAGGTTAATAAATTTATTTATAAATGAGAGGCAGAAATTTTCAGAAAGTAAATATAATAATTAATCATTATATTGTAGAACCGTGATATAAGACAAAACAATGTCAAGATTAATTTAAAAATTGATCGGAAAGCAATGTCAGGAAGGCAGGAGCTTTTGCGCACATGTTCTATTGTTTATTCACAACTATTACCTTCTCGAAAAACTGCAAGCAGTTTTAGAATACATAAAATAGTGAACCCACTGAGCGGGGATTAGAACCCGGATCTCTTGTGTAGCAAGCAACGACGCTACGATCTCGGCTCTGCAGAACATAACGCAGTTCTGAGATTTACATCATTTGAAATTTCAGTAGTAGATTCTAGTTCGAAATATTATTTTCACCATAATTACTAAAATACGGAGCCAATCGAGCTGAAATTAAAGAAGTATAATAACATTTTTGAAGAAGTTATTTAATCCTTCTTATTGATACGATCCTAACGAAATTTGCACGTTTACGTCCATCAACTAAACCAAGTTTCAATTCGATCAGATCTGTATTAATTGAGTTATAGAGAAAACAATATTTCATATGGATATAATTCCGAAACTGATTGGCTGCTTATGTCTATTAAGGAACTCAACAGTGGCATTCGGATGCGCAACCTGCCCCAAAAATTGCCCCGAAAGTCGCTATCTTTTTCTATTCGAAAGTTATCGTGGCGATGGACGGCCGGCATGACATTATCTAATTTGAATTCGAATTCTTCTTCAGTGAGTCGAATCTAATCGCTTAAGACCATTTTTTGCCAACAATCTTAGAACATCCATGCAGAAAGTTCAATTCCCGTCTAAAATCGTCAATTCATCAAGAAAAAAAATATTGCTAGCATTGTTATTACTCTTATTAGGTTAGTCATAAAATAAATTAGTGTTTAGGTTATAACCCTTCAAATAAAATTGTTTTTGGCGCGGTGTTCACCTGAACAGAATGCCTATCAATTCCTCCAGATGTCTGTAATTTCCGAATAATTGGCCGATAATGGTCTCAAACGATTAGTTTCGACTCACTGATCAAGAATCCGAGGTGAAAATTGATTCTGTCTGGTCGGCCGTCACCACGGTTACGCTCGAACGCAATAAGTTGAAATTTTCAGGGTAGGATTGGAGTCCAAAAGTGCCGCCTAAGTTTGTTAATGGGCAAAATCCACCGAGTAGTTTCCGAATTATAGCCATTTGAAATTTCGTTTTATTAATAACTCGAAAAATACTAATCTGATCAAACCAAAGCACAGTAATTTTTTGAAAAATTCCAACACTTATACAAAATTTTTTGAGGATAGTATGACTGGAAAATTTAAAGAAATATTTAAAAAAAATTCTGTACCTCTGAAACTATTTGTCATATATCATTTTGAAATTCCAGGAGAGCCTTCAAAATCTTATCTTACAGTACAGTTCTAGATTAGAGCTTGATCGGATCTATATTAATTTACGAATTTTAATATTCAAGAGTTCAATTCATTACCATTTCAAACAAAATACAAATTGAATTCAGAGTGTAGAATTCAACCTGAGGAAGGGAGTGAAATTTAGAAAGATAATTTACTTCTTTAATTATCTTTCTAAATTTTCATGTTGTGGCACGATTTATTCCGTCATTTATATTTGACTGAACAGCAACAGATTAAATTCATATCCATACATAATGTTTGTCATAACTTCATATTACATTAGATTGCAAGAATTATTAACTTATTCCCTGATTCAATTAATATCATAATTCGATAGATCAGCCTCTGTCTTTCGCACTTCAGAATTCTAGCTATGCAATTTGCTTACAAATTACGCGTTTCATTTTGTCAACCCGATCTTTCCGAGAATTTGTTTAATTTGGGGAAATAGGTCTCTGAATGGCAATAGTGACCCCACCTTGAATGAAAAGTGACAACGCAGCATAGCCCGAGCTATATAGTGTGTCCCATTACAGACTTTATGACGTTGCATAAGTGTATATGCATATGGTTTCTGTGCATATCCGCTTCCGTTGGCGTTTCCTGGAAATGGAAATTCGCGAGCTTTGCTGTCGTTGAAATGTTTTCTGAGCAATAGATGTTTCGACAGCAGGTTTATTCGATATTACATACGATATTCGTTTCCAGTCTCCAGAGGTGGATGTGCAAATGCAATGCTGTTGTTCAGAATTGGCTGCAGTGAAATCCTTTATAGGTCTGCTTTTACCAATGTGATTTTCATACGGAAATCGGTGTTATTTGATGTGTTGACAAATTGAACTTCCGTCGTTAGAGAAATTCCAAATCAATGGATTTAAAAATAGCGATTGATACCAAAAAGACAGAATATCGGTATTTATAATTATACCTCGCATTCTGGGGAACATCATATCATTTTGCCCAAATTTCTGTAATTTTCGAATTTTTCGCCGAAAATGGTCTCAAACGATTATGTTCAACTCACTGATGAAGAATTCTAGGTGAAATTTGATTATGTTCATGAGACCGGCTGGCCGTTGCCACGATAACTTGAGAATTGCATGACCAGAGGCGTGCATGCTGATTCTAATTTCTCAATGATATGTTCGCCAGAGCCCTTATAGGTTTTGGATGTGGGTCCGTATGGCGATGAAAATTTCCCCGGAAAACAGGATGGACATCCCGAAGACCTGCGGATTAAGTTTTTCAACCCTTAAATTTCAATATTAAATATCTTAGCAGCTATTCGCCAGACCACATACATATTTAATATACGTATTTCTAATACCGATACCTATATCCTCTGAAAGGAGACATACAAATTTTGTATATGCGTTCCCCATACGGATAAAAATATTCCTTGACAAAATGATTGACTTTCCAAGGCTTTGCAGGGTAGTTTTTGCATCCCATAAATTTCAAAATTATTGGCCAGAGCACATACAGATTTGTAACTTGAAAGGTGGAGCGAACAAAACGACGGACACGATCGTTAATGGTCATAATCGGACAAACGGTTTCCGAGTGTCATCTTTTTGTCATCACTTTGTCATCAACCAGTATAGATTCGATCGAATTGAAACTTGGTAGCTAGCTGTGAAATAATGATACAAAGACGTGTGTGAAATTTTGCGGGAATCGTATCACTAAATTTAAAAAAAAATTATTGAAAACTTTTATTTATGCCACGATACCCTGAAAACGGAAAATTATAGCGAATTGCAATTTTCAAGGTAGGTTACGCATACGAATGGGAAAGTTGAGTTCGTTGTTGGGCATAATCGCCAAACGGTTTTGGATTTATACCCATTAGAAATTTGGTTGGTATTTCCTCAAAAACTCGAAAAATACAATTCCTATCCAATTCAAACATGATATATAGTTGTAGAACGCCAGCGGTATGACAAAACATGTTTTAAAAAATCGTCGAATGAAAAAAACTGTATGTCGTCGCTGAAATTTCGCGAAAGCCTTCAAAATCCAACTATACTGCCAAGTTCCAAGTTTGAACACGGCCGGAGCTATATTTTTGGAGATCCGAGCAGCCTTTGGTGAGTTCAGAAGCTGGATGGGTGAATTAAGCTTGTTGTTGGTCATAATAGGCCAAACGGTTTCGGAGGTATACCCACCTGGAATATTATTTTCTCGATAACTTGAAAAATACAGAACCGATCGAATTGAAACTTGGTATCTTGTTGTAGAATATCGACACAAAGACGTGTATGAAATTTTGTGAGGATAATTTAAAAACATTATGAAAAATTATTATGTATCTCACGATAACTTCAGAATGGAAAGAGATAGCGACTTACAATTTTCAGGGTATGTTGAGCATCCGAATGTGACGCAATATCGTTGATTGGCATAATCGGCAAGGTGATTTTGGAGTTATTCTTATCTGAAATTTTGTTGTTATTTCCTCTATCTCTCAAAATATACAAAATATATCCAATTAAAACTCGGTGAGTACTTGTAGAATGCTGGCCCACTAATTTTCGTGGACTTTCGTGAATATGGTATCCTCGAGTTACTTGAGGTGTAAATTTTTTCATATCTCATTTCCAATATAATACATATGTCAGAATTAAAAATTTCTATGGTCAAAGACGATTCTCTCGTTACTGAAATCTGTCATTAAAATGGTATGAAATTCATATATCATAAAAACCGAGAAAACGGTACATTCGAAAGAGTGTCCACTAGAGGCGAGTAGACAATAGAACATGCGCGCAAAAGCTCCTGACTTGACGACACTGCTTGAACCAATTTTTACTTCTTTGAGCATCCGAAACATGAAATAGAGAATTTTAAGGAAGGTGTATTGGATGTTGTTCAGATTGGTTGTTGTATATTATGGCGAATAAAGAATTCGTAGAGTAAGTTTTGTTACTATTCAAACACTAAATATTAATTAGTATCTCCTCTAACACAAATATTGTACCCTGAAGTATGCTCGATAATCGAAATAAGCCGTAAAGTTACACACAAAAAAAACTGCAAATATAACACATGGACTTACTTCAGAAGATTTAGTATGGAGGAACGAATTCAGTCCTTGCATTTCTGAAATCTACGTACATAAAATAAGTTTTGCTTAATGCTTTTTTCAATTTTCATTTATGTTTTGCGAATAATGACTCAAAATTAAATATGTGTTCCTTCACAAAGTTTTTTCCTCCCCACGTGAGCTTAGTTGAATAAAATCTATAGTCTCAATAAAGATATTACTGACCCCCAACGCTGCCCTGGCGCCCGGATATTTGAAAGCGAGTTATATAAATACTTTTACTATCCATACAGTGCCTTTCACCAATCTTTTAACGTGGCAGGATTCTCAGTCGAGGAGGCATTAAATTCTGGTCAGCTGACTCCCATAGGTCTGGCAGACTATTTTAGTTGTGTTTACTCTTAAAACGAGCACCAGAAAAAATACTAACCTACGTAAAGTGTTTTCAATTTATGCCATTAATTACAATTTTATTTGTAACATTTGTGGCGTTTTTCAAGTCCTCAATATCAGCAACATCATATCCTTGATGTAACCTGTTATCGTAAGAATATATTTGAGTTGGTTTACCTATTGAAATGTTGGTAAATCGGATTAAATTACGTGCAAAAACATGTGTGAAAATAACTTGTAGCTTAGCTTTGCGATAAACGACTACCCAATGCATTCCTACATCCGTTGAACTAATCGTACGTTAACACGTAATCAGTTCCATTTCTGTCCATGCGAGGCTGTTCGTTATCACCATTTGACAAAATGAAGAATTGAGACTGAATACACATTATCTAGAAAGTATTCAGATAATATGTAAAGACGGACTATAGCTAGTTCTTCATATTTCAAATCCGTTTGTAAACGTATCTAAATTATTCATTTTCAAATCATATTCGACCTGCGAGAGTGTCCAATATAGGAGAACAGACAATAGAATTCACCATGGTAAATTCGATTAAGAGTGTCCAATACAGGAGAATGTACAATAGAACATACGCCCAAAAGCTCCTGACTTCACGTCAGTGCTTGAACCAATTTTTTTTCGCGTATGTTCTATTGTCCATTCTCCTGTACTGGACACTCTTCATCGAATTCACCATGGTAAATTCGATTAAGAGTGTCCAATACAGGAGAACAGACAATAGAATTCACCATGGTAAATTCGATTAAGAGTGTCCAATACAGAAGAATGGACAATAGAACATACGCGCAAAAGCTCCTGACTTCACGAAAAAAAAATTGGTTCAAGCACTGACGTGAAGTCGGGAGCTTTTGCGCGTATGTTCTTTTGTCCATTCTCCTGCATTGGACACTCTTAATCGAATTTACCATGTTGAATTCGATTGAGAGTGTCCAATACAGGAGAATGGACAATAGAACATACACGCAAAAGCTTCTGACTTCATGTCAGTGCTTGAACCAATTTTTATAACATGATCCAAAATTTAACCATTTCAAATTAAAAGGTATCCACTGTTTTAAACACGATTATTCCATCAATGCTATTTTTGCAGAATCAAGGATTGTTGTGTTAAGGATAATAGTCATTTATGCAATAAGGATCATAAAGACTATCATTATGGCACAAGTATGAATGTTTTTATATCGATACAATTTCGAAAAATTTCAAACTGCATACTTTTGATATTTCATAATGACAACGATTTTTAAAGCAGCAAGTAATTAGTCGAATTTAAGCGAGTAACCGGAACAGATCGGTTAAGACAAATCTCTTGCTATCCGTAACCGATTAGTTATGATAGCAAGGGATTGGTCTAAACCACTATGTTCCGGTTAATCGCTTAAATTAGACTTAAGCCCCTGATCAACGGGTGAGGAAAACCGCGGTTTTATGGCTCGTCACGGTAAAGCTCTCGGGTGTAACATTATTCACATTGTGAAAAATACGTAAATACTACACTGAGAAAAATGCCAATTTTATCCAATGAAACGCCTTCATTAGTGTTGGTATAATAGTGCCAATAAAAATTCCTATTGAACGAATGAGATTTCACATCGCTTCAACAAAATCGTATAATCCCTACCATGATCCACGCGTCATGAAGATTGTATCATTAATATAAATAATCTTCTGATCAGCGCAATCGGACATCTATTTAAATGAGTAAGTCATCACATTGCTGAAAATTCGGTGCTCTCACTAGAAGTCGTATAATGTTGCAATATGCCAGCTCAATTTGTAATGTGTAAAGAATATTACAATGAGAGGAGTTTAATATATCTATAGTCAGAATCACGTATAGAAGGGATGCTTTATTCTTATTGGGGGTTTTAAACGCGTGACCCGCGATTGTCGTTCGAGGTGCCCAAAAGATCATCAGTTTCTTATTTTGCTGTTCCTGATCATAGGTGCAAGGTGTATGTAGTATGTCGTGTTAAAGTACAGAGTGATCATCAGTTGAAGTAGTCGAAGTTTTTCTTGTGTATTTTGAGGTAAGAATATATTCCTTTTTCATGTATATGTTATTTGAAAATTTGTCCCCATTTGAAAGCGTATACAATATAAATTCTAGTATAAAAAACAGAAAAAAAACCTAAGGGAGTAGTTGTCTATCAAAAAAAAATATTTTAGTCCTTTTAACACTGAGGTATGAAGGAAAATTAATTGCAGTTATTTTTTTTTGAGATACTTATAGATACATAACCTACCCACAGCATTCTTCATATTATCTTCTTCTCTTTCGAACCAAATTGATTTTTGGACAATTTGAACTTTCGTTGTTTGATCGAAATGTTAATTATTAATTCTCTCAAATTCCAGGTATCATCGTACGACACCTTGAGTACTCCTTCAACATCTACAGATATCAACGCCTCTCCAAACAGAGAATTGGTTATAACCCCAAATTCTTGATTCATGAAATGTAAGGTTTATGTCGAGTTATGTGACAATAATGTGTGATTGTGAGTTTGGGATTTTGCTAGATTCAGTTAAGACCACATACCTGTGTGATAATGTATGTACAGTGCGCGTCAAAATTATGATACCAAAATATTGTACAATAATATTGAGCATGTATGGGCTGCACTACGCAGAAATAAATCACAAAATAATGAATTTTTCATTTTATAGATAATTTTCAGATTTTGGGAGAGAAAACCCAGAAAGAAACCATTTAATGATGAATATACCTCCCACAGTATCCTTTAATGATTACTTAATACTGTAATGATTTGGACCCGTTTTATGTAAATTTGAGTTCATTGAAGCGAAGTATTAGAATTATTTTTTTTCTCACAAGTTGCCACTTATTGTACCCCTGTTCATATCCCGAATCTGAATAAATAAATGAAGAAAATAAATGTTGTGATCGTAATCCGATAGTGCTGTCCCTTCAGAATCGTAGTGAGACTGTTACAAGGCCTAACTATGGAACTCCTATTTCCCTCCTTAGAATATAACGATTTAACCACAGCCCAGTTTCGCCAAAATTGGTCATCAAATCATCAGAATCTACATCCTAATTGGTCGACATTCTCGCCCGCTAGGCAATGAAGCGGTATCATCCTCGCTACTCAACGACACAATCAAACCTACTGAAGGTAGTAATCACTCCGCATTTCCAAGAGTCAAAGATGAATAAACTGAAATCTCCCCTTGCGCCAGTTTTCGGCGGATAATTCAGTTCCAAATTCTTATATCAAGTACTGTGGTTATCTCGCGGGCTTTGTACATCGATCTCAGTAAGGCTATTGATAGGGTTGATCACAAGTTACTTTTGTCTAGGCTTGCTGGGGTCAGTGTGCATGAGGATCTACTTAGATGTTTCTCTTTCTAGCTTCATAAATGAACGCAGCTAGTGAGTCAATGGATTCCGGTCGACCCCTTTCATCGGTACATCCGGAGTACCTCAGGGGTCCCATTTGGGACCCATACTATTTCTAATATTCCTAAACGATATGGAAAGCTGTTTAAGATATGTACAGTTGTATATTTCCTTCTCTACGCAGATGATTTCAAGATGTTTAGTCAAACAACATTGTATAGAAGTTCAGAAAGATCTTGATACGTTTTCAGTTTATTGTAAACGAAATGAATTGGACCTAAATATGAATAAATGTTTTTGCATTTCGTTTTCTAGAAACCATATAACTGTTGAGCTTCAGTATCGTTTGGTTGGTTGTGAGGTGAAGAAGGGGAATCAGGTAAGACATCTGGGGGTTACTTTCGACCCAAAAACGTTGTTCGGAGTTCATATAGACAATCTCATAAATTCAGCCAGTAGGTCTTTATGTTTCCTTTGTACGATATGTAGGAAATTCAACAACGAGGCTGCTATGAAAGAATTATATTTTGCTTTTATACACAGCAAAATCAATTTTACCAGTGTTATATAGAAATCCCTATTATACCCTTCATGAGCAAGGGTTGGAGAGATTGCAAAATAGATTCATCAGGTTCTTATATTACAAACTGACTGGTTTATATCACTACTGGTATAAGTCTTCTAAGATCTCATCACAATATTGAACTATTAGAGCACCGAAGGATTAAAACATATCTGATTTTCCTCTTCTAGACCATCAATGAATATACTGACTGACAAACAAACTGCAACACCCAGAAGGAGCTGTTTAAATTTGAAATTTTTCTTGGTAAAACATAGATAGTATAACAACGAGTAAATTATTTAAATTTGAAGAAATTAATGGGTTCAAGCCCTGTGAACATGGGCTTTCTGGCGCTCTAGTTCAAACAGACAAATTATATCTCCAGAAGTATTGGTTTCTCAGAGTTGGGAATAATATCAATGTTTTCTTATGATAGAACTGAAGATTAAATGAGCAATCCGAGAATGAGAACTGCACCATTGAAGAAATCGAATTAAAATAGCTGAAATGAATTTGACTCTCTCTTATATAAAAGGATGACATGTATGAGTATGAACACAGATCATATAATAAATCATAGATAGAATAATCATAGTATTCTGTGAAAACATAGAAGTACGATTCATTATTGAAATTTCGAAAAATCCTATCTCCGGAAGTATTAGCTAGCTAGAGTTAAAAATAATATCAATGGATTCTTGTGGTGAAACTGCATCTTAAAAATAAATATTTTGAAATTTGTAAGTTAAAAAAAAAATTTTTTTTCGTTACTCTGAAACTGTCTGGCCTATTTCGCCCAAAAGCGAACTCAACCGAGATATTTATCTCTCTAATCTACTCTGAAAATTTCAACTGCCTAGCTCATTCCATTCGAGAGTTATTGTAGAAACAAAATTTGAAAATTTCCAAATTTTTTTTTACACTTTAAGGCAACCCGATCAATACAAAACTCCACATGCGTCTGAAGGTCATGATTCTAAAATTTGATGCTAAATTTCAGATATATCGAGTGATCGGTTTCGGAAGTATTCATAAAAAATGTTTTTACCTAAAACGGCCATAACTCCGAAACCGCTTGATGGATGTCGCCCGTTAACGAACTCGTCCGAGATACTTAAGCTCCAAACCTACTCTGCAAATTTAAATGCTCTTACTCCTTTCGTTCGAGAGTTATCATGTTAATGGACGGCCGGCTGGCCGGACAGAATCGATTTCGACCACGGATTCTTGATCAGTGAGTCGAACCAAATCGTTTGATACCATTTTCAGCCAAAAATTTGAAAATGACAGACATTTGGGCAAATTGATAAGCACTCTGTTCCGAGGAACAAGAGCGCCAAAAAAATAAATGATCGAAATCCGATAGTGCTGTGCCTTCAGTATCGTAGTGAGACTGTTACAAGGCCTAACTATGGATCTCATTAGTCGTACGAACCTAATCAAATTTTAATGAGTCTGTTCGAAACACCTGACGTAGCTAGAATATCAATCAATCAAATAAGGGTGAACGATTCGGAGAAAATTACGGCATATTTCCCTCCTTAGAATATAACGCTTTAACAACAACTCGGATTCGCCAAAATTGGTCATCAAATCATCAGAATCTACATCCTAATTGGTCGACATTCTCGCCCGCTAGGCAATGAAGCGGTATCATCCTCGCTACCCACCGACATAATTAAACCTACTCAAGGTAATCACTCCGCATTCCCAAGAGTCAAAGATGAATAAACAGCAATCTTCCCTTGCGCCAGTTTTCGGCGGATAATTCAGCTCCCCCAGCGCATGCATACCTGCCATTTTCTCCCGCGGTACGTTCCCGCTGCATATTACCAATACCGCCTGCGCATCCACATATTCATACGTATTACGTATAATCGTTCGTAAAATGTTCACGACCTGGCCCTTGGGAACCGCGGTATATGATTAGAACGAATCATGGACATTTTTTATCTCCTTTCCTGTCCGTTGAGTGTGTGGTGTTTTTCTCCCGACGTACGCGGACCGTGTAATGGAAGGATAGAAAGATTAACGTATCATGAAGTAAGAGCTCAATGAGGCGTTTGGTCGATTAGCCATGTGTCCGTAGAAAGTAGAATGAAAATTACAATAAGTGAATCGAATATACAGGATGAGTCTTCAAGTTGTATATTAATTTTAACCATAGATTCCCCTCATCAAATAAAACACTTTTTTCGTTTACAAATTTTCCAAATTCGGCTCAGCTAAAAAGTTATAAGCCTTTGAAGATTTCACACTGTGCTAATACACTCCTGCATATAAATTGTCTATGACATTAATGGTGGACGAGAAAAAGGTACGGTGAAGAGGTTTACAGCTTAATTCAGGATTCCAAGGCTCATGGGCGGATCCATAAAAGTTGTGAAATTTCTGGAGTGGCTCATTAATGATAAATGATGAAGAATAATTTAATGTCCTCAAGCAATTGAATATTCTTGAAATGACTCAAGGAAAACTTCATCTGCTTCCTTTATGCAAATTTCGTTTAGTTTCATGAATCCACGAATCAATAACTAGAAACCCAGTAGAAGTAGGAAAAAACTAATATATGGAAAATATGTATCATTGTTATAGGAAACTTCACACCAACATTTATTTTATTCGAAATAAGGATGTCTAAGCTACAAAAAAAACTTATTTTTTTTTCGAAATTTCAACAGCCTGAATCTTTTTACTCCAGCCGAATTTGGAAAAACGGTTTTTCGTTTGACGATAAGAATCTAGGGTTAAAATCAATGTAAAACTTAAAGAATCACCCTGTATATGAATATTGTTTTGAACTTTGAGCATTACCTACATTCTTTCTTCTAACTAGAAAGCTTGTGTATGAAAAAAGTGTTAGCAGACTTTAGTGTAACGGGGTACCATACAATTTGATGTACGATACAAGGGCAAAATATCAGCAAAAAGTGCTGAAATATTAAATATTGAAGGACATCTTGTTCATCACTATTGATTCTTCCTTGAATAAGCTGAGAGGTTTCTCCAGGATACGCAGAACTCAATTTGGAGAAGAAAAAGAGGAGAAAACGAAAAAATTCAAAATGGAATATTCCATGGTTTATTAAATAGATTTGAATTTCACCACCCATTCCAAAAAAGACTCAGAAACAGTACGAATAGCCCTAAAACCATCCTGGAATCTATATATGGGACAATTATTAACTAAATGATCTATTGTCTTCTCTGGATCCCCGCATTCACAACTGAGTTCCATCTGAAAAGCATGTTGTTGCAACGACCCTGACCCGTTAACAATTCCGAATAGAACAAATTTTCTTTGGAAGATCAATCCCCGGAACTCTATATTTAAAGGATCAGACATTAAATCTTAAATGACTTGATCATAACAAAAGCTGACAAAGGTAATACGGTAACTATCCTATACATAAATGATTATTTGAGAAAAACTGATTCTTTATTGAATCCTAACAATTTCAGAATATTAAATTCTGACCCCACACCAAAATTCCAAGTTGCAGTCAAAAAGACCATTAAGAACTGCCCCAATTTGTTATCTCAAGTAAATACCCCTTTGACCGTGATGAACCCAACAATACCTTTATTATACGCGCTCCCAAAAATTCACAAAGAAAACTACCCCATGAGACCCATTGTCTCCTACACCAATGCACCCACTTCAAATTGTGCAAATATATGAATTCAATATTACCTAATATGATTCAACATAATCCCATATATTCCGTCAAGAATAACATCCAACTGACCAATGAATTGAAGACACTTAAAATTCCCACAAACGCAAAATTAGTTTCATTTGATGTAGTGAATTTGTTTCCCTCCATACCAACTACAGAGGTCGAGCACTTAGTTAACCAACAACTTGATGAGAACCCTTCACTCACTGATGATATTAAGGCAGATGCAATGAGACTCCTTAAGTTATGTCTGGGACAAAGCTATTTTCAATTCAATGATAACGTTTATCAGCAATTAGACGGCCTACCAATGGGTTCTCCTTCATCTCCCTTATTCAGTGAAATATTCATGACAGCTCTAGAAAAGAAAATATTCTCCCCTGTGAATATTAGATTTAATATGTTTGTGTTATACTGGAAGCGATATGTGGATGATATTTTCTGTGTATGGACTGGATCGACCTCAGAACTAAAATTATTTTTAGATTTATTAAACTCCTTTTATAGTACTGTCCAGTTCACTTTGGAAATGGAGGACGAGAATAGATGTTTGAACTTTTTAGATATTCAGGTAAAAAGAATAAATGAACATCTTGAATTCGATATATATAGAAAGCCCACCTTCTCTGATATTCTCATCCATAACAGTAGTGCACATCCTTACAAGATCAAGATGTCTGCATTTCATACATTAGTACATAGGTTAATTTCGATTCCACTGTCTAAAGCCAACTTTGAAAAAGAGATTCAAGTCCTGAAATTATTAGCAAAAAACAACGGCTATTCTACTGACATAATAGACAAAATACTCAATAAAAAACAACACAACAAATTATTAACTTTAGTCTATCCACCTCAATGTGATAGTGAAATCAAGAAATATATGTACATCAACTATTTTCCATCTCTCAGTAATAAACTTTGTAAAAGAATCAAACAGAATGAAATTGACGTGATTTGTACTAATAAGAAAAATCTAAGATCAATGTGTTGTAGTGGTAAGGATCGATTGAGAGTTTCACAGTTAAGTGGTGTATATAAGTTGTTCTGTGATGAATGCCCCGCATTTTATATAGGTCAAACTGGTCGTTCTCTGGGAATTAGAATTGATGAACACAAGAGATCAATTCTCCAAAATAAATCAACAACTGGCTTTTCCAACCATTGTATTACTTCCAACCACTTTATAGACTTTAATAAAACAGAAATTTTACACAAGGGCACTAAAAGTAAACGTATGGACCTTTTGGAATGTTTGAAATTTCTTCAGCCCTGAAGCAAAACCTCCCAATCGTAAATGACCAACTCGATTTTCACCTGTCTCCGGTTTTAACATCTGTTATCTGATAGTAATAATGTGAATATAGTGTACTTATGTATTTCATGTTCAGTTTTGAGAATGGGATGAAACCCGAAACATGCATGTCAACGCAAATATTTTTAATAAATTGTGAAACGTATAGTCGAGTGTTTTTTATTGTTTTATTTACATTAAATCTTTGTTGAATAAATCTCAAGAAATCCATTTGCGCACGACTTCAGGATGTGTTAGCTCGTCCAAAAATATGAAAAAAAGTTTCTATTAACTGACCCTCTGAAATGCACCATTTTCGAGTTGAAATAAAAAAAAAATCGTTTTTTGCGAATATCTCGGGAACCGTTTATCCTACAAAAAACCACTTTTGTAAGCATTTTTACTCATAATAAGCTATGTTTTGTGGGGAAAATTTGTTTTTTTTCAGTCATAATTGGTGAAGGTTTTGAAGGGGTAGCAGATATTTCTCTCCCCAACTTCATACGGTTTTGAAAACTGCATTTGAACCGCCAATATATTCTACACAAGAAAGGTATCTTGGTCATAAGCTGTAAAGTCGACCGTTTCCGAAAAAAAATCATTTTTTATGTTCAAAAACATGGTCAATTTTCTGAAATAATTTTTTCTATTCTCAAACGTACAATAATAACGTCATTTTTCGATTGAGAGAATCATCAAAAAGTTCTATTTCTCCGCCAAGGAGAAGAAGTGTTGCTATGCAACACTTTTCCGGTCGGCGGCAGGAATAGTGTTACTATGCAAAAGATGAATTGGTTACCAAGATCGAAAAATTCTCTAATTCAAACGTCATTTTTGGCGCTCTAGTTCCTCGGAACTGAGTGCTTATCAATTTGCCCAAATGTCTGTAATTTTCGAATTTTTCGATGAAAATGGTCTTAAACGATTTGGTTCGACTCACTGATCAAGAATTCGTGGTCGAAATTCATTCTGTCCGGCCGGTCCGGCCGTAGGCACGATAACTCTCGAACGGAATGAGCTAGACAGTTGAAATTTTCAGAGTAGGTTTGGGGGATAAATATCTCGGCTAAGTTCGTTATTGGGCAAAATCTGACAGATAGTTTCGGAGTAACAAAAAAAAAATTTTTTTTTTACAGAACAAATTCCAAATTAAATTTTTTTCAATAAGCAGTTCTACCATAAGAATCCATTCATATCATTTAAACTCTAACAAGCTAATACTTTCGGAGATATGATTTTTCAAAATTTCAATGATAGAATTATTCTGTGGCTATTCTATGAATTGTTATAATATCAACTTTGACGTTGTCTCATTGTCATTCATTCCAGTAATTGTATCAATATGAGAATCATAATATGAGGAGCAACTTTTCAAAACGCATTAAGTCCAAAAACCATTTTATTGGGAATCAACGAAAAACGATTTTTTCTTCCTCCCTGGCTTATAATTTGAGTATGTCGAGTTTGTTTGATAGAAATTTACATCTAAAGGTAATAACTAATCTCATTTAAATCAATATTGATCAGATATACACAGAAAATGTAAAAAACGTTTGGAATTAATGCGTTTTGATTCATCTCATTGTATATAATGCGTTTTGATGTGGTTGAAATTGAAAATAATGCTGTTTGTTGCGATTTTTTATACATTTAGAGAAAACAGTCTGCACAGTAAGTGTTGGCCTGTAACCTAATTAACATGAGCAAATCGATAAAACATGTTTTTGGTTATATTTTATTTCTTTTAAAAATGCAAACGTAAACATAATTCATTGCGATGCGGCTTACGTACTTTGGATTTGAATTACAGAGGGACATAATGCCATTTGGAAGATTTTGTTTACATAGGGCTATAGAGCAACAGAAAACATTTCTGAATCCGCTTCAAACTCAATTTCGCCCAAATTGGACATAATGCGTTTTGAAAAGTTACTCCTCATATAATATCATACTTTTTGTTGGTTGATATTTTCATGCCGATGGTCAATCCATATGATGATGGGAATGGTAATGGTAAGTTTATAACATTGTCATTCATTCCAGCAATCGTATAAATATGAGAATTATAATATAATATCATACTTTTTGTTGGTTGATATTTTCATGCCGATGGTCAATCCATATGATGATGGGAATGGTAAGTTAATAATATTGAGTTCAGAATATCTCCAATAAAAACAAAACTGGAATATTGGTATATTGGAGTAGATTTGAGGAAAGATATATATTATCGTTCATCATAGAATTGAGGAATGAATATCTCGGATGAGTTCGTTGTTGGGTAGAATTCGTCTATTGGTTTTGGATTGATAATTTTTGGCACTCTTGTTGAATTTGAATTCTTCTATGATGTTTGAATTCAATTTCTGCTAAGATGAAGTTCTAAATTTCAATAATGAATCATACTTCTATGTTTTCACAGAATGCTATAATTATTCTATCTAAGCTTTATTATATGCTCTGTGTTCGTACTCGTACTTTTCATCCTGTTCTATAAGAGAGAGTAAAATTCATTTCAGCTATTTTGATTTGGTTTCTGCCATGGTGCAGTTCTCATTCTCAGATTGCTCATATAATCTTGATAAATAAACTATTATTTGAATTGAATTTCCTTTATGATGCAGTTCTATCATAAGAATACATTGATATAATTCCCAACTCTGAGAAACCAATACTTTCGGAGATATAATTTGTCTGTTTGAACTAGAGCGCCAGAAAGCTCCTGTCCACAGGGCTTGAACCCATTTTATTCGTTAAAGTTACATTGAACGTACAATTGGTCAATGTATTGACCAATTGTATGAATTTCAAAATGTTAGGAAATATAACAACATATTTTATTCAATTACCCGTTTCACTATGAGAGTTTCAAAACCGTACTCTTTCCAGTGGCGTATAAATTGGAGAGAAAAACACCCACTACCCCTTCAAAACCTTCACTAATCCTTTTCCCCACAAAACATAGCTTATTATGAATAAAAAATGTTTACAAAAGCTGGTTTCTGTGGCATAAACGGTTCCGAAGATATTCGCGAAACTTATTTTTTTTTCCAATTTAAATACAAATGGTGCATTTTAGAGGGTCAGTTAATAGAAATTTTTTGTCCTATTTTTGGACGACCACATCCTGAAGTCCTGCCCATATGCTATGAAACGCCCTGTATATATACATATAAGTAGATGATGTAGTGGTGTGACCATTTGTTGAAGAAAGTGTGAATGACAATGGTCAAAAACTAATATGCTTATTACTTATGTGCAGCACACAATCTGACGAAAGGGTTTTTCAATAGAATGATATGATTTTGTAACAATGTAGTAACTATGGTAATGAAGTTATTGCTTCCACTAGTTGTCATTTATGTTCAGTAAAGTCTAGCAATTTATTATGGCCGAATACGTACTCCACGAACGTTTGGTTATTGTCGACGATGCCATTCGTCGCATTGTTGAGAAATTTGAAAGCAATTCTACTCTTCACGATGTTAAAACTCCAGTAAGACGCCGAAGTGCCCGAACTGTTGAGAATATGGCTGCTATAAGAGCTAGTGTTACAGAAGATCCACCTTTATCAATTCCTCTTCGTGCTCAAGAGTTAGGACTCAAAAACTCGTAGACTGGGCGAATTTTACAAAAAGATTCAAATTTACAACCGTACAAGATTGTTTTGACCCAAGAACTCAAGCCACTGGACCATCGTTGACGCCGCGAATTTGGTGATTGGAGTTTAGAACGACTTGAAAGGGATCGTAATTTTACGGAAAAATTATTTAAAAAAGATTTGTAAACGAAAAAGTTCTTAAAATAAACGAAAAATTTCTTAAAAGAAACGAAAAGTAAAATCAATCAAATAGAACAAAATGTTTGGGATTGAAAGGGGAATACCTTCGAAAAAATATTACATGTAGATTCTAACTTCAGTTTTCATTATTACTCCACACAATCTCAAAAAAGTAACTCATTCCTCAAGTTTCATCTACATATCACGCTTTTTTCAAGAAATAAAGAAACTTTTCTGTAAAATTGAATACCCCTGTAGCTTGGTTGTGTAGCGTTAGCGCTCATTTTTATCTGACGAGAGCAGTTCATCTACTGTTGAATTTGTTCCCAATGAAAGTGGACCACACCATATATTACAATTAATACTTAGTTCCTTATCAACATAGAAGTATTAATGAAGGCACTGACTGTCAAATTGAGAGAAGGTTCTGCTAACATGCAATATATCGTGTTCAGCAAATGTGAATAATTCTTAATTCTGATTAGACGAGAAGCATGTACGAGGACGACAGAGACTATACCGCTTAAATGCATCTGAAAGATTTGCTACTCAGTTCCGTCTTCAAAGAGATCCGACCCGTTTAATCTAACCGTTATTACCCCGTGCTGAAGTTGCATAACCCCCGCCTAAACCTGAATCGCTTCCAATATTTCCACTCCAGATTTGAAAGCTATTATATAAGCACCAGAGAGGTATTATCTAAATATGAGGATGAGTTCCCTGCGAGAGATGCCCCCATATCGATTAAATATACTCGAGTTTGTTAACAGCTTGCTAAGGTGGGGAATTATGAGGTTGTTTTGAACCAGCTCCTCTAAAGTGCGTGTGCATAAACAATTTGAATGGAAATGATTATACTGAACACAGTTTAAACTACCACTACACCAACACTAAAGGCAAAAATTCATGAGACGATTTTTTCCTTCAAAAGCAACGACGGTGTCGTTAAAAATTTCCACGATTTTCTCGTTCAAGAGCAACGACGCTGTCGTTCAAAATTTCCCTTCCTATACTTTTCATGAAACGACGAAATCGGACGACAGCTTAGTTTGAACTGATTTAAATACATAACCTAATTGAATTTAAAAAATGGGTTCAAGCCCTGTGGACAGGAGCTTTCTGGCGCTCTAGTTCAAACAGACAAATTATATCTCCGAAAGTATTGGTTTCTCAGAGTTGGGAATTAAATCAATGTATTCTTATAATAGAACTGCATCATAAAGGAAATTCAATTCAAATAATAGTTTATTTATCAAGATTAAATGAGCAATCTGAGAATGAGAACTGCACCATGGAAGAAGTCAAATTAAAATAGCTGAAATGAATCTGACTCTCTCTTATAGAACAGGATGACATGTACGAGTATGAACACAGATCATATAATGAAGCTTAGATAGAATAATTATAACATTCTGTGAAAATATAGAAAGAAGTACGATTCATTATTGAAATTTCAAAAAATCATATCTCCGAAAATATTAGCTTGTTGGAGTTGAAAATGATATCAATGGATTTTTATGGTGAAACTGCATCTTAAATAAAAATTGAATTCGAAATTTGTGACATAAAAAAAAATTTTGTTTTCGTAACTCCGAAACCATCTGGCCTATTTTGCTCAATAACGAACTTAACCGAGATATTCATCTTCCTAACCCACTCTGAAAATTTCAACTGCCTAGCTCATTCCGTTCGAGAGTTATTGTAGGAACAAAATTTAATAAATATATAGGTACAAAATGAGTACCTTAAGCACTACAACTATCTCCAATAGTCTAAAAATTATATAAATGCATTAAATCGTATAAGAGAAACAATCACAGCAGCTCTATTTATGAAACAAAAGAAGAAAATATAATAAATAGAAAATTTTGGGTTGCGTGTTTATAATATACTTGCGAGCTGAAATTCCAAATCGGATTCCATTGCTTGAAAAACACTTGTATGCTTTGCATATCCTACTTTCTGCGCGCATGTTCTACGGGATACATCGTATTATTATTTTACTGAGCTGGGCGGGACGTATAATATGAATCGGAACTAAGAATGTCCAGTAGAGATGAATGGACAATAAAATATGCGCGCAAAAGATTTTGACCTCACCTCAGTGCTTAAAACAATTTTAATTATTGCGTCTGTCAATCATCAGTGGTTGTTGGAAAGCTAGATCAATCCAGCATTACAACGACGTCGTTCGTTTAGAAACGGACGACGAGAAACTTGTGGTTGCGATTTCATCATCTCATGAATTTTCGCCTTAACGCATTTCACTATCTAAGCACGTTTCGGCAACCAAGTTATTTTCTTTAGAGACTGAAGGTAAACAGGTTACCTTCAGTATCTAACAGTCCAAATCATCGTATATATGTTTCAATAATTCGATTACTGTCAAGTATTGACGAAACTTCTCTATTAAAACTTATTGAAAATTCTCGGTATATTTCGAGTTATTAAAAAAAAACGAAATTTTCGAAGAATTAGTCATCATGGAAAAAATGAGGAAATATCATAGAATCATCAAAAAAACAGCAATTTCCTCAATTCCGAGACTTTGCCAATTCGTTTCAAATATGTTTTTATACATCACATCACATACTGGGTGTTCTGAAATGTGATTCGAATTCCATCGACTTTCTCGGGATGCCAGAAAGCAGTTTTCTGAGGACTTTCCAATTATCAAAATCGATACGTTCGCGCATCCCGTATTTTGACATTTTTCAAATGAATTCTAAAGATAGTTGAATTAAAATAATAACGGAGAACTGTCAAAATTTTTAATAGTCATACAACATTGCCCAAATAGCTTTCGACAGAAAATTTCGCAATTGAAGAAAACTGTTGATTTTAGCTTTACGGTCACCTGGAATTTTTCAATAGGTAATTTATTTTTCAACTTTTGAAACAATAAAATATAGGGTGTTTGTTCCATTTGATTGAAGTGAGTTTGAAAGTCGAGGTTATTCGAATCACAGTATGTAATAATTATTATTATTGTTATTATTATTATTGAATATTATTATACTGAAATATGTTGAAAAATATGTTGAAAAACATATTTGAAACGAAATGGTAAAGTCTCGAAATTGAAGAAATTGCTGTTTATTTGATGATTCTATGATATTTCCTGATTTTTTCCCATAATAACTGAGTCCTCACAAATTTATTTTTTACTAATAATTCGAAAAATCCCGAGAATTTTCAAAGAAAGTTTTCAGGATGATGTTTCTTCAATAACTTGACCGTAATCGAGTTATATAAATAATATAGGATATTATAGGGAGAAAAACTTGAGTTCAGTATATTCCTCTCAAATGGAACACCCTGTATATGCAAAAATATTTTAAGAATATGCTAACAATATTTCTTCACATGACCGCAGAAGAAAAACTGAAGATATCGGCTTTTACTGTCTATGGCGATGAAGGGCGAATAACTAGGATCACCGTGTATATCATTTATGTAATTGAAAATGGTTTCAACGAATCGGGTTGCCCAGGAACGACCATATTCCCATTATCTGGCACTTCAAAACAAACAAGAAACGCTTTATAATCCGAGGGTATGGTGATTTAGAATCCTATTTCAATTATGACTTCTATATTCCGTAAGAGGCCTTTTTGTAAAAAAACTCGATTTATTACGGCAGATATAGCGATATCATAACAGGGAATTAGTTTATATTCATTGTTGAAAACACTCTCATGTACCATTTTGTTATAAAAATAATTCCAGATATGAATAATCTGCTATTTAATAGTCCGTGAAAATAATCGAATAACGAGAGATAGCACTCTTCTAATCATCATACTCAGGCAGTGCTTGAAATATACGAACTGAACAGAATTTGATAACTCAAGCACATATGCATGAATTGCTGGCAATATTCAAATGAACTTCAGTATCGGTGCATTATCTGGGGAAAGACAGCAGGTTCAGATATGATCCCATTTCATAATCTAGGTATTCCTACTACAGAGAGAACTCCATACACATAACTCTACGGAGACATTTCAAGATGAATATTCTTCCAATTTCTGGATAATTAATTTAATTTTTTCGAAATTGCTTCGTCCTATTCCCCTATATTTTCTATTTTGTATGATTCTTGCGGGACACGAAAATAAAATTATTTTGTTTCATTATATCTGTCAACAAAAATAAATTCTGATGATTTTAGCTTGGTGTCTGATTAAGGAGTCTGATTTAGTCTTCGGAAAGTTACAAAATATTTGTTTTATCATTGATGTTGTTTCGTTACTGTATATTAGGCAACATTGTTATATATCTTCGTCAGAATACACGGATTATCTGGCTTATGTGCATGGTAAAATGGAGTCTAATCCTTCTTTCTTTTGGAAATTTGTCAACCAGAGACTAGGGTTCATCAAGAATTCCTGGTATACTTTATGATAACGGAGAACTTCCTGACGATCCTGGTGATATAGTCAACTTATTCGCGGGGCACTTTCATGATATCATTAATTTGTGCACAAATCAGGAAGATTATTTGACTTCTTTCACACAGTTCTCTCCAATCACCATTCCTTCTGCTACTGAAAATGAGTTGAAAACTATCATGTATAGATATTCTGATAAATTAACAGCTGGTGGTGATCATCTTCCTTCATTCTTTGTTAAGAACTGCAGCTCGGCACTGGCTAAGCTCCTTCATCTCGTCATATCTATCAGCTTGCGTACTTATACTTTTCTCACCTTTCGGAAGAGAGCCCGTGTGATCCCAGTTTTGAAGAAGGGTGATAAGTCCCACTTCGAGAACTGTGATGTCTTCTACAATTCGTGGAATGTAGATATATAAAGACTAACGGCCGGTTTCATAATAAATTTTAAAGTTCCTTTAAATTTGAAGCATCCTTTAGTTGGATATGTTGATCCAAAATGTCACTTTGAAGGATACTTTAAATTTAAAGGAACTTTACAATTTATTATGAAACTGGCCGTAATGTTTTAAACTTAATATTTATTCTTAAACTTCCGTATTAAAACTTCTCTCATACAGCATAATTCGATACTGACTGAACATAAGGATCTCACTCGATCGCGCAGGGAAAACATAAGTCATGCGTGATAGAGGAGAGAAAATTTGAACCATCATAAGAATATACTACAATACCTTCTGCCCTATAATGTAATGAGAGATTTCCACAAAAAAAAATATATAAAACAATATTTACAAATATGCCATAGTTCTAAAATTAATTATAGTTCAGTCTATCAACAGGTTTAATTAGTCTTTTAGGTCGAGAATACAAAGTGTCTTCAACGCTGGGCATATCACTTATTGCGTTTTTCACTTCACTGGGGCTATCACTTGTTGAGTTTTTCAGTTCACTGGGACGCATCACTAAGGAATGTTCATTTTGATTGGGCAAATCAGAAATCATATTGGGAGAGTCACCTGATCCATTGTTATTAAAATTTTTACCAAGTGAAGTATCTGATGAATTACTCTCAGAAAGTTCTGATAACTGTAACCTTCGCTTAATTTGATTTAGGTGACGCTTCCAAATGACGTTGGCTAATTCAGGTATTTTTACAAGATACAAAGTCTTTTCTATTTTTCTGAAAATTATACCCTTAATCCATTTGGGTTTAGAAATATCTCTATAATCTCTGACGGTGACCTCATCATTTATATCGAATTCTATAAAACGTTTTCCTCCATGATGCAATTTTTGTTTGATTTGTTTGTTAAGAACGTGATCTTTCAAACCTGAATCTTTATATTCCGTTTCTGGTAAAAGTATATCGAATCTCGTCCTCAATTTTCTACCAAACATGAGATGTGCGGGACTGAAACCCGTAGTACAATGAGTAGTATTTCTATGATCAGAAAGAAAATTGTTGATTGCTTTATTAAAATCTAAATTTGAACTTTTTCCAAGAGCATTTTTTCATTAGAAGTGAAAGTAGGGGCATTATCGGTAACAATTAGTTGAGGTAAACCAAAACGTGCAAAAGTAGACCGCAAAACCTCAATAGTTAATTTTGTGGTAATAGATGTCATCGGGTACACTTCTATCCATTTTGAATGAGAATCTATCAATATAAGAAAATATCTGTTTAGAAATGGACCCATGAAATCTAAGTGAACACGAGACCACACTTCAGGGGACCAAGGCCAATGATGTATTATAGCCTTGTCAGGAGTCTTTTTATGCGGCAAACAGTTTTCACAGTTGTTGCATAATTCTAAAATATTTTTATCCAGTCCCGGCCACCAAAACTAAGATCTCACCAAAGTTTTCATCTTGTCAACTCCCATGTGTGAGGAGTGAAGGTCTTTCAAAATATTATTTCTGAGAGTTTCAGGAATAATTAATCTATTATTCCACAATAAACAACCTTGTTCAATACCAATATCATTTCTTATTCTATAAAATGGTTTGAAATATTCTTTTTAATTTTACGAGGCCACCCTGTACGGACAAACTCGATAATCCTCAGAAAACGATGATCTTTCAAAGTTTCCTTTTTAATATCTGAAAATGTTATGGGAAAATGGGAGTTATTGGAGAAATAATTTGTAAAATCTACATCAACATCTTCCCAATAATCATTGTGTAGAAACTCCGGTAAACGAGATAAGCTATCGGCGTAATTTTTGTTAGAAGTTACAAATTCAATATCGTAACTATAGTTGGACAAAATAACCGCCCAACGGCGTAATCTGTTAGCCGAAAACTGAGGTATGCCTTTTTTAGGGTGAAAAATAGAAATCAATGGTTTATGATCAGTGACCAAGGTGAACTTCCTTCCGTATAGATACTGGTTAAATTTACATAAACCGAAAACGATTGCTAAACCCTCTTTTTCTATTTGCGAATACCTTTGTTCTGTATTCGATAGCGTTCGAGATGCCTAGACGATTGGCTTTTCGCAACCACTAGGTAAAATATGTTATCACACAGCAAATACCGTAATTTGAAGCGTCGGTTATTAAACGTATCGGAAAATCCTTAATAAAGTGGACTAATATGTCCGCGGATATTAACAGAAGTTTTATTTTCTTGAACGCTTCTTGTGCTTCTCGCGACCAATACCATTTAGCCTTATCTTTTAACATGCTGTACAAAGGATGCAACATTTTACTCAAATTTGGGACAAACTTCCCATAATAATTTATCAGACCTAAAAATGATTTTAGCCGCGTAATATTAAGGGGAACAGGAGCATTTTTAATTGCAGAAATTTCACTTTCACATGTGTGTAAACCATGTTTATCGATAATGAAACCAAGATATGATACCTTGCTTTTGAAAAATTCGCATTTGTTCAACGAAATTTTCAATCCTGCTTCAAGTAACCTATTCATTAATAACTTCAAACGATCGATATGTTCCGTACGATTGTTGCCCGTAATTAATATATCGTCTTGGAAAATCACAACTCCGGGCAGTCCAATGCGTAAAGATTCCAGCATTTTCTGGAACTTAGCCGGAATACAAGCTATTCCGTATGCAGCTCTTATGTAGCGAAACAATCCATTATGGGTCGAAATAGTGACAAGATTTTTCGACTTGTCATCTAAGCAAACTTGTATATAAACATTTGACAAATCGAGTTTAGTAAATTCTACCCCCCCTTGTAATGTAACAAATAATTACTCGATTCTCGGAAGTGGATATTGGTCAACTTCAATAAAAGGGTTTAAAGTACCTAACTTTAAAAACACCACATATCCGTACCGAACCATCCTTTTTCAATACTGGGACAATAGGTGTTCCCCATGGGCTGTATCAACAGGTTCCAAAACGTCTAAATCGATTAATCTCTCTAACTCCACCTCAACCTTTTCCCTAATTGCAAAAGGAAGGAGGCGAGCACGGAAAAATTTTGGTGTGACATCTTCTGTTTTCAAATTTATAGAAATGGTGCCTTTGGTAAATTTGCCCAAACCAGGCTCAAAAACAAATTTAAATTTATTGACAAGATATTGTAAATCTGTAGGTAACTCAATGAAATTATTAGCGGAAATATCTAACCCGAACAGACTGAAAAAATCACGTCCCAACAAAGGAGGACCTGTAACAGTGTTTACCAAATATATGTTCAAATTGTGTTGTTTGTTTTGGAAAGAAATGCAACAATTAAACATGCCAAATCGAATAATATGATTACCATCGTTCGAATTGAATATTTTTTCAGTTTTTTTAAATTTATACTTTGAAAAATTGTCGGAAAAATATCGCTCAGAAATCACTGTGAAACTAGAACCAGTGTCCAAATTGAATGTGTGAGAAATTTCGTCTATAAAAATTTCGATAAAAATGGGTTTTGTATTAGAATCTAAATTGAATAATGACTCGACTGATTCCAAATAATTTTGTTATCTTCCGTGATAATTTTTCTTTTGATGGCACATTGGAGCTAAATGCCCCCTTTTATTACAAATGTGGCAGATACAATTTCTGAAAGAGCACTTATCTGATGTATGATTACGTCGACCACACACGTTGCATTTTTGAGATTTTCCGGAGTGAGAAAAGTGCTGTGGCGTTGTCTCTGTCCTGCCTTGTTGCGACGTTGATGCTCTCGTTCCTGCTGATGCGCCACCTGTGGAAGAACCATGTGTGCGTCCTCTGCCTGACAGATTATGCCTTTGTTTAGAGGAAGAAAAATGAAATTCTGTTTCTTTCTTCAGGAAATTATCTGAACTACAACTTGAAGAAGTTGGTTGAACCACTGATTTTATTGAAGCTACTTCGACTGCTTCTTCGAAAGTAATAGTTTTCTTTTCCTCCATCAACTTGTCTTGAACTGGACCTTTATTATATGCAACGATGAAAATATCTTGCAATCCGCCGTATTCACGGAGCATTCAATCTCCGTTAAGTCCTAACTGAGGTCCTCAGTTAAGGATAAATAAGAATCGCAACCTCAGTTAACGTATATAACGGTGCTGAAACAGGCCAGTTTCACGTTAAGTTTCACTTAAACTGAGGTTGCGATTCTTATTTATCCTTAACTGAGGACCTCAGTTAGGACTTAACGGAGATTGAATGTTTTATGAATACGGCGGAATAACTCCTTCATTTCGAACAGACATGGAGCGGCAAAACTTTTTATTCTTGCTGCCCATACTTTGGGTGATTCATTCTGAGATTTTTTTGCGTTGTAGAATTTAAATCTGTCGCTCGGTTTGAAATACTCGGTGAGCCGTTGTAGGTTTTTGCTTCTGGTTCATCCGGAATGCACAAGTTATAAAGTAGTCTATAAGCATCTTCACTTAAAATGTTCAACAAAATTGCACAAGTAGGAGTGCAATCTCTTCTTGAATATCCACCATTCTGAATTTCCGGGGTCGAATTCTCGTAAATGTCCGACATGATCGGTCGCCATGTTTGTTGCCATATCAAATTGAGTCAAAAAACACTTTTGGATTATTTGTGGAAATCGAAAATGTTTATTAATAAGGTTCACTTAAAATCCTCGTCGCCACTGTGATGTCTTCTACAATTCGTGGAATATAGATATATAAAGACTAATGTTTTAAACTTAATATTTATTCTTAAACTTCCATATTATAACTTCTCTCATACAGCATAATTTGATACTGACTGAACATAAGGATCTCACTCGATCGCGCAGGGAAAACATAAGTCATGCGTGATAGAGGAGAGAAAATTTGAACCATCATTAGAATATACTACAAGAACTATAGACCAATTTCTCTGTTATGTAATTTCGCGAAGGTATATGAGGAGACGTTGTACGGAACAATTCACCACAATGTTAACCCACACTTGGCCACCAGACAGCATGGATTTATACTATTTATATGGTAGACAGCTACTAATGTGGCAACACTTTCGAAGTTCCCTGTAGAATCACTGGATGATGGGGGTCAAGTAGATGTAATCTACACTGACTTTTCGCGAGCATTCGACTCCGTATAGATCACAATATCCCCCTGAGTAAACTTTCATCCTTTGCTTTTAGTCCTACATTTGTTGGCCTGACAAGATCTTATTTTAGGGGAAGAATGAGTCATGTTTTTATAATGGCTTCAGATCATCTAAGTAAACACTTTCATTCATTGTACCACAGGGATCAAATCTTGGGCCAATTTTATTTATCATATTAATTTATGATCTTCATACTTCTCTTTAAATCTTGGCCTTGAGTTGCTTCAGTATAGTTTGGAGCTCGTTCATGGATGGTATTTGCGTAATGGACTCATACTGAATATAGATAAGTGTTTCAAGATCACCTTCACAAAGAAGTCATAGCCTCTTCTGTTTGACTATTCTGTTGGGGATCGTCTTATTGCTAGTGGAGATAAGTTGCGTGATTTGGGAGAAATCTCCGAGTCTGCCTTCAGTTTCATTCCACATGTTGAAGAGCTGTGTACCTCGGCTGGTCGATCCTTAGGGTTTGTTTTCCGTTGCTCCAGAGAGTTTCATTATGTGTCCGTTCTCAGAACTATCTATTTTTCGCATAGTGATGAGCAAAATGTAGCATGCAAACATAATTTGGTTTCCGATCTATGGTTCACATCTTATGCCGATGGAGCATATGCACAGATAATTTTGTAACTGTGTTCTTCTTGCGTAATTTTGTGAGGATCGTATCACTAGAAGATTTTTAAAAAATCATTGAAAAGCAATGAAAAAATTCTATATATCAGCAACTATTCATCCGACATCGCTGAAATTTTGCTAGAACCTTCAGAACCTAACTCTACTGCCAAGCTTGAAGTTTGAACACGATCGGATCTATATTTTTGGAGATCCGAGCAGCCTTGTGTGAGTTCAGTAGCTGTTTGGGTGATCGTTGCCTCGATAACTTTCGAACGAAAGGAGAAAGGGACTTGAAATTTTCAGAGTAAGTTCCGCATCCGAATGGGAGTGTTAAGTTCGTTCTTGGGCATAATCGGTCTAACGGTTTTGGACTTATACCCATCTGGAATATTATTTCCTCGATGACTCAAAAATTATAGACTCGATCGAATCGAAGCGTTTGTGAGAACCGTACCCCACGATATGATGTGAGGGTTCATCATATGAACAAACGAAGTACTAGCTATTTAGAATTTACTGATAACATTCGAACACAATTGCGTTACTTTTCAACGATTATAGGAAGAATTATGAGACTATGCATCTCTTTCTTATAACATATGATAAGGGCTCCACACGAGAGCGAGATTTTTCTCGTCCCATCTCGTTCTCGTCTCGAGAAAGCGAGACTAGACGTTTTGAAAAATATTATAGGCGATACGAGATCACATACCGAGAGTCTAATTTTGGTTTCGTTAAATTTTTTTTATGAAGTTTTCATTCGAAAAATTAGAGAAGGCCTACGAAGAGATCAATATATTTCAAAAAATATCAACGCTTGTGACTATTTGTGGAATATTTTATTGTAAATTAAAATAATTTTTTCACATTTTTATTTCAATTTGTAAACTTTTCTTATAACTTCATATAGTAAAGTATCTCTTATCACAAGAATCTACCCTTGCAGATTTTTCTATTTTACGTTTGAATGTGTTTTTTTTCAAGATAGATTTTTTACTCTGGGTTGAGTATATATGCCTACAAACAACTGAGTAATAAACGTCTATACTATTGAAAGGGTTTGTTTGGCTCGAAAATTTCTACCTAGAAGATCATTTTATTTACTACAGATACATATAGTAAACTTTTCTTATATACGACCCGACCTTTTTCAACACCCACAGAAAGATATTGAATATGAAGTGTTTCCACTATAAATACCAATATATTTTGTCTATAATATTCATCAATCGTTCTGGAAATACAAGAATTTTTAAAGACCTTGTGATAATGAAGATTATTTTTCAAGTAAAAATAGAATGCACAACCATAAAAACTTATCCCATTATGAATTCAATACTCAACGGACAACTTGTATTAACCCTAAATCCCAATCCTTTTAAAATATAATCTCTTTTTGAACATCTGGAGAAATTTATTGTTTTTATTGTGCTTCTTGTAGTGAAGATGTGAACAATTATTGTATACATCTGTGGAAGTACATATAATAAAACTGTTGAAGAAAAATGAAAACTGAAGCTAACCAATGTTTCGAAAAGTGTTATGGGGAATACGACAAGAGCATCCTCAATAATCAACCCACTGGAGAAGTATTAATTGAAAACGATACCAATTTATCCAAATCTATTAAAAATTTTATCGACATCAATAGCCTCTTTAAAACATCAACAAAACCTTCGAATCATTGGAAAGATGAGTTTGAAGAAAATTTGCTGTTAGAAAGAGCAAATAGGAATCATAATTGTATTTTAGAGTGGTGGAAATTGCATGAAAAGTTTCCTACACTTTCCAAGATGGCCGATGTACCTGTTCAAAGATTATTTTCCACAGCGGGTTTGATCGTGGCAAAAACACATACATCATTGAAAGATGATGTGATGCAAGCGTGATTATGTTTAAATTCTTGGCCATCGAGAAATTTAAAAGTAAATTTCATTAACAGTGTTTGAATTTGAAAAAAATGATGTACATGCACAAATATTTTTGTATAAGAGCGTAATATAGCTTTACAAAATTATCCATTGTTATCTACCATTTCGTTTATGTATTATAATATTTATTATCGTTATTCTAAATTAAGCGAGACGAGACAATACACTTGATAACGAGACGAGACCGAGGTAGGGCTTCACACGAGGCGAGAGTAGGCGGGAGTATAAAAAATCTCGTCTCGCTCTCGCCAATTCCCAAAAAATTAAGTCTCGTTCTCGTCTCGTTATCCGTTGTCTCGTCTCGTCTCGCTTAATTATGAGGAACGATAAATAAATATTATAATATATGAACGAAATGTCATGCAATAATGAATAATTTTGTAGATCCATATTTATTACGCTCTCGTACAAAAATATTTGTACATGTACCTACATTAATTTTAATTTCAAACACTGATGATTTCAATTTTTAAATTAATCGATGACCAAGAATTCAAACATAATCACGCTTCCATCACATAATTTTTCAATGATTTACATGTTTTTGCCATGATCATACCTGCTGTGGAAAATAATCTTGCAACAGGTACGGATGTAGCCATTAATAAATCATCGGCCATCTTGGAAAGTGTAGGAAGAACTATGTCATCACTGTAAAATATTTTAATTCTTATTTGCTCTTTCTAACAACAAATATTCTTCAAACTCGGCTTTCCAATATTCCGAAAGTTTTGTTGATGTTTTAAATAGGCTATCGATGTCGATACATTTTTTAATAGAATTGAACAATTTTAAATAGTTTTCAAAGAATACCTTCCCAGTGGGTAGATCATTGAGAGTTTTCTTGGCGTATTCCTCATAACACTTTTTGAAACATTGAATAGCTTCATTTCTTTACCAGTTTTATTATACGTAGTTCCACAGATGTATACAATAATTGTTCACATCTTCACAACAAGGAGCACAAGAGAATACATTGCTCGAGATGTTCAGATAGAGAAGAAATTTTCAAAGCATTGGGATTTAGGAGCAATAAAAGTTATCCGTTAAGTATTGAATTCATAATGGCATCCGGTTTTATGGTTATGAATTCAATTTTTTTTGAAAAATAGTCTTAATTATCCGAGCAATTATCGCAAGATCATAACGAATTAATAATCTTCTAAAATTCGAGTATTTCTAGAACGATCGATGCATAATATAGACAAAATATATTGCTGAATATAGTGGAAACTCTTCATATTCAATTGGTTTCTGTGGGTGTTGAAAAAATACGAGTCGTAATAAAACTTCATACAAAAAATTTAACGAGACCAAAAACGAGACTCGCGTTGCGCTGTATGTGGTCTCGGTATCGCCTATAATATTTTTCAAAACGTCTCGTATCGTCTCGTCTCGCTTTCACGAGACGAGAACGAGATGAGACAAGAAAAATCTCGCTCTCGCGTGAAGCCCTAGAACGAGAATTACTTCTTTTTGGAATTGGCGAGACCGAGACGAAATTTTTTATATTCCCGCATACTCTCGTCTCGTGTGAAACCCTACATATGATATACATGCGCATATCAATAAACCTCAAATCCCACGTTCGAAATTTGCATATTCTTGTCGCCATGAACACCTTCATAACAGTCCCTTCTAACAGATACCACATATTACCTTGAACACCAGGTCTAACCTTCCAATTACCCCAGACAGAAGGAAGCAATCAGAGCAGCCGATCTCTGAACTACTTCCTATTCATAACGTTGCTGTCATTGTCCCGCTCATATCTGTTTTAAATATGGTGTTCAGTCGACATTAAGATGTTAGATTCATATATGCACCAGATAAGCCGGATCTGTAGCATTCCAGACTTGTTCCCGTGCCTTGTTAATGGGCACATAAAGCTGAAGTGCCTGACTGCTGAGATCGTTTCACTTGCTACTCCTCATTTCGGAATATTTCATTTCGAACGATAAGGTGTTCGAGGCTTAACAGCGCGCGCGCGTGCATTGTTTTTGAGAGTTGATAGTGCCATTAGGTTTTATTGCAGGTGGAGTCCGTGTGTATATCTTCCTCACATCGCGCTACTGTTGATTCTGAATCTTTTAAATCGGGGAGTTTTCGATTTTTCGGCAGGACTGAGAATGCTGCTCATTACTGTGGGGATTGGTGGGCGTGAAAGTGCCTGGAAAGGTCAATAGAAACAGTTTTGGCCAAGAATATATTCGTTTTTCCATTTGGGAGATACGCCCATCATTAACTGAATGTTGTAACTTGTACATTAGTCCACAATAAATGTTTCCTGGAAGTTTCGATGTATACTCACAGTGTTATATAGAAATCCCTATTATAACCTTCAAAAGCAAAGGTTGGAGAGATTGCAAAATAGATTCATCAGGTTCTTATATTATAAACTGAATGGTTTATATCACTACTGGTATAGGTCTTCTAAGATCTCATCATCATATTGAACTATTAGAGCACTGAAGGATTAAAACAGATCTGATTTTCCTCTTTAAGACCATCAATGAATATACTGACTGACAAAGAAACTGCAACACCACTGCAACTGCAGATAGTATAGCAAGGAGTAAATGATTGAAATTTGAAGAAACAAAATGAATGGTTTGCAATTTTTTTTAATAAATTTGTTAATAATGTGTTTGTCCACCGCGATTATCTATACACGCTCCAACACGTCTTGGCATTGATGCAATAAGATGGTCTATTTCTTCTTGAAGGATACTATCACAAGCTACCTGTAGTTAATGTATCAGAGCCGCCAAAGTCCGTAGTGGCTGGGGTGAATTTCCAAGCCTTCTAACCATGATGTCCCAAACATGCTCTATGGGCGAAAGATCGGGGGATCTGGGCACCCATGCCAAAATATTCATATGTGTCGCTTCAGAAAAGTTTAAACTAACTCTGGCATCATGAATTCGAGCATTATCCTGCTGAAATATTGGATTCTCGAGCTGGTTAAGGTAAGAGGAAACATATGGCTCCACTATTTCTTGAAGGTAAAGCAGCGCTGTCATGTTACCTCGAATAAATACGAAAGGTGACTACTTGCATGTGCAATAGCACCCCATACCATAACGCGTACTGTCCGGTGTACATGACGCTCAATATCAAACTGAGGTTCACGTCTTTCTCCCCGACGTCGTCTAACCCTTCTTCGGCCATCATGCGCACCCAAGGAGAATCGAGATTCAGTAGAAAAGACGACCTGATGCCATTCCATCTTCCAATTTTGACGTTCTCTGAACCACTGTAATCATTGCCGGCGATGCTCAAACGCCAGATGTAACTCAAGATGGGGTCGATAATGCTGCAGTCCACAAGACCTTACCCGGCGGTAAACCGTTCGGACAGTTACAGGATGGCCTTATTCTCCTAACCACTCATCAGCCAAAGATAGAGTTGTTGCAAATTTGTCTCTAGTAGCCATAAGTCTTAGACGTAGATCTTGAACTTCATTTGTGCCCCTTCGACGTCTGGTGCCTACTCTCCTTCGATTTTGGCATTATCAAACCACGCTTGACCACATCTCATAATAGTAGTTGGATTTCTGTTCGTACGGCTAGCGATTTCTCGAAATGACAACCCCTCCTCCCGTAGACCAATAATTCGAGCGTACACGTGCTCTAGGCCTTTTAACAACAACTAAACATCGAATTTGGATCTCCTCGAACAGCTGGATGGTTGACAAATTTAAAAGATTTGCAGAAATCGACTACAATATGTAAGTAACAAAAAATGTTTATATGAAAAAACCTTCACGATTTTTTTCTCCAGCTTTTAATCATTTACTCCTTGCTTTGTTTTACCTTAAAAATTTAAATTTTAAATAGCTCCTTCTGGGTGTTGCAGTTTCTTTGTCAGTTAGTATATTATGAAGGTAGATATCAATAGGGGGCCAGTTTTCATTTCCACCTCTCAGACCCTTAGGAAGTTGGTAACATTAATAAGAATTGATCAGTAGCCAACAACAAACGTTTCCTGTGAGTTTAATCTGTAGAGGTTATTTTTCTGGATGTGTCGATAACATTAATGAGAACTGATCATAAGTCCACAAAAAACGTTTTCTGTGAGTTTCATCTGTAGAGGTTATTTTTTTGCCGTGTTATGAAGGTAGATATCAATTGGGGGGTGGTTACCATTTTCACCCCTCAGACCCATCCGAAATCGAACGTTAATAAGAATTGATCATTAGTCCAGAGTAAGCGTTATCTGTGAGTTTCATCTGTCGAGGTTATTTTTTTTTTTCGACGTGTTATGGAGGTAGATATATATCAATTGGGGCGGGGTTTTCATTTCGACCCCTCAGACCCATCTGAAGTCGATAAAATTAATACGAATTATTGATCATTAGGCTACAACAAAAGTTTTTTGGAAGTTTTATCTGTAGAGGTAATTTTTGTTGATGTGTTATCAAGGTAGATTTCAATTAGGGGTGGTTTCTATTTCCACCCTCCAGATCCATCCAAATTCTATAAAATCAGGGAAAATTCTTCATCAGTGCACACAAAACGTTTCCTATGAGTTTCATCTGTAGTGGTAATTTTTGAAAAAGTATCTGAGGGAAAATGTTCGATTTGAGTCATCAATATTTAAGGAAGGTTTTCAATCCAATCCTTCAACACATCGCAAAGTTTAAAATTAAAAGGAATTGTTTCATAAAATCACATATGTACAACATTCTACTACATTTTGATCCAAACAGGCTTCTTTCCAAAAGATCTAGGGTTCGTTTCTACCTTCCAAGATAAAAAAAAGCTTGGGAATTTTAAAAATGATTGGATACGGAGATAACAACTGAACACAAAAAGAAGTAAGTCGCTTGCTTCATGATAAATTTCCGAATTTGTCGCCTATAACCCAAGGAGAATAAGTAAAATATAGAAAGTCTAATGCACTATGTGAGAATGTGAAATTGGATATGATGCTTGACTTTGAAGAAAATCCACATAAATCGAGTTGAGATGCTTCCAGAACATTCAATGTCAGCCATACGTCGTTTGAAAATAAATTAAAACAAAATAAAATGCATCCCTGTAAATTGATACCAGCCCAGGAACTCTTGGAAGACGAATTTGGTAGGAGAAATAATTTTTGTGAACAAATGATGGACATGTTGGATGTCAAAATTATCCAAATATTTGACAAGTCTCACTACTTAAGGAAGTAAAGGGTAATACTTACCTCGGTTTGTCAACGACCCGTAATTTCTTTTGATGATTCCATTATGTTGTTGTTTCCTATTGCCTTCACAAACTACATCATTATAATGATCCCTTTCTAAATTTTCTGAAACATCATCCCCAATATTTGCACATAAATTATTAAATATGCAACAAGTCAATATTCAAGTCAAGTTCGAATTATATAAATAAACTAGAATAGAAATAAATATGACGTCTCTTATAGGTAGATAAGATGCCATGAATGAATAGTGAACACAGATAGAACACGGACAGATAGAATTCTGTGAAAACATATACATACATAGCATTACGATGTATTATTGAAATTTTGAAGAATCATATCTCCGAAAGTATTAGCTTGTTAGAGTTAAAAATGACTTCAATGGATTTATATGGTGGAACTGCATCTCAAGAAAAAATAGAATTTGAAATTTGTAAAAAATTTCAGAATTTTTTTTGTCACTTTACGGCATTCCGATCAATACAAACTCCGCTTGTATATGAAGGTCATGACTCTACATTTTTGTGCGAAGTTTCTGATAGATTGAGTGATCGGGTCCGGAAATATTAATAAAATATATGTTTACTAAAAACGGCCATAACTCCGAAACCACTTGGAGGATTTTGCCCGTAACGAACTCGTCCCAGATATGTACGCTCTTAACCTACCCTGCAAATTTCAATCCTCCAACTCTTTTCGTTCGAGAGTTATCGTGCCTACGGCCGGCCGGACAGAATTTATTTCGACCATGGATTCTTGATCGGCGAGTCGAACAAAATCGTTTAAGATCATTTTCATCCAAAAATTCGAAAATAACAGACATTTGGGCAAATTGATAAGCACTCTGTTCCGAGGAACAGGAGCGCCAAAAACCTGGACGAACCAAATAAAATCACCCACTCGGTTACAAGTTCGCAAGGGATCCATTCAGTAGAAACTCTTGGCTCTTCATTCTATCATATCGTCGTCTCAACAGGCCGAAACACGTTAAATATTAACCTCCCAAACTTTCGAGCATCCGGACAGCAAAAGTTACAAAACGAGTCCTGAGACGACCTAACAAAACGAAAAACTACAATTTCAACATAATGAAGACAGATGCTCGCAGTGAATACCGTCGGGATATTCAATTCAAACATACAAACTTTCACAACTGCCCCGAAGTTCCGTTGGAAAAAGCTCGAGTCGTACTCGAAAACAATTGAATACGGAGAAAAAAAGTTGAGCCAGCCGAGGCATTTTCTTTGCGAAGTTAGGGAACGATTCCTTTGTAGGTTATTTCATTAAAATAATCAGCTTTATTCCTTAGAATTCTGCGTCTCAGGAATCTAAGATGAGGGGGTAACGTCTCGGGAAGTTGTTTTCATTGGGAAAGGGAATGATGCTTATGAATAGACTTTCCATTTCAAATTCTCAGTATTTGACGGGAGCAATCTTCGTTATAACACCAAAATATTCTGATTCATAATAAGTGCTACGAGCAAAATAATGAAAGTTTTTACAATTAACGTTCCGCAGTACTTTGAACACGCAGTAAATTTCACACGGATATTCATTATAGCCAGATGAAATTAATCTAATTAATTATATTATTTGTCTACATCCTCTAATTTTCCACTATTTACATCCTTACTTTCGTCAACTAATAATCCTACGATATTGTGTTTAAACAAACAGACAAATTATATCTCCGAAAGTATTGGTTTCTCAGAGTTGGGAATTATATCAATGGATTCCTATGATAGAAATGCTTCATGAGAGAAATTAAATTTCAAAAAAGTGTCGTTTAAAAAAATGCTTCAAAAATTATCTTATAAAAAACTAGAACAAGAGGTGTACCAGAAATAATTTTGACATTTATCTATCATAGGAAAATAAGATGACATGTAAGAACACAGATCATATAATAATTCATAGATACAATAATTAAGTACAACATTCTATGAAAACATAAGAAGTACAGAAGTACGATTCATTATTGAAATTTCGAAAAATCATATGTCCGAAAGTATTAGCATGTTCGAGTTGAAAATGATATCAATGGATTTTATGGTGAAACTGCATCTTAAAAGGAATTAAATGTGAAATTTGTGTTGTAAAAAAAAATTGTTTTTTTGTTTCTCCGAAACCATCAGGCCAGTTTTGCCCAGTAGCGAATTTAACCGAGACAATTATCTCTCAAACCTACTCTGAAAATTTCAACTGCCTAGCTCATTCTGTTCGAGAGTTATTCTAGAAACGAAATTCAAAAATTAAAAAAAATTTTTTTGATACCTTGTTGCAACCCGATCAAAACAAAGCTTCGCATGCATATAGAAGTCATTATTCTACAATATGTTGCTAAATTTCAGATAGATCGAGTGATCGGTTTCGGAAATATTCATAAAAAATATTTTTACTAAAAAGGGCCATAACTCCGAAACCGCTTGGTGGATTTCGCCCGTTAACGAACTCATCCGAGATATTTACGCCACAAACCTACCCTGCAAATTTCAATCTCATAACTCCTTTCGTTCGAGAGTTATCGTACCTACGGCCGGCAGGCCGGCCGGACCGGCCGGACAGAATTGATTTCGACCACGGATTCTTGATCGGTGAGTCGAACCAAATCGTTTAAGACCATTTTCAGCCAAATATTCGAAAATTACAGACATTTGGGCAAATTGATAAGCACTCTGTTCCGAGGAACAAGAACACCAAAAAATGTGGGAAAGCTCATTGGGCAGGAGCTTTGGCGCTCTTGTTCCAATTTTGACAAATCATGCGAAAGTATTGGTTTCTCGGAGTTGGGAATGATTGGTATTCTAACGATAGAACTGCATCATAAGAGGAATTAAATTCAAAAAGTGTTTTAAATAATAATTTATGGCACTCTTGTCTTTTTTGCGCGTATGTTCTGGGGAACATCGCGTTATCATTTTGCCCAAATGTCTGTAACTTTCGAATTTTTTGACGAAAATGGTCTCAAACAATTAAGTTCGACTCCCCAATGAAGAATTCGATGTCAAATTTGATTCTGTCCGGCCGGCCGTCCGGCCGTTGCCACGATAACTTGAGAACGATAAGAGCTAGCGACTTGAAATTTTCAGGGTGGGTGGCGCATCTCAATACGACGGACAAGTTCGTTAATGGGCATAATCGGCCCAGTGGTTTCCGAGTCCTGTATTGGACACTCTTAATTCGAATTTACCATGGTAAATTCGAATTAAGTGTCCAGTACAGGAGAATAGACAACATAATTTACCATGGTAAATTCGATTAAGGGTGTCCAATACAGAAGAATGAACAATAGAACATACGCGCAAAAGCTTCTGACTTCACGTCAGTGCTCGAACCAATTTTTTTTTGAGTTATCAAGGAAATAATATTCCCGGTGGGTATAACTCGGAAACCATTAGGCCGATTATGCCCAAAATTGAACTCAACTCTCCCTTTCGGATACGAAACCTACCCTGAATATTGCAACTCACACAAGAATGCTCGAATCTCCAACAATATTTAACTGATCGTGTTTAAACTTGAAACTTGGTAGTAGAGTTAGGTTATGAAGACTCTTGCAAAATTTCAGCAATTTCAAACGAATAGTTACTGTTATATAGATTTTTTTTTTATTTTCAATGATTTATTTAAAATTTTCTACAAATGCTATCCCCACCAAATTTTGCGAACATTTCCGCGTTTGCATTCTACAACTAATAACCATGTTTGAATTCAATCGGTTCAGTATTTTTCGAGTTAATGAGGTACAAAAAAAAACCAAATTTCAGAAAATTTCAGATGGCTATAACTCTAAAACCGTTTGACCGATTATGCTCATAATCAAACTGAAATATCGCGTTCTAGTGCACATCCTAACCTGAAAACTTGAAGCCGCTATCTCTTTCCGTTCTCAAGTTATCGTGACAACAAAAATATTTTTCAATAATTTTTTAATAATTTTCTAGCCATACGATTCGCACAAAATTCCACAAACGTGCTAAGGTTTATTTTCTACAACTACTCACCAAGTTTCAATTCGATCGGATTTATATTGGTTGAAAATTATTACTCGGAAACCACTGGGCCGATTATGCCCATTAACGAACTTGTCCTTCGTATTGAGATGCGCCACCCACCCTGAAAATTTCAAGTCGCTAGCTCTTTTCGTTCTCAAGTTATCGTGGCAACGGCCGGACGGCCGGCCGGACAGAATCAAATTTGACATCGAATTCTTCATTGGGGAGTCGAACTTAATTGTTTGAGACCATTTTCGTCAAAAAATTCGAAAGTTACAGACATTTGGGAAAATGATAACGCGATGTTCCCCAGAAAATACGCGCAAAAAAGACAAGAGTGCCATAAATTATTAATCTGAAAATACTGGAGATATTCTGAACCCAATTTGATAAACTCAGCAAATTATATATTTCCATCATCATATGGATTATCCAAGTGCATTATATTATCACCCAGAAACTATAATATATTATAATCCTCATGATTATACCATTGGTCATTTTGCATTCAATCATAATTTGTTTACTAGAACAAGAGATATTTTATATCATGAGTCGAAAAGAATTTTGACTAGAACCAGAAATAAATATGGCATGTCTCTAATCGATATATGAGATGACATGTATGAACACAGATCATGAAATTCATAGATACAATTACGGATAATAATTTTCGATTGCAGCATTCTATGAAATCATAGAATCAAGATTTTTTATTGAAGTTTTTAAAAATATTATCTCCGAGCGTATTAGCTTGTTAGAGGTGAAAATAATATCTGTGGATTCTTCTGATGAAACTGCATCATATTTTCCAATATTGCCTAATATCGTATTTAACCCAGATATTTATCTCCCAAACCTACTCTGAAAATTTGGACCATAAAGGGTTTCGTGACTTCAATCTGGGAATCTTATTGTCTGGAATGTAGGAGAGAATCGGAAATGAATTCGGAAAAGAATGAAATTGATTCCAAGAATTTGAAACAGCAGTCTGCCTGCGAATGTGGGTAGGGACAATGTTTGAAGGAACCGGTATTCATGAATCTGTCTGATGGATAACCTGACATCACTACTAGGAAAATTGCTTTGCAATTACAACTCAACAATATGACGGTGTTTGCGATCTTAAAGGAACAGCTTTTATATCCGTATCCCATTAAACGTGCTCTGTTACAACGGGATTTTCCGAATCGTCTCCAATTCTCCACTTGCATGTTGGGAATCACTGAACAAACTCCTCAGTTTTGGAAAGAGGTCCCATTTACAGACGAGCCTAACTTTTTTAGATCCAATAATTATTATTCATAATTCCCAAGTATGAGATGAAGAGAACCATCATGCCATCAACCATATAACTGATGCTAACCACCGACAACAATTATCTCTAAATGTTCGGCTTGGATATATTGGGGATGAATTAAGTGGTCCGCATTTTCTACGTCCTAGATTAAATGGAAATACATACGGTCCATTTCTAGAAGAAAAGAGCTTCCTGTGCTTCTTGACAATATTCCTTAGCTTGTTCGAATGACAATGTGTTTTATGCACTTAGTTCAGTAATAGAGCACGTGTATTTAAATCATATACAGGGTGATCCACGAAGAACGTTCGTTAGAATATTTCAAAGAAAGACTCGAGATAAACACTTGAAATTTCATAGTTAAGCTTACTTCCGGTTTGGCTGGAAATTATACCAACTTTCGTTTTTCTAATGTATTACCCAGTTTTTTCATTGCTGATAAGATTACCCATTGAAGTCTACATTGTTTTAATGTATCACTTACATATTATTCTCAGACAATTCATGTGAAATCTGAAATGACCCTTTAAATTTTATTGAATAGGGCTTCATTCCAATGTTAATAACTTGTGGATTTTTGAATGAAAATTTCTACCAATCAGACTGCTCATTGAATTCTACATTGTTGTAATGTGTCACTTACATATTATTTTCCGAAAATTCATGTAAATTCTGAAAAAGCCCTATACATTTTTTTTCGAATAGGGCTTCATTCCAATGTAGATTTTTGCATGAATATTCCTAAGTTTCTAGCTTCTATCAGAAGACATACGAAAGCTTCTCCTTCATCAACTAAATTTTCAATTAAACATGCAGGGTGTTTCTATTTCAATGTCAAAATAAGTCATGATAAAAACCTCAAAACTATTTTTTTTTTCAAATGAGAACCCATTTTTGTTATAGGTCAGCTGGAATCTACGTTGAAAATTAGTGTATCTTTTTTAATAGATACTACTACTATTACTTCTATAATATCTATTATGAAAAAGAAACTAAGTTTTAACGTAGATTCCAGCTCACCAATAAAAAAAAATGGAATTTTCATACAAAAATCTACAAGTTATTAACATTGCATAAGTTAACAGTCAACATTGTTAACAGTTAACATCTACAAGTTATTAACATTGCATAAGTTAACAGTTAACATTGTTAACAGTTAACATTGTTAACAGTTAACATTGCATAATTAACAGAGCATAAGAATAACTTGAGAAATCAAGAGAATAACATACAGAAATCAAAAATAGCAGAACATGTATGTACAATCCAAGGAGATCACATGATGGATTGGAGTAATACAAAGATTCTAATGACAGAACCTGATTTTATGAAAAGGAAACTTAAGGAGTCAACTTGTATTTTATTGAACAGAGAATGCAATTTTGCAAATAGCTCAATTGGTATTGACCATATTTGGATAAATTTATTGAAAAAGGAGTTGGAACTTGGAAATTTCTATGCGAAGTAAAACTATGTTAGCTATAATTTTTAAATACTGTCAATGTGACAATTCTTGAATTTCACAAAATAACTATCAACAAAATAATTCTAACGATTTTCATTGAGCGTCTGACGAAGGAGTCTGATATAGACTCCGAAACGTTACGATATAGTTGTTTCTTCGTTGATGTTGTTTCGTTGTTGTTTGTTAGGCAACATTGTTCAATTGATTCCTTCTGACAAATATCCTGTGTTTCTTATGCAGAAGCAAATCACAAAATAATTAATTTTTATTTTAAAGATATTTTTCAGAGTTTGGGAGAGAAAACCCAGAAAAAACCTTTCAATAACTAGTATACCTCCCACAGTATCGTTTATTGATTACTTAATTGCAATGAAGCCCTATTTGACAAAATTTGAAGGGTTTTTTCAGATTTCACATGAATTTACGCAAGAATAATATGTACTTGACACATTAGAACAACGTAGAATTCAATGCGTAATCTGATTAACAATGAAAAAACTGGGTATTAAATTTCAAAAACGAAAGTTGGTATCATTTCCGGTGAATCCGAAAGTTGAACGAATTTTTTCCAAAAATTCATCTCTCCTAACAAAGCTTAACTATTAAATTTCAAGTGATTATCTCGAGTCTTTCTTTGAAATATTCTAACGAACTGTCTTCGTGAATCACCCTGTATATCCAAATCGATGGATAGGGCGAGGTGGACCTCATTTCGGGCCAGCCCGATCGACAGTTTGAGATCCTATGAATTTTTCATTCTGGGACCATTTAAATACATTGGTTTACATGACTCCCGACCAATTTAGGGAAGACCTAAGAAACCGCATTGTTCTTTTATGTAGGGTTATTCAAAATATAATTTAATATGATATCAATTAATTTTTGAAAAGCTTATAATTGATAATGTTTATTGTTAATTTAATATTTTTAACAGTTCTCAATAAAAATATCTATATCTCTACGACTGGCGCTACGTACATGTTGATTAGCAAAAAATTACCTTATTTGTTCATAAGGAATCGAGCTATCTAGAATTGATTTTTAAATGGTATAATTTCGATGGTTTAAGGCACATATACAGGGTGAGTATTTGACCACTGCATTAATTTTAACCAAAGATTCCTATCATCAAATGAAACACTTGTTTCATTTAACATTTTTCCAAATTCGGCTCAGGTAAAAAGATACAGGCTGTTGAAATTTTGAAAAAAAATCAGTTTTTATTTTGTAGCTTTGACATCCTTTTTTCGAATAAAATGAATGTTGGCGTAAAGTTTCCTATAACTATGATACATATTTTCCAAATATCAGTTATTTTCTACTTCTACTGGTTTTCTAGTTATGGACTCGTGGATTCATAAAACCAAACGAAATTAGCATAAAGGAAGCATATAAAGTTTTTCTTGAGTCATTTCAAGAATACCCCATCGTTTTAGAACATTATATTATTCCTCATCATTTCTCCTTGAACGCACCGTTTTCGAGATATTCTTCATTGAATGTTTTAAAATGGAAAACTCCAGAAATTTCACTACTTATATGGATCCGTCCCTGAGCGTTGGAATCCCGAATCAAGCTGTAAACCACGTTACCATGCCTTATTCTCGTCCGCCAACAATGTCATAGATAGTTTATATGCGGGAGTGTATTAGCACATTGTGAAATCTTTAAACGCTTGTAACTTTTTACCTGAGCCGAATCTGGAAAAATGGTAAATGAAAAAAGTGTTTCATTTGATGAGAGGAATCTTTGGTTAAAATTAATGCAGTGGTCAAAGACTCACCCTGTATTATATGTCAACTTTTTGATATCTGTTTTCCTTCGTTCCTGCTTAGGGTAAAGTTATATTTTGAACGTAGAAAGACTGATACACAGTCTGTGCAAATATGATAATGAGAAGTAAGTCCTACTTCTCGTTATTCGGGACATACAATATTTGCACAGACTGCTTTGTTACAGTAACGTGATATTTTGAACGTAGGAGGACAGATATCAAAAAGTGAACATACAATATCTGTGCTTTAAACCATCGATGTGCAGAAGGAAACAAGTTTCTTGCGAAACTTTTTCTATCTTCTCGTTCGGATATAATTGGTTTTGAAGGAAAAAATTAAAAATTGATTTTCTGACGCTATATTTAGGAAGCTGTATCTAAGCAAGGGCTACTCAAGAAGAAATAGTTATACAAACGACCCATCTCATACATTTTTTCGGAACTATTTATTTACACCCTGCATCTATATCAGTTTCTTCTGACATTATTTCAGCTCCCCCACCTTGGTCAAATTCGTGATTTATCTGATTTCCTGTCCTAATCACGGACTATTTAATAATTGACATTCAGATGTCATGTATATTCGCGTCAGGAGCGTCCCGGATTTGCAAGGAATTGACAACCCTACACCACAAATTATTTATTCTCAAAAAATTAGAGTATTCGTTTTGAATTTAATTTTGTTGCATGTTCAATTGATATATATTTTTTCATGGGGAAAAGATGAAGGAAAGTCGATCCATCCGCTTAATATTTTTTTATCTATCTTTCAAATCATACAGGAACAGGTAGAACCGAATCCAACCTGGTTAAAACAATCAAGCAGTAAATCTATTAACTCTTCTCCTGGCCATCGAGCTAAATCATCAATCCTTTGTTATCCTAATAAGTAACATTCCAAATGTAATAGATTATATTATGCATTCCCCGACCGATGTATCTTTTGAGACCATCATACAGTAATAGATAACGAACAACGCCACATTCTGTGGCGTTATAATGGACCATAATACGCGATTGATAAACTAAAAATAATAATTCCCGTAAAATTGAAAGTGAGCCACGGCTTTTTGTGATACGGCTAGAGTTTTTGCACATACAACGACCGCGAAATTGACAACTCATGTTCTTGTGTTCTACCTGGTGCCAATCAGAACGTGCATCGTCTTTATTATCGGGAAATAGTGGCAGGATGACACGGTGCATTTTATAGAAATTATTCGGGTAATTTTGTGTAGTGGAAACGTCTTTGTCTGCTATTCACGATATGACTACATTATTCTTTTCGAATCGCTCACTACGTATATACAGGGTCCCAGGCCGCCACAATGCCACGGGCAAGGAGGTGATAGGGTACTAAAATGGTGTCACACTTCCTGTTGCTAAACTGTCCTCCGGGTCGTCTGATGGAAGTTAGGGATGGTTTAAGCCAGGGGTGAGTTTCCTTATTTTGAAAATATTTTAGAGACCAGTTGGGATAGAGCAATGAAATTCTACGGTTTGTGTAAGCAGCTCGAGTACTTCGAAATCCTGGTGAAATGAGCCTTTGTAACCCCCAGTAAAACAAATGTTAGAGGGTTGGGGTACTTTTCAAAATAAATGAATTTTTTCCACGGTAACGTACTAATAATCAACTAGATTCCAAAACTGTGATCTTTTACCTTTCATTTGGTGTACCGTTGACACTTGGGGATCAAGCAGTTACAAGAAAGTTATCAAAAGATCGTCACGAACACACAACACTTTCGATAACGGGGTAGAGCACAAGATCGGCGTTTTCCAGCTTCCCATTACCATATTCAATTTTCTTCTCTTGCGAGTATCATAAGGGACCATAGTTTCCATATTTTCAAGATATTAAGAAGTATACATGGTGTTATAAAAACGCTAGTCATCTCACAACTTCCAAATTTTCAAGGTGATACCCTGCATAATGAGTAATTTTTGATTTTTTCAAGGGGGTTTTTAAAAGGTGTTGACTAAAATTCAGTTTTTTTTTCTGAAATTTCAGTAAAGCTAGAAAATATTTGAATAAACTACGATTCTAAGTTATAATTTTATTTCACAAAACTTAATCTCGAAAATATTCTTTGATATTAAATAAAGTAAGGGCTACTAATTTCACCCCAGTATGATGTATCAGGAATATGGAAAAAATACCCGTGGTTTGTCTTTTGCGAGTGCACGAAAATTACAGAATTTCAAGTTATTAGCTTTACTGAAATTTTAGTTTAAAAAAATTGGGTCAAGCACTGACGTTAAGGCAGGAGCTTTTGCGCTTATGTTCTATTGTTCATTCACCTGTATTGGACACTCTCAATTGAATTTACCATGGACTCACAGTTTTTCCGGAAACCAAGATAAACTGTTTTTTACCCCTTAAAACTCAACCCTTCCAGTTCTCGTCCACAGTTCACCCGTACAATAGCTTTCCTTTCATTTTTGTTATTGCGCGTATGTTCTGGGGAACATACGCGTTATAGTTTTGCCCAAATGTGAAATTTAATTCTGTGGTGCCGTCCGGCCGTCCGGCCGTCCGGCCGTTGCCACGATAACTTGAGAACGAAAAGAGCCAGCGACTTGAAATTTTCAGGGTGGGTTGCGCATCCCAATACGACGGACAAGTTCGTTAATGGGTATAATCGGCCCAATGGTTTCCGAGTAATAATTTTGTTTTCAACCAAAATAAATCCGATCGAATTTTAAACTTGGGGAATAGTTGTAGAATATAGACCTAAGCACGTTTATGAAATTTTGTGAGAATCGTATCGCTAGAAAATTATTAAAAAATTATTAAAAAATATTTTTGTTGTCACGATAACCTGAGAACGGAAAGAGATAGCGGCTTGAAAATTTCAGGTTAGGTTGTGCATCTGAATGCGACATTTGAGTTTGTTTATGAGCATAATCGTCCAAACGGTTTTAGAGTTATAGCCATCTGAAATTTTCTGAAATTTGGATGTTTTTTGTTCCTCATTAACTCGAAGAATACAAAACCGATTGGATGCAAACATGGTGAATAGTTGTAGAATATAGACCTAAGCACGTTTATGAAATTTTGTGAGCATCGTATCGCTAGAAAATTATTACAAAATTATTAAAAAATATTTTTGTTGTCACGATAACCTGAGAACGGAAAGAGATAGCGGCTTGCAAATTTCAGGTTAGGTTGTGCATCTGAATGCGACATTTGAGTTTGCTTATGAGCATAATCGTCCAAACGGTTTTAGAGTTATAGCCATCTGAAATTTTCTGAAATTTGGATGTTTTTTGTTCCTCATTAACTCGAAGAATACAAAACCGATTGGATTCAAACATGGTTATTAGTTGTAGAATGCCAACGCGAAAATTTTTGCAGAATTTCGTGAGGATGGTATAACTAGAAAATTCAAAAAAAAGTAATTAAAAATAATTGAAAAAAATTCTATATATCATAAACTATTCGTCCGGCATGGCTGAAATTTTGGGAGAGCCTGCAGAACCTAACTCTACTGCAGAATTCCAAGTTTGAACACGATCGGATCTATATTGTTGGAGAACCGAGCAGCATTTTGTGAGTTCGGTAGGTGGATGCGAATCGTCGTATGATATGTTGTCTATGGTCGTATTTTAGCGAGAACCTCCAAAAATAAAATATGAATGTCATGATGACATAATATTATACATATATATTCATGGTAAAATCGTGTTATTTCATCACAAATCTATAGGAGATTAGATGATAGCCCTACATTAGTGGTCAGACCTGGTTTTGAAAGAGATCCTCCTTAGGAGGAGGCAACTAAATATTGAAGGGATTTCTATGAACAAGAGTGAATATCTTTGAGGAATAGAGAGGCGATTCTTCTTCAAGAGATCCATGTGCCTTCAGAGGAGTATATTTGCGAGAGGGGACCTTTGAATTTTGCAGAAGGCTTCTGATCTTGTAAGGTGAGAGGCTCATTTGTGGATATTAAATCTCGTGATGGGTAGAAAGGAATTCTAGGCCAGTTTTTCTATCACTAATGAGAATATATCTTTATGTAATAACGGGTGATTTTTTGAGAGCTTTTGGATTTGATTTGAAAAAAATTGGTTCAAGCACTGACGTGAAGTCAGAAGCTTTTGCGCGTATGTTCTATTGTCCATTCTCCCGATTAAGAAGAGTCTCCAATACAGGAGAATGGACAATAGAATTCATCATGGTGAATTCGATTGAGAAGAGTGTCCAATACAGGAGAATAGACAATAGAATTCACCATGGTAAATTCGATTAAGAAGAGTGTCCAATACAGGAGAATGGACAATAGAACATACGCGCAAAAGCTTCTGACTTCACGTCAGTGCTTGAACCAATTTTATTCTCTTCCTTTTACAATGGGTTTCATACTACTATTATTGTTGTTTTCGTTTCAGAAATTATCGACCTAGGTCTATTACAATACAATTAAATACTAAATATCTAACACGATATTACATGGCGTCAGAAGTGAAAGATCAAGTCAATATGTGCATACATTTTTTGGTGATATATGGAAGGAGTTAGAATTCCGCCAGTGATGGATTTTGTCAACTGGGCGATATGGGAACAAAAGTTTGATTTATACCTTTCAGCGGCAGTAGATCCAGATATCACAGAGGAAAAGAAGGTGACCTTAAATTTCTCAAGCTTTCTCCTTATAGGAGATCAAGGGGACAGTATTTAATTCCTTCAATCTTACATCAAGAAAGCCTAAAATAAATGGAGTAAAGGCAACATTCAAGAAGTAATGTGATCCGAAGAAAATTTTTATATTCGATCGGTGTAAATTTCCCACCTGCAATCATGAAGAGGACCAGTCTTATATCTTGTGAGGACCTGTGGTTGTTATATCCATTTGGGCTATTATTTCCTCGATAACTGAAGAAATATAGACTCGATCGAATTGAAGCTTGGTAACTAGTTGTAGAATATTGACATAAAGACGTGTGTGAAATTTGTGGGAACCGTACCGCTAGAAAATGCTAAAAACATTACGAAATAAAAGATAAGGTCAAGCACTGACGTGAAGTCAGGATCTTTTGCGCGTATGTTCTATTTCCTATTGTCCTGTATTGGATACTCTTAATCGAATTTACCAACCGGAAGTCTCAGTTGACCGAGTCTTATATGGTTTTTAATCATTTTTTATGCACAAACTTTTTGTAATTAATAAAATTCTGTAATATTGATAGGAAAGAAAAGTCCCTCTTGGTGCGGAGTTGTTGGGAAGCACTGTATATCTGAGTGACCTACGGAAAATTTTGGCCCATTGAAAGGTGTTTCATAGAGAAGTGGGTAAATGGCTAGGAGGGTCTAGGCTTTACTACCTGTTATTTCGTAGAATGTTTTGAAAAAGTTTACCATAGTAGAGATTTCAGGGAACAAAAAACCCACCGAATTTTTTTAAAAAGAAAATATTCTGATGGGAGAATTATCGATTGGTGCTTTTTCGATATTAAGTCAAAATGAGAAAAAATTAATATTTCAAATCAAAAAAATTACAGTAGGTTTGCGAAATAAAAATGTAAGTTTTCACCAAATTAGGTGATAGAAAACAAGAATTGTTTGTAAAAGATGAAAATAGAAAACAAAAATCTTGGTTATTTTAATTTTTCGAATAAATTTTGAGGTTATGTGCAAAGAGCATAAAAATGTTGTAGATATTTTTATTACCTAAAATTTGCCATTCAAATTTTTTCCAAAGTATTTTCGGTTTTGCCGGAAATCAAGATAAACCGTTCTTTACCCTTATAAACTCACCCCCTTCCACTTCCCGACCTCATATGCCCGTAAATTATTTTTTCTTTAATATTGGTTATATTCTATTCCTTTTTCCAATGGGTTGTATCCTACTATTATGTTTTTTCACTCCTTACCACTTTCAAAGGCTTCATTCAGGACTGGTCTATAATACAAGAAGGAAGCCACAGGTTGCTGGTCACTATTATTGGTTATTATCGAAATACAGTAAACTGCATCTGAGCACAGATGGAGGGTATTGAGTTACGTTCATATTTACATGTAGGAGCATAGAACTATCCATACATAGGGCATAAGTCTCATTATGTTTCAGATTCCTTCTAGAAAAGCTCCTCTACTATTCAGACCAGAGCAGATCTTTTAGTCGTTTTCAGTTAACCCTTTCGTTCTCCTCTAAAGTTTTGATGATTCCACAAAACAAATTAGCGAAGGTTCGCTGAATTCTTCAACTAAAAGAGCAGAAATCACAAAAATACATAATGATAGATAGAGTTGAGGCACGTTTCACGGTCCAATCGTTTTGTTCGAATGATTTAATTATACCTGAGTTTTTGCGCGTATGTTCTGGGGAACATACGCGTTATAGTTTTGCCCAAATGTGAAATTTAATTCTGTGGTGCCGTCCGGCCGTCCGGCCGTCCGGCCGTTGCCACGATAACTTGAGAACGAAAAGAGCCAGCGACTTGAAATTTTCAGGGTGGGTTGCGCATCCCAATACGACGGACAAGTTCGTTAATGGGTATAATCGGCCCAATGGTTTCCGAGTAATAATTTTGTTTTCAACCAAAATAAATCCGATCGAATTTTAAACTTGGGGAATAGTTGTAGAATATAGACCTAAGCACGTTTATGAAATTTTGTGATAATCGTATCGCTAGAAAATTATTAAAAAATTATTAAAAAATATTTTTGTTGTCACGATAACCTGAGAACGGAAAGAGATAGCGGCTTGAAAATTTCAGGTTAGGTTGTGCATCTGAATGCGACATTTGAGTTTGTTTATGAGCATAATCGTCCAAACGGTTTTAGAGTTATAGCCATCTGAAATTTTCTGAAATTTGGATGTTTTTTGTTCCTCATTAACTCGAAGAATACAAAACCGATTGGATGCAAACATGGTGAATAGTTGTAGAATATAGACCTAAGCACGTTTATGAAATTTTGTGAGCATCGTATCGCTAGAAAATTATTACAAAATTATTAAAAAATATTTTTGTTGTCACGATAACCTGAGAACGGAAAGAGATAGCGGCTTGCAAATTTCAGGTTAGGTTGTGCATCTGAATGCGACATTTGAGTTTGCTTATGAGCATAATCGTCCAAACGGTTTTAGAGTTATAGCCATCTGAAATTTTCTGAAATTTGGATGTTTTTTGTTCCTCATTAACTCGAAGAATACAAAACCGATTGGATTCAAACATGGTTATTAGTTGTAGAATGCCAACGCGAAAATTTTTGCAGAATTTCGTGAGGATGGTATAACTAGAAAATTCAAAAAAAAGTAATTAAAAATAATTGAAAAAAATTCTATATATCATAAACTATTCGTCCGGCATGGCTGAAATTTTGGGAGAGCCTGCAGAACCTAACTCTACTGCAGAATTCCAAGTTTGAACACGATCGGATCTATATTGTTGGAGAACCGAGCAGCATTTTGTGAGTTCGGTAGGTGGATGCGAATCGTCGTATGATATGTTGTCTATGGTCGTATTTTAGCGAGAACCTCCAAAAATAAAATATGAATGTCATGATGACATAATATTATACATATATATTCATGGTAAAATCGTGTTATTTCATCACAAATCTATAGGAGATTAGATGATAGCCCTACATTAGTGGTCAGACCTGGTTTTGAAAGAGATCCTCCTTAGGAGGAGGCAACTAAATATTGAAGGGATTTCTATGAACAAGAGTGAATATCTTTGAGGAATAGAGAGGCGATTCTTCTTCAAGAGATCCATGTGCCTTCAGAGGAGTATATTTGCGAGAGGGGACCTTTGAATTTTGCAGAAGGCTTCTGATCTTGTAAGGTGAGAGGCTCATTTGTGGATATTAAATCTCGTGATGGGTAGAAAGGAATTCTAGGCCAGTTTTTCTATCACTAATGAGAATATATCTTTATGTAATAACGGGTGATTTTTTGAGAGCTTTTGGATTTGATTTGAAAAAAATTGGTTCAAGCACTGACGTGAAGTCAGAAGCTTTTGCGCGTATGTTCTATTGTCCATTCTCCCGATTAAGAAGAGTCTCCAATACAGGAGAATGGACAATAGAATTCATCATGGTGAATTCGATTGAGAAGAGTGTCCAATACAGGAGAATAGACAATAGAATTCACCATGGTAAATTCGATTAAGAAGAGTGTCCAATACAGGAGAATGGACAATAGAACATACGCGCAAAAGCTTCTGACTTCACGTCAGTGCTTGAACCAATTTTATTGTTAATTTATTTTGATAAGTCCGACCTCCTGTTGGAAAGAATCATCGACTCTGAAGAAACCATGTGTATCGCGAACTGACACCAATCATCCTCCGCATCGGCAACTTCGTTAATCGAATCACAAAATCGATGTGAATCCGATCTCCCACAGAAGAATATCGAGCAGTTTTCACGGTCGCCACCTTCTCAGAATCCGGTCGATCTCGCGACAACAATGGCGAAAATGTCGCTTCCAGTATCTCTTTCAGGAAATTCAATTTGAGGGCTTGATTTGTCGGCATTTGTCAACACGGGGTTTCTCGATTATTGCCGATCAACGACCACACAGGTCGTCATTTGATTGGTGTCGTAAAAAGCGGCCTTACAGGATATTTCAATTATCGCTGTGATATTAACGCGCCCGCCATCGCGTAGTTTACTTGACTTTTTTATTGGATGGATTTTTTTGTGCGCTCACTAGGCGGTAGCTCGTTTCTGATAAAAATATAAAAGCTATAAAAAAGCAATGACGCGAAGTCAGTACTCTTTGGCGCGCGTGTTCACGTTGCTTAATTTGAATTGGATGAGGGTTTCAAGCTCAGTCGATAGAACGAGCCAGAGATATACCCAGAGGGTAGTGGACACCATATACTATCGGGTGAAAATGCTTAAGAGTGCTGTGTCTAAGGTGACATAGGGATAGAGTTACAAAGTTGACAAAGAACACAACTGACTTTCCTTAGTCGCACAAGCTCCCATGAGCTTCTGAGGTATCTTATTGGGGAAGACTTGGGAGGGTCTGTGTAATCATAATCATGATTATAGCACGCGCGTCAAAGCAGATTGACCCCACGTCAATGCTCTTTTAACCCTTTTTTCTCATTATGAAGTAAATCTGCAATTGGTGCGCGTGCTATGAACATGATTATGATTATACTGACCCTCCCAAGTCTTTCCCAAGAAGATACCTCAGAAACTCATGGGAGCTTGTGTGACTAAGGAAAGTAGGTTGTGTTCTTTGTCAATTTTGTTTTTCTATCCTTATGCTATCATAGACACAGCGCTCTTAATTTATGACCCGACAGTAAATGGTGTCCACTACCCTCTGGGTATATCTCTGGCTCGTTCTATCCACTGAGCTCATCATTCAATTCAAATTAGCCAACCTGAACACGCACGTCAAAGAGTACTGACTTCACATCAGTGCTTTTTTTCAAGTTCCTTTGACAAATTCTGGCTATCGATACAGTCTGGCTATTCGTTTTACCGTTTATCGAAATAATAAAAATGTGGTTATGGGAACCCCGTTGGGAACGCAATTGCTTACGCCTATTCTCCCAAACCAAACGTAATTTAATATAGATCTTCCGCATATCCAAACGCAATTTGATATAGATCTTTTCAGGTATAGTATACAGATAAATCAACTCGGAAACAACTCTATTTCCTCAAAACTGACTTGCTGGTGCACAAAATTGCCATGAAATTTATCTTAAAACCTCACAATATCGGCTTAGCACTAAATCCATGACCATTAGAAGCAAATCACTCTCAACATAAGCCATACAACTCAAAAACAACCACTTCACCTCTGCGCATGCACAATCTACTCGTGGCTGAAAGTCCTTTAAAAATCACACACCTGACACAAAACTCTGATTCTTCAACACCAGTGGAGGACCAAGGAGATTCTATGGATTAATAGCATTCTGCACCTCCAAACCCCAACCTTTCAGATGAAAACTCCAGCAGTTGAATAAGATCCCGTCTGCTCATGCACATAACGTTAATGCCCGTTAGGAGTAACATGCATTCCTAAATTAGCCCCAGGGCCACGGAACGGACACTCCAACTCGGAAACAACGCTATTTCCCCCAAACTGACTTGTACGTCCACATAATTGCCATGAATATTCTTTTAAAACCTGACAATATCAGCTCAGCACTAAACCACTCCAAACATTACCCATACAACAGAAAAACAGTCACTTCTCCTCTGCGCATGCGCAATCCACTCGCAACTGGAAGTCCTCTCGAAATCACCCACCTCACAAAAACTCCGATTTTCCAACACTAGTGGTTCAGGAGATATTGCATCTTGAATCCATGTATGCGCAGACCCGCACCAGGGGATTCTATGGAGGCATAGCATCCTCCACCCCAAAACCCCCATCCTCTCAGAAGAAAACTCGAACACTTAAATAATTTCTCGTCTGTTTATAAAAAATGTCCAAAAGAGGCCGTTACACCCCCAGTCGTTCACCGTTCAGAAAATTATTGAAAACCAATTTAAAATTCCACACATCGTTCACGCATTAATTAAATAACCACGCTAGTAACTGGTCCATATTTTAATCAGTTGCCCTTGTACATATCTCATTGAATCAGATATACGCGCAAAAAACACGTAGGAATTCGAAATGGAATAATTTGTCCAGTTTGGAAGCTCAAAATTATCAATTTCTTTTTTAGGCTCCTAGTGGTCTGTTATCAGTGAAATTTCGTGCACCCCAATAGGTCATCATTGGTCACCGAAGTGCCAAAATTGAACTCAATACGATATTTGGTTTCAGAATTTCAAGCAAAATGTTTCCGCTAATAGTTAAAAGAAATTTAAATGTTTTAACTCATGCTATCTCCTCGAAATTTTGCACAAGTGTTTTCGTCAGTATTTTGCATCTAACTACCAAGCTTCAATTCAATCGGACAAGTATTTTTTGAGTAATAGTGAAAACAAAATTTCAATTTCAATTTCAAATATTTGACTCTTTATTTTTCTAGTTTATTCACCTCCGATAAATATAAAACTTCGCAGGCATGATTCTACAATTTAACGCTAAATTTCAGATAAATCGAATTTTTGGTTTCGGAGATATTCTTGAAAAACTTTTCAACGAGAAAAGGCCATAACTCCAAAACGGCTTAGTGGATTTTGCCGCTTAATGAATTTGTCCGAGATATTTACGTTACAAAACTATTCTGCAAATTTCAAAGCTTTAACTCGTTCCGTTCGAGAGTTATCGTGCTAACGGCCAGACCGGGCGGATAGAATTGGATTTGACCCCGGATTATTCATATGTGAGTCGATTACTGAATCGCTTGAGACCATTTTCGGAGAAAAATTCGAAAAATACAGACATTGTGATGAAATGTCAGTACTCTTTGGCGCGCTATTGCACGTTGACCAATTTGAATGGATTCTCCTATCTTACACAAGCTCCTTGGTGCATCTGAGCGGTCTCTCTGGGGAAGACCTATGTGGGTCAGGATAATCCTTATCATTTCATTAGTAAACGGATTGACCCCGAGTCAGTAAACGCCTTATTCATAATTGAACTGGTTATAAAGGTTCCTGTCAGTGCTCATATTGGAGCGTCATCCAGCGGCTTAAAAAAGACACAATCGAAAATGAAAAAGCTGCTATCAGAAAAAGTACTGATCAACATTGTAAAGGTCATTTTTTCTTTACCCAGATAAGTTTGTAGTGACAAACTTTCAAAAGCATGACATCTGAGATGAGTATATTTGTTCGTACTATATTCATATAGTTTTTCTAACCTATAGAACATTTGTAGCCCATGCAAATTCCCACTCTGATGCGAATAAATCATTCATACATTACATTATTAAACTCTACACTACTAAACTCTGAATAAAAAACTCCTCATTCTATGGGGAGCCTACAGAAATTATGATAAAAAGTTTTGAAAACATTGTTGGCTCTGCAGGGAAATCACCCTGATGCATTAGATTTAAATACTGGCTGTTCAAATCCCTTGAAGCAGCAAAATATCATTTGGCCCAAATTTCAGTGTTCTACGTATTTTAAACTGAGAATGGTAACAAATGTATTCATATCTCAATGGTTTCCACCCTCAATGGAGTACTCTTATATTCTACATAAATAATATGATTAATGAATAAATCTCTTCCGCCTGAATGAAAAAGGCCTCTTATAGAAATTAATAGAAACAAATTGGTTCAAGCACTGACGTGAAGTCAGGAGCTTTTGCGTGCATGTTCTATTGTCCATTCAACTCTATTGGGCACTCTTAATCGAATTTAACATCGATTTAGAACGTTTTCTCATTTTTTTTAAGATACTGATACATTTCGTACCATTCTAGGGTCCTCAAAGATCGAAAAATTTTTAATTCTGACATATCTTCACCTTAGAGTTATACGGTTGTATGTGCAGTTAACTAAGTTCTGAGAAAAAAGAGAAACAAAATTCAGGCCTCTGTAGCCCTACAGTTGATGAAGTAACACTCAACTGGGAAGGTGGTATATATTCGATTTTGTTAAATCAGCTTATATTTAAGCTAGAAGACAGAGTTTTCCAGAAATATGTCTTTGAAAAAAAAAACATATATCTACGTTATTCTAAGGAAAACTTTATTTTTCATAATTTCTGACAAATACAACTATGTTATCTTGGAAAAAAATATAAAAGAGCATTAATTCATTGATTTAAACTAACATAACAATATTTCGTAATAGTCCCACAAATAGAAAAAACAAATATGAATAAATATATTATTCTGGAAACATTTTCCTATAATATGCCTGATAAACTATCATGTAGTTTCAAAATTTTATGCTGTACATACCACTATGTAACTGAAAAATGGTTGTAAATCCTTCATACAACTATGCAATTGTGGTTGCCTACAGTGGAATGATTGACATACAGGTTTGAAACTCTACCAAACAAATATTTGCGGAACATACAGCTCTGTGATGTTGTTAACTCGAAAATCATAAAAATGCGACACACAACAGTGTAATTTTGAGGTGACGATATGTGTTCTGTCGGAATTGAAATTCACAAAATATCTGATAATAAACGAAAAAAAAAATACTGCATAATGCCATATTCATTCAACTGATATATACAATTTTTTTCAATGATTTTCATTATTTTTTCTTATTTTCTAGTAATACGATATTAACGAAATGTTGCAAATATTTTTGCGTCAGCATTATATATGTCAAAACAATGTTTGAATTGAATCAGCATCGTATTCATATCGATGTAACTCCAAAAACGTTTTGCCGACTATGCCATTTAACGAACTAAAATGTCGCACTAGGATAAATAACCTACCCTAATAATTGCTCTTCGCTATGTCTTTCCGTTCTCTAGTAATCGATATGTAAATAATATTGTTTAATAATTCTTTTGAAATTTTCTAGAGAAACGATTCTCACACAAGTTCACAAACTTCTTTGCGTCGGTGTTTTGCAACTACTTGCCAAGGTTCAATTCGATAGGATCTATATTTTTTCAGTTATCGAGAAAACTATATTACCGATGGATATAACTATGAAACCATTTGGCCGATTATACGCTATCTCTTTCCGTTCGAAAGTTATCGTGGCAACGGTCACCCATCTAAAGGGTGTCTCAACAAGAACTTGAATTTTAAAATAAAAAAATATACAGGGTGAGTCTTTGACCGCTGCATTAATTTTAACCAAAGATTCCTCTCATCAAATGAAACACTTTTTTCATTTAACATTTTTCCAAATTCAGCTCAGGTAAAAAGATACAGGCTGTTGAAGTTTTGAAAAAATATCAGTTTTTATTTTGTAGCTTTGACTTCCTTTTTTCGAATAAAATGAATGTTGGCGTAAAGTTTCCTATAACTATGATACATATTTTCCAAATATTAGTTATTTTCTACTTCTACTGGTTTTCTAGTTATGGACTCGTGGATTTAGAAAAATAAACGAAATTAGCATAAAGAAAGCATATGAAATTTTTCTTGAGTCATTTCAAGAATATTCCATCGTTTTAGAACATTATATTATTCTTCATCATTTCTCCTTAAACGCACCGTAGTGAAATTTCTGGAGTTTTCCATTTTAAAACATTCAATGAAGAATATCTCGAAAAAGGTGCGTTTAAGGAGAAATGGTGAAGAATAATATAATGTTCTAAAACGATGGAATATTCTTGAATTTACCCAAGAAAAACTTTATCTGCTTTCTTTATGCTGATTTCATTCAGTCTTATGAATCCACGAGTCCATAATTAGAAAACCAGTAGAAGTAGAAAATAACTAATATTTGGAAAATATGTCTCATAGTAATAGGAAACTTTACACCAATATTCATTTCATTCGAAAAAAGGATGTCAAAGCTACAAAATAAAAACTGATTTTTTTTCGAAACTTCAACAGCCTGTATCCTTTTACCTGAGCCGAATTTGGAAAAATTTTAAATGAAAAAAAGTGTTTCTTTTGACAATAAGAATCTTTGGTTAAAATTAATGCAGTAGTCAAAGACTCACCCTGTATATTTATTTAATATTTTATTAACATTTTTTTCTATATATATATATATATATATATATATATATATATATATATATATATATGTATGGAGGTAGTGATGACATTTACAAATGAAACAAAATATCGGTTAAATGACCACCAGTGCTCTGTTGGCAGGTATGCACTCTTTTGATGAAATTTTGCAGTACATTCTGCAGTAAGGGCTGCTGGATTTGACGAATTTGACGTGCAATTTCTTCTTTGACTTCTTCTTTGTCTCAGGATGGTTCGCATATACCTTACTTCTCAAAAAACCCCAGATAAAATATTCCAAACAAGTAATATCACAACTTCTTGGCGGCCAGTTTTGGTCTCCGAAACGAGAAATTGCTCGACCTGCGAACTTGGCTGGTAACAAAATCATTCTTTTCCTTGCGGTGTGACAGGTAGCGCCATCCTGTTGAAACCACATCTCATTTAAGTCTATTCCGTCTAATACTTGTCAAAAAAAGTCTGTCAACTATCCGGTAACGATGACCGTCGACAGTTTATAATGGGTTTTCATTATTAGCAAACGTTCTTCCAAGCTATAACGCACCATTTTCGTTCATGTCTATGTTTTAATTGAAAAAACGACAAATGTGACTGACTCAACAATTAACAGTCAAAAATGGCGCGCAATTCGAAATTCAAGTTATTGCTGAGACATCCTTTAGCTACTGAACTCACTCAATGCTGCTCAGATCTCTAACAATATAGATGCGATCCTATTCAAATCAGGAACTTGGCTGTGAACTTAGGTTCTTAAGCCTACTACATATTTTCAGCGATATCAAACGGTTTCTGAAATATAAATTTATTTCTAAGATTTCCAATATTTTTTTTAAAATTTTCTAGTGATGCGATCCTCACGAAGTTCCGTAAAAGTTTGCGCGTCAGCACTCTACAACTAATTACTATGTTTGAATTGGATTGGTTTCATTTCTTTCGAGCTAAGGAGGAAACAAAAAGTTCAGATAGGCTTAGAACCGTTCGATTATGCCTATTAACGAACTCAAATATTGTATTTGTATACTCAACCTATCCTGAAAATTGCAAGTTGCTATCTATCTTATCGTGGCAACGGTCACCCATCCAGCTACTGAACTCATTCAATGCTGCTCAAATATCCTGCAATATCCGGTCGTGTTCAAATTTTGGAATTCGCTGTAATGTCAGGCTCTGATGCCTTCCGCAAAATTTCAGCAATATCAGACGGAGTTTCTGATATATACCAATGTTTTTCGAAGATTTTCAATAATTTTTTTTTCAATTTTCTAGTGATATGATCCACACGAATATTCGTAAAAATTTGCGTGTCAGCATTATAAAACTAATTACCTTGTTTGAATTTGATTGGTTTCATATTTTTTGAGTTAAGGAGGTTATAAAAACAAAATTTCAGATAGGTATAACTCCTGAACTTTTTGTCTGATGATGCCTATTGATGAACTCAAACGTTGGATTCGGATGTTCAACCTACCCTGAGACTTGCAAGTTGCTGTTTTTTTCCGTTCTCAAGTTATCGTGAGATGAACGCTATTTTTTAATGATTTTTTATCTAATTTTCTACTACCATGATTCACGCGAAATTGCATATACGTCTTCAGGTTTGTATTCTACAACTACTCACCAAGTTTCAATTCGATCGGACCTATATTGGTTGAAAACAAAATTATAATTGGGACGCGCCACCTACACTGAAAATTACAAGTCGCTATCTCTTTCCGTTCTCAAGTTATAGTGAGAAAGGCCGGACGGACAGAATAAAATTTGACCTCAGGGAGTCAAACCTAATTGTTTGAGACCATTTTTGGCAAAAAAACTCGAATATTACAGGCAATCTATCAAAATGATAACGCGATGTTCCCCAGAACATGTGCGCATAAAGATTGATGACATCTTTATTCAAACAGCGTTTTCATTGGGAATCTTGGGAAATATTATTGAACTGTTTTCAGGCATCGGTCATAACGGACAGATGAACGGGCCCGGCTAATTCAAATCTCGCCGTAATACAGATATATTTACGTTTCCTCCATTTGTTCAATTCCGTTAGTTTCATCACTTTGCTAATTCTCCAAATGCCTCCACTTCGGAAACTGTTAAGAAAGCAAACAAGAAACCGCAACCACCATCGTTAATTGAGAGAAAGTTCTCAAGTTCACAGCATATTTCTCAGAGATAGTTCAACGAAGATCCTCTAACAGTAGATCATAATTCAAGAGCAAATAAAGCGATCACTATCGTCTGCATTTTTGAACAGTTGAGCCGCCATACTGCTAGGTGGACGACCTTGCCTCTTTGGCTATTGCCTCAAGGTGAACAAATTGCTCACGTGCCAGAATACCGCAGAAAGAGAATTTTTTTCCGGGGTGATAAAGATACGACTTTCCCTTGTAATTTCTTCATTTGCCATATATGTGTATGCTGGCTCCTATCTCATAACGGAATATCAGTATCCTGAATAGGAATAGAATCAGTTGTACATCGATAAACCACAAGTCTTAGAATTTCATAGAACGGTAACTATCAAGTGGTAAAATTTTGTGCCACAGCAAGAGCAGAAATTATTTACTAATAATGTACATTTTGAATGTTTCTTGAGAAAAGGTTTATTTCAATGAGCCTTAGACGATGAAAAAATGGGAAAAGCACTGTTGTTCAAATCTGTATCCTGAATAGTCACCCTTCCAGGTACTGAACTCGCCCAAAGGTTTTTATCTCCAGGAAGAAAAATAATACTAACTACAAGAGAAATATAACTTATCTTTTTATCAATTTCTTTATTAAATGAAATATATTATTTGAAAGGTTAACAGAAAACATGAATTGAATTCAAATTTTCATAAACAAGAGATCACATCTAAATTTATTTATTCATTACTTTCAACTTTGAAGTGATCTGGAATTTTTGTTGAAACTTAAGAATCAGCTTCGTTTTTCATTGCTATATTTTTCATTTTGAACAGCATCTTCGGACGTTGTGTGCTTTCTAATTGGCATTTTTGAACAACAATCGTTGTGAACTGCAAGCGAAACAACAAACTAAACGTACGCTAAATCTTCAATTGTGTCTTAACTCGTAAATTTCAAACGCGGTGGCTTGTGCGCGTTCAGATTATTGAGATGTCCGGATTTGAATGTGTCCGGATTAGAGAGGTTATAATGTATTCCCAAGAATGTAAATCCGACTCCACACACAAGCGTAAAAAAACTGGTTTCAGTTTTATTAGTTTCTACTCAAATACTGCCAACCAATAAAAAAATGGGTTCTCATTTGAAAAAGTTTTGAGGTTTTTGTCATGACTAACTTCGACATCGAAATAGAAACATCTCATATGTTCAGTTGATTTTTTAATTAACGAATGAGAAGCATTGATATGTCTTCTGATAGAAGCTAGAAAATTAGGACTTTTCTTGCAAAAATCCACAAGTTATCAACATTGGAATGAAGCCCTATTTGAGAATAAATTTATTTCAGATTTCACACGAATTTACTGAGAATAATACGTACGTGACACCATAAAAAAATGTAGCATTCAGTGGGTAATCTGAATATCAATGAAAAAATTGGGTATTACGTTTGAAAGACGAAAGTTGGTATCATTTCCGGTTAAACCGGAAGTCGAATGAATCTGAAACATTTTCCAAAAACCTCTCCTAACAAAGCTTAAAAGTATAATTTCAAGTGTTTATCTCCAGTCTTCCTTTGAAAAATTCTAACAAACGGTCTTCGTGAATCACCCAGTATATTTAAGCGAAAATTTGACATCGAGTTCACACGATACTTCAGGAATGTGAGGAAATATATATTTTTTCATTCGTTTTTTTGGATAGCTAACTCTCTTCCATTCATTGTTTGTAACTTGCGAGACTGGCTCCAAAACCCCATCATCATGTTAACCTATACTTTGTGCTATATCCCGGCCGTTATTTCTCAATTTCAAAATGGGTTTCACTGATTTGACAGTAGACAATATAAACATGAACATTGATAGACATGCAAGACATGATGAGTGCTGACATTCCTATTTCAATCTATGAAACATGATTTATTAAATTCCTTCCAGGCATGTCAAAATTTGAAACTGTTTGTCGAGTGTAAAAGAATGGACCTCAGTACACCTCAATCGTTGTAATATTCTGATATTTAGTCCATATCCTCACCATTATAGATCCAAACGAATTAAAATCTAGAACTGTACTGCAATATAAGGTTCTAAAGGCTTTCGCAGAATTTCAAGGATATCTGACAGATAGTTTGCGAAACATAGAATGTTTGAAAGTTTTTTTTTATTTTTCAGTCATGCGATCCTTTCAAACTTTTGCGTAAGTCTACGTGTCAGTATTTTTGGTGCTCTTGTTCCTCGGAACAGAGTGCTTATCAATTTGCCCGAATGTCTGTAAAAAATGGTCTTAAACGATTTGGTTTGACTCACTGCTCAAGAATCCTTGGTCGAAATTGATTCTGTTCGGCTGGCCTTAGGCACGATAACTCTCGAACGGAATGAACTAAACAGTTGACATTTTCAGAGTAGGTTTGGGAGATAAATATATCGGCTAAGTTAGTTATTGGGCAAAATAGGCCAGATGGTTTCGGAATAGCAAAAAAAATATTTTTGTTTATGTTACAAATTTTTTTCCAATATGCAGTTTCACCATTAGAATCCATTGATATCATGTCCAACTCTAACAAGCTAATAGTTCCGGAGATATGATTTCTCAAAATTTCAATAATAAATCGTACTTCTATGTTTTCACAGAACGCTATAATTATTCTATCCAGGAATTATTATATGATCTGTGTTGATACATGTCAACGTATTATCTTGAGAAATGACATGTCAAAATAAATTCAACTATCGTAGAATTATGAGGATTATGATATGATATCTTGATACATACTTTTTGGATGATATTTTAATGCCCATGGTTAATCCATATGATGATGGGAATGGTTAGTTAATAATATTGAGTTCAGAATATCTCCAGTATAAAGAAAAACGGAATATTGGCCTCAGTTTCAATTGATATAGTATAATGTTCAGAGTAGATTTGAGGAAAGAATATATCGTGCATCATAGATTTGGGGAATTATTGTCCCAGATGAGTTCGTTGTTGGGTAGAATTGGTTTTGGATTAATAATTTTTGGCATTCTCGTTGAATTTAAGTTTTTTTATGATGTTTGAATCTAATTTTTGTTATGATGAAATTCTATCATAAGAATCCATTGATATAATTCCCAACTCTTACCAATACTTTCTGAGATATTATTTGTCAAAGTTTGAACAAGAGCGCGAAAGCTCCTGTCCACAGGGCTTTCTCACTAACTATCGATCAGTTCAGTATTTTTGGAGTTATTCGGAAAACAAAATTTCAGATGGCAATAAATCGGTGGATTTTGCCCATTAACGAACTTAATTAAGGAACTTAGCCGACGCATATTGCGTTCGAGCGTAATCATGCTGACGGCCGGATGGACAGAATCAAGTTAGAACTCAGATTCTTGATTAGTGAGTCGAAACTGATCGTTCGAACCATTCTCGGCCAAATATTCGAAAATTGAAACGGCATGTGGACGAATTGAAGGGTACTCTATTCAGTTGAACAGCGCAACAAAATGTGTACCTAACCTACTATAGAATTATCATGTCATATTATTTGCAATTTTAACAGTTTCAGATTCGCATGACTCAAACTCCAGAGATTAGGGACGAAACACAAACAGGAGAAAAGCATTTCGCTTTTCACTCTCTACTATTTCTTTTACACTTGAGCATACAATTATCCAAACTAAATGGTGGAGGTAGAGGGCGAAACCTAGAATTATCTATGAATAAGATTTCTGTTCGAGAAATACTTAACTGTAAGATGATCACGTTATTGTAAATACAACTGGGACCATTAAGTTCCTCATGCATAAGTACATAATGCAATAGCCAATAATTCCCCTTCTTATACAGAAATGGCGTCTGGGGATTCCTCTTCTCACCATTCCCACCGTCTTGAGCTACCAACAAATAAGTAGCTAATCTATTACATGCATCTCTTGCCACTTTGACGTATATGCCCGATAAAATAAGACCCTTTTAAAACAATAATTACTTCGTGTAAGTTATGATGCGTCAGCCAATTAATAATACTTTTTTTATCTAGTTAATTTGCCTGATTGCAAAAACAAACTCTAACGCCTCGGGTTGAACCTAACGGTTGTCTGACAGCATACAACTATCCTCCCGCAATTTTGTTAAGTTAATCGAGTTTTTCCTTCAAACAAAAGTAAATGTCTGATTAGTATATGTATTCATAGGTATAGAGGGTTTACCTCAATCAAGATGAGCATCATTTAATATACTTCGAAATGATGGTTTCAAAGGTATGTGTTGAATTATGTGAAACGGGTAGCATGTTAGAATACAGGGTCGTGGAAGAACAACTACCATCAGACCGTTTTTAGGTGCTACTAGCATGGAAGGTATATAAAGCGGTTCCGTCATAGGTAGAGCGGCCATAGTTTTACGTTAAGTTAAGTCAGCAATTAGGGGGCGTGTGATACGGCAGGATATAGAGATTTTCCAATTTGGTTCACGAATGAAATTGAAGCTTTTTTGAAAGTAAATAATAAATATAGGATACTTCGATTCAAGTGTACTGCTTATGATGAAAAATTTAAACCGATCAGTAAAAAATTGAACAGATGTAGGTATCAAAATCAACGAAAATAAATAGATACAAAAGGGAATTAGGGCGGGGGTTATATTCGAAACCAGATAATTCTTGGGACTTTGTGAAATAAATGGTTCAAGCACTGACTAATTACCATGTTTGGATTGTAACGGTTTTGTAGTTTTTGAGTTATTGAGTGAATAAATGTCTTGTTCAGATGCACAACTTAACCTAAAAATTAGGAGTCGACTCCTCGTATTCACAGAGCATTCAATCTCCGTTAAGTCCTAACTGAGGTCCTCATTTAAGGATGAATAAGAATCGCAACCTCAGTTAACGTATGTAACGGTGGTGAAACAGGCCTGTTTCAAGTAAATTTTTACTTTAACTGAGGTTGTGATTCTTATTTATCCTTAACTGAGGTCCTCAGTTGAGACTTAAAGGAGATTGAATGCTTTGTGAATACGGCGGTAAATGTCTTTCCGTTCCCAAGCTATCGAGAGATAAATAATATTTTTTAATACTTTTATTTTTTGATACGATCCTCACAAAATTTCACTCCTGCCTTTTGTCTGTTCTAAAAATGATTACGAAGTATCAATTTTGTCGGATCTATATTGTTTGAAAATAATTTTTTTTTTCGGAAACCGTTGGGCCGTTTAGGCCTATTTACGAACGTCGTATTTAGACGCGATACTTACCCTGAAAATTTCGAGTCGCTATCTCTTTCCGTTCTCAAGTAATCGTGACAACGGCCGGCCGGACATAATCATATTTGACCTCGAATTCTTCATCAGTGAATGGAGCCTAATCGTTTGAGAACATTTTCGAGAAAAACTTCGAAAGTTACAGACATTTGGGCAAAATGATAGCACGCTGATCCCCAGAACATGCGCGCAAAAAAGAGGTGTAGTAGTTTGGATGTCGGCTTATTTAAGCATGACGGTAAGGAAGTTGCTGAGGGTAAAACTGCCTATGCCTTTGAAAGTTTTTTTTGTATCTACGTTTGATAATCGAAATGCAACGTATGAACTCGACTTCTCTTGGGATGGATTGCGGGCTCAAAGCTCGTTGAGATGGTTTAAGGCGATCAAGTTCGCAGAATGTCTTAGAAAGAGGTTAGAGTCGATCTGGCATCTGTTCAGTCTGACATCAATCATGGATTGATGTCAGATTGACGGGAAATTGATTCCATACGAGTAGACTGGTGGACCTGATTGATGTCATATTGATACCAGATTGACCTTGTAAACTCTGTCTTATGTTTGATGATGATCACAAATTACTCAGAGATCTCCGGACCGTGAAAGATTGCATTTTGTTGCAGAAAGATTTGGATGGTTTCTAAGATACAGAATTTGTTTCAATTATCTTTTTCTAATTATCTAGTGATACATTCGTCACAATATGCGCGTTGGCATTCTGAAACAAATAACCATGCTTGAATTGGATCGGATTTTTATTTTTTGAGTCATTGAGGAAATAACAAAAATTTTCGGATGAGCATAACTTCAAAACTGTTTGGCCGATCACGCCTATTTAAGAACTTGAATGTTGCATTCGGATGCGTAACCTGCCCTGAGAATTGCAAATCGCTATCTTTTTCCGTTTCTCATACGTCTTTGATTTGGTATTATACAACTAGTTACCTAGTATCAACTTGGATCTGAAACTGTTTGGCCGATTATAACCATTAACGAAAATAGCCAACGCGCTTGGATGCGCAACTTTCAAGTCGCTATCTCTTTCTGCTCGAATGTTATTGTGGCAGCGGCCATACGGAATCAAATTTTATCTCGAATTAATCATTTGTGAGTCGAGCCTAATCACTTGAGATCATCTTCCGAAAAAAAATCGAAAATTGTAGACATTTGGACAAAATGATAGGGCGCTGTTCCCCAGAGCTTGCGCGCGAAAATAGCTGATAGCGTTGTTCATCAATCCAGTCCAGAGCATTCTGCCCATAGGGTCTCGCAGTGGGTTAATCTAAATATTATACTTACACAGAAAATTGATGCAGGCCAAGAAGCCTGAAACGGGTTTCTTCTTGCTTTTCGGAAAATCAGTTAAATCACCTGCGTGTTAATTCGATTTGTCAACTCTATGCACAGGTATAATAATAATTATTCGAGCCCATTTAGAGACCCTATATGAAGAATTCCCTGGTTAATTTAATATTTATCAACTTCCGGTTGAAAATTGATGACTTTTTTCCTGCCTCGACGTTCTCAATAAAACATAAATAATGGACAATTCACGGAAATTTGCTGGGCACTATTCACCTGCAAAAGTTTCTTTGTGATTTTTATGGAACGTTGAATTTGCAGCGAAGTGTATTTATTATAACCCACTTTATTTTTGACACTTATGTTTCTGTATACTTATCGTAATAGGTCGAAACATCCTGCCATTTTTTTTTCACACTAATTGATCTTCAGTATCCGTAGAATGAGAAATATATAGTTGTTCAATCAGAAATACCGTTTATTGTTGAGAAGAAAAATTTTCAGCAAGGAATGCTATGAATAATAATCAGATTATTGAAACTAATTTTCATCATTCGTATTTTATTCAGTCATCATCTTAATATACAATTTGAAAATAAACTACAAGACCCAATAGAAATATTATAAATTGGTACATGATTCTATTTGAATATATCTGCAATCATCGTGTTCATTATCTCATAACGTTAAGAATATTAGTTAAATTATTGCATTCAGTTTCTTCTCACTACTTGTGGCAAAACATGAAATCGACTTCATCATGTGAATGATATTGATTCATTATTATCTCTTAGAAATGAATCACCGAAATGATCGTTTTGTGGCCGACCTGAAATTGTATAGATTTTTGGGTGCTCGTGCCAGGGTTATAACAATTATTCCAAATATCACGGAATTTTCTGCTGAATTAAGTCTCAATGATAATATCGGACCTATGGTTTGGAAGTTCATGGTTACATTAATTTTCTGGCTAATGGCCGTTTTTTAACAATGTTTATATGGAATGGAATGATCGATGGATACCTGAGTGATCAAGGTTTGCAGTTATATAAGACTTTAAACCAATTTCGTTCACAACTTCTGCATAAAAAAAAATCGGAACCGGAGTAGGAAACTTTTGATCATTTCTATCTTTGTTAATATTGGTTGAACCTGTTCGTGAATACTGGATCTCGACCTTTAGAAGCCCAGAAGAGAATTCCAAAAAAAAAATTCATATATATTGCTTGATGGCGCCATAATAAAAACAATCTATTTCTCAGAAACTATCTGTCCAATATTGCTGAAATTTTGTGAGATCCTTCGAAACCTAACTTTACAGTTCCAAATTCGAACACGATTGGAATTATATTGTTGGAGATCTGAGCAGCCTTAGGTGAATTCAACAGCTGGCTAGGTGACCGTTGCCGCGATGACTTTCGCAACGAAAGAGATAACGACTCTCACTACACAGGGTAGGTTGCGCATCCGAATGGTACAGTCAAGTTGTGAGGCCTAATCGGCCAAACGGTTTTGGAGTTATACCCATCTGAAATATGGTTTTGCAGGGTGATTAATAAATTTTATTATTCAATAAAGAGATTTTGAGTTCATTTTTTTAATCTGAACGTCGGTCGGTATAACATTTTATTGAGAATTCTACAAATTAATTTTGGAGACTACTGAAATATCAGAAGAATTACACATAATACTGAAAATGATAAATCCGTCAAAAATTTTAATTATCAAATGACGATGATTGTCTGCAATGTACATACCAAAATAAGAAGAACCGAAAATCTTAACACGAACAAAAATGATGTGAGAAATCAATTCAATTTTTAATCAAAAAATTGCGCGGTATCCCCTGTCTAAATATCCAGTTATAGGCTATAAGAATTGGTAATAACATTTACCAAACCCTTGATTGGTCAAAACAATCTGACAAGTGATAACCTCATATACAGATAGTATAATAATGTTTTTTTATGCTGTGACAAAAGCAAGCACAGAACCCTAAGGACAGATTATTAGGTTAGCCACAGAATATATAGATCGGTGAGGTAAGCATTCGTTGATGTTTATTGTTTACATAATTCCGTAGTTTCGGGTTTTCGGGTTTTAAACTTCTCGTCAAAAATAATTGGGATGAGTATGTGGATACTTATAATTGATATTTAACATTTTTAACGATAGCTATGAAGAAATTCGCTTCATATTCACTATTGGGGATAAATATAGAAAAAATTCAAAGATTTACAGAGCATTGTAAGCCTATTCATCTATTTCCAACAAGATAAATACCATGCGATTCAAGTTGTTTGAATAATGCTTTTGTCTATGGTTTTCATTTTGATAAATAACCTGTTACAAGTTATTTGAATTGCTGGTGAGTCTGCACTATTCATAGACTTGCTGCAATTTTAAACAAGGTAATAATTCATCGGAATTTGAAATTTATTATTATTTCTTAAGTTATACCTTATTGAGTTATCCCGTGTTAGATTGATTTATAAACAATCAATTTGGAAAAAAACTAGATTGAATTGAAATGCATAAACATATTATGTGAGTTAAAGAGGTTATACTAGCTATTCATCTTTCTATAAGTGTCAACTTTGAGATCAATACTCAGTCTATGTCTTTATTCGAGCACAGATCACCTGTTATTATATTCCAGGTCCGGATTGATAAAAGCAGTTCGAAAGTTCTATGATTCCCAAGAAACACTCTGCATCTCTGAAACTATTAGGCATAAGAGATGTTTGACGGCCCATTTCTGACTCATCATATGGTCCTCTATTACCCCCTGCCCTATGGGTAACTGGTCAGAAATTACCTTGTATAGTTTCTCGAGCGCACAGGACCAGGTGAAAATATGAAGAAGAAAATCCTCATATAATTGAATAAAACTCTGAAACATAATAAACTTCATGCACCGACGTAGCTGATTCTTACGAACATTTTATATCTCAGCGAATATGCTCAATCATACCCTCACCTCGAGGATGAAAAACCAAAAACTGGAAAAATACGTCCCCCCAGTAAACACACGGCCATAATTCGTTCGGGGCGAAATTGGATCGTACATCTTTCATATTTTAATCAGGTTAGTCGTATATCAAGAGATTCGCGAGTCGAGCGAGATTTGAAAATTCAATTAAGAATCATTAACGCTCCCGATTTCCATTCGGCCTGATGGAAACCGAGGAGGATATCCCGCGTTTGAAAAAATCGCTGTCTGTGTGCTTCGAATAGAGAACTGAAGAAGAGTGGATTATTAATCACGTCTTGAACTATTCGATGTGAAAAAATGAATGCTGGCGGCTTTCACTTGATGCGAATACATATTAAGTTGAATGGAAACATTTAAAAATATACCATATTTCCACTATTTTTCAACTATAGTTGCTAGGGGTGACAACACTGATTATTAAAATTATTTAAATTGCCTTGTTTCATGTTTGATTGTCATCTTCGGAAAAATTACATTTATCTGATGGAATATCATAATAACAACGTTATGTCACTCAATTTTGATGACATAAAGAAGATCATTATATATATATATATATATATATATATATATACTCCCATAATGAAAGCATTATGGTACTAGGTACCATTGATATTCTATATGAAAAACATGTGATGGTGAGATCAGAGAAGTTTATTCAAAATGCATTACAATGTACAAAACTATTTATGATGGATGGTAAAAGAGCATTACTACTATTTGCAATATTAATTCCAATGGATTCTATAGTTTTTACATCAGTAATTGATGTTTTTTCGTAAACTTGTAATTCTGTTCGGTTTTTGGCACCAAAAACTGCGTACACAGAACAGTTCCAGAATCGACCTAAAATGCAGCAGACGATCGCCGAAAACAATGTCCGGTATATTCTTATATTGCTTTTTGCATTTTACCAAAGGTGAGAATTCCAACGGGTTGTTTCATGCATTTTTGCACGTATAACATCGCGTTATCATTTTGCCCAAATGTCTGTAACATTCGAATTTTTTTACGAAAATGATCTCAAACGATTCGGTTCGACTCCCCAATGAAGAATTCGAGGTCAAATTTGATTCTGTCTGGCCGTTCGTTGCCACGATAACTTGAGAACTAAAAGAGCTAGCGACTTCAAATTTTCAGGGTTGGTGGCGCATCTCAATACGACGGACAAGTTCGTTAATGGGTATAATCGGCCCAATGGTTTCCGACTAATAATTTTGTTTTCAACCAATTTAGATCCGATCGAATTGAAACTTGATGAATAGTTGTAGAATATAAACCTAAGCACGTCTGTGAAATTTGGGAGAATCGTATCGCAAGAAAATTATTAAAAAATTATTAAAAAATATTTTCGTTGTCACGATAACCTGGGAACGGAAAGAGATAGCGGCTTGAAGATTTGAGGTTAGGTTGTGCGTCCAAATGCGACATATGAGTTTGTTTATATGCATAATCGGCCAAACGGTTTAAGAGTTATAGCCATCTGAAATTTGGTTGTTTTTTGTGCCTCATTGACTCGGAAAATACAGAACCGATTGAATTCAAACATGGTTATTAGTTGTAGAATGCCAACGCAAAAATTCTTGCTAGATTTTGTGAGGATAGTATTTGTTTAAAATTTTTAAAAAATCATTGAAAATTGAAAAAAAAATTTATATATCAGTAACTATTCGTCTGAAATTGCTGAAATTTTGCAAGAGCCTTTAGAACCTAACTCTACTGCAAAGTTTCAAGTTTTAACACGATCGGATAAATATTGTTGGAGATTTGAGCAGCCTTGTGTGAGTTCAGTAGATGGGTGACCGTTGCCTCGATAACTTTAGAACGAAAGGAGATAGGGACTTGCATATTCAGGGTAGGTGGCGTATCCGAACGGGAGAGTTAAGTTCATTTTTGGGCCCAATCGGTCAAACGGTTTCCGAGTTATACTCACCTGGAATATTATTTCCTTGATAACTCAAAAAATAAAGATTCGATTGAATTGAAGCTTGGTAAGTAGTAAGAAGTAGAAAATCAACATAAAGAAGTGTTTAAAATTTTGTGAGAACCGTACCCATAGAAAATTTGAAAAAAGTGACGAAAAAAAAAATTTTTGTAAGAAAAAACACAAAGAAAAAAATTGGTTCAAGCACTGACGTGAAGTCAGGAGCTTTTGCGCGTATGTTCTATTGTCCATTTTTCTGTATTGGACATCCTTAATCAAATTTACCATGGTAAATTATGTTGTCCATTCTCCCGAATTTGACATTCTTAATTCTAATTTACCATGGTAAATTCGAATTTACCATGGTAAATCCGAATTAAGTGTCCAATACAGGAGAATGGACAACATAATTTACCATGGTAAATTCGATTCATACGCGCAAAAGCTCCTGACTTCACCTCAGTGCTTGTTTATTTTCATAAGTGACGAAAAAATGTCAATAGTTTGTGTTGCAAGGTCGTTTTTTCACATATTGTCTGACAAGTTCTACCATATTCAATCCTGAGATATTCCCTGATGTCACAAAAAATTCTCGCATTACCTTTGTTTTTTTATTTGATAAAGTAATTGCAAAATCGGATCCTTCATCTATCACATTTCCAACAAGCATATTTGTCGGTTCCTCTCTTCTGCATGCTCCACTTAGTCCATTTATCATAGCAACTTTTTTTATAAACATACTGACAAAGAAACTGTAACACCCAGAAGAAGCTGTTTAAATTTTAAACTTTTTTTGGTAAAACATAGATAGCATAGCAAGGAGTAAATGATTGAAATTTGAAGAAAAAATGGGTCAAGCCCTGTGGACAGGAGCTTTCTGGCGCTCTAGTTAAAACACACAAATAATATCTCCGAAAGTATTGGTTTCTCTGAGTTGGGAATTATATCAATGTATACATATGATAGAGCTGCATCATAAAGGAAATTCAATTCAAATAATAGTTTATTTATCAAGATTAAATGAGCAATCAAGAGAATGAGAACTGCACCATGGAAGATATCGAATTAAATCTGGCCAATTTTGCCCAATAACGAACTTAACCGAGATATTCATCTCCCTAACCTACTCTGAAAATTTCAACTACCTAGCTCATTCCGTTCGAGAGTTATTGTGGAAAAACTTTTTTTAAATTTTCAAAATTTTTTTTTACACTTTGCGGTAATCTGGTCAATACAAAACTTCACATGCGTTAAAGGTCATGATTCTACAATTTGATGCTAAATTTCAGATAGATCGAACGAACTTGTCCGAGATATTTACGCTCCAAAACCACCTTGCAATTTTCAATCCGCTAACTCCTTTCGTTCGAGAGTTATCGTGCCTACGGCCGGTCGTCCGGCCGGACGGAATTGATTTCGCACTCGGATTCTTGATCAGTGAGTCGAAACAAATCGTTTGAGACCATTTTCAGCCAAAAATTCCAAAATTACAGACACTTGGGCAAATTGATAAGCACTCTGTTCCGAGGAACTAGAGCGCCAAAAAAAACAAGTTTCGCATGACAATTGCCCAAAACAGGTTCCGAAAGTATTAGCTTGTTAGAGTTAAAAATGATATGAATGGATTCTTATGATAAAACTTCTTATTAAAAAAAAATTATTTTGGAATTTGTTTCGTAAAAAAAAAATTTTTTTTTGTTACTCCGAAACCATCTGTCCGATTTTGCCCATTAACGAATTTAGCCGAGATATTTATCCCCCAAACCTACTCTGAAAATTTCAACTCTCTAGCTCATTCCGTTCGAGAGTTATCGTGCCTACGGCCGGACGGCCGGCTGGCCGGACAGAATGAATTTCGACCACGGATTCTTGATCAGTGAGTCGAACCAAATCGTTTAAGACCATTTTCATCGAAATATTGGAAAATTACAGACATTTGGGCAAATTGATAAGCACTCAGTTCCGAGGAACTAGAGCGCCAAAAAAAGAGGGATTTACAATTTTTTTAATAAATTTGTTAATAATGTGTTTGCCCACCGCGATTATCTATACACAACCCCAACACGTCTTGGCATTGATGCAATAAGATGGTCTATTTCTTATTGAGGGATAATATCCCAAGCTACCTGTAGTTCATGTATCAGAGCCGCCAAAGTCCTTGGGAGCTGGGGTAAATTTCCAAGCTTTCTACTCATTATGTCCCAAACATGCTCTATGGGCGAAAGATCGAGGCATCTGGGCGGCCATAGCAAAAGATTCACATGGATCGCTCCAAAAAAGTTCAAACTAACTCTGGCAACATGAGGTAGAGCTTTATCTTGCTCAAATATTGTTGATTCTCGAGCCGGTTAATGTAAGGGAGAACTTATGGCTCCACTATTTCTTGAAGGTAACGCAGCGCTCTCATGCTACCTCGAATAAAGACTAAAGGTGACCTACTTGCATGTGCCATAGCACCCCATATCATAACGCCTACTGTTCGGTGTACATGTCGCTCAATATCAAACTGAGGTTCACGTCTTTCTCCCCGACGTCGTCTTACCCTTCTTCGGATATCATGTGCACCCAAGGAGAATCAAGATTCATCAGAAAGATGCCATTCCACATTCCAATGTTGACGTTCTCGATTACCACTGTAATCCTTGCCGGCGATGTTCAATCGTCAGAGGACTGCTGAATTATCGAACCCACAAGGTGGGTTCGATAATTCAGCAGTACAAAAGATCTTATCCGGCGGTAGACCGTTCGGGCAGTTAACGGATGGCCTTGATCTCCTACCCACTCATCACCAAAGATCGAGTTTACGCAAATCGGTCTTGAACTTCATTAAGATTTTGGGCACTATCAAACCACGCTTGACAACATCTCATAATAGTAGCTGGATTTCTGTTCGCACGGTTAGCGATTTCTCGAAATGACAACGCTGCCCGCCGTAGACCAATAATTTGACCTCTTTCAAATTCACTTAGCTGGCGATAAATTCCGCGTACACGTGCTCTAGGCATTTTAACAACAACTAAACATCGAATTTGGATATCCTGGAACAGCTGGTTTTGCTGTAAAATTGAAAAAATTTGCAGAAAACGACTTCAATATGTAAGTAACAAAACAGTTTTACATGAAAGAACCTTCACGATTTTTTTCTCCAAATTTTGATCCTCGCTATACTATCTATGTTTTACCGACAAAAAAAATAATTCAAACAGCACCTTCTGGGTGCTGTAGTAACTTTGTCAGTTAATATATGTATCATGTGATGCTTCCACTAAAAACTTTCTGACATATTGTTTACTAAAAATTTTGGATTTTTCAGCTCTGTAACCTTCTGATTTACGTTTTATTAATGTAGCCAGCTGTAGGTTCTTACTAATATCACCGTTTCTTCTTGTTAATAAAATACTTCTTATACAGTGCTTTCCAACAACTCCGCACCAAGAGGGACTTTTTTTCCTATTAATATTTCCGAATTTTATTAACTAGAAAAAGTTGGTGCATCAAAAATGATAAAAACATTATATAAGACTCGGCAAACTGAGACTTCCCTTATCAGCGGAAATCGCCATTTTCAAATAATAATGTCCATTATCTCAAAAAATTCGAACTTTTTCTGTGAAGTGCTTTAAGTAAATTTGATTGAAATCAGAAATTAGATACATGTGCCAAATTTCAGGTCAGAAAACCATGAAAAGTTTTTTTCTTTTTTTGCCCATAACTCTTTTGAAAATTTAATAATTACCTCACGGATTTTTTTCGATGACTAGATGACAGTAGTGTCAGCATGAATATCATTGTAACTAGAATATTTGGTTGGAACTTGGTTTTTCGACATTTGTTCGAATTTTCCCTCAAAAGTCGTTTCATTCTGGTGCAAAGTTGTTCCTATTCGTATTTTCGCAATTAAAATCTTTCAATTTCACGTTGAATTCACATCCGAGAATCCCAAGAATACAAGGCTTGCGCAAAATGGCAATTTATAGCTAAATTTTTTATTGAAATAGAATTTTGTCATGATTATCCATCGTTCGATTTCAACGCCAGTTAATTATTTTCTATGATCAAAGATTTATGAAAATTGGAACAAATGTCGAAAAACTAAGTTGAAAATAGTTATTTTCCTAACAAGTGCGGAAAGTGATACTTTCCCGCACGAAACGGCCGTTAGCCGAACGACGCGAAGCGGAGTTCGGATAAGCAGTTGAGTGCGGGAAAGACACTTTTCGCTCGAGTTAGGAAAAATGTTTTTGCGCGCGTGTTCCGCAAGGAACAGCGTGCTATCATTTCGTCACAATGTCTGTATTTTTCGAATTTTTTTTCGAAAATGGTCTCAAACGATTAGGTTCGACTTCCTGATGAAGAATTCGAGGTCAAACTCAATTCTGTCCGTCCGGTCCGGCCGGCCGGCCGGCCGGCCGTTAGCACGATAACTCTCGAACGGAACGACTTAAAGCGTTGAAATTTGCAGGGTAGTTTTGTAGCGTAAATATCTCGGACAAGTTCGTTAACGGGCGAAATCCACCAAGCGGTTTCGGAGTTAAGGCCGTTTTTAGTCAAAACGTTTTTAATGAATATTTCCGGAACCAATCACTCGAGCTTTCTGAAATTTGGCAGCAAATTGTAGAATCATGACCTTTATATGCCTGCGAAGTTTTGTTTTGATCGAACGGCCCTAAAGTAGCAAAAAAAAATTTCAAAAATTTTAAAATTTTGTTTTCAGGATAACTCGAAAAATACTGATCTGATTAAATTGAAACTCAGTAGTTAGATGCAAAAGACCAATGCAAACACTTTTGCAAAATTTCGTGAAGATCACGTGACATGAAAAAAATAAAAAAATTACTACCATTTTGCGAAATACTTTGCTTAAAATGCCGAAACCTATTTTTTTGAGGTTCATGCTGCCCTTTCCGGACATTTTTCGTTGTGCGCATGCGCAGATGAGAAGTCATTTAACTGCTGTAGTTTTCGTCAGAGAGGATTGGGGTCTTGGGGTGGCGGATGCTATTCCTCCATAGAATCCAGATCCCTGATCAGGGTCTGCGCATGCGTAGATTGAAGATGCGATATCTTCCGAACCACTAGTGTTGGAGAATCGGAGTTTTTTGTAAGGTGTGTTATTTTGAAAGGACTTTTAGCCGCGAGTAGATTGCGCATGCGCAGAAGAGAAGTGACTGTTTTTGGGTTGTATGGGTTATGTTGGGAGTGCTGACCCGATATTGTGAGGTTTTAAAAGAATATTCATGGCAATTCAGTGCAAGGACAAGTCAGATTGGGGGATGTAGCGTTGTTTCCGAGTTAAAGTGTCCGTATCGTGGCCCTGGGGCTAATTTCGAAATTGATGTAACCCCTTACGGGCATTTTTCGTTATGCGCATGAGCAGACCATCAGTGATTTAACTGCTGAAGTTTTCGTCAGAGAGGATTGGGGTTTTGGGGTGGCGGATGCTATTCCTCTACAGAATCCCCAGGTGAGGGTCTGCGCATGCGTGGATTCAAGAGGCGATATCTCCTGAACCACTAGTGTTGGAGAATCGGAGTTTTCTGTATGGTGTGTGATTTTGGGAGGACTTTCAGCCGCAAGTAGATTGCGCATGCGCAGAAGAGAAGTGACTGTTTTTGGGTTGTATGGGTTATGTTGGGAGTGCTGACCCGATATTGTGAGGTTCTAAAAGAATATTCATGGCAATTCAGTGCAAGGACAAGTCAGATTGGGGGATGTAGCGTTGTTTCCGAGTTAAAGTGTCCGTATCGTGGCCTTGGGGCTAATTTCGAAATTGATGTTTCCCCTTACGGGCATTTTTCGTTATGCGCATGAGCAGACCATCAGTGATTTAACTGCTGGTGCTTTCATCAGAGAGGATTGGGATTTTGGGGTGGCGGATGCTATTCCTCTATAGAATCCCCTGGTGAGGGTCTGCGCATGCGTGGATTCAAGAAGCGATATCTCCTGAACCACTAGTGTTGGAGAATCGGAGTTTTTAGTGAGGTGTGTAATTTTGGGAGGACTTGCAGCCGCGAGTATATTGCGCTTGCGCAGATGAGAAGTGAATGGTTTTGGGTTGTTTGGGTTATGTTGGAAGCAATGAGCCGATATTGTGAGGTTTTAAAAGAATATTCATGTCAATTCAGTGCACGGACACAAGTCAGTTTGGGGGAAATAGCGTTGTTTCCGAGTTGAAATGTCTGTATGGTGGCCCTGAGGCGAATTTATAAATAACTATATTCGGTAGATCTATATTAAAATACGTTCGGATTTGGAGAAGAGGCAATTGCGTTCCAAACGGAGGTCTCACAACCGCATTTTTTTTCGATCTACGGTAAAGCTAACAGCCAAACTGTATTGATGGCTATATTTATTAAAGGAACTTGAAAAAAAAAAAAAAAAAAGCACTGACGTGTAGTCAGTACTCTTTGGCGCGCGTGTTCAAGGTGGCTAATTTGAATTGAATGATGAGTACTTCAAGCTCAGTAGATAGAGCGAGCCGAAGATCTACCCAAAGGATAGTGGACACCATTCACTGTCGGTTCAAAAATTAACAGTGCTGTATCTAAGCTGCCATCAGGATAGATTAACAAAGTTGGAAAAGAACACAAGTGACTCTCCTTAGTCGCACAAGCTCCTAGAAGATTTGGGAGGGTCAGTATAATCCTAATCATGTTAATCGCACGCGCGCAAAAGCAGATTGACTTAACAATGAAAGAAAAAGTGTAAAAAGTCAATCTGCTTTGGCGCGCGTGCGATTAACATGATTAGGATTATACTGACCCTCCCAAATCTTCTAGGAGCTTGTGCGACTAAGGAGAGTCACTTGTGTTCTTTTCCAACTTTGTTAATCTATCCTGATGGCAGCTTAGATACAGCACTGTTAATTTTTGAACCGACAGTGAATGGTGTCCACTATCCTTTGGGTAGATCTTCGGCTCGCTCTATCTACTGAGCTTGAAGTACTCATCATTCAATTCAAATTAGCCACCTTGAACACGCGCGCCAAAGAGTACTGACTACACGTCAGTGCTTTTTTTTTTTTTTCTACAAGCACTTTTATTATAGGTATGAGATCGATTTGAGTTCAACACACAGAACAAATTTGATATTATTAATTCATAATACCTACACATGAATGACAAGCGTAATCCTTGCATGTCGTTACCATCATACCTATAAATTAATGACAACTGTCAATTCACATGTTGTTTCCATAGTAACCTCGTCGTAAGCGTTCGATGCATAGAAATATTAGATAATTCAGTATATTCTATATAAAAAGTGTGCGGAAAAAACGCCTGCTAATCCATTTCCGCACTGTTAACAGTGCGGAAATGGATTAGCAGGCGTTTTTTCAGCACTGTTTGGAAATGTGACTCTTTACGATTCGAAATGTGTGCGGAAAAAGGGTTGAACGCGCACGCTTGTAGAAAAAAAATTTTCTGTACTTTTCATGCTGACACTTATATTTTCTGATCGCCAAAAAATAATTCCGTTCGGTAATTATACAATTTTTAAAAGAGTAATAATCAAAAGGAAAAATAATTTTATGACCTGAATTTCTGCACATTCATATAATATTGTAATTTCAAACAAGTTTACTTTGAGGATTTCATACAAAAAGTTCTAATTTTCTGGGATAATTGACATTTTTGTTTAAAAACGGTGCTCATACCGGAGTTTGCCTTGTTTTATATCATTTTTTATCATTTTTGATGCACCAAACTTTTGTAATTAATAAATTTCGGAAATATTAATATAAAAGAAAAGTCCCTCATGGTGCGGAGTTGCTGGGAAACACTGTATACAATAATAATACAAACAATCATAAAATAATAGACCAAAGAGAAGATGATTCTCTTTCGTTAGATAAGGACTCTAAGTAATCCAATATAATTTTTTCAAGAGTGATATTCTTGATTTTCTTAGTAGAACACCATTCTTCGTACCCATTGAACACCGTTTCATATACACTCCGCGATTTTCCCGGTAAAAGGGAGTCCACGATATTTCGTGTCATTTCTTCCGAATCAGAAGATAAACTACTAGTTTCAGATTCACTCATTATTATTTAAATTATATTCAATTCTACGTGACAATTGTGCTTGACAGCAGATAAATAAATATTGCTGTTACAACCTGACGTTATCCAGGAAAAGCCAAAGCCAAGCTCTCTAACCATCGAATAATCTACCCCTTTAAAAATCGTTGTCATTTTAACAAATCAAAAATGCAGTTTTTAAATTTTCGAAAATGTATTAATATAATACCATCAGATAACATTTTGTATGTAATACGAATCACAAGCAATTATTATGGCACTAGGGCTTCATACGAGACGAGAGTAGGCGAGAGTATACAAAATCTCGTCTCGCTCTCGCCAATTCCCAAAAAATTAAGTCTCGTTCTCGTCTCGTTATCAGTTGTCTCGTCTCGTCTCGCTTAATTCTGAATAACGATAATAAATATTATAATATATAAACGAAATGGTAAACAATAATGAATAATTTGGAAAGCTATATTCATTACGCTCTTAAACAGAAATATTTGTACATGTACATTTATTTTAATATTTTTAATTTTAAACACTGATAATTTCAAATTTTGAATCACTCGATGACCAAGAATTCATAAATAATCACGCTTGCATCAAATCATTTTTGCGCGTATGTTCTGGGGAACATCGCGTTATAGTTTTGCCCAAATGTCTGTAACTTTCGAATTTTTTGACGAAAATGGTCTCAAACGATTAAGTTCGACTCCCCAATGAAGAATTCGATGTCAAATTTGATTCTGTCCGTCCGGCCGTTGCCACGATAACTTGAGAACGAAAAGAGCTAGCGACTTGAAATTTTCAGGGTGGGTGGCGCATCCCAATACGACGGACAAGTTCGTTAATGGGCATAATCGGCCCAGTGGTTTCCGAGTAATAATTTTGTTTTCAACCAATATGAATCCGATCAAATTGAAACTTGGTGAGTAGTTGTAGAATATGAACCTAAGCACGTTTGTGGAATTTTGTGCGAATCGTATGGCTACAAAATTATTAAAAAATTATTAAAAAATATTTTTGTTGTCACGATAACTTGAGAACTGAGAGAGATAGCGGCCTCAAGTTTTCAGGTTGGGATGTACACCACAACGCGACATTTCAGTTTGATTATGAGCCTAATCGGCCAAACGGTTTTAGAGTTATAGCCATCTGAAATTTTATGAAATTTTGTGGTTTTTGTTCCTCATTAACTCGAAAAATACTGAACCGATTGAATTAAAACGTGGTTATTAGTTGTAGAATGCCAATGCGGAAACGTTTGCAAAATTTGGTGAGGATAGCGTTTGTAGAAAATTTTAAATAAATCTTTGAAAATAAAAAAAAAAAGTTCTATATATCAGTAACTAATCGTTCGAAATTGCTGAAATTTTGCAAGAACCTTCATAACCTAACTATACTGCCAATTTTCAAGTTTTAATACGATCGGTTAAATATTGTTGGAGATTCGAGCATTCTTGTGTGAGTTCAGTAGATGGGTGACCGTTGCCTCGATAACTTTCGAACGAAAGGAGATAGGGACTTGCAATTTTCAGGGAAGGTTGCGTATCCGAAAGGGAGAGTTGAGTTCAATTTTGGGCATAATCGGTCTAACGGTTTCCGAGTTATACCCATCTGGAATATTATTACCTTGATAACTCAAAAAATAAATATTCGATCGAATTGAAGTTTGGTAACTAGTAGTAGAAAATCAACATAAAGACGTGTTTAAAATTTTGTGAGAACCGTACCCCTAGAAAATTTGAAAAAAATGACGAGAAAAAAAATTTTAAGAACCGTACCCCTAGAAAATTTCAAAAAAATCACAAAAAAAAAATTGGTTCAAGCACTGACGTGAAGTCAGAAGCTTTTGCGCGTATGTTCTATTGTCCATAATGGACAATAGAACATACGCGCAAAAGCTTCTGACTTCACGTCAGTGCTTGAACCAATTTTTCAATGATGTACGTGTTTTTGCCATGATAATACCTGCTGTGGAAAATAATCTTTCAACAGGTACGGATGTAGCCATTAATAAATCATTGGCCATCTTGGATTATGTAGGAAGAACTTTTTCATCACTCTCCACCACTGTAGAATATTTTGATTCCTATTTGCTCTTTGTAACAGCAAATATTCTTCAAACTCAGCTTTCCAATATTTAGAAAGTTTTTTTGGCTTTTTAGGCTATCGATGTCGATACATTTTTTAATAGAATTGAACAATTTGGTATAGTTTTCAAAGAATACCTTCCCAGTTGGTAGATCATTTAGGGTGTTCTTGGCGTATTCCTCATAACACTTTTCGAAACATTGAATAGTTTCATTTCTTTATCAGTTTTATTATACGTAGTTCCACAGATGTATACAATAATTGTTCACATATTCACTACAAAGAGCACAAGAGAATAATTTTTTCCAGATGTTCAGATAGAGACGAAATTCTCGAAGCATTGGGATTTGGGGGCAATACAAGTTGTCTTGAATTCATAATGGCATCCGTTTTTATGGTTGTGAATTCTATTTTTTCTTGAAAAATAATTTCAATTATCGCAAGGTCATAAAAAATTAATAATCTTCTGAAAATAGTGTATTTCTAGAACGATCGATGCATAAAATAGACAAAATATATTGGTGATTATAGTGGAAACACTTCATATTCAATTGATTTCTGTGGGTGTTGAAAAAAGTCGAGTCCTATATAAAACTTCATACAAAAAATGTATAGAGACCAAAATCGAGACTCTCGTGTTGCGCTGTATGTGGTCTCGGTATCGCCAATAATATTTTTGAAAACATCTCGTCTCGTCTCGTCTCGCTTTTACGAGACGAGAACGAGACGAGACGAGAAAAATCTCGCTCTCATGTGAAGCCCTATATGGCACACATCGTGTTATCGACTCGTACCATAATGATCGTTATTATATAAATAACTATTATAGAAATCTACACACTTCGTAATCTGGTTTAGAATTAAGAAAATTGTAATGATTTTTATTTTACTTTTGTAATAAACTTGGTGTGGAAAACTGCCCTTTACTCCTCAATAACTTTTTCAAATTGAATTCTATTTCTTGAAATTACTGGGTGACTCCATAAAAGTTTGGTTGTGTGTATACAAGGAGATTATTAATTGTTAAGATTGAAAAAAGTTTCTATATCAACATTTCATTTGATCAATAGGGATTCTAATCTGGGAAAAATAACGAAAAGTCAATCTGAAACTTATATTTGTGAATAATTACAACATAGAAAATAATGAAATGGAAAAAAATATATCCATATTATCCGCAACTAGATCAAGTGTAGAGAGCTCGTATCAGAATTTGTATAGTGCTCAGCGAACAATATCAAATGAGATTGTTGATTCTTTGCAATAACATGTCTTCTTTTCGTGGATTCTGTGCTACCATGAACGAACAGTGAGCTAAACTCGATATTCCTGAAAAGAAAATCCCTCACGTCTTCCCTTCTGTATCCAAATGAAGAAAAATATGTGAAGCAGTCTCAGAATTGACATTATTTAATCCCATTTGAGAACGTTTTCTCAGGTTATTCCTATCACTTCAATGTCTTCCTGATAATAGCGCTGAGATATCGAGTTTTGCATTCCCTGTAGATCTGTCATTGTCTCAACAATTAATCAATCGATGCTATCTATATCCTGACCATGATATTGAGAATTGGAAATCATCTGCTAGCTTTTTAATTGAAGCTCGCACTATAATTATAGGATATCTATTCTCCTTCAACTGTAGTGACGCTAGTAGAAAGATTTATGTGAGAAATCAATGAGCTTAGATAGGGTATAATCATCCAGCATTCGATTAACGAGTGTCAAAGTGGACATACAAATAAGTTAGTTGTTTCTCAATTCATTTGAATGAGAATTCATTCATTCTAATTCTCCTCAGGTAAAGAGTCAAGAAATTCGAGGAACACTTGGAAACAATGAATATTATCACATATACATATAAACAGGATGAGTCTTCAAGTTGTACATCAATTTTAACCATGGAATCCTCTCATCAAATGAAACACCTCTTTCATTAATCATTTTGTCAGATTCCGCTCAGGTAAAATGATATAAGCGTTTTAAAGATTTTACGTTGTGCTGATCCACTCCTGAACTGTCTCTAGGCGCATCATATAAATGACTTTATAAACCATTTTACGACTTTATAAACAACAACAATTATCATAACTCTATCAGTCTATCTATGACCTATAGAAGGCATAGAACCTAGACCATGATGTCACATTTTAAGATACGTAGATTTGGTTCTCTCAACAAAGAGGCTCTATTGTAAAACTTGAATATTTGTTCCAAGAGATAACTGGATTTTAATTTGCCATGTGGGGTCTAATCCCTGAAAATAATAAAGTTTAAAGAAAACAACCTTGCAGTGTCTGAGAGTGCAGTTTCTTGCAAAACGTCGACCACTCCTCAGGGATTTATGGCCTATTTCCTGTAAAGGACAAGCTATGGGAACCCCTATACTGTGAAATTTATCCAGCTCTTGATGACAGGTCTTTTGCAGAAATCAAGTCTAAGATTATACATCTTAGAAAGGTACTCATTGGCGCCTGCATTTGTAATTTAGGAGATATTCCCACTCTATTTTCATAAACGACAAATGAGAGTGTTGGTGTAACATATCAGGGAAGTTTTAATATTGAAAACCCAATCAATGTTAATATTACCCCCGTTTTTACCGAAATGAAGGAACCTCGTATTTTTCTTCTATATTGTCTTTTATATACTTTTTACAATGAAATAATTCACTACTACTACTACTTCTCTTAGTGCAAGACACAACACTAATATTTTGTTCGATCGCGAAACTAATACCTCTTTAGTTAGCCTACCAACTATGTAGTCACTTCATCCTTACTATACATTTTCATATAGAAAGAAGATTTTATATTGTATCAATATTGCATTGTACAATTACTTCTTGCTTGTTATCAAAATAGTAGTAACATGAAAATACAGTTTGTTGTTTTGTTTGAAGTGCGTTCGAATATTTCACATATATCTTTGTAATTGTTATCTTATTGCAAGTAACAACTTACGCCGTAATCAACGAGATTACTGCTGGGTGCTTAAAGTTAAGTATACCCCTTTGTTCATCCCTCTGATAAAACAATCAGGGTGTCAAATTCTGGTCCTTCGAATAACATTATATCCTGATAAAAGAATCAGGTCTAAACATTTGATCCTTCGAAATATAGTACCCTGATAAATCAATCAGAATTCAACAATTGCCTTTGTCTATGGTTTTTATTATGATAAATAACCCGCTGCAAGTTGTTTGAATTGCCCGTGAATTTGCACAATTCACAGACTTGCTGAAATTTTAATTTCATTGATATTTTGAAATTCATTATTATTTCTTATATAGTTATACCTTATTAACTTATCCCGTTTAAAATGGTAATATAACCAATCAATGTGGAAACAAACGATAAAGAGGTTATACTAGCTATACCTCTTTCTATAAGTGTCAACTTTGAGATCAATACTCAGTCTTCATTCGAGTACAGATCATCTGTTATATTCCAGGTTCGGTTTTATAGAAGCAGTTAAATTTCTGCAATTTTTATCATATTTTATGACATTAAATGAAAAATATCTCGAAAAACAGGTGTGGTTCTCGAAGAATGGTTTTGAATTCAACTCCTTTCAAAATGAGAATCTAAAAATTTGAGAAGTATCTATAGCTGATCAATCAGATGAAATGAAAATCAGCTCAACGGTTTATTCAGGGGTGCGTCAAAATATGGTGGTAGGGGATAAACATAATATCACTAACGTTCTACATGTTTGCTCTTGTGACATAAAATTATGAAATTGTTTATTCTAAGGATTTTTCTGGTATCTCTATTCCAAACGACACAAATCCTATAATAGGCCCGTTTGAAACAGTTAGATACTCCGGGAGGGTTCGGAGAAGAGTTATATCGTCTATGAGGAGAAGAACAGAAGCTTTTATATGGTTTAGAAAGGAGAACACTCCCAATATTCGTTTTAGTTCAGTCACTGCCATAGAACGAGAAAATATCCAAATGAACTAATCATGGAAACATGCATTTTTCTGAAGTTGCCAGAACCTGCCAAATTCTTTCGACAATTTTGATTAATTTCTTTCTGGGTTTGACAAATTCTAATTACATTAAAAGGAAACTAAAGGAGTCGTATTTTGTTGAACAGATAATACAATTTTGCAAATTTCCCAACTGGAATTGACGAATTGACCATATTTGGTTGAATTTGTTGAAAAAGGCGTTGGAACTTGGAAATTTCTATTCAAAGTGAAACTATGTTGCTACGATCTTCAAAGACTGCAATGTGACAATTTATTTATCACAATATATTTATCTTCGAGAGAGGAAACCCAGAAAGGAACCATTCAATGGAGAAGATACACTCAAATACTAAAGCGAGGGTAAGGAGTGAACTACTGGTATTATCAGATTTTCTAAATACGATGAAAACAAACTTCACTGGATTTTCAGAAAGTTTTAAGAACCAAAGAACTACACGTAAATGTGCACTAATTACCGTTAGATTAGATACTCCGACATAATATGTTGAAAAACATTCAAATTAGGTTGGTTGCAGGCAATAATTATTTTCTGCATCAATAGACTTAAAGGTTTCTAAAAACAATTAAGACGTAGTAAATTATGATGTTGGGCGTCTTTATTGTAGCCGACAAATCAATTACTAAGCATTAATTGCCTACAGTGGATAATGCTCTGAATGAAACTGCAAGTGGATATCCGCATTTATATTTTAAACTACGTTTATTGACTACGTTTGCGAACACCATGTTTACAAAAGACATCAGGTAAAAATTATACCGTAAAACGGGGTGAGATTGATCAACTTGAACTCTACTTCGGCCGTAATTTATAGAATACTTGAAATTTTTCACTTCTAAGAGCTTCAAATTCTTATTTGTAGTCCATAGAGTGGAACCTTAATGCTAATGTCAATATCATTGTTGTGAAAAATTAATTATCCCATAAAAAAGAAGTGATCAATCTTACACTTAAAATGGGGTGAGATTTATCACACCAATTTTATAGTATTAAGCAGTAGTGCTTTCAATAGTAAGTGATCAATCTCGACCCCGATAAATTCGGTCAAGTATTTTTTCCGTTTTTCTCGTTTTTTCAAAACGGGGTGAGATTGATCACACAAGGTTAATGAGCACACTGTTCTTAGTATATAATCCCTTATTTTTGAAAAAACAATTTCAAGAACCCAAAATGCAACTCATAAGGTGTAAAAAAATAACAAGAAGAGTTTCAACAATCTTCTATATTGATTTCTGCGCAGAAATGGTACTTTTGAATCCTATCAGAAAATTTTTCAAGTGTTCAACTTCCTTGAAGGGAACCGTGTATATATCGATATCAATTATTTTGAAAACCTCTCTCGATTTTGCAGAATCAAATCCTTGAACTTCGATTTATTCTCCTTCTAACACTTCTTTTATATCGATTTCTGCGCGGAAATTATACTTTTGAATCCTATCAGAAATTTTTTCAAGTATTCAACTTCCTTGAAGGGAACCGTGTATATATCCGATCGATATCAATTATTTAGAAAACCTTTCTCGATTCTGTAGATTAAAATCCTTGAACTTCGATTTCTTCTCCTTCTAACACCTCTTTGACCATACAGATATAGTGAAATTTTGAGAAACAGACAACAATCTCACCAGAAGGAATTTTCCCTCAGTGATGTTTTCTTATGTAGGACAGAAGGAAAACCTCCTCATCGTCTATGGTAATATCAATAGCGTTGTTACTGTCATCTAAATCGATGTTTATATAATCTTCACTATTATCCCCAAATGGATTGGGCGTTTGAGGTTTTTCTGAGCCAGAGCTGTACCTAAGATATTTCAGGAAATTGGTTAGAGAGCACCTAAGTTCGTTTTCATTAATGGCGACTTGTGATAATTTTTCTAAAACCCGGTTGGGATTGATTGGTGAAATGCCACATGTCTCAAGTTCAGAAAGTAGATTTATTTTTATAGCTCTTTTTTCTATTGGAATGCCAGAAGTTTTGGAATATTGATTTTACTCCCATTGTACTTGTTATTTAAAGTTCCGTAGCCAATCTCTAATTTTTTGCTGCTTTTCGTAGCGATAATCCATTTTCCAATTCATCGTGTAACGCGTTCTTAACTTGTTCTTCACTAAAATTTCAATTGTTCTATTACCTATCTTTCATTGATATGTTCTACCCATTTTGTGTGATATTTTTCCATCTGTGAAAAATATTGTGAATTAATTTTCGGAACGTAATAAAACGAGTGGTAAAATTGATCTGTTCATTGTAATGCTAAATACCTTATATCACTATCACAGCACATGACAAAAAATTTCTAGAACGAAAAAAATAACGGACTTGCCTCTGTTTTTCTTTTTCCACCAAAAGTATCCAAGCTATGAAAATAGGCTAAAATGTATGGTCAACTTCGAAACAATATATCTTTCTCCCAGTGTTGATTGCAAACTAACAATAACGTGCACTAATATTAGGTAGCCCTAAGCAAATAAAAACTGCCACATGCAGCAACTAATTCTTATCGTTGCCGGTTTTATGTGCATATACGTGACTCAAAGAAAAGTAATCAATTTCACCCCGGCAGATCAATCTCACCCCGTCTCACGGTACCAAAATGATCAATCCTCAAAAATGAGGAGGCAGGGATTTGCAAAGTTTAGGTATACCAACACTATCAACAACTATCAAAGCCTTCGATAGAGTTGATCACAAGAAGCTGATGGAATGTTTACAGGGGAAGGCTCTGGATCCAAATGACATCAGGATAATACAGAACTTGTATTCGAAATAGGGAGCTTTTGTGCGGACGCATAGCGGCGATTCTGAAGCCATTAATATCCAGAAAGGCGTAAGACAGGGGTGCGTTCTACCCCCAATGGTGTATACAACTTATACTCTGAGGAAATTTTCGCAACCACCCTCCGGAACGCAAAGGAAGGCATAAAGGTAAATGGAAAAAGAATAAATATCATTCGATATGCTGATGATGCCGTACTGATTGCTGAAAGTGAAGAAGATCTACAAAACTTATTAGATAAAATAGTACATGAAGGAGAGATCTACGGTATCAAAGTCAATGTAAAGAAAACTAAAATAATTGTGGTTTCAAAAAACTATACTCCCAGAGCAAATATAGAGATTTGCATTGATTGTATTGAGCAGGTTGAAAATTTTAAGTACCTTGGATGCATATTGAACGATGGATTGGACCCTTATAAGGAGATAAAGAGCATAATAGAGCAGGCCAGAAACGTCTTCTTGAAAAGGAGACCATTTTTTATTTCGAGAAACCTGAGCCTCGTCCTCCGCTACCGCATGGTGAGATGCTACGTTTATAGTGTGTTGCTGTACAGCATGGAAGCATGGACACTGAAGTTAAATACTTTGCGCCGACTAGAGAGCTTTGAGTGTGGATATTTCGACGTATGCTGAGAATTCCGTGGATAGATCACATCAGAAATGAAGAAGTTCTGAGAAGAATGAATATGGATCGAGAACTACAGGTCATAATAAAGAAGAGAAAAACATCATATCTTGGGCACCTATACTTAGGCATGAAAGATACAACTTCCTAAAACTCATAATGGAAGGATTGAGGGCAGGCGCGGCCCTGGTAGACGACAGATGACATGGTTGAGGAATATAAAAGAGTAGACTAGCCTGGCTTTTCAGTTACAGATAAGGAAGGCACAATCAAGAGAAAAGTTTGCAGTCATCGCCAACCTTCGATAGAAGACGGCACCTAAAGAAGAAAAATTACGATATTGAGAAGTGAAGGCGCTCAGTATTAGTGGGATATCCATTAATCATGAGCTAGCAGGAACACATTTAAAGCCAACAGACCAAAGAAGAGTCGGCAGAGAAATAAGACAGGCACAACTGAAAAAAAAACCCAAAGATGACATGAGTAAACACCTGCTCTCCATATATTTATGGAGTTTGAAATACCAGGGCCTGTCGGATGAGTTATCCTTCGCCTTTTTGAAGTACATTGGGGGATGAGGTGATGAATACCAGATGTTATGAAAAGAATATCATGAAAGTGGACGACCCAACAACTTGTAGAGCATGCCACAGTAAGCAGGAAACTGCCCGTGCTCCATCAGGATATGTGGAAACACACAATGTGGCACCACAAACTCTCTACTTCCATCCGAGAGAGGTTTATGGTATGGACAACGAACCAGTGCTACCATATGTGCAAGATTGAAGCAGTTGTCGAACATAACAGAGCTCGCATTTACTCGAACTATGTGATTCCAACCACTCTGTAGATCCACGCCATAAAGCCAGATATACTCCTGCTGGACAAAGAACTCAAGGAATTATTTGTCGTCGAATTTACCTCCCCGGTAGAAAATAATGTGGTGAGGAAAGAAGAATAGAAGAGGGAAAAATACAAGGATTTGATGTCCGAACTTGGGATCCTGTATCCAAGGCATACAGTTAGGATGGTCGTACTAAACATAGAATGACTAATCGGAATGAAAGCGAACTACGTGACCGAATTGAAGATTATGCCGGACTGCAGATCCCTGGCCGAGGATTTGGTGCACAGAATGCAGAAAGCGGTGTTGCTTGGATCACTTCGATTCATCAGTTCTCATCAAATGTGAAGGACGCTAGCAGCTCATCTCTTTTGTTAAGGGACGCTTTACGGGCAGTACTACTCCAAGGAACGTGCGAGAGGTTTTTTACTCGGTAACCAATCAACCACTGGAGTCTCACACTTTTGAGACCAGCGGACCCTCTCACGGCGGGGTTATAAAATGTTTTTCCTCTCGGGCGGAAAAAAAGAATCATTAAGCATAGGTACTAAAATAAAATAATCAATATGGAACAAACACTCAATGGCAATAAACTTTGGATTTGAGAAAGATCTATCCAGCAGGATCGTTTTTTCGATGAAGTTAGAACCTTCACATCAAAACTTATTAATCGAAAAAGGTTATCCAATTAGAGCTAACATACATGATCCACCCCCAGTACCTCGAGATGATGACATTATATAAAATATTTCTATCCATAGCCAATACCTACTTCCTCAAGGCAACCTCGAAATACTATAAACTAGATATGGCCATTGCCAGGTCATACCTCCAATTGATTTACAATATACATTCCGATTCGGCGATGCAATACTAAAAATATTATTGAGATCTTTGGAAATACCAACATGAAGACTTATGAGTGAGGATAATATGACCAAAAAATACAAAAAAATTAATTGAATAAATTTAAAAAGTCTGAAACGAACCGTCAGATATCACTTAAATTTTGCGAAAGCCTTCAAAACCTAATTCTACATGAAAGTTCCAAAATTAAACTTGATCGAATTAGTGTTTTTCGAGTTTTCCGGAAAATAACAAAAATATAAATCTTATACAGTGGATCAGTTCCATTCCAGTCAAACAGCGAAATGTTCATAGAATTCACAGAATTTCCGTGAAGCTTCTTACGAACGACTCTAATGTTATATTTTTTCCTATGTGCGCAAAGTAGTACTTTTCCGCACGCATTTTGGTTGCCAAAGTAACAATTTTCTGCTTCGTGTGGAGAAAATATTTTGCGGACGGAAATCTCAAACTGAACAAAATTGTTGTTGTTGGGGGAAATTTTCATGAATATTTCAGAAATAGGAGATTATTTTATGCAGTGTCAAATGAGATATTATCTACAGACAACTATACTTTAAATGATCAACCTTTATCAAGCCGTCCGTGCATACAGCTGCCCAACAGAGAATCATCAACCTTCGAACGACTGTCCTTCAACTTCAACGAACGAGAATATTACTTGCCCTTTTACGCCGAATCAGTGTTCATCGAGACACCCATAGAATGAACTGACATGATTAGCAATCAATTTACAATAGGTAAATAATTCTTCTTTCGTCATAAATAGTTCGATATTTATAATTTTTTTCCGGTTATTGTTTATATTTAAATAGTTGAGTTGTTTCATTTCGGATTAATTTAGAGTTTGAAAATAAATTATAATATTTCCATTTGGTTTCTTCTTGTTACTATAAGACGCTCGCATTGTTCCTAGACTCGCGCAAAGTGACTTTTCCGCACGCAAAAACTTATACGAGCTCCGCTTTGCGTCGTCCGTCTAACTGTGAGTGCGTACAGAAAAGTATCACTTTGAGCACTTGTGAGAAAAATAACTATTATAGCTCGCTGAAGTCAAATTTTACAAGTCCAGATGACAAATATCATTAGACGTTTGATTCTTTCACAATAATCACATGAAAATCTACGAAAGAATCAAATAGAATTCTGCAATAATTGATATTCAGTACCCTGGTTGTTTAATAAAATGAGATATACAAGCTATGTTGGCTATACATTTGAAGAAGCATGCCAAAGCAAACTATCCCCACGTCATTTGTTCCCCAATTTTTCAGTAGTGATATAGTGAAACTGTATCAATTTCCTTATTTACTTGATTCGATGTAGAAACATCATTTCAGAAGATATCGATTACTATCCTCTATTAAGAAAGAAGTAACACCATCGCTTATTAGATGGTATTAACAAACAGTGGTAAATTCGATCAAAAGTTTTATCCAATCTTTATTATATCCAGTTATCCTACTATTCTGGTATTGAATTTTGAGCGTAAACTAAACCTAAGACTTTACGAACCGGCAAGAAACTTAGTCAATCCGGATGAAATGAACAAAGCAAAATGAACCTGCACCTAGATAACTCGTAATAAGTTCGTTTAATTAGTTATTTTCAACACTGCAGGCATAAGTACCAAGTTATAGTCTAGAGAACGTTATTAGTGGGTGGTCCATATTCAGTCAGATCAATAGTAATAACATCGTTAATTACATTAATTGTATCCTCACGAATTGTTCATCAAATACGCCGCAAATTGCATAATGAGGTTCATTATAACCTTCTTAAAATATACCTATGTATATTTGCGTCTATGTATGCTGAAATTTTTTCAAGTAATGAACCAACTTTTGCTCCATTATTCGCGAAATACTGTTGATTGCGGTACTAGTTTTTGTATTAAGTTCAACTCTGAATCCGTTGATGAGTATACAGGGTGATTCACGAAGAGCGTTCGTTAGAATATTCCAAAGATAGACTCGAGATAAACACTTGACATTTTATAGTTAACCTTTGTTAGGAGAGATAAATTCTTGGAAAAAAATTCAGATTAGATCGACTTCCGATTTGATTGGAAATGAGGCCAACCTTCGTTTTTCAAATGTTAAACCCAGCTTTTTCATTGGTAATTAGATTATCCATTGAATTCTATATTGTTTTAATGTGTCAGTTACGTATTATTCTCAGCAAATTCGTGTGGAATCTGAAAAAACCCTTTAAATTTTCTCAAATAGGGCTTCATTCCGATGTTAATAACTTGTAGATTTTTGCATGAGGATTCCTAATTTTCCAGCTTCTATCAGAAGACATACCAATGCTTCTCCTCCGTTAATTGAAAATTCAATTGAGCTTACAGGGTGTTTATATTTCCATGTCAAAATTCAGTCATGACAAAAACCTCAAAACTCATTTTTTTTTCAAATCAGAACCCATTTGTATAGTGTTTCCACTTTTGTCTATCTGTTTAACAACTACAGGGTCTTTTGAATGAATGTAACATCGCATTTGGCTTTGAATAATTGTTTGTCTCTCTTCGCTAAGGATCCTGACTTTTTACATACCTTTGAAACTGCCAGTAATAATAATTGTATAGTCAGAAAATGAATTATGTAGATGGATTCGCAATTGTGATCATTATACAGGGTGTTCCTAAATTGAACGTACAAACGAAAAGGGGAGATTACTTAAGTGAGTTTAAGAAAAAAAAGTCCCATAAACATTGGGTCACAAACGTTTCGTTTTCGAGATACAGAGTGTTGAAGTTTGAATTTTTTTCAAGTTTTTTTCTCATAGTATCTACACTTCACAAGATATTCAACTGAAATTTGGCATAGATATTACATTTGAGAGTTCTCACCACGTGACATGGCAATTTCGATAGAAGATCTACAGGGTGTTATTTTTTCTGGAACACTGCCACCTGTTCTTCTGCAGAACTTTTTTTTGGTGAGCAACTGTTAATTTGAAAAAATGTAAAAAGATGCTTTGTTCTTACACTAAACTTTTCGGTCTCTTGTAGTTTTGTCGTATCTACCAACGATTTCGAGAAAGAAATTTTGAACGATTCTCTCGAAATCCTCTTGAAAATCCAAATTATGATGGGAAGGCCACTTTGTAAGCTGTGGTGAATGAATTCAGTGTCAGTTTTTATGGAAATTTTCCTGATCTGTAGCGATGATCCATAAAGATTCGATAAACTCGTATAATCAACACAAAAAATGTATTACAACAAGAAACGTAAAACTAAAAAAAAAATCATAACAAAAAACTAAGTAACCGCAAAGGACTGAACTACAGCAAATGTTGAAAATGTCCTCCCCCAACTCTTATACAAGCTTCTGTTCTTCGTCTCATAGACGATCGAACTCTTTCAAACACTCCCGGAGTATTCCTAACTGTATCAAATGCGCCTATTATAAGATTTCTCGGTTCTTCTACGGTGTTCACGGGTGTCGAGTATACTAGAGATTTCAGGTGGCCCCATAAAAAGAAATCTAAACTATTTAAGTCTGGGGATCTGGCGGGCCATGACTGAGGACCCCCCCCGTCCAATCCACCTGTTTTCATAATTTTCGTCCAAATACTCCCTTGCCAAATCTGAAAAATGAGCAGAAGCACCGTCATGCATTAACCACATTTCTCGTCGTAGCATAAGAGGTATATCTTCCAATAACAAGGGCAAATCGTTTTCTAAAAAATGTCTGTATGATTGACCTGTTAGTTGACCTGGCAAGAAGGAAGGACCAATCAAATCATCATCAATATTACCACCCCACACATTTAGTGAAAATTGCTCTTGAAAATGGGTTTCTACATATCCATGCGGATTCTCCTCAGCCCATACGTGTTCATTATGAAAATTGATAATTGAAGTCCTTGAGAAGCAGGCTTCATCAGTGAATAGAATTTGGCAATCAAAATAAGGATTCATCAATAGTCTACTGAGGTACCACTGACAAAAACTACCCCTCGGATGAAAATCTCGAGGCAGAAGAGCTTGCACCCTCTGAATGTGATAAGGATATAGCAGAGAATCCCGCAAGATCCGCCAAACAACTTGATGACTTGCATTCAAAAGTACACAAATTTTTCTTGTACTGGTTCTTGGATGTTGTTCTATTTCGTTCATAACTGCCTCTTCGAGTTGTGGTGTTCTCACACTGCGTGGTCTCCCAGCATTAATTCTTTTCGTGGAAAAAGATCCAGCTTCTGAAAGACGCCTATGAATATCAGAGAACATTCGATGATTTGGTATCACTCTATTGGGATAGCGTTCCATGTAAAGACGCCTAGCTTCTCTTGCATTTCCATTTGCAAGACCATACAGGAAATGCATATCAGTCATTTCGGAATTCGTGAAATTCGGCATGTTTTGATATTGAAATGTGTAGAGGTTCTAATTTCTGATCAAATATTGTTGACAGTCATAAAAATCGTAATGAAAAGAGTAGTCTAACTACATTCAAAAAAATAAATAGCCACAAATGCAACCACCTTCACTTTTTAAAAAAACAAACGTTCAATAATTTGATGTGTCAAAACTGGCACTCAATTCATTCACCACAGATTACAAACTGGCCTTCCTATCATAGTTACAAGAATTTCGAGAGAATCGTTCAAAATTTTTTTTCTCAAAATCGTTGGTAGATACGACAAAACTACAAGAGACCGAAAAGTTTAGTATAAGAACAAAGCTTCTTTTTACATTTTTTCAAATTAACAGTTGCTCACCAAAAAAAGTTCTGCAGAAGAACAGGTGGCAGTGTTCCAGAAAAAATCACCCTGTAGATCTTCTATCGAAATTGTCATGTCACGTGGTGAGAACTCTCAAATGTAATATCTATGCCAAATTTCAGTTGAATATCTTGTGAAGTGTAGATACTATGAGAAAAAAACTTGAAAAAAATTCAAACTTCAACACTCTGTATATCGAAAACGAAACGTTTGCGACCCCATGTTTATGGGACTTTTTTTTCTTAAACTCACTTAAGGAATCTCCCCTTTTCGTTTGTACGTTCAATTTAGGAACACCCTGTATATATTATGAAGCGGCGAAATAAGAATATTTCAAAGCCAACTGCGATGTTACAATCATTTATAAAGTCTCTGTAGTCGTAAAGCATTACGATAAGAATTATAAGATTCAACATAAGCACTAGTCAGCCATAGTTCACTATGGATAAAGGACTTATCTCGAGGACTTGAAGATATTTCAGGTATGAAGTCAAATGTTTTGGTGATGCAGTGTGATTAAAATGTGTCTACTGAGAATACAATTGTACATAACTTCTGATTGGGTCGATATTCCACAATCAAATTTTGTACTGGTGTTCAACACTAAGAACTCACATAATCGTGAGTAGATGGGAAAAAATCCAGCCACGTATTGATAAAAATAGATTTTCTTGTTAGGTTGAAAATGTTCAACCTGTATACGTATTTCTGAATACAACATTATTGGGTTCAAGTCTTTATAGATAGCTCTATAGCTCTCATCATAATAATTATTTTGAAATTCGCACACCATAGCGAAAATGAAGATAGGATATGTTTAGGTGAATTGAATTCTAAATAAATCAACCTTAAACGACTCTGTTGATACTGATGGGAAAATTTTCCAAATTAAGAGAAGTGTCTGGGGATTCAACACTGTTCAGTATTTCCTCATGAAGAAAGAATTTCAACAAGGATACACAATTACAGTAATTTAGGAGAATCCTTTGAAGAAGATGAAATTTTGGTAGAGGTATATAAAATGGAAAAATTCCTGATGCATCTAGATTGATAAACAAATTTTCATTAGGAAAATTATGAAAACAAACAAAAGAAATTAAATAAAAAAAAAACAAAGTGCTAAAAATTATTAATCCGAAACCACGAACATATTCGAGATATTCATTCCCTTAATCCACTCTGAAAATTATATTATATCAATTGAAACTTAGCAAATATTCCAGTTTTGTTTTCACTGGAGATATTCTGAATCCAATTTGATAAACTTACCAAATTATATATTTCCATCATCATATGGATTATCCAAAGGCATATAGGGTACAATCCTATAATTGGTCATTTTGCATTCAAGCATACTTTGTTTCTTGTTGACATTTGACATGTCTGTCATAGGTAGATAGGATTACATGTATGAACAGTGAACGCAGATAGATAGAATTCCCATTCTGTGAAAACATAGAAGTACGATGTACGATTGAAATTTTGAAATATCATATCTCCGAAAGTATTAGCTTGTTGGAATTTAAAATAATATCGATGGATTGTTACGTTAAAACTACATCTTAAGAAAAATATGAGTTCGAAATTTGTGATCAAAGAAAAAAAAATTTTTCGTTTCTCTTGGCCAATAACGAACTTAACCGAGATATTTATCCCCCGAACATACTCTGAAAATTTCAACTCTCTATCTCTTTCCGGTCGAGAGTTATGGTGTTAACGGCCGGCTGGCCGGACAGAATCAATTTTGACTACGGATTCTTGATCAGTGAGTCGAACAAAATCGATTGAGACCATTTTCAGCCAAAAATTCGAAAATTACAGACATTTGGGCAAATTGATAAGGCCTCTGTTCCGAGGAACAAGAGCGCCAAAAACAAACAGCTGCAATAACAACAGTAATAATTCAAAATAGAACATTTTGATTCACTGTAACTGTTCAAAATGGTCCTATCCAACCTTAATACGTTTACGCGAGCGTATCAACAAGTTTCTCATCGAGTTTCTAAAAATATGTTCGTCATTAGGCAACCATTTTTGGGCGCATGTTCTAGGGGAACATCGTCCTATCATTTCGTCCAAATGTCTGTAATTTTCGAATTTCGAGCTGAAAATTGGCTAATAGACTAATTCGGACTCCCTGATCACGAATCCGGTGTCAGATTTTAGGGTGCCGTCCGGCCGTCCGGCCGGCCGGCCGGCCGGCCGGCCGTAGGCACGATAACAGGAGCACCGAAGGTCCTATCGACTTCAAACTTTCAGGGTAGGTTTCTGATCAAAATGCGACGGTTAAGTTCGTTAACGGGCAAAATCGGCCAGACGGTTTAGGAGTTATAGACATTTAAAATTTTGAGGTTATTTCCCTGATATTTCAGGAACTAAAGAAGATGTTGAATCGAAACTTTGTAGTCAGTTCGAGGATATAAACGCGCAACTTTTGGCAAAATTCTGTTATGATCGAAATGTTGGTAATTTTTAAAAAAATATTTCTTTTAATTTTTTCGAAAAAAAAATTTTTTTTTCGTGAACTATTCATCAGATTGCAACAAAAACTTGTACTAACGTCAATTGTAGTATTTTGCAACATTGTGCAAAATTTTGGCTCTATACGATTTCAATTTCTGGAGATATAAGACAAAATGTGTCAAATTTCCTGGGTCTCTCTCAGTATTTTCATCGATTATTCTATGAACTCTTTGAATTCCACCGAAAACAAATTCAAAGACATAAACATAAAGAATCAAGTCATAGTTTAGACGTCGAAAGAAGGACGATGTTGATCGACTTGAAAAGGTACCTATTTCAAGAAATGCAATAATGAAATGCTTAATTTTTTTTATGGTCACAGAAAATCGTCACAAAAATCTATTTACCTCATTTGACGGCTGTTTGTCAAATCAATTAATTCCAATGATTGATGTCAGATTTCCTACATACCAAGTTCAAACACATTTTATTATATGGAAAACACTTATTATGATCACGTTCTACAGGAATTGATACTAAATAGAAGCTAGATGAAGATTATTGTAATGGAAAATTTGTGTTCCAGAATAATATTAAGGTATTCAACATGATACTGCTTTTTTTCTTTACTGGTCAGTACGGGCCACAAGGAACATGCGCCCAAAAGCTCCTGTCCACAGGGCTTGAACCCATTTTTTATTATTTCTCTTAGATCATCTTAAGATGTCACCTTAGAAGCATATACAATTTGCTTCAGATCAAACCAGAAGACATAGACTATGGGAGTTATGTCGGTTGATCTCGATGGCCATGGGATCGGGATCCTTGCAAGATACAGGAGATACAGCAATAGGATATTTTTCATACTTTTTACTACTGAAAAATTGAAAACTCTAGAGAAAGTATCCTTTTGCGGTATTCAGCGATTGAGAAAACGTAGTCTGTTTTCTGTTACCACAGCTGGTGCATTATAATCATAAAACCCAATTACAAAAACTATATCAGCTTATTATTATTCTATTTGGATAAATTTCTGCACCAACATTAGTTTATTTCATTTTTATTACGTTTTCGGTACTCATATCAGCTCAACTAACAATTCGTTGGGCAGGTATTAATTGTTATGGCCATAATAAATAATGAAATAACTTTCTACTTTCATTATCTCATAAATCCAGAGAAAATATTGATAGGAATATTTTGAATTATTGATGGGTAATCAATACGCCAAATTTCAGCCGTAATTAATATTCATGCTGCATTGCTGATTATGTATATTCGACTGAGCATCAAATAACATGTCTGTGCTAGATATGGTAATTTTACATGAAATCCATTCGAAAAAATGAATTTCTCCTCAGTAACAACAGAGTCGTTTTAAGTTGATTTATTAAAATTTCCCCTGAATATATCTATACTAACTCTTTTCACTCGTGTGCCAAATTTTAAAATTATTGTTATGAGGAAAGCCATCTATGCAGGCTTCAACCCAATTAATTTGATTTCAGAAATGCATAATATAAATTTAATGTAAATTTAATTTCAGTTTTCATTTGATGGAACAAACCAGTTTTTCGAAGAGTTATTCAAGGATGGATCCTTAACAATTATTTATTATTTTGATAATTACATACTCGATCATATATCAGCAATCTCATTATTATTAGGATAGATTGAATGGATAATTATTATAATCTAGTATGTAATTATCGAAATAATAAATAATTGTTAAAGACCCATCCTTGAATTAAGCTTCGAAGAATGAAAACTGAAATTAACATTCAATAATGTTGGTATATTCAGTTGATTAAATTCATTCAGAATCCAAATTCACTTAGTTACGACATGAATAGAATGTTAAATATCGAGAGAATAATGAACTATGAGAAAAAAAAATCAGTCGTCGGCAACCTGGATGGTTCCATACAATATTATTTGTTGAGTTGAATCGCAGATATCGAAGAAAACCTCATGAAAGCTATCTTGAATCGGTGATTCCGTTCAGGAGATACGGTGGCTATAATTTCCATTCAACTTTGAAAAACACCCTGTAAATCAGAATCAGAACTCCCAGATACTACATATGGGGGTTTTGCAGCAACCTCTAGGTGTCTTCTGTCTCCAATTTAAATGTTTCCCATCTTATTCGGGACACCCTGTATATCTGATCCTGTTCAAATTTGGTACTTGGTTCTACAGTTAGGTTTTGAACCCTGTCGCAAAGTTTCAACGATATCTTCTGAGATATAGAATCTTTTTCAAAGATTTTCAATGAACTTTTGAAATTTTTCTAGTGATACTACCCTCACAAAATTTCGTGAAAATTTGCGCTTTGGCATTTTAGAACTGATTATCATGTTTGAATTGGATTGGTTCCATATTTTAAAAATTTTCATAATTTACCACCGAATTGGAGGTCCTTGAGCTAAAGGCACAAATTGTTTTCTCGCCCCTGTTGTGGTGTCACCTATTTTCATTTTTGTTCCATATTTTCCTTGGTTTCTTTGTTGCCCTGTTCTGAAAAAGACAATTAGCAGAAACAGGCGTCAGCAGAATGATTTTTTTGTGCGCCTTTCGCGAAATTACCCGTTAAACTTTTCCATTTAAATATACTTCAAAGCATTATTCTGTTTTCTATATATATATATAGACTAGCTGACCCAGCGAACTCTGTTCCGCCTTAGAGGCAATAAATAAGCAGATTAAAGATTTTATTATACACGTTAGAAAACAAACACCCTGTACAGTAATGATTTATTTTCAATGATGTATCCCTCTAAAGTTTATTTTTTAACACAAATGAATGAAATTGTACGATTGTGGCATGGAAAACAGCAAGTTGCAATTGACGTTAAAAGAAGAACACCCTGTATGGAGATTTCGGACGAATACATTATGAGAATCCATCCAAGGTACCTATTTAGTTGATGCTTTGTTTGTGACACAAATCACTTCAATCACGTACAATTGTGCCATGAGAAAAAGGACACCCTGTATAGTAGTGCTTTATTTTCAATGGTGTATGCCTCGAAAGTTTATTTTTAAACACACATGACTATAATTGTACGATTATGGCAGGAAAAACAGCAAGTTTTAACTGACGTTAAAAGAAAAACACCCTGTATAACACAAAAAAATATTCTATATCCGTCTCCTGGTTCTAAGCTACCTCCCCATCAATTTTGAGCCAGATCGGTATAGCCGTTCTTGAGTTATACGTGGTGTAACTAACACGACTTTCTTTTATAAATATAGATAAATAAAGATAATGCGGAGAAACATATTTAAATGAATAAATTCAACGGATAATACCATTCGCGAAATTGCCTCACACACTGGCAGTATTCAATAAGTTGATAGTAATATAATTACTATGGAGAGGCTTAACGGGTAATTCCGCAAAAGGAGCAGATTCGAAATAATTCTGCTGGTACCTGCCGACACGTGTTTCTGCTAGTTGGCTTCTTCAGGACAGGGCAACCAAGAAACCAAGGAAAAGATGGAAATCAAAGTGAAAATAGGTGACACCACACCAGGAGCGAGCAACCAATTGTGCCTTCAGCTCTAGGACCTCTATTTCGGAGGTAAACTATGGCATCGGCACGGAGGAAGCATAAGCTACCTGTGCGATGCGACCTCAACCCGAGTATAAGAAACATAGATAGATATGGATCATGCGGAGTAATATATATGTATATATGGAGAGGCTTAACGGGTAATTCCGCAAAAGGAGCAGATTCAAAATAATGCTTCCTCCGTGCCGTTGCAAGAGCCTTAAGAACCTAACTCTACTGCCAAATTTCAAGTTTTAACACGATCGGTTAAATATAGTGGGAGATTCGAGCAGCCTTGTGTGAGTTCAGTAGATGGGTGACCGTTGCCTCGATAACTTTCGAACGAAAGGATATAGGGACTTGCAATTTTCAGGGTAGGTTGCGTATCTGAATGGTAGAGTTGAGTTTGTATTTGAGCATAATCGGTCTAACGGTTTCCGAGTTATACCCACCTTGAATATTATTTCCTTGATTACTCAAAAAATAAATATTCTACCGAATTGAAGCTTGGTAACTAGTAGTAAAAAATCAACATAAAGACAGGTTTAAAATTTTGTAAGAACCGTACCTCTAGAAAATTTGAAAAAAATGACGAAAAAAAAAATTTTAAGAACGGTACCCCAAGAAAATTTCAAAAAAATCACGAAAAAAAAATTGGTTCAAGCACTGACGTGAAGTCAGAAGCTTTTGCGCGTATGTTCTATTGTCCATTCTTCTGTATTGGACACCCTCAATCGAATTTACCATGGTAAATTATGTTGTCCATTCTACTGTATTGGACACTTAATTCAAATTTACCATGGTGTTCGATTAAGAGTGTCCAATACAGGAGAACAGACAATATAATTCACCATGGTAAATTCGATTAAGAGTGTCCAATACAGAAGAATGGACAATAGAACATACGCGCAAAAGCTTCTGACTTCACGTCAGTGCTTGAGCCAATTTTTTTATTGAAGATGATTATTGAAGTAAAAATCAGGATTACACCAAACTTCTTAGCCTACTGCAATTGTATCAATTTGAAATTTCAATTGACGTGTTCTGCATCAAATCAAATGTGAATTGGAAAGTGTGGTAAATCATTGGAAAGGTAATTTTGAGTAGAAATAAACAATTGCAAACAATATATAGAGTGCCATTTTAGATAAAAATAAAGAAAAAAAGCAGTATCATGTTGAATACCTTAATATTATTCTGGAACACAAATTTTCCATTACAATAATCTTCATCTAGCTTCTATTTAGTATCAATTCCTGTAGAACGTGATCATAATAAGTGTTTTCCATATAATAAAATGTGTTTGAACTTGGTATGTAGGAAATCTGACATCAATTATTGGAATTAATTGATTTGACAAACAGCCGTCAAATGAGGTAAATATATTTTTGTGACGATTTTCTGTGACCATAGAACGTCAAAACACGCTGGAATGTGAATTTTAAGCAATATCTTCTGGAATTGAGATCGTATCGAACTGAAATTTTGCACCCTCGTGTAGAATGCTTGATTTAACGTCGGTACAAATTTTTTTATTAAAAAATTTTCCAACTGCCCGATCCCAACAATACTTAGATAATATTATATCCATAAATTAAGCATTTCATTATTGCATTTCTTGAAATAGGTACCTTTTCAAGTCGATCAACATCGTCCTTCTTTCGACGTCTAAACTATGACTTGATTCTTTATGTTTATGTCTTTGAATTTGTTTTCGGTGGAATTCAAAGAGTTCATAGAATAATCGATGAAAATACTGAGAGAGACCCAGGAAATTTGAAACATTTTGTCTTATATCTCCAGAAATTGAAATCGTATAGAGCCAAAATTTTGCACAATGTTGCACAATACTACAATTGATGTTAGTACAAGTTTTTGTTGCAATCTGATGAATAGTTCACGAAAAAAAAATTTTTTTTTCGAAAAAATTAAAAGAAATATTTTTTTAAAAATTACCAACATTTCGATCATAACAGAATTTTGCCAAAAGTTGCGCGTTTATATCCTCGAACTGACTACCAAGTTTCGATTCAACATCTTCTTTAGTTCCTGAAATATCAGGGAAATAACCTCAAAATTTCAAATGTCTATAACTCCTAAACCGTCCGGCCGATTTTGCCCGTTAACGAACTTAACCGTCGCATTTTGATCAGAAACCTACCCTGAAAGTTTGAAGTCTATAGGACCTTCGGTGCTCCTGTTATCGTGCCTACGGCCGGAAGTACGGCCGGCCGGCCGGCCGGCCATACGGCACCCAAAAATCTGACACCGGATTCGTGATCAGGGAGTCCGAATTAGTCTATTAGCCAATTTTCAGCTCGAAATTCGAAAATTACAGACATTTGGACGAAATGATAGGACGATGTTCCCCTAGAACATGCGCCCAAAAAAGTCAGTGTCACTTCCGGTCAAACCCAAGGTGAATTTCAATTTTTGTTTTTCTCAGTTGGCGGTTAATTGAACGAATTGAAAATATTAAAATTTTCAAATTTTCATCTTTTGAAATGGCTGGAATAATCCATTGGAACATGTACTCATGGACACCCGGTATGTAATTTGGAAACTGAATTTTTACGAATTTTAAAAAGGATCTTAAGAATCCAAAATAATTCGATATGGGCTTTCAGTTTGAAATTCTATGATATAAATAGAAGACAAGAAGTAAGAAGTGACAACAAAAACCCAAAACCAGCTGCGATGTTTCAATAATTTATAGAGACCCTGTACTTCCGGAGAACGATAAAGTCTTGGAATCCTACTTGAGTTGCTGTACACATACAAAGCGGTCATATCTGTTTTCTACTCGATTTCCAATTTATCGTACAATTCCAACTGACCCTTTTACGGCTTCACTTGTAAGGTCTGACTAAACACGATATGCTGATCTATCCTCAGATGATAGACCGGTCCGGACTATTTCGATTCCGTAAAGACGTCAGAACGCTGAGTGCACATCAAAAGAGCACGACTCGGAGATCAGAGATCTTCATAGAGTTGAGAGCTGATAGAAATTGGTGAATTCGGACTATGTCTGTTGAATCACAAGGAGATATCATAGGGGTTTGAGGTAACAATGTGTACCCTATTTTATACTATAAAGAATCTTGCTTATCTGCAGAATTTTGTACGATGAGAACAGATCATGCCTCTTATGTGGAGATCAATTTGTTAAAACTGAAGGAGAGGAAATGGAATACTAAATGTTTTGAATATTATGCCTATTCAAATTAGTATAGCGTCAAACTAAGAATATCCAGTAATTAATTGAAATATTCATGATTGTTGGTATACAAGGTGGACAAATTTCAATTTGTTGGGGATTGTATGGGGTAGGTATCTCGGTAATTATAAGAGATAAAAAATTGGTTCAAGCACTGACGTGAAGTCAGGAGCGTTTGTGCGTATGTTCTATTGTCCATTCTCCTGTATTGGACATTCTTAATTCGAATTTACCATGGTAAATTCGAATTGAGTGTCCAATATAGGAGAATGTACAACATAATATACCATGGTAAATTCGATTATGGGTGTCCAATACAGGAGAATGTTCAATAGAACATACGCGCAAAAGTTTCTGTCTTCACGTCAGTGCTTGAACCATTTTTTTTTTTCATAATATTTTTGAAATTTTCTTGGGGTACGGTTCTTACAAATTTTTTTTTTCGTAATTTTTTTCAAATTTTCTAGGGGTAAGGTTCATAAAAAAGATTTTAAATACGTCTGCATGTTATTTTTCTACTAATAGTTACCAAGTTTCAATTCGATAGAATCTTTATTTTTTGAGTTATCGAGGAAATAACTTTCCAGGTGGTTATAACTCGAAAACCGTTAAACCGATTATGCACACATGAACTCACACAAGCCTGCTCGAATCTCCAACAATATTTAACCGATCGTCTAAAAACTTGGCAGTAGAGTTGGGTTCTAAAGGCTCTTGAAAAATTTCAGCAATTTCAGACGAATAGTTTCTGATATATAGAATTTTTTTTTTTAATTTTCAATGATTTCTTAAAAATTTTCTACAAATACTATCCTCACGAAATTTTGCAAGAATTTTCGCATTGGCATTCTACAATTAATAACCATGTTTCAATTCAATCAAATTATTTTTCGAGTCAATGAGGAGGAAAAAACAACCAAGTTTCAGATGGCTATAACTCTAAAACCGTTTGGCCGATTATGCTTATAATCAAACTCAAATATCTTGTTCAGATGCACATCTTAGCCTGAAAACTTCAAACCGCTATCTCTTTCCGTTCTCAAATTATCGTGACAACAAAAATATTTTTTACTAATTTTCTAGCCGTACGATTCGCACAAAATTTCATAAACGTGCTTAGGTTCATATTCTACAACTACTCACCAAGTTTCAATTCGATCGGATTCATATTGGTTGAAAACTCGGAAGCCATTGGGCCGATTATGCCCATTAACGAACTTGTACGTCGTATTGGGATGCGCCACCTACCCTGAAATTTTCAAGTCGCTAGCTCTTTTCGTTCTCAAGTTATCGTGGCAACGGCCGGACGGCCCGACGGCCGGACGGCTGGCCGGATAGAATTAAATTTGACCTCGAATTCTTCATTGGGGAGTCGAACCGAATCGTTTGAGACCATTTTCGTCAAAAAATTTGAAAGTTACAGACATTTGGGCAATATGATAACGCGATGTTCCCCAGAACATACGCGCAAAAAATGGAGCGTGCATTCTCGATCTCTTTTTTCGATGCAATTAACTGGCGAAAACCATCATTTTTTATCGTGTTTTGTTTTCGAGTTATTAATAGTAGTTCAATTTTTTGACATTTATACAAAAAATGTAAATAACATGTTTGTTTTTTGAAGTTACAAATTGATAACTGTTACACTCATGAGGCACTTCTTTCTGTATTTTTCAATGGCGTCGAGAAAATAAAAAAAAGTACAGTTTCGAGTTATGGCTAAGTTTTATTTTTTAAATGGGAATCATAGTAGGATGTGGTTTGGTTGGAACGGAGTGTTTCCCCTTTCTTACGATGTATCATATATCGGATCGCTTTCGATGTGTAAATATTTATTAGCGAAAATAATATTTTACTAGATTCCTTTTAGCGTTTTTTATACTTATTCCAAGTAGGCGGGTGTTGACTATAACAGAGTTTGTCCATTTCTTTCCGCCATAATATCCATTATTGAAAGGTTTTTTTTCTGGGTTTTCTCTCCCAAACTCTGAAAAATATCTATAAAATAAAAATTAATTATTTTATGATTTGCTTCTGCGTAAGAAACACAAGATATTTGTCAGAAACAATCAATTTAAAAATTTTGCCTAACAAACAACAACGAAACAACATCACCGAACTATAGCGAAACGTTTCGGAGTCTATATCAGACTCCTTCGTCAGACCTTTAATGAAAATCTCTACAATTATTTTGTTGATAGTTATTTTGTGACAATTCTTGAATATTCTTGAAGTGACTAAAGATGTGAACTAACTGTATCTGCTTTCTGCATATTTTTTTCATTCAGATTTATGAACCTGCTCGTCTATAAACTAAAAAACCAGGAGAGGCCAGAAAATGAAGACCAATAAAACAAAAACAACTGATGTTTTTGGAAAAGTTGAACAGCTGTATCCTTTTACTTGAGCGGAATTTGGAAAAATGGTTAATGAGAAGAGTGTTATATTTGATGAGACGAATCTATGATTAGACTTAACATACAACTCAGAGACTCACCCTAAATTTTTGCGTAGAAACAACTGAAGTTTTTTCTTGGGATTATATAATATATTGAAATATTCTTATTGGGCTGTTCCTGTTTGATTTCGTATTTATCTAATGAAAATGAATCTCAGTGCTGTGGCAACTCTGTTACAGATGCCTTCAATAAATTCCGATCTCTTGGTGCATAATTTTTTTGTAGTCTTAAGGATCCATGTGGGAGTTTTAGCTTCTTCCTCGGCTTCTTTAGATGAATGGTACCCTACACTGAAACAGTGCAGATACTCCAATGCAGTCGAAAATTTCTCGAATTGAATCACTGGCATCCCATATTCCAAATACCCTTTTCGCTTTGGATGAAATCATACATAACAATAAACTTATTAAATCTGAAACAAACTTGAGACATACAGATAATCTGTCCAAATAAACAAGAGACGAAGAGATTTTTTTTTTATATATGATGAAAATTTCGAAAACAACATTTCATTTTCCGATCTCAATTGAAATATTTTCTTTCAGCATACATTAACTGGACATTCCGGAAAAGTTATGGCAGCTAAGTTCCTGGGAGAAGCCTCAAAGGTTGTGACAGGAAGTCATGATAGGACTTTGAAAATTTGGGACTTGAGGAGTAGAGCTTGTAAGTATTCTCATGATTATAATTTTAGGGATAAACAGGGAAATAGTTATTTATGTACCAAGGACGAAAAGCTGTCTATTATAGTCGAGTCTGCAAATTGATACCCGAGACGGAGCCAAGGATAGCAAGCAGGCGATACAATAGACAGTTTTTCGTCGAGGTGCATATTACATTATTGCCTCGACCTCCACATATTTTTAAGAATCTCGAACCTCTTACATAATTTCTCAATAGCAAATGACACATCCATAGGGACCATTTGCCATGGTAAATTATATTGTCCATTCTCCTGTATTGGACAATCTTAAGTTGAATTAACCATGGTAAATTCGAATTAAGTGTCCGATACAGGAGAATGGACAATATAATTTACCATGGTAAATTCGATTAAGAATGTCCAATACAGGAGGATGGACAATAGAACATACGCGCAAAAGCTCCTGACTTCACCTCAGTGCTTCAACCAATTTTTATTCGTTGAAGTTACATTGAATGTACAATTGGTCAATGTTGCAATTCGAAAATTAAAACCCTGTAATAACGAACTGGTAGGATTCTGTCTCGGATTCTGTTCAAAACCTGATGCCTCAAAAGAGTAATCTGAGTTGCTGGTTCCAGGGAATTCGATGACGCTCAATATCCTACCAGCAATCTCATTCTTATTTCGCAGCGAATCCTCGATGTAGCCTTCTGCTACACTACTAGACTTCCAACCTCCGTGTCGTTTTAAAGACTCAATGTTGGCTCCTCCATCTATAAGTAGTGTAGCAGAAGTTCACCTCAATGACCCGTCTGTTCGTTATGATCATTCAATTGCAAAAAAGCGGTAACCTTTCTTGGAACAATTCCCATACTATATATTCCCATCACAGCACTGTAGCATTTTTCAGATTGATCATTCAAAAAATATCTATTTTCAACAAAATCGTTTGGTCTTAACGCAGTATATCTCCGATAAATATTTAGATTATTCTCCCTAGCAACTGTGATTGTTCGAACTTTTCTCGTTTCATTATCAGTAGTAATAACCCAAGGACATTGATAATTTTTCGAAAAAATTTTATGACAGATTTCGAAAGCTTGTTGCTTGGAAACAGATCGACGCCGTAGGCGGAGGTCTGTTGCCTACAAGCAACAAGCTTGAGAAAGTTGTCATCAAATTTTTGAGCATTTATCAATGTCCGAGGGTTATTCGGATAGAAAATTTTTTGCTAGTTATAGAAAAAATGCGGAGCCAAAACAATTTATTTAAACGTGCAATTAACAAAGGAGCTTACTTGTTATATTCCACATGGTTTTGACCGTACTTTCTTTGAACTCTGTACCATCTTTTTTCCTCATGTTCACAGCCCAATCCTTTAAAATCAACGCCAATTCTTCCGCCGTCCGATTTCCATCTAATTGATACTTTCTATCGTTGCAGAAGTCCATAAATGCTTTCCATTCAAATTTCTTACTGTAAACGGTGTTTTTGGGTATATTCGATTCAATAATTTCATTAATATTCTCGTCAGTATTACAACCAAATCGTGACATTTCGAAATATTAAATATTTGAAACTTCATAATCGAAATAAATCAATATATGTTCATAGCAACGTGAAAACAGCCCATGGTCTGTTATCGATGTAATGTTGACATGATTGGGTGAAATTGTTCATATGTTACAAAATGAGGAAATTTGATTGGTTGTTGGAACTGTCAAAAAATTTTCAGGAATATTAACTATTATAATATTTCCCTTGTTCTCGATATCTGAAGTTTTCATTTTCACTATTTCGTCACACCTACACCTACCAGCTTCTCCAAATAATAAACCAAATTGAAACAACCACGTGATCAAAATACAAAATTTAAATTACTTGAAATATGATAGTTACCTTTAATCCTAAATTAATATGAACCATCCGGTGCTTCCAAGAGAAAATGTTCGAACTCATCCTTAGAAAAACTCTTGAATTTTTTGCAAGATACCTACTCTTCATTGGATTTTTTCAAAAATGCGCGCAACTTCAGATATTTACCAATATCTATTTCATGTTTGATCGCTAGTTGCGACTTTCTCATTGAATATCGCTCCCACAATGTAGAGGACTTCCATTTTTTTCTCTAGTCATCAAGTTAAAATATACCAGAAGCACATTCTCTTGGTAAACTGTCACATTTTTCGAATTGCACCAATTCACGAAGTGATCATAAGCTGCAGAATCTTTTTGAATAGACTTCGATGGTCGAAGGGAAGACACTGCTTCATTCGCCAATACCTCAATTTCTGAAGACATTTTCTCTTTCAACCACTTCTCACCAGCTTGCAAATGATAACTATCAATTATTTTACTTTACATCTGTCAGAATGAATTTTGCGTGGCAACCGTAACTAGAGAAATGTTCCATAATTCACTCAATTATAACGATCGTAAATGGATAGAATCATGTGGTTAAATGTAAATCAATCCAATAGTCGATATTCAGATTTGTATGAATTTCAAATCGTTTGAAAATAAACATATTTCATTCGGAGTATAAGTTGACTTTTCGTGGCTCGCTTTCAATTACCAGCCTTACTTCGTTCGGCGGGTAAACTCAAGCTTGCCATGAAATGTGACACTTCTCCTCCTTATGAAATAATATACTATTCTATGGGTCCAATAGTAATATCATATTTTCAAAAACACTGATTAAAATTTTGAAATTCCACTTCCTCTTTCATTCATAAACCAAAGTTTTTTCGCCACAGTTTGGCTTTCTCGGTTCATACATTGGATTTCCAAAAATTCACAGTGTGGAGAAACAATAATTGCGGAAAAAACTCTTGGATTTAGCTCCACGATAAAGCATCATCTGATAGGGTTATCATTGTGAACGAGTTTCTAGCTAAAATCTCAACAAATATTATGGAAACCTACCGTATTTCCCCGATATGGGACCGGTAGAATTTTTTCTCGTAGCAAAACTCAAATTACATCTGTTAGCATTCGATAGAATACATAAAAGAGAATTCGATTCCCTAAAATACGTTTCGAGACCCTATTGGCAGAACGCTCTGGACATGTTGAATTATTTACAATGGTATTAGCCATATTTGACGCACTGTTCAGGTGAACAGAGTGCCTATAAATTCGACTAAATGTCTGCAATATTCGAATATTTGGCTAAAAATGGTCTCAAACGATTAGTTTCGACTCACTGATGAAGAATCCGATGTCAAAATTGATTATGTGCGGCCGTCAGCAAGATTACGCTTGATGGCAATGACTTAGAGAGTTGAAATTTCCAGAGTAGGTTTGGATTCCAAGAGAGTTGAAATGTTCAGAGTAGGTTTGGAGTCGCAATACGCCTGCTAAATTTGTTAATGGGCAAAATCCACTCAGCGGTTTCAGAGTTATAGTCATCTGAAATGTTGTTTTCCAAATAACTTATCTCATCGAATCAAAGCGCGGTAGTTTTTAAACAATATTAACAAATCACAACACTAGCGGGGAGACAGGGTTTTTTTGCTGAGGTTTTTCCCTAAGCTCTTGTATCATACGTCGAATTGTATGGTACCCCGTTACACCAACCTCTGCTAACACATATGGAGCTCTCATTCAAAAGAAAATTAATAATTAGTTAGTCGAAAAATAACGACTCAAAGTCTCATGCAAAATTTTGGGAGGATTGCATTACTGGAAAATTGAAAAAAAATATATTTAGAAATATTCTGTACCTCAGAAGCTATCCGTCAGATGTCGTTCAAATTCTGCGGGAGCCATCAAAACCTTATTTTACAGTGAAGTTCTAGAAAGGAACTCGGATCTATATTGGTGAAGATATTGCCGAAATATTGAAATATTCCAACGATCAAGATGCACTGGTCGACTGGTGTTACACTCGACCAACGAAGTTGTCAACGTTCTTTTACTTTTGAGGTCTCTGGAGTATTAATGAATTAGATCGGTGGAAGTCATATTTGACTAGTCAATACGTCGGTAATAACATTTGTCCAATACCTAGTGAGAATTGGTATAAATTGTCTATGATGTGTAAATTATTTCACAGCCAAGTTTAAAATTGATCGAGTGATATGCGATACGATGATATATTCCTGAAATTAGAATACAAGGTTTCAAAGGTCAGTTATAACATACGTTTAAGTTCACATTAATTATTTACTGTTTCTCTGACCAAGTGGTAGGGTGCGTCTTCTTGGCAAGTGGTTACTGGGATCGATTCCTGCAGCCGTATTGAACTATTCCATTTTCTTTCAAATTCTATCGTAATAATAAGTTGGAGGAGAGGGTTACAGATAGAACTAGGTCGATATTTTCATGAAAATACGTTTTCGTAGATACCTATTGAAAAAAATTGGTTCAAGCCCTGTGGACAGGAGCTATTGGGCGCATGTTCATCTTCCTTGTGGCCCGTACTGACCAGTAGAGAAAAAAAGCAGTATCATGTTGAATACCTTAATATTATTGATTATTATATAATAATCGATGAAAATACTGAGAGAGACCCAGGAAATTTGACACATTTTGTCTTATATCTCCAGAAATTGAAATCGTATAGAGCCAAAATTTTGCACAATGTTGCAAAATACTACAATTGACGTTAGTACAAGTTTTTGTTGCAATCTGATGAATAGTTCACGAAAAAAAATTTTTTTTTTCGAAAAAATTAAAAGAAATATTTTTTTAAAAATTACCAACATTCCGATCATAACAGAATTTTGCCAAAAGTTGCGCGTTTATATCCTCGAACTGAGTATCAAGTTTCGATTCAACATCTTCTTTAGTTCCTGAAATATCAGGGAAATAACCTCAAAATTTGAAATGTCTATAACTTCTAAACCGTCTGGCCGATTTTGCCCGTTAACGAACTTAACCGTCGCATTTTGATCAGAAACCTACCCTGAAAGTTTGAAGTCGATAGGACCTTCGGTGCTCCTGTTATCGTGCCTACAGCCAGAAGGCCGGCCGGCCGGCCGGCCAGCCTGCCGGCCGGCCGGACGGCACCCAAAAATCTGACACCGGATTCGTGATCAGGGAGTCCGAATTAGTCTATTAGCCAATTTTCAGCTCGAAATTCGAAAATTACAGACATTTGGACGAAATGATAGGACGATGTTCCCCTAGAACATGCGCCCAAAAATTACTGCTATATAGGGCGTTTTCAATAAAATATCATTTCATAGTTCCTCGTTGCACAATCATACGATTGGACTGATTTGTAACATAGGAATAATTCTCGGAATGAATGATTGAGAATAAACCACTTATATACAGGTGTTTTTCATCTGATGGTCCTTAAGCCGCCACAAACGAAGCATTGTTTATCTTCGACCAAAAATTATATATATGTATTCAAATGGGTCCTTACGCCACCACAAACACAGCACTTTTTAGACCCAAAAGTGAATGTATGTATTTGAGAGGGTCCCTGCGCCACTACAGACACAGCACTGTTTCCAAAAGTGAATGGTTTGTATTTCAGTCGAAACTAATCGTGAATAATTTTGATTATTGATGGATTGATGAATTATTGATGTTTCTTTCTTTCTCAAGAAACGGAAGCAAAACTACGAAACTTCACTATCAGAAGCAGTTATTTCTTTCTCAAGAAACGGAAGCAAACTACGAAACTTCACTATCAGAAGCACTAAATCTAGCAAATTACTCGGAAACTGAGAAATTTGAAAGGAAGCGATATAAATAACACTGAAAAATCACGTAATAATCAATCATAAAAATCGGTAACAGCAATCTATATTATTCTGATCTTTTTTTATCCTTCGGTTCCACACATGTCGCGACATCGACAAGAATTCAAATAACGTGTATATATCGCGGGTCTGTTGACATATCAGAAAAATTAAATAGAATTAAAATATGAAATTTGAATAATTCTACTTTCGGCGTTAACACAAATTAATATTCATGAGAAATGTTCACTTGGTGTCACCTTCAGATCCATAAAACCTGAACAGAATCAAATTGGCGAAGAAGAAATTTCGAATTTTTCTGTCTGCAATATCTTCTACTCAACTGAAATGCACAAACTATCAGTCTGACCCCAGAGATTCCAATTACTTTTGGAGAATATTCGTCAGAGGTCCGGGAAGAATGTGACACTATTTCTGAACTAGCGAAGCGCTGCGTTCGTTCAGGAATCGATAGCTCCCTGAAATTCCCCCTGTCACCGTAGTGTCATTTGCTCCCAGTAAATTGATTCTAAATTAAATTATGTGCAAACATTTTTCACCGCTTATCTGCAGTCACCACTCGGTCCCTTCAGTGTTTCAAGTCAGGGATACAGATTAATTGTGTTGGATCCGTCGACCTTCGATATTTCCACTTCCGGAATATTCATTTAGGCGCAAAAAGGTGAGGCTGGTATGGTAGTGGGTGATGTTGGATTATCAGTCATAATATAACAAGAGAGTGAGAATAAATTGAAAATAATTTGACAGATTTTTTGAAAACTTGTTGCCAGTCATGAGAGCCCGCAGGGCTCGTGTGGATATTTCCAAATGGCAACAAGTTTTAACAAAATCTGTCAAATTATATTCTAATTTATGGAACTCGCGAGTTATATTTTACTAGATTATTTTTTGATTCACAAATTTTTACAATAAAAAATGGGTTCAAGCCCTGTGGACAGGAGCTTTCTGGCGCTCTTGTTCAAACAGACAAATTATATCTCCGAAAGTATTGGTTTCTCAGAGTTTGGAATTATATCAATGTATTCTTATAATAGAACTGCATCATAAAAAAAGTTCAATTCAAATAATAGTTCATTTATCAAGATTAAATGAGAAATCTGAGAATGAGAACTGCACCATGGAAGAAATCGAATTAAAATAGCTGAAATTTGACTCTCTCTTATAGAACAGGATGACATGTACGAGTATGAACACAGATCATATAATAAAGCTTAGATAGAATAATTATAGCATTCTGTGAAAACATAGAAGTACGATTCATTATTGAAATTTAGAAAAATCATATATCCGAAAGTATTAGCTTGTTGGAGTTGAAAATGATATCGATGGATTTTTATGGTGAAACTGCATCTTAAATAAAATTTGGATTTGAAATTTGTTACTTAAAAAAAATGTTTTTTTTCGTTACTCCGAAACCATCAGGCCTATTTCGCCCAATAACGAACTTAGCCGAGATATTCATCTCCCTAACCTACTCTGAAAATTTCAACTGCCTAGCTCATTCCGTTCGAGAGTTATTGTAGAAATTTTTTTTTTAATTTTGAAAATATTTTTGACACTTTGCGGTAACCTGGTGAATAAAAAACTTCACTTGCGTATAAAGTTCAGGATTCTACAATTTGATGCTAAATTTCAGATAGATCGAGTGATCGGTTTCGACCTCGGATTCTTGATCAGTGAGTCGAACCATATCGTTTGAGACTATTTTCAGCCAAAAATTCGAAAATTTCAGACATTTCGGCAAATTGATAAGCACTCAGTTCCGAGGAACTAGAGCGCCAAAAAGATCGATAAAACTATCAAAAACCGATAATTTTCACCCATTTTATATATCGCGTTGACACAATTAGGTAATTATTTTGACAACTATCTGAAATTTGCTAGGCAAATAAAAGCCACAGTGATTATTCCCGAGAATAATCACAAGAGATTTATTCCCACTATAATGATGATATAATTGGTTGAAACTTACCCTCAAGGCAAATAAAGAAGCATTTCATTGGTTTTAAGAAACCTCAAAAAATAATCAATATTACAAACATTCGATAGTTGAGCCAACGAAATGTGTTTTTCTAGAAGATATAAGGTCCTTTAGAAGAAACTACATAAACGTACATATTTCCTGACCCTCTCAAAATCGCCATAGTTAAACCACTTTATGAAAAAATTGGTTCAAGCCCTGTGGACAGGAGCTTTGGCGCTGTTGTTCAAGCTTCGACAAATTAAATCTCCGAAAGTATTGGTTTCTCAGAGTTGGGAATGATATCAATGGAATCTTACGATAGAACTGCATCATAAAATAAAATATATTAAATAATAATCCATCGATGTCATTCCCACTTCGGAGAAACCAATACTTTCGGAGTTATGATTTGACAAAAATTGAACAAGAGCGCCAAAGCTCCTGTCCACAGGGCTTTCCCACTTTTTCAATTTGGCTGATGTGCGTCAATTCTCAATAATTTTCGTAATTGAATTCAAAACGTAGGTCTATGACTCATCTCATGTTGGATTTATATACATCAGGAAATTATAATAAGAGCATTCTATGGAATCATATAGAAATGAGAATAATTAGTGAAGAAACATATCTCTGAAAGTAGTAGTTTGTAAGAGTTGAGAATGACATCAATGGATTCTTATGATAAAACTGCATCTTAAAAAAAATTGAATTTAAAATTTGTAATGTAAAAAAAAATTTCTTTTGTTACTCCTAAACTTTCTGGCGGTTTCTGCCAATAACGAACTCAACCGAGATATTTATATCCTAAACCTACTCTGAAATTTTCAGCTGTCTAACTCATACCATTTGAGAGTTATCGTGTTAACGGACGGCCGGACAGAATCAATTTTGACCATGGATTTTTGATCAGTGAGTCGAACCAAATCGTTTAAGACCATTTTCGGCCAAAAATTCCAAAATACAGACATTTGGGCAAATTGATAAGCACTCTGTTCCGATGAACAAGAGCGCCAAAAAGGTGATATGGAGGTTTTATCAAATTACCGTCCGATAAACATTTTAACTGATTTCTCTAAAATATTTGAGAAAATACTATCGAATAGAATGTTTAAATTCTCCAGAAAATTTGCGATTTTTTTCCCCATACCAGCACGGATTTATGAAGAACAGAAGTACTGAGACCACGTTTTTCAGCTTAGTGAAAAAAGTAATGGGTGCCTTAGAGGACGGCAATATACCACTGAGTGTGTTCATGGATGTTTTTAAAGCTTTTGACTCTGCAGATCATGCCATATTGTTGAGAAAACTGGAAGCTTATGGAATAAGAGATAATAAAATCATATTTGGAAAATAGGATTCGGAGAACAGTGATTGAGAAGGATGGTGTTCCCTTTTTCTCTGAATATACTTAAACTCGAACTGGGGCGCCACAGGGTAGCATTTTGGGGCCTCTCCTTTTTCTTGTCTATATAAATGAAAGTAATTTTTGTATGTAGATGATTCCAACTTTACAGCTATTGGGAATACTATAGATAGAGGCAATTATATCATCCGCTCAAGTACAATTGAAAGGTGTGAATGAATGGTTTGAAGCAAATTATATTGAATTGAATGTACGGAAAACTGAGGCATGCAAATCTCTGTCGTCTAAATGTATCAGTTCTAGAGGTGATTTATTCTGCAAATTTTGAATATCGCATGTCATATGGTATTGTTTTCTGGGGAAGCAGTTATTTATCTCATAGAATATTCTTGGATCAAACATAGGCAATTCGAACCATACATGAAATGAAGAAAACATAAACTTGCCGGGGTGTTTTCAAGAAGCACAGTCTGATGACGTTTACTGGTTTGTATATATACAGATGCATAATGTTTCTTCGTCAATATAAAGAACTTTTCATCGATTATGAGAATCGTAATAATACGAGGAGAATAGAAACTTTGTTTTTCCTCAATTACTCACAAAATACAAATCCCATCCAATTCAGGCAATTGTAGTTAATTGTAGAAAGTCAACGCGAGAATTTTTGACAAATTTCGTGAGGATCGTATCAATAGAAATTTCTTATAAACATCATTGAAAATCATTGTAATAAAATTCTATACCTACCTCAAAAACTATCCGTCTGATATCAGTGAAATTTCGCGGGTGCCCTCAAAACCTAACTTTGCAGCCAAGTTCCAAATTTGAATACGATCGGATCTATATTGTTGAAGATCTGAACCACCCTGTGTGAGTTCAGTAATTGGATGGGTGACCGTTGCCTCGATAACTTTCGAATGAAAGGCAATAGGGTAGATGGCACATCCCAATGGGAGAGTTAAGTTCGTTTTTGGGCATAATCGGTCCATCGGTTTTGAGAGTTATACCCTCCTCGAATATTATTTCCTCGATAACTCAAAAAATATAGATTCGATCGAATTGAAGCTTATTAACTATTTGTAGAATATCGACATAAGGACGTGTGTAAAATTTGTGAGGACTGTACCCCTACTAGATTTTCAAAAAATTGCTAAAAAAAAATTGGTTTAAGAACAGACGTGAAGTCAGGAGCTTTTGCGCGTATGTTCTATTGTCCATTCTACTGTATTCGATACTCTTGATCGAATTTACCATAGTAAATTTTGCTGACTTCACGTCTGTGCTGGAACCAATTTTTATATTATTTATTCCAGCTTGAATTGAATATTCATAGCTAAGACAACGTCTGTCGGGTTAGCTAGTGCTGAATATATCCCAGAGCCTTAATTATGACCTCACTGCGGAATCTGGAATTGTTATATCTAGATTTCTTACCTAAAGTAATTATTTTTAGTTCAGACAACTAAATATAACCTGAATGCAAATTAGTTAGTCATTTACGTAATAATAACACGGTAAGAATATGCACATTCGTAATTTTTTGGTACATGCAAGAACAATCTCGTACTATATTAAGCTGTCAAATCATAATTGCATTCTCTGACGAACGGAATTCCAATATTTATTATACATTAATGTGTTACATCCGACGGTTGCTTAATAAATGGGGAAATTCGAAAGAGAGGGAAAATGTAATGCGACAGTCTGGCTACAGTGGTGATTCGTAATTTCGATCAATCCATTTTCTGCAGCCAAACCCACTCTGCTTTAGAAAATGACATAGGGAAAAAAGCCTAATATACCCCTCTCCTCCGGTTATAAATGCTGTATATTAGAACTCGATATAAAAGCAAAACCAGTTTATTATCGTGAAACGTTAATGTGAATGTAATAAAGGAGGAATGACATGGATATCGTTTGAATTCCTCCTGGTGATTTAATGGCATTCTCGGCAGCATTTTTGGTCATAAAATAGCGTTGGAATTGTGGAACTGCTCCCAACAGATGACGCGGCTCCTCAAGTGAAATCAAGCATTATGTGGCATCTCCTATAAAATACACATTTCACTTTCATGGGGAAATTTCCCGAGAATCTGTCTCTTATAGGAGTAGTTTTAATCTTGTTCATATTTACTATGATGTGTTCTACTAACTCTCATAGCCCAGTCATATTAGGGGTTTCACATCGGAATAAAAGATAATAAGCTGTTCGAGTAACATTAAAATGGGGTGTACTGTGGCTAATTGCCAAATAACCCAAAGAGGAAAGTGTCATTCAAGAGGAGACACAGACCCCAGGGTTTCATGGTTCTTACCAATCATCAGTGTGACTCAGCCTGAAAACGAATGAAAAGAGACGGGGTTCTAGGAAACTTATTTCCACCGGTTGAGAACCGGTAGGGGAAAGGACCCCACCAGCGCCACCTATGGAGAATCCTTACGAACTCCGACCCTTTGCGATGAGGAAACCTGAGCGATGTTCAGCGACGTTCATTCTTTTGCCGTAAGAGGGTCAAGAAATGGCAACGCCATCTATCATATAGTGACCTTTAGGGACTGAAAACGCCTAGTCAGTTTGGATAGACAAACTTTTTTTTTTTTTTCTAATTGCCAAATAACTAAAACAAGACACACGGTGAAATATGTATTGATTTTAACCATCAACAAATATTCCGCGTGGCCAGACTAGACACCTAATCGTTCAGTGTTCCCCAAAGTGATAAGTATCATTCAATAGCAGACACAGACCCCAGGGTTTCATGGTTTTTACCAATCATCAGTGTGACTTAGCCTGAAAACGAATGAAAACAGACGGGGTTCTAGGAAACTTATTTCCACCGATTGAAAACCGGTAGGGGAAAGGACCCCACCAGAGCCACCTATGGAAAATCCTTACGAACTCCAATCCTCTGCGAATGAACCTCGCTGAACATCGATCAAGGTTTCCTCATCGCAGAGGGTCAGAGTTCGTAAGGATTCTCCATAGGTGGCGCTGGTGGGGTCCTTTCCCCTACCGGTTCTCAACTGGTGGAAATAAGTTTCCTAGAACCCCGTCTGTTTTCATTCGTTTGCAGGCTGAGTCACACTGATGATTGCTAAGAACCATGAAACCCTGGGGTCTGTGTCTGCTCTTGAATGATACTTTCCTCTTTGGGAAACACTGAGCGATGAGGTGTCTAGTCCGGCCACGCGGAATATTTGTTGATAGTTAAAATCAATAAATATTACAACGTGTGTCTTGTTCCTATACGAGTAAATTGGTATAAACCTTTATTTTGTCGTTCTGAATGTTGTCTCCAAAGTTACATATGGTATCGTGTCCGTGTCTTAAGTTATTGAAGGTCAAAAGTCACAAAAATCAGTCTTTAACGAATATCTCGCTTCCTATTGCTTAAATTAGATTTGCATAACAAAAGTTATAGAGTATGAAATTCTCTAAAATTTTTGTTGGAATTTTGTTTTCGTACGATCAACCGATTTTGGGGTAGTACGCAAAGAGTACGCAGCGTATAGTCATATATGGCCTAATGCAAGGTCAAGCGTAAGTTACGGTTATCAGTACATTGTATATTGGTATATTATTCAAGCGGTAATGTAAGTTATAACTCACGCAGATGAAGTTTGCAGCGCGAGCCGCATGAGAGTGCTGTAATTCATCATGTGAGATATGACCATTATCTCAAGTTGAATACTATGCTTTAACTCCGACTATAACATTAAATACTAAGAAAATAAGAACTTTATTGAATTGAATTTTAATAGTGACCTATTACAACGTTATGAAAATTTTAGTTGTATTTACTCATTTTGTTTATTAATAGAATCAACTGTTAAGTTTGAACAACTAGTGAACTGAATATGTGGATCCGAATTATGCAAGTTCATTATTTCTTTTTGTCTTTGTTGCATATATGTTGTTGATGTACTAACTGGTTGAGGTCTTATTTAACTGTATATTTCATTTGCAGTATCTGTCTTATTCTTTCCGGAATCATCAATGCACCCCTCAGCCACAGTAGTTGATCGTCAACCGCCAAGGCGTTTCAGTGCCGTTATATCCCCTCCAGCTACTAATAAAGTTGCCGACGAGCGACGAAAACAATGCCCTGTATATAAGTTACAGTCTGTTAATTTAAAAAATATAGCAATGTCTTTCCCCATTGCTCCAAATTTATAAATGCCAAATCTTTGTGAGTGATATTTTCCATTTTGAAATTTAAGAAATAATATCGTTTGCGATATATCAGTGGGAAGAAGACTTAAATTTGTTTTAACTATGGTATACAAATTTCCCGTAACAGTGAATTTTCTAGCAATTTGTGTTCATGTAATTAGAACACTGACCATAAAAATAGATCCATGATCTTCTAAATCTGTAATTTGCATAGAGTGCAATTCTGCTGCGCGACAAGCACCCATAATGCCCATTATTAAATCAACCTAAAATAAAATATGATATCAACTAGATGATTGAAACGATTGAATTATTATGAGATCTACTACCTTTGTTGGCAGATATTTCTAATCAGTAGCTTCACTTATGAAATTATTTAGTTGTTCTGGCGTAAAGGTTATACCGCCGTATTCACAAAGCATTCAATCTCCGGTAAGTCCTAACTGAGGTCCTCGGTTAAGGATAAATAAGAATCGCAACCTCAGTTTAAGTGAAAATTAACGTGAAACAGGCCTGTTTCAGCACCGTTACATACGTTAACTGAGGTTGCGATTCTTATTTATCCTTAACCGAGGACCTCAGTTAGGACTTAACGGAGATTGAATGCTTTGTGAATAGGGCGGTTTGTCTTTCTAGCTACATGTTTCTCTGATTGACGTTTAAGAAACGCACGTAATTTTAAATAATTCTCTATATTGAATCCATTATTTATGTTGAGTATGCTTCGTAGCATGGAGTACAAAATCCATAGAGACAATGCCTTAAAAGTGCTAAGTATATTAAAATGTGCCAAAAGAGCATCCTCTGTAAACGATGACTTAATGTTTTTACTGCTACACCAATCTTGAAAGTTTTTTGTTGACAACTATATACTTGTTTTAGGATTTTTTGGGCAATAAATTCTTGATGGTTACATTAGCTGCTTGTCTTATTTCATACATAATAGTTCATCTTCACTATCTGAATTAGTCTTTTTCAGCAAAATATTCCCCCAACTTAATTTGAAAATGTCAAAATTATTCAGTTGACAGAAGCACATAACCACCTTGATATTCGACTGGCGTATAATTCCAAGAATAGTAGTGAGTTATAGTCGTGAGTTATTATAACTCACGTTGTTCGTTTACAGAAAGTATTAATTGAACTAAAGCAATTGAATAATGAATATATAATTTAATAGGAGTAGATAAAGTCAATAAATTATTCACTTAAATGTTATAATTATTAAACAATGCCCATTATTTAGGTACTAATTGTTAAGAAGATATAGCGACATGATATTTTCAGGGTAGGTGGCGCGTAACGCCACGGACAAGCTCGTAAATGGTCATAATCGACCCGTCGGTTTTCGAGTAGAAATTTTGTTTTCAACCTCTGCTGATCCGATCGAATTGAAACATGGTAACTAGTTGTAGACTATCGACATAAAGACGTATGTGAAATTTCGTGAGCATCATATCACCAGAAAATGTATGGATTTATTAATTATTTTAAAAAATTATTAAAAATTAGGGTTAAATGATGGTGGTTAGTTAAACAATGTCAGCCCGCAAATTCCGACGAAATTTCGTGAGGATCGTATCACAGGAAATTGAAAAAAAAATCATTGAATATCATTGAAAAAACTTCTATATATATCAGGAACTTTTAGTACGAAATCGCTGAAATTTTGCGAGAGGATTAAAAACCTAACGCTACAGCCAAGTTTGAATTTGAACATGATTGAATCCATATAATTGGATATCCGAGTCGCCCTGGCTGTGTTTAGAAGCCGGATGGGTGATCGTTCCCACGATAACTTTCGAACGAAAAGAGACAGCGGTGTGCATTTTTCAGGGTAGATTGCACATCTGATCGGGACAGCTAAGTTCGTTGTTGGGCATAATCAGACCAAAAGTATCGGAGTTATGTCCACTGGAATATTATTTTCTCGATAACTCAAAAAATACAGATCAGATCCAATTAAAACTCGGTAATTATTTGTATAATGCCGGCGCGCAAATTTCCCTGGAATTACATAAGAAGTGAGTTCGTATATCATTAGATATTTAAAGAATTCCAATTAAGATAGTATTCATATGTTAGAATTGAAAATTCTCTGATCACAGACGATTCTCTCATTACTCAAATCTGTTATATATTATTAAAATGGTATGAAATGTACTCATATCTTACAAAAGCTGAAAAAACGGTCTTTTCGATGGTAAATTCATATAAGACAGTCTTCTACAGGTGAATAAAACATTATTAACAGTAATTTTGTCGATTTAATGTTGACTTTTAATTTCTTGCGCGTATGTTCTGGGGAACATCACGTTATCATTTTCTCCAAATGTCTGTAATTTTCGAATTTTTTGCCGAAAATGTTCTCAAATAATTGGGTTCGACTCCCCGATGAAGAATTCGAGGTTTAATTTGATTCCGTCGGGCCGTTGTCAGGATAACTTGAGAACGGAAAGAGCTAGCGACTTGAGATTTTCAGGGTAGGTGGCGTATCCCAATACGACGTTAATGGGCATTCGACCCAATGGTTTCCGAGTAATGATTTTGTTTTCAACCAATACAAATCGAATTGAAAGTTGGTGAGTAGTTGTAGAATATAAACCTAAGCAAGTTCGTGAAATTTTGAGAGAATCAGTAGAAATAAAAATATATTGAAAAAATTTTTTATGTCATGATAACCTGAGATCGAAAAGAGATTGAGACTTGCAATGTTCAGGTTAGGTTGTGCATCTGAATGCGACATGTGAGTTTGTTTGAAGGCATTACTGGCCAAACAGTTTCAGAGTTTCGAAATTTGGTTGAAATTTCCTCAATAATTCGAAAAATGTGGAACCCATTGAATTCAAACATGGTTGTTAGTTGTAGAATCCCAATGCAAAAATTCTTGCAAAATTTCGTGATGATTGTATTGCTACAAATGTTTTAAAAAATCATTGAATATTATTGAAAAACATTCTAATTATCAGTTAATATTCGTCCGATATCGCTGAAATTTTGCTAGAGCCTTCAGAACCTAACTCTTCTGCCGAGTTTCAGATATATATTGTTGGAGATACGAGCAGCCTTGTGTAGATTCAGTAGATGAATGGGTGACCATTGCCTCGATAACTTTCGAACGAAAGGAGATAGGAACTGGCAATTTTCAGGGTATGTTTTGTATTCGAATGGAAGAGATAAGATCGTTTTTGGGCATAATCGGTCCAACGGTTTCGCAGTTATACACACCTGGAATATCATTACCTCGATAACTCAAAGTACTTACAGTCAATCGAATTGAAGCTTGGTAACTAGTTGTAGAATATCTACATAAAGAATTCTTTAAAATTTCGTAAGAACCGTACTCTTAGAAAGTTTCAAAAAAATGACGACAAAAAATTGGTTCAAGCACACAGTGCCCAATACAGGGGAAGGGACAATAGAACATACGCGCGAAAGCTCGTGACTTCATTTCAGTGTTTGACCAATTTTTCCAGCATTATCTTGAAACATTTTCATATTTCAGAAACTATTCTCTGCCGTCTTCTTATGAGGCGTAAATAGACAATTGAACATGCGCGCAAAAGCTCCTACTTCATTAATTGAATATATTAACTATTCTGAAGTTATATTACACAGTAATCAATGAGCAGAATATCTCATTAATAGCTATTCATTGTAATTAATTATCGAGTCTCACCGAATTTATTCAATACTAAAAACAATCAATACGAGTGAAACCAGGAAGTGCAGTAAAATACATTCATTCAAAACTGAAAACTCTCAACGATCACACATAACTCAAACATCCTATCTCTCCTACTTAAACAATATCCAATACTCGACATCTTCACGACCAATTAATTAATTTCCGGTAATCGAAAGTACGAGCGGCTATAAGGTACTTCCCACGATACCACCCCAGGTATCAATTACCATCTGATATTACAGCGGCAATTATAAACCCATATTTACGTATTATCGTGTCTCATTCTCATATTGTCTCGACGCATGCAAATCACGACTCCCGGAAAAAGTCGGGGGGGCCGTAAAATATTCCGCAGATGATAAAAGTTCAATGAAACGGGTGCCGCCATCTGCCCCCGCAGGCGTAATAAAATGAGACTGGATCGATTCGCGTCTCTTCTTGCAATAATGTCCTGAATAATGATGACGGGCGCCACTGGGGGGGCAGAAATTAGTTTATTAACGCGGGTATAAGGGACACGCACGCTGCTCATCTGTACCTATAAGAGTGGTGCTTTAGGGTATATGTGTTTGTGATATAATTAGCGTGGGTGTCGTATGAATATTATTATTAGTAATATTATTAATGGTCTTATTTTTTGTTGAAAAAAGACGTTTAACATTCAAGACGAAAAGCCTTGTTGCAGCAAAATTAACTTTCTAAAAAAGAAATTGTTCAAGCACTGCCTGTTCTATTCTCTACTCACCTCTATTGGACACTCTACTACGAATTTAGCATCGATATATACCGTTTTCCAGTTTTTGAAATATAAATATGAATGAATACATTTCATACCATTTTAATGACAGACTTCGATAGAGGGTCGTCTATGACCACAGAATTTTTAATTCTGACATACGTAATTTATTCAAATTGAAATACGAAAAAACTTCCCCGAATAACTGCGGCATACGATATCCACTAAATTCCGCGAAAATTAGTAGGTTGGCATTCTACAAGTAATCACCGAGTTTTTATGATATTAAATTTGTATATTTTGAGTTGAAGAGGAAATAAAAACAAAATTTCAGATGAGTATAACTCCAAAACGATTGAGCCGATTATTCCAATTAATAAACTCAAATGTCGCATTCAGATATGTCGCATTCAGATGCGCAACCTGCCCTCAAAATTGCAAGTCGCTATCTCTTTCCGTCTTCTAGTTATCGTGAGATACATAATATTTTTTCGTAATATTTTTAAAATTTTCTAGTGATACGGTCCTCACAAAAATTCACACACGTCTTTATGTCGATATTCTACAAGTTGTTACCAAGCTTCAATTCGATCGGGTCTGCATTCTTTCAGTTATCGAGAAAATAAAATAATAAATAATATTCCAGAAAGGTATTTATATATCTGACACCGTTAGGCCGATTATGCCCAACAAAAAACTCAACTATCCCATTCGGATGCGCAACTTACCCTGAAAATTTCAAGACCATATCTCTCTTCTATCCAAAGTTATCGAGGCCCATCCAGCAACTGAACCCAAAGCTGCTCTGATAATATAAAATATCTGGATTTAGATGGAAATACCTCTAAATGCCGTATGATATCTGGCGTAGAAGGAACACAAGTTTTCAATAACTTCAATAACAAAATACAAGTCACCTCGTTCATTTTCCTTTTTATTTTATCTAATGAGACTCTGTCACCTGAATCTTTGTTTTACTTCAATCCATCACGTGATCTCCCTGGATTGTAAATACAATACATCTTCTGCTATTTTCGATTTATGTATGTCTCTATTCCTTAAGTAGTAATTATATACCTACTGACTTTCTTACATCTATTAGTCTCAATGTTCCTCCCGTTTCTTTTTCATTAATTTTGTCTTAGGTTATAAAGACCTAAGATCATTTTGTGTCTTAAAAATGGTTCTTATTTTGAACTCTGAACCAATTCTCCCAATTTTTACCGAGAGACCGCGAACGTGGGGGATCACATTCAATAGATTAGGATTAGGTTGATGTTCTTGTTGGTTATTCTGTTGTACTTGATTAGTTGTTACTTGATTAGAAGCTCTTCTATCTAAATTCATGATAGATTTATTTATGAATGCTTTGGATAACTATATCGTAAAGTGTTTAAATAACTCATCCTTTCACAATAAGTTGATGGTTTGAATAGAAATTTAATCATCTATTTGTATGTGTCTGCTTTCTGAAACTTGCTCCAAAATGGTTTGGATATTCATTATCGAATCATTTTAAAAAGAAAGCTGATTATTGTTCATTATTTCCAAAGTGACTTTCATTTTTGTTTTTTTTTTAATTATAAAATCGAAAAATTTGTATAAATCTCCTCGAGAATGTTCCCAATTTATTAATATCGACACCAAGCTCCTGTTTTCAAAAAAATATGTATCCACAACTTTCTCTTTCAAATTTTCCATAAATATATAACTCATGACAGGTGAGAAAGAGGAAGCCATTGTCATTCCTAAATTTCGTCGATAAAAAACATCTCCTAGTTGGAAGTAGGTAGTATTTGAACATACATCAAGCATTTCCATAATATCATTAGTATTGAATTTTGAATCTTTAATCACAGAGTCATCATTTTCTAATTTCGTTCAGACTATTTGAAGGGGGAATCATCGGCAGGAACATTAGGGAAAAAAATAATAAATACAAAACTTTCAAATTTTAATTTTCTAGTTTTTCAAGAAAGTGTTTGCTGTTCTTCAGAACAATTCTTTATTAACCTTTAATGAGTTTGAAATTGTAGCAACTATTTCGCAAAACTTTCACCTGGAGATCCAATAGAACTTACAATTGGTCTCAGTGGAATTATAGGTTTGTGTATTTTTGGAGTAGCTCAGCAATACCTCGCCCTAGGCTCATGTACTGTAGCATTCAATAATAACAATTCAATTTCATTTCTTATAGGCAAGCCAACATCTAGGTAACGTTTTTTTCTCAGTAATTTCAATTGACTTTTTTATAACTAAATTCTACCGAAGACAAGAAGAACTTTGTCCAATTTTCTTATAATCAACTGTGCTTTTGAATAATGTTATAATCATCTCAGTCGAAAATACCTCTGCACTTTTCCGTCCCAGAAGTGAGAACAGTTTGCTAAGTACACTTTCATCCACTCCTCCTTGAATTCATTAACCTCAACTGCGCTTCGAATAGAAAGAACGGACAACTTTTTTCAATTCCTAAACGATATTTCACGGAACAAAGGTTCTGAGGGGAGAGTAAGAATAACGTATAGTTTCGAAAACTCCAAATTAACATACAAAAGATATTCAGGAGATTCCCAAGTTTTTACGGGGACTGAGAGACGTTTCCTGGTTCCGGAAGACCCCTGCAAAGTCGAGCGATGAACCAACCGACCGTCGGAAAACCAGACAATTTCCACTTCTCAAATCTTAATTTTTCCGTCGCTGCTTGGAAGAGTTTCGACCGCGATGCGAAAGGAGGTTGAATATGAAGATGAGAAAATGAACGTAGGTACGCAATTTGCATCTCTTAGGACCGGGCGGAGGATCATTCCGTGAGGTCTCGTATGGCTCGTTTTGTGGTGAAAACTTTCGAATTAAGGCGGGTTTATACAGCAAACTAAATAAAATAAGGAAAAAATTAAAATAAAATAAAAATTAAGGGTTAAAAACATCGGTTTATTCAGATGATCTGAACAAAATAAGAATGAATGACAATTTTATGCAAATACTGTGAATTTCGTTCTGAGCATGCGCTTTGGCAGTTTTCAACTTGAATAATATAATATAAGGAATAACGAGGAGAGTTGGTCAACTTTAGTTCTTTTTCTTATTTTATCTTATTTCGTGTATAAACGCTATCATAGAAATGTTCAACTTTCTCACTTTACTGACCTGAAATTTTCCTCAGAAAATTGGATATAAATCTGGGAATTCTACACGGAAGTTTATATTTTCTATTCAAAAATTATACCAGTCAATCTACTCTAGGTATGTTATTTCGACCTTAAAACCCCGTGAAAGTTTTTCTAACCTTCACAAAAATTTCACAGTAGGTTCGAAATGGTTATTAATTTATACGTTGAGTTCATTACATTATCTAAATCTATAAATTCTTCAGCCATTTTGATAAGTTAGAGAGTTTATTGCGGCCTAATATGAAGTTTATATGGAAGGCCATAAGTTTGGCTTGGTCAATAAAATAAGCTTGCTATTGCAGGATGTTCGTGATCCCAGATTTTGGATTGAACGCATAGGACGAAAGTGAAACTCATTTTTGCGTGTCGGTTTTCTTTGTGGAGAGTGCACTTATTGTCTAGCAAAAGACTAGAATTTTCTGCAATCATATTATTATTTCATGCGTATCCGATTGTTAAAATGTAAGTCGTCCAATTAATGATATATTAAAATTGAATTAAGAGTTAAAATCAACAAAAGCGAAGTAAAATTATTGATGTGAATACCGAAATGATACTGATTTTATTTCATTGATATGATCATATTGCCACTCCTAGGTCTTTCAAGGAGACACTTCATAAGCCCTTGAGACCTTGTTAGAGTAAGGGGCATCTGTTGTGCTCCGTGCAGGCTTTGTTACTGTATCTATATTCCACCTTAGGTACATTTCTGTTACTTTTCCATCCCACAATGAATGATGACAGTCTGACTAAAAAAATATTTCCTAGCCTGCGGTTGAACTTGAGACCTTATGATTTCTAGACAATGTGGAAAAGCCAAATGGAATAAATTCATTATCTTGGTTACTGTACATATTTATGGAATATTCCGAAACACGTCACATTCAAATTTTAAATTGTCATTCTCCTTCGTCATATTGCGAACCTTACTTTCAACCCCCTTCGAAAGACAGATACAACACCCCAATTTTTCAAATAGGAACTAAGGGTTTGTGATACATTGTTTGGAAGGTCGGGTTATTCTCTACTCAGAAAGTTGTCACTTTCATGTTTATTGCAAAACTCAAAATAGAAAAAAAATGAATCATGTGATTATTGAAATTCATTATGATATTCCCAAATCTAATCACAATAATACTTAACTTATCTGCCTTCAAGATGTGATAGAAATAAATTTAAAAAAATGGGTTCAAGCCCTGTGGACCGGAGCTTTCTGGCGCTCTAGTTCAAACAGACAAATTATATCTCCGAAAGTATTGGGAATTATATCAATGTATTCTTATGATAGAACTGCATCATGAAGGAAATTCAATTCAAATAATAGTTTATTTATCAAGATTAAATGAGCAATCTGAGAATGAGAACTGCACCATGGAAGAAATCGAATTAAAATCAAATCAAATTAGTCTCCTGTCTCTTATAGAACAGGATGAAATGTACGAGTGTGAACACAGATCATATAATAAAGCTCAGATAGAATAATTATAGCATTCATTATTGAAATTTCGAAAAATCATATCTCCGAAAGTATTAGCTTGTTGGAGTTGAAAATGATATCGATGGATTTTAATGGTGAAACTGCATCTTAAATAAAAACTGAATTTGAAATTTGTTGCTTGAAAAAAAATTTTTTTTCGCTACTCCGAAACCATCTGGCCTATTTTGCCCAATAACAAACTTAACCGAGATATTCATTTCCCTAACCTACTCTAAAAATTTCAACTGCCTAGCTCATTCCGTTCGGGAGATATTGTAGGTAATTTTTTTCAAAATTTTGAATTTTTTTTACACTTTGCGGTAACCTGGTTAATACAGAACCTCACATGCTTATAAAGGTCATCATTCTACACTTTGATGCTAAATTTCAGATAGATAGAGTGATCGGTTTCGGAAATATTCATAAGAAATGTGTTTTACTAAAATCGGCCATTAACGAACTTGTCCGAGATATTTACGCTCCACACCCACCTTGCAAATTTCAATTATCTTACTTCTTTCGTTCAAGAGTTATCGTGCCTACGGCCGGCCGGCCGGACCGGCCGGACAGAATCGATCTCGACCTCGGATTCTTGATCAGTGAGTCGAACCAAATCGTTTGAGACCATTTTCAGCCAAAAATTCGAAAATTATAGACATTTGGGCAAATTGATAAGCACTCAGTTACGAGGAACTAGAGCGCCAAAAACCCAACATTGTGTTTTCAAGATGGTACCATGAAAACTACGTAAAACACATTCTATGGCAATGTTTGCTTCATTAGAACGCCTTAGCAAATTGCAAATTGTTTTGTGCTGATAAGTTGTAGTTGATAAATGGTCTAATTTGGGTTAGAATTTCATTAACTTCAATTTTGAAGATTGGTTCGATTAACGGATATGCATAAATTAACAATTTTACAAATGATTGGTTACGGAGTTAACAAAAAAAAAATAAGTGATTCGCTTGTTTCATGAGAAATTTCCGTAATTGCCCTCTATAATCCAAGGGACAATAAGTAAAATAGAGAGGAAGTTTATCCGAGTTTGGGCATACAAAGCAGATTAAAAAAGCAGCTGCTACGACAATGTATGAGAATAAGAAATTAGATGTGATTCTTGAAAATCCACATAAATTGAGTAGAAATGCCTCCACGACATTCAATGTCAGCCATACATCGATTCTAAATATATTAAAACAAAATAAAATGCTTCCATGTAAAATGATACCTACCCTGGAGCACTTGGAATATGATTTTGGTAAGAGAACTTATTCCTTTGAAAAAATGGAGGACATGTTGGATAACAATATTATCCAATTAGTAGACGTTTTGTTTTCTGATGAGTGCACTTTTTCTCTCAACGGCAATGCTAATTGTGAAAATTGGCGCTACTGGTCCACCAAAAATCCTCACTGGATGGTAGAGGAACACATGCAATTCCCTCAAAAGCTTGATGTTACGGCAGGAAATGTTCGAAGCCATATCATAGGCCCATTTTTCATTGAAGGTATTTTGTATGGCGAAAAATATTTAGCATTGCTTCACAATGATGTCGTTCCTACTTTGTTGTATGTTGAATAATGTTGGAAGACCTTTTAAACGATGTATCACAAGCCCATACCTCCTACTTGAAAAATAGGGGGTTGTACCTGCCTTTCTAAGAGGGATGCAGGTAGGGTTCACATTTTTATGAAGAAGAATGACAATTTGAAATTCAAACTTGATGTGTTTCAGGATTTTTCATAAATATGTACAGTAACCAAGATAATGAATTCATTCCATTTGGCTTTTCCGCACTGTATATCTGGCTCCAAATAGGTCACTTGAATGTAACACGAAATACCATAAATTAATATTTTTCTGAATCTACTTCAATAGCAGATCAACATGTATGCTCTCGTCCATTTTCATAATTTTTAAAATTCGAAAATTTCGATATTGAAAACCGGTAAATAAAGAAGCAAATTCAAATGAGGTGAAACGCTTCTGAATCGTTGCTATGAAGGCTGACATAATCAAAATGTACCATCTGCTTGTTATAGCCAATACGGACTACGAGTCCTTTACAGGGTGCTGTGTTACACTGGAATAAAGAGTGAAACGGACAAGAAAAGAGAGTGAGAGTAGATATGTCGGCTTAAGTCACGCGGAGGTGACACGTTTCGATGGTTTGAACAGACATTATGTGCAACCAAATTTGAATGATCGTTTCCTCGAAAATTGAAATTTTCGAGGGTGGTCGAACTTTTTCAGTATTCTTATGGATATAATAATCGATTCTAATAATAAAAAAAATTCATGCAAGGGACCTTTTGCGATATATAGCTAATCATTTTGGGATTAACGAAATACGTATTTATTTTTGCATCATTAAGCATTAGAATCCTTCTGAAAACATTTCCTTTTTTTTTTGCAGGTACAGAAACCAAATTTGCCGGTTCGAGTTGCAATGACCTAGTTACAGTAGACAGCAGTGGTTCCACGATTATCAGCGGCCATTTCGATAAGAGTATACGGTTCTGGGACACCAGAGGTGAAGCATGTTCGAATAGTATCATTTTCAATGGGAAAGTGACCTCTTTGGATCTGACTCGAGGTAAGTGAGTGATAAGTCTTCTTATTGGCGGTCCATTTTCCATCCTTGTATTCAAATATCACTCATCTACGCGTTTCTGTGCCTTGAATTTATCATATCTGTAATGGTTTTAATGTATTTAATGTTTAGGAGGTAGAAATTTCAATTCGATCGGATCTGTATTTTTGTTAGTTCTTGAGGATATGAAAGCAAAATTTCTGATAGGTCTAACACTGAAACTATTTTGCCGATTATGCCCATAACCGAACATTACCGCCGCATTCGGATGTGAAACATATTATCGTGGCAGCGGCTGTCCGAACTGAATTGTATTTTACCCTGAAATCACTGAGTTGAACGTAATCCTTCGAGACCAATTTCGTCAAAAAAATTTAAAATTACGGACATGTGGGCAAACTGATTGAATTCCGTTCCTGAGAACATGCGCGCAAGAAAAACTGAAAATACTCAACGGGGACTCGAACCCAGTGCTGCCTCGCGATAGGTGAGCTCGCTAGCATCTCAGACAAGGAGGTGTTCTTACAATTCTGACATGTACATGATTTGAAATTCCAGTAGAAGTAGATAGGTACCAGTTGGAAATTTTTTTTTCACGACATCTAGAAAAATACCGAGGGGATTTCCGGTATTCGATTGTAGAATGGTGGCTGAAAAATGTGTGCAGATTTCCAACGGCATCTGATGGATAGTTTCTGATATATGAAATATTTGCAGAAATGATATATATTTTTATTCTAGTGATATGATCGTCACGATATTTAGCAAAAATTGGTGCATAAAATTAGGTTTGTGTGTAATTTCCGCGGAAGATTATAATTTTTTTTCCGCTCGAGAGCAAAAACATTTTATAGGCCTGCCCTGAGAGGATATGCTTCTCCCAGGAGAGTGCGACTTCAGTAAAGTTGTTGATTGGTTTCTCACTGAAAAACCTCTTACACGTCCCTTGGAGTAGTTTTCCGTCCTACCCTTACAGCGTCCTTTAACAAAAGAGATGAGTACATGCTAACTTCACAGTTGATGGGACCTGATGAATCGAAGTGATCCGAGCATTCTGTGCGCTAAATCCTCAGCCAGGGATTTGCAGGACGGAATAATCTTCAATTCACGTAGTTCGCTTTCATTCTTTCTAGGCATCCTATGATCAGTACGACCATTCTAACCTTATGCCTTGGATACAGGATCCCCAGTTCAAACACTAGATCCTTGTATTTTTCCCTCTTCTATTCTTCTATCATCACCACATTGTTTTCTGCGGTGGAGGAAAATTCAACGACAAACAATTCCTTGAGATCTTTGTCCAGTAGGAGTATATCTGGCTTCAAGGCGTGGATCTGCCGAGTTGTTGGAATCGCACAGTTCCAGTAGATTCGTTGTCTATACCAGAAACTTCTTTCTGATGGAAGTAGAGAATTTGGAGTGCCGTATTGTGCCTTTCCTCACATCCCGATGGAGCATGGAATCTGCAAGCAGACATAATGTGTATAAAAGTTTCCTGCTGGCTGTGGCACGCTTTGCACGTTGTTGGGTTGTCCACTTTCATGGTGTTCTTTTTATACCATCTGGTCAACCCATCTTGACAAGTCATAAGAAATCCCTGGGTTTCTGACTTGAACTCAGGTGACTTCAGAAAGGCAAAGGATAATTCTTCCGACAGGCCTTATCTTTCAATTTCTTGAAATATATGGAATGCAGGTGTTTACTCATGTGATCTTCGAGTAGTGTCTTCAGTTGTGCCTGTCTTATTTCTCTGCCAACTGTCTGTTGGCGTGATAGGTGTTCCTGTTAGCTCATGACCGATGGATATTCCAGTTATACAGAGCTTCTCCAAAGGTCTCTGAACAGCCCTAAATTGGAAGGCTCCTTGGTTCCTAATTTCATGATGAGCCTCAATATCCCTCTTGCCATTTCCAACTTTCGTTGATGGTGTTGGTATTTGAAACTTTGCAAACCTCTGCTCTCTGAGCTCGCGAAAGGTATATTCATTGAATCGAACAGTTGGAATGCAGGCTAGAATTTATGTTCATCACTTTACGGCTAGCTCGAGAATTCCATTTACTGTCCAGTTAACTATCCCGAACCAGTAGGTGATTATCGGGACTGCCAAGATGTTCGTATCAGTAACAATTTTTCCTGGACAGCTGTGACGTCCATATATTTCGGATCTTCTTTTTGTAGCTAGCTGTTAGGGCTCCTTCATTTGGGTCACCAGTGCACCTCGTTGTTTAATTCCAAGGAATTTATATGTTTCTTCCTTTTCAAGTTGACGAATGCTTATGACCCAACAGTGAATGGTGGTGATTACCGGGACTAGAAAATTTATATCCTAGCCTCGGGATTGAACTTGGTGCTTTCGCTCCCAAGTCGAACGCTCTGCCGATTGAGCCAACCACTAATTATCAAGTTTAAATTCGATAGAATGAGCATTTTTCGAGTTATTGGGCAAACAGTATTTCAGTTGATGTAACTTCAAATCCGTTCGGCTGATTATTCCCTTTGAAAAACTTAAGCGTTACATTCAGAGGAGCAACCTTCCCTGAAAGTTGCAAAACGCTATTCATTTCCCTTCGGACGGTCGAGCGGCTGGACATAATTGAATTTGACCTCCAATTCTTCCTCAGTGAGTCGAACTTCAAAAATGATGTCGAATATTATCTTTCCAAATTACCATTTGCAAACATTGTCACTCTTTTACGAAATATTCTTCGACTCCACTTTTTCTGGGTTAATATGGAATAAGGGATTGTAATAGAATAAGGGTATTTCTCGGCAATTGAAAAAACTCAAAGGAGAATATGAATATATTATATAGATCTCTGGGATTTCTGATTCCATTTTTTACGACGTGTGAATAATGTCATTCCATCTTCCCCTACCTTCTAATAACATTGGGGATCGAAGTCTTTATACCCCAGGAGAATTGCTGAGATTTACATTTGGAATTACCCCCGTTGATTCCATCTAGAACTCGGATCTGTACGGTTAATTTAGCGATTTGCCCTGTATCGCGAGCAAACAGAGACTGATTTCGTTAATACTACTTCCATGATTTTTCCGATAAACGATACCGGGCGAGGTTTAACTCGTCGTCGTTTCATTTACTTCCCCGTCGTTATGTGTTATGAATTCCTATAACGATGGAGGCGAAGCTGGGTGTTGATTATCAATCAGCCTAAGATATAAACTATTGGAATATTCATTTCTGTCCTACGTGCAGCTTCGATCACTTGTGCTTCTTCTATCGCCCACGGGAACATCGCGTTATCATTTTGCCAAAATGTCTGTAATTTTCGAATTTTTTGCCGAAAATGGTCTCAAATGATTGACTTCGACTACCTGATGAAGAATTCGCGGAAAAATTTGATTCTGTCCGTCCGGCCGGTCGTCAGTTAGCACGATAACTTGAGAAGGGAATGAGAAGCGACTTGAAATTTTCAGGGTAGGTTGCGCATCCCAATACGACGGACAATTTCGTTAATGGGCATAATCGGCCCTATGGTTTCCGGGTATTAATTTTATTTTCAACCAATATAAATGCGATCAAATTGAAACTTGGTGAATATTTGTAGAATATGAACATAAGCACGTTCGTGTAATCTTGTGAGAACCGCACTAGAAAATTTAAAAAAATTTATAAAAAAATATTTTTTATGTCACGATAACCTGAGAACGGAAAGAGATAGCGACTTGAAATTTTCAGGTTAGGTTGTGCATCTAAATGCAACATTTGAGTTCGTCTATAGGCATAATCGGCCAAACGCTTTTGGAGTTATAACCATCTGAAATTTGCTTGTTATTTCCTCAATAACTCGAAAAACACAAAACCGATTAGATTCAAACTTGGTTATTAGTTGTATAATGCCATCGCGAAAATTTTTAAAAGATGTCGTGAGGATCGTATTAGTAGGACCTTTTTTTTTTGCCAAGTTTGAACATGATCAGATATATATTGTTGTAGCCTTGTGTGAGTTTAGTAGAGTGATGGGTGACCGTTGCCTCGATAACTTTCGCACGAAAGGAGATAGGAACTTGCAATTTTCAAGGTATGTTGCGTATACGAATGTGAGGATTAAGTTCGTTTACATGCATAATCGGTCCAATGGTTTCAGAGTTATACCCATTTGGAATACTATTTCCTTGATAACTCAAAAATATAGATTCGATCAAATTGAAGCTTGGTCTCTAGTTGTACAATATCGACATAAAAACGTGTTTAAAATTTTATAAGAACCGTACCCCTAGAAAGTTTTAAAAAATAATGAAAAAAAAATTGGTTCAAGCACGGACGTGAAGTCAGAAAGAAGCTTTTGCGAGTATATTCTATTGATTATTCTCCTGTATTCGACACTCTAAATCGAATCGAATAATCATGTTCATGGTAAATTTACCATGGTGAATTCGACTTAAGAGTGTCCAAGAAAGGAGAATAGACAATATAATTTACCATGGTAACTTCGATTAAGAGTATCCAATACAGGAGAATGGACAACAGAACATAGGCGCAAAAGCTCCTGACTTCACGTCAGTGCTTGAACCATTTTTTCTACATCCTGCTCACTTCAGATAGTAGTTTTCCAATGCTGCTGTGACATTTACATATTATTATTTAATTCTAATTAAATTATTATTATCCCCTTCCTTGTTTATCAAATCGAATTTATTTTTGTAACACATATTATTAATTGTACATTTCATTTATAATAAAAACTGCACTTGGTTAGTCCCTGACAGAAATGTTTAGAATATTATTTAAAATGAGTATAGTCAGTCTAGAAAGTATCCGGAAAAAATAAAGCACAATTGGTACACCAGAAAATAGATCACCTCCATTTTCGGTGATGGTGGTCCAGGACTGCAAAACTGACTGAATTAAATCATCATTATTTCATGGCGCTGCTCGTTCAACTTCAATCTACATTGGTCCCCATATGTATGCACTGGGACCAAGATCTAGTGATGGCCGAATTATGGCATCTTGAATTATTCTGCTGAAAACGCCATCCCTCTGGATATAAAGCTTGCACCGTTTCAAGGAGAAAATCGTTCATAATGACACAATACTTTTCACAATTAATGATACCATGAACAATACAGAGAGGCGTAACACCAAACTGAGATATTGCTCCCCAAACCATTATTTTGTTTGGGAAATTTAGAAATTTGAATAGTAACAGGTTGTTTTGGTAGGCATTTTAGGTGATATCCACCAAGTTGGAAACACCTTCATCAGATATAAAGACATTTTTAAAATGATCTTAGTGAAAACATCTACAAAATTCTATCCTTCGTTCCTTCTGTAATGGTGTCATTATAGGGATTTTTTTGGTTTCCTTGTCATGTAGCCTTGCCTTTTCAGTGACATACGGACGGTTTCCAGTAATACTTTGATATTTCGTTGATTTCCGAATCTGTTAGCCTATTTGCGAAATCCTATGGGCGCATTGTGTGGTCCTAAGTTCAATAAAGCGTTTAAATAGTTTACTTTAATCTTGAGTGGTCTTCCTGAAACTGGTCTATGCCATTTTGTATCCTCTTAATTGGCCCATATAATCCAATTTTTCCGAATTTAGTCAATTGCGCAAATTTTTTTTTCTTTAAATTAAATTCTTCATTTTCCTCTGATAATCCCGATTGAAAATAATAATTTTCAAAATTTCGACGAATAGTATAACGATAGTTTGGACTACGGAAATGACGTTGCGCCAAGTTTACCCGTCGGTAGAAATGAATGACAGAATGGGTCAGCTTGTACTTGACTGAGCAAATTCTTGCTCATTCTGAAAGCGTTCAGGAGAAGACATCGAACTAGAAGAGAGAATCAGCATTCAACATCTCTAAGAGGAAGAAACTTACAAATTTCGTAGAATTAAACAAAGAGGCGTACTGAGGACAACCCAAATCAAGGAAGCCTTTACAGCTAGCTACAAAAAAAGCTCCTGGATATAAGGAAATCACAGCTGTCCTGGAAAAATAGATTGTTTGCTACGAACAGCTTCGCAGTGCCGATAGTCACCTACCCTTCCAGGGCAGTTAACTGAAAAGTGAATGAAATTCTCGAGCTCGACAGATCTACACGTATAGTGATGAACGTGAACCGTAGCCTGCATCCCAACTGCTCGATCCAAAGAGTATACCTCCCACGATCGCAGGGAGGCAGATGTTTGCAAAGTTTGGAATACCAACGCCATCAACAAACGTTGAAAATGGCAATAAAGATATTTAGGAGTTAAGACCCGCCTCTGAAATTAACGGCTCTTCATGAAATCACGAACCAAGGAGCTCTCCTATTCGGGGCAGGTCAGAGAGCTTTGGAGAAGCTCAGTATAACTGGCATTTCCATCGACCATGAGATAGCAGCAACATTTATCACGCCAACAGACTAAAAAAGAGTTGGCAGAGAGATAAGACACTACTCCATGATCCAATGAGTAAACACCTGCACCCCATATATTTCAGGAGTCTGAAAAATCAGGACCTATCGGAAGAACTATCTTTCGCCTTTTTGAAGTCAAGTGAGTTAAAGTTAGAAACGGAGGTACTTATTATGGCTTGTCAAGATGGGGTGATACGAGATGTGATAAAAAGAACATCATGAAAGTGGACACTCCAACAAGTGGCAGAGCATGCCACAGTCAGCTTGAAACTGTTATGCACATTATGTCTGCTTGCAGAGTCCATGTTGCATCAGGATATCTAGAACCATGTGTTACCATATATACCCCTGATGATTGAAGCAGTTTTTGAAAATGACGTATCTACTGGAACTATGCGATTCTAACAATTCAGCAGATCCACACCATAAAGCCAGATATTATACCTCTGCTGGACAAAGAATTCAAGGAATTGTCTGTCGACCAATTTTTCTCCTTCGCTGAATATAATGTGGTGATGAAACAAGAATAGAAGTGGGAAAAATACAAGGATTTTAAGTTCGAACTGGGGATCCTCTATCCAAGGCATAAAGTTCGGATGGTTGTACTAATCATGGGATGACTAGGCGGAATGAGATCCAAGTACGTGACAGAATTGAAGATTATTTCGGCCTGTTAATTCCTGGCCGAGGTTTTGGCGCAAAGAATGCTGAAAGCTGTGTTGTTCGAATCATTTCGAGTCACCAGATCCCATCAACTGTGAAGGCCGCTCGCAGCCGATATCGTTTGTTAAGGGTTTTTTAGTGAGTAACCGATTAATAACTGGAGTCTCACACTCCTGAGAGGAGCAAACCCTCTCAGGCTAAGCCTATAAAAGGTTTTTCCTCTCGAGCGAAAAAAATAATTATAATAAAGTCATTCGGAAGAAATGATACCACCTAGGTATAAGTGCGCAAGAAGCAATTTCATATTCATTTTTTGCACGAGAAAAAAACCCATTACTATAATCATCTGATTTGTAGAACAAATCCATTCTGTCGCTACCCCGTTTCTTATGTTTTTGTACAAATAATCCCTTCTCGTGATATAGTTCAGCTGAGTCATAACGAACCACTCCGATATGGGAAAATGGTCATGAGAACAGAATGAAAACAAAAAAAAAAAGTATGGAAGAAAACTGGAACGAGCTAATTGAGAATGTAAATTCCCCTTAATACCGAGGAAACTTTGCCGTTCTGGAGGCGACCGAATAAAATCGCCATTATTGGAGGGTTCATTGTCTCTCTGTTTGGAAAAAGGGGAAGATGAAGTGCTTTCAGATTCTGAATCTAATGCAAACCAATTATGTTAATATTGTCACCTGATAAAATAAATCCTTCCTCGGGCACAGCTAACGGATGAGAAAATATTGGATAGAGAGAATCGTAAAGAAGCGGATTAAATTTTCCGAAGAAATATGAACCCATTACAGCGACTTCAGTAGGAGATTTTCAGGGCCGGTTTCTCAATTGTGAGTTGACTCGAGGTTGCGTGTTGACGCATGTATTTAGCGATATTCATTAATGCGCAACACTCGGGTTACCCGCAACATGGGGTTAACTCGCAATTGAGAAACCGGCCCTCAGTGAATTAAATTGTAACTGTAAGAATCTGAAGAAAATTATATAATATTATATGTTGCTCCTTTTCACTTGTAACCTAATACGTTCGCTGCAATGTCTTAAGTAATTCAAAATCCGTGATGAGTTTTATTCAAATATCTCATTGTGACAAAATTGACAGAATTGTTGACCTACTGAAAATATGCAATTGGTTTTAAATTTATTCATAGGGATAGAGATCTAACGGCGTATCTGTATGACAGTTTTTGGTGCTGTTTTTCCTCGGAACAGAGGTCTTAAACGAATTGGTCAGACTCACTGAACAGGAATCCGTGGTCGAAATCGATTCTGTCCAGCCGTCCGTTAACCCGATAACTCTCGAACGGAATGAGTCAGATGGTTGAAATATTTCAGAGTAGGTTTGGGAGATATATATTTCGGTTAAGTTCGTGCTCCACCATGAAACTTTTTACCAGTATTATCAAAGCCCATCTAGAGAATATAACAGAAAAGAAGGATGAACAACAAGGCTGCCGAAGAAATAGATCTACAACTGACGAATTGTTCATAATTCGCCAAATAGAAGAAAAGACTATCGTATACAACTATCCGTCTTGTGCAGGCTTCGTTGGTCTGTCTAGCACATTTGATAGGGTAAAATTGTCGGACACCCTCTTAAAAGAAGAAAGGTATATATAAACATATGTAATTCGCGCGTTTAATAGGGTAAATACAACGAAAATCAAAGTTGAACATCAAACAACAGTGTACATACCAACCTCCAAAAGAATATGACAGGGTGACAGCCTTACGCCGGACTTATACAGCCGGAATGTCTCTCCGAATTCATACTCTTAATTCATCATAATATTATTAATTCAGAAAACACGGAAACGCATACTAATTTACTATTCTCCTCACACATTCTGATTTTTTTCAGAGTATTAATTTCTAGATTTTGCAAGCTTCCAGAATTCAAATTATGAATCAAGAATATAAATTCAAAGAGAAATTCCGGGTTTATAAGGCCGGCCTTAGTCTTTTTGCGCGCGTGTTCCGCAAGGAACAGCGTGTTATCATTTCGTCACAATGTCTGTATTTTTCGAATTTTATTTCGAAAATGGTCTCAAACGATTGGGTTCGACTGCCTGATGAAGAATTCGAGGTCAAATTCAATTCTGTCCGTCCGGTCCGGCCGGCCGGTCCGGCCGTTAGCACGATAACTCTCGAACGGAACGACTTAGAGCGTTGAAATTTGCAGGGTAGTTTCGTAGCGTAAATATCTCGGACAAGTTCGTTAACGGGCAAAATCGACCGAGCGGTTTCGGAGTTAAGGCCGTTTTTAATAAAAACGTTTTTTATGAATATTTCCGGAACCGATCACTCGATCTTTTTGAAATTTGGCATCAGATTGTAGAATCATGACCTTTATATGCCTGCAAAGTTTTGTGTTGAACGGACGGCCCTAAAGTGGCAAAAAAAAAATTTGAAAATTTGAAAATTTTATTTTCAAGATAACTCGAGAAATACTGATCTGATTGAATTGAAACTCAGTAGTTAGATGCAAAAGACCAAAGCAAACACTTTTGCAAAATTTCGTGAAGATCACGTGACATGAAAAAAATAAAAAAATTACTACTATTTTGCGGAATACTTTGCTTTTAATGCCGAAACATATGTTATTGAGGTTCATGCTGCCCTTTCCGGGCATTTTCCGTATTGCGCATGCGCAGATGAGAAGTCCTTTAACTGCTGTAGTTTTCGTCAGAGAGGATTGGGGTTTTGGGGTGGCGGATGCTATTCCTCCATAGACTTCAGATCCCTGATGAGGGTCTGCGCATGCGTAGATTAAAGATGCGATATCTTCCGAACCACTAGTGTTGGAGAATCAGAGTTTTTTGTAAGGTGTGTTATTTTGAGAGGACTTTTAGCCGCCAGTAAATTGCGCATGAGCAGAAGAGAAGTGACTGTTTTTGGGTTGGATGGGTTATGTTGGGATTGCTGAGTCGATATTATGAGGTTTTAAAAGAATATTCATAGCAGTTCAGTGCAAGGACAAGTCAGTTTGGGGGATGTAGCGTTGTTTCCGAGTTAAGGGGTCCGTACTGTGGCCCTGGGGCTAATTTTGAAATTGATGTTACCCCTTACAGGCATTTTTCGTTATGCGCATGAGCAGACCATCAGTGATTTAACTGGTGGTGTTTTCGTCAGAGAGGATTAGGGTTTTGGGGTGGCGGATGCTATTCCACTATAGAATCCCTTGTTGAGGGTCTGCGCATGCGTGGATTAAAGATGTGATATCTCCTGAACCACTAGTGTTGGAGAATCGGAGTTTTTTGTAAGGTGTGTTATTTTGAGAGGACTTTTAGCCGCGAGTAGATTGCGCATGCGCAGAAGAGAAGTGACTGTTTTTGGGTTGGATGGGTTATGTTGGGAGTGCTGAGTCGATATTATGAGGTTTTAAAAGAATATTCATAGCAATTCAGTGCAAGGACAAGTCAGTTTGGGGGATGTAGCGTTGTTTCCGAGTTAAAGTGTCCGTACCGTGGCCCTGGGGCTAATTTTGAAATTGATGTTACCCCTTACAGGCATTTTTCGTTATGCGCATGAGCAGACCATCAGTAATTTAACTGGTGGTGATATCGTCAGAGAGGAGTAGGGTTTTGGGGTGGCGGATGCTATTCCTCTATAGAATCCCCTGTTGAGGGTCTGCGCATGCGTGGATTAAAGATGTGATATCTCCGGAACCACTAGTGTTGGAGAATCGGAGTTTTTTGTAAGGTGTGTTATTTTGAGAGGACTTTTAGCCGCGAGTAGATTGCGCATGCGCAGAAGAGAAGTGACTGTTTTTGGGTTGGATGGGTTATGTTGGGAGTGCTGAGTCGATATTATGAGGTTTTAAAAGAATATTCATAGCAATTCAGTGCAAGGAAAAGTTAGTTTGGGGGATGTAGCGTTGTTTCGGAGTTAAAGTGTCCGTACCGTGGCCCTGGGGCTAATATCGAAATGGATGTAACCCCTTACGGGCATTTTTCGTTATGCGCATGAGCAGACCATCAGTGATTTAACTGCTGGTGCTTTCGTCAGAGAGGATTGGGGTTTTGGGGTGGCGGATGCTTTTCCGCTATAGAATCCCCTGGTGAGGGTCTGCGCATGCGTGGATTCAAAAAGCGATATCTCCTGAACCACTAGTGTTGGAGAATCGGAGTTTTTCATGAGGTGTGTAATTTTGGGAGGACTTGCAGCCACGAGTATACTGCGCTTGCGCAGACGAGAAGTGAATGGTTTTGGGTTGTTTGGGTTATGTTGGGAGCAAAGAGCCGATATTGTGAGGTTTTAAAAGAATATTCATGTCAATTCAGTGCACGGACACAAGTCAGTTTGGGGGAAATAGCGTTGTTTCCGATTTGAAATGACTGTATGGTGGCCCTGAAGCGAATTTATAAATAACTATATTCGGTAGATCTATATTAAAATGCGTTCGGATTTGGAGAAGATGCAATTGCGTCCCTAACGGAGGACCCACAACCGAATTTTTTTCTGATCTACGGTAAAGCTAACAGCCAAACTGTATTGATAGCTATATTTGTTAAAGGAACTTGAAAAAAAAAAAAAAGCACTGACGTGAAGTCAGTACTCTTTGGCGCGCGTGTTCACGGTGGCTAATTTGAATTGAATGATTCAAAACTTAACAGTGCTGTATCTAAGCTGCCATCAGGATAGAGTAACAAAGTTGGAAAAGAACACAAGTGACTCTCCTTAGTCGCACAAGCTCCTAGAAGATTTGGGAGGGTCAGTATAATCCTAATCATGTTTATAGCACGCGCGCAAAAGCAGATTGACTTAACAATGAAAGAAAAAGTGTAAAAAGTCAATCTGCTTTGGCGCGCGTGCTATAAACATGATTAGGATTATACTGACCCTCCCAAATCTTCTAGGAGCTTGTGCGACTAAGGAGAGTCACTTGTGTTCTTTTCCAACTTTGTTACTCTATCCTGATGGCAGCTTAGATACAGCACTGTTAATTTTTGAATCATTCAATTCAAATTAGCCACCGTGAACACGCGCGCCAAAGAGTACTGACTTCACGTCAGTGCTTTTTTTTTTTTTTTCTTTTCAACCTCATAATGGATGAGATCATTGAAAAGGTGAATGCATTGGGATTGGGTTACAGAATGAAGAAGCGATCGATCAGCATACTTTGTTATTATATATTGGTTATAGCACTGACGTGAAATCAGAAGCTTTTGCGCGCTTGTTCTATTGTCCATTCTTCTGTATTGGACACCCTTAATCGAATTTACCTTGGTAAATTATGTTGTCCATTCTCCTGTATTGGACACTTAATTCGAATTTACGATGGTAAATTCGAATTAAGAGTGTCCAATTTTATAACCACTACGACTGTTCCCAAGTCGCAGTGGTTAAACTCGGAGCTACTAGAACTCGGAGATCCGCGGTCTAGCTTCAGTGGAGATAGGAGTGGATTCCAAAAGAGAACCTAGTAAATGGGTGCCAGGCAAATTTAATTCTCCCAGATACCCCAGCGTAATGTAATAATTCCTAAATTTACTGAAAGAATATTCACGCTAAAAACAAACCATTTATTCCAGTAGCTTACAACCCAGATATTCAGATTTAACAAAATAAACCACTGTGAAACCCCGAATAGGGTACGGCGGAAATTATACGTAGATATTCTTCCTTGACCCAATACGCGTCGCTTGAGCTCAGTCGCATCCACGTTTTTATCTACGATCATATACGACTAACACAAATCTTCCCCAATTTTCGCTTTACAACAACAATAATTTATATGTTCTGAGGATATTATGTTCAGGATGTATATAGCATATATAAGATATAGTTGGAGGTCTATTTCCAATAAATTGCGTGCTAGCTATTCCTACTCCGTCAATTTACTCAGGTATCCTGATATCCACCTCTATGCTTATTTCTGAACGTACTATTACGTCTATGGTCTCGCAATATTGTCCTCTTTCCCTCGGTGCTCCTTATCTGCAACCCTGGATTGGATGTCCCAAAGCGTTGCTTACTGACCACCTGGTATATACTCGGGATCTGCAACCCAGCGTTGGCTGTCTCACAGCGTTACTTATGGACCACCTTGTATATACTCCAATGCCTCCGTTCTACTCTTCCTAACATAAAAACCCCATGTTATTCGGGGTTATCCTGTATAAGTTTGCTTCAAAACTAAATCTGGCCTTACCTCCACCAACTAATTCTTCAAGTACACAGCAATGTTCTGTCAAAATCGCCAAGATCATTCACGTGGTCCACATGGATTTGCAAAAGTTCTTTAAATCCTTTTTCGAGATCAATGAAGGTTACCAAAATCAAACCAATATAACCCTCACTCTTAATTCGATTTTCGAAACTATATCCACCTAAGAAGACTCCAATAATTCTTACAAAGTTTCGAAAATGCGCAAAACCAATTGCTTTATCCGCTGAACCCCCACAAAATGGACGACCTTATCTGACCGACGCCGACTCTGACCAAATTTACGAAACAATATTGCCAATTCATCCGGTTCCTTGAGCACAATTCATTATGCGTCGACCCAACCTCAAATTCAACGTCAACACAACCGACCACTTTATCGCAAGCAAAACATAAACAAACCTATGCCTGGATCAAAAATGAACGTTACAATTTTTCTAACTTTGATAAAAAGTTCTTGAAATTCTAAATCTAGGTAGATCCCCAGACATAATCCCAGTCAGATCTTCCCATTCTCCTACCCCTTCATACCCGATCCAACTTTGATTTGTTCCGTTATATCCGCGATCACATTCCTTCCTTCTTCGCCCTCTCTTCCTACCCCGCAGAACAACAATTGAATTATTCAAACAAATCGAAGCCATTACCATTCCTGGCTTTGTCTCCTCATTAACACCTTGCTCGCTGCATTAAGTCGCAGGCGAATCTAATTGTGACGCCTCTAGGTGATTTATAGGCCGTTCTACTCTGTTTGCATTAATTAGGCATCGAAAGCGTTCAGCTTATCGGTCATGTCTTCGACACCCCTGCTCGCTCCCGTGTCGTAATCGCTGAATAATGTCCGACCTGGTTGTTTTTTCACTCCGCCGTGGAGAATGGTGCAGTTGGTCGAGCAATGCGAATAGGTGGTTCGCTTGCCAGGATGGCGCCACTACAAATACCCGAATGGCGATATTTCAAGTTCTTGATATTTGATATCTTGGCAGTGGACCGTGTGGGTACTCGAATTTCAGGGGACAAGCCTGTTCTTGAAATCGCTCTACTAAACTAATATAAAATTTTGTAATGGCAATGGGTTCGCCTATATCACCTGTCATGAGTAACATATTCATGGAAAATTTTGAAGAAAAATTTGTAGATACATATTTGTTGAAACCAAAAGCTTGATGGCGATATGTTGTTTTGAATGGCAATGGGTTCGCCTTTATCACCTGTCATGAGTAACATATTCATGTAAAATTTTGAAGAAAAATTTGTTGAAACCAAAAGCTTGGTGGCGATATATTTGTAATTTGGCAACATGCGGTAGAGAAGAGTTTGGCAAATTTTTCGATTTCATAAATTCAAAGGAACCTACAATAAAATTCACTTTGGAAATAGAGAAGCAGACACAAACAAATAGATATTTGAATTTCTATTCAAACCATCAACTAAGTGTGAAAATATGTGTTATTAAAACACTTTATGATAGAGCTAACCTAATTTGTTCTATTCTTGAAATTCAAAATAATGAAATTAATTTCATCAAAAAATTTCTTGAAGATAATGGATATCTGAGGCAATGCATATATACATCTATCATGAATTTAGATAGAAGAGCAAATAAACAAGTACAACAGAATAATCAACAAGAACAGCAACCCAATCTGTTCAATGTGATCCCTAAAGTACGTGGGCTTTCTGAAAAAAAAACAGAAGAATCGGTCCTAAGTTCAATATAAGAACCGTCTTCAGAACACGAAATGATCTTAGGTCTTCATTAAGAAAGACAAAGCCCATTAACGAAAAACAAAAATAAAAAAACTGTGTATACAATATTCCTTGTATTTGTGGTAAATCGTACACAGGAGAGACATCAAGACCACTAGAAGTGAGAAAGTCAGAACATAAGAACAACTTAAGAAATAGAGACACACCTAAAAAATAGCAGAACATGTATGTGAAATCCAAGGAGATCACATGATGGATTGGAGTAATACAAAGATTCTGATGACAGAACCTGATTATATCAAAAGGATAATTAAGGAGTCAACTTGTGTTTTGTTGAACAGAGAATGCAATTTTGCAAATTGCTCAATTGGTATTGACCATATTTGGCTGAATTTATTAAAAAAGGAATTGGAACTTGGAAATTTCTATACAAAGTCAAACTATGTTACTATGACATTCAAATGCTGTCAGTGTGACAATTCTCGAATTCCAGAATAACTGCCAACAGAATAATTCTGAAGATTTTATTTAAGTGTCTGACGAAGGAGTCTGATATAGACTCCAAAACGTTAAGATATAGTTGTTTCGTTGTTGTTTGTTAGGCAACATTGTTCAATTGATTGCTTTTGACCAATATCTTGTGTTTCTCATGCAGAAGCAAATCACAAAATAATTAATTTTTATTTTATAGAAATTTTTCAGAGTTTGAGAGAGAAAACCCAGAAAGAAACCTTTTAATAATATAATCTATTCGAATGAATATTCATTTATTCGTTTGTTTTTGGCGCACTGGACAGGCTGAACAGAATGCTCATGAATTCGCCTAAACCTATGTGATTTCAGTTCAGTTTCGGACTGATTAAGAATTTGCAGTCAAAATCTGTCCGTCCGTCCGCAGCCACGATAACTTCCGAATATAATGAGTTGGAGATTTGAAATTTGCAGGGTAGGTTCAGAGGATGAATACACTCGTGAGGTTCGTTAATGGGTTAATTGCCAAAAGGGTTATATAGTTACGCGATACCCACGAAATTTCTCGGAATTTAGAGCGTCAAGATCGGTTTTGTATATTTTGAATTAATGAGGAAATTAACCAATTGAAGATAAGATCGACTAGGTGGTTGTGCACACTAAGATTTTTGACAATGGCCTAGGAGGCCATCATCAGGGTTCCCTGGAAGGGCAATATGTGCTAGTATGAAAATTAAATTGAATGAGATGTGTAAATTACCCGTCCAGGAATAAAATCACAGGCTGAAATGTTTGGGCAGTCGTAAACAGCAAAGATAACAGTACACATATAAACAATCAAAATTAAAATTACAATAGAAATCGGCGATAAACGGTTTATCGCCGATCCCACATCCAGTTCCTCGTGTATTTCACATGCTCTCGCCCCTGGAACGTTGCGCCACTGTTCCTCTTGATTGCGACGCGATCGAGCCACCGATGTGTCAGTCCTCAGAGTTGCCATCCGGAAATGTTTATTACACTATCACCCGGTTTCTGAAAGGCTGGTCAAAGTTAACAGAACTGTTAATGTCAAATCAGTCCGAGTTTTTGCGCTTTGCGCAACTCAGATGGGGGTTAACAAGAGATTGATGTCTGATTAGTTAACATTTGTGTTGATCAGCCTTTCAGAAACCGGGTGTATGTATTGTTTGTTTCGTTTTGTAGCACTGACAGAGGGTTGACAAATGAAAATTCTCCTTCATTTATTTCTGTATGTTGGAAAGTAAAATTGATGCGGTAGCCTTTTGAAAATTGTAAAATTGTAATTTTAATTTTAATTGTATATATTTGCACTTTTATCTTTGCTGTTTACGACTGCCCAAACATTTCAGCCTGTGATTTTATTCCTGGACGGGTAATTTACACATCTCATTCAATTCAATTTTCATACTAACACATATTGCCCTTCCAGGGAACCCTGATGATGGCCTCCTAGGCCGAAAGCGCTTGGTTCTAACCTAATAAAAAACCCACACTGAAGTACATTCTTTATTGATTTGTTAATTGAAGATAAGTATAACTCCGAAACCGTTTGGGAGAGTATGGCCATTAAAGAACTTAGCGATTGCATTTGGATGCACAACCTACCCTGAGAGTTGCAATTCTATATCTTTTCCCGTTTAAACGTTATCGTGGTAATGGTGACCCAATCAGCTACTTGGAACCAGCCCAGCTTACAATATTTTTTGTCAATATCTCCAACAATAGGTATTTTAGATTGTATATTTGTATATTGTTGTAGGGGTTAACGTTGCGACCTCAAGGTCTATTGTGCCCCCCAGTCAGGGCTGTTGATATCATCACCATCTACAACTAGCCTTCCACTTCCAGAGTTCTGATAAACTCCAGTATCTGAGATGGCTTCAAACAGGCTACCTCTTCGCTCTTGCAGATTTTTTGCCCAAAGCATTCCTCTCGATGGTTCGAGATGGCGAGGAATTCCGTAATCAGGTGATTTAGGAGTTTCTTCCTCCTCCGTACAGAATCTGCACTCGTCAGTTTCTGCTAGCCCTAATCTCATCATATACATCCTAAGACAGTACTGCCCCGTGAGGAGGCGCAGCGTTCTTACAGAGGTCCATATAATTATTGGATCTGACAGTGTCAAAATTCCGGAGGAAAATTTGTGATGTGATGCATTCCTGGGAGGGATCTCCAGAGTATACCTCTTTCATTTTCTTCGTCCATTCGAAATTCGCTTTTGTAGGTGTATCTAACTACCCCACAATATACGATTCCGGGCCAATGAAAGGGGCCTCCTCATTTTCTTTAATTCTCACGTGACCAGGAACCCAGACTGACGAGATGTTGTTCTTGCCTACCTCATTAAGTTTTCTTCGGCACTCTCATATTAGCTTGGACACGATAATGTGGGAGCTCAGAGCTTTAATAGGAACTTGATTATCAGAATGGATTGCTATATCACACCTCTGATAGTTTCCGTTTAGGTTCATTTCCACTCATCTTTCAATTGCATGTATTTCCGCCTGAAAGACGCTTTGATAGGAGCCCAGTGATATTGAGCATTTGGTGCCTGCCCCATATACTCCAGTGCCAGCTCCTGTAGTGGTTTCTGAACTATCTGTGTACCATTCAATTTTCTTCAAGAACTTGGGTGGTGGATTCCCTGTATCAGTCTTTCTTCCTACCTAGCATCGTTGTGAAGTTCTTTTCGATGCTTACTTTCTTAATCATTTCGTCACTGGTAAGAGAGGATCAGGCTTTCTGATTTTTAATAATCTCAATACCTGTTATTTTCCTAGATTTTCAGCTTTGATTGTATCAAATTTTGAGGAAATAGCAGCAAAATTCAATATTTTTATAACTCCCAAACCATTTGGCTGATTATGTCTATTGAGGAACTTAAATAATGATAATAATAATAATTAAGCGCCTTTCGCACGTTCCTTGGAGTAGTTCTTCGTCCTGCCCTTACAGCGTCTCTTAACAAAAGAGATGAGCTTCAAGCGGCCTTCATAGTTGATGGGACCTGATGACTTGAAGTGATCCGAGCAACACCGCTTTCTGCATTCTGTGAGCTAAATCCTTGGCCAGAGATTTGCAGGCCGGAATAATCTTTAATTCGGTCTGGTAGTTCGCTCTCATTCCGCCTAGGCATCCTATAATTAGTATGACCATCCTAACCGTATACCTTGGATACAGGATCCCAAGTTAGTGAGTAACCATCAACATCTGGAGTCTCACACTCCTGAGAGAAGCGGACCCTCTCAGGGCGGGCATATAAAAGGTTTTTCCTCTCGAGCGGAAAAAAAATAAAAAAAATGGGTTCAAGCCCTGTGGACAGGAGCTTTCTGGCGCTCAAGTTCAACAGACAAATTATATCCGGTATTGGTTTCTCAGAGTTAGGAATTATATCAATGTATTCATATGATAGAACTGCATCATAAAGGAAATTCAATTCAAATAATAGTTTATTTATCAAGATTAAATGAGCAATCATGAGATTGAGAACTGCACCACATTTTCAAATTTTTTTTTGACACATTGCGGTAATCTGGTCAATACAAAACTTCACATGCGTATAAAGGTCATGATTCTACAATTTGATGCTAAATTTCAGATAGATCGAGTGATCGGTTTCGGAAATATTCATAAAAAATATTTTTACTAAAATCGGCCATAACTCCGAAACCCCTTGATGGATTTCGCCCATTAACGAACTTGTCCGAGATATTTACGCTCCAAAACCACCCTGCAATTTTAAATCCGCTAACTCCTTTCCTTCGAGAGTTATCGTGCCTACGGCCGGTCGGCCGGCCGGACAGAATCGATTTCGCACTCGGATTCTTGATCAGTGAGTCGAACCAAATCGATTGAGACCATTTTCAGCCAAAAATTTCGAAAATTACAGACACTTGGGCAAATTGATAAGCACTCTGTTCCGAGGAACTAGAGCGCCAAAAAAACAAGTTTCGTATGACAATTGCCCAAAACAGGTTTAAATTACCTACAAATAGTAGGTATTCCATAAAACATGTATGAAAGAAGATAAGTAATAATAAAAAATTACCTTGTAAGCGATCAAAAATTTCCTGATCTACGTTCACCAAATTTTCTCCTCTCTCGAACTACAGAATTATGCTTTCAATATTTACGTACTATTTTCAAACATTTTCGGGTGAGGTCCCCGTTGCATCGCTAAAATAGGAGTATTTCAACCCCAATATTTTTGAAGTTACAATATTCCCTTCTGTCAGTCCCGTCATAAATTGAGAGAACTGAGCATTCGTCTCACTACTCTCAGATCTCTTACTTCATGTTCCGTCCGAAATGTAAGACTGAGAAAAACTAATTTCGGAGCAAACAACTGAGATTTTTCTCACTTCACTTACATTTCGGAATACACTTTATTCTCATAATTCTTCGATTGATTAGATAATTTCATGTCATGTCATAAGTTGACATGACAATCCATAAATAGAATAATTATATCAATCTGTGAAATACGATTTACATTGAAATTTTGAAAAATCATATCTCCGAAAGTATTAGCTTGTTAGAGTTAAAAATGATATGAATGGATTCTTATGATAAAACTACTTATTTAATTTGGAATTAGTTATGTAAAAAATTTTTTTTTTTGTTACTCCGAAACCATCTATCCGATTTTGCCCAATAACGAACTTAGCCGAGATATATATCCCCCAAACCTACTCTAAAAATTTCAACTCTCTAGCTCATTCCGTTCGAGAGTTATCGTGTTAACGGCCGGACGGACGCCCGGCCGGACAGAATCGATTTCCACCACGTGTTCTAGATCAGTGAGTCGAACCAAATCGTTTAAGACCATTTTCATCGAAAAATTCGAAAATTACAGGCATTTGGGCAAATTGATAAGCACTCAGTTCCGAGGAACTAGAGCGCCAAGAAATAAAGCGCCTTTATGTTGTACTGTCATATACAATCCAATTAAATTTCGAGGCGAAGTCTAGCTTACGCTACTCCACTTAACCTCGTCGCATTTGGATGCGCAATGTACCCTGAAAATTGCAAGTCGCTGTCTCTTTCTGTTCGCAAGTTATCGTGGTAACGGTTTCTCATCTATCGACCTGAATTCAGTAGATATACCTTCCATGAAAGTTATTATTTCGAAATAAATTAAAACAAAAACGAAAAAGAGTAATTCCGACTACGGGGAACGATCCCGGTCAGCTTATGAGGCCGCCATTCTAACAACAATAATCACCGTGTACAGATTTACGGTAAAGCCGGAACATGGAACTTGATATGACTGACCTTTGGTACTTCATTTTGAAATTTATAATTTCAGGAAAATATAATCATGATTCTCTAAGTTTCTCGTCAGAAAAGGATCCGTATCGGCATATTTTGCGTAAAAAAATTTGAACGTCGTCCATTCTAATCTGACCTGAAGGAGATTTTTTTTATTGGTCGAAATAAATCAAAATTCTTCCGAAAAATACCACCTTTTCTCACGTCGCTTTAGAATATAAACGATGCGAAACGGAAACCCCACACAGTTTATTAAAAGGACTGATTTTTTTTCTCATGAACTTACCAGTATTCCTACTTTGGAGCCTGTGTCCGATCATATCCACATCACTTCTACGTTTCGACCATCTATTTTGTCGCGATTCGGGTTTCGGACGTGTAAACAATTTCTTTTGTAAATCCTTCGAAAACGGTAATAGATATCGAAATTTCGTCTTAATCCAAGAAACTTCCTGTACATTACATAGTTTGCATTCGAGCGGTTATCGTTATCTCTTTCGGTTCGAAAGTTAACGTGGCAACTGCCGGATGACCAGCCGGCGTTTGCGCAAAATGATCCGTTCTCTAGAATATGTGAGCGAATATTCGAGAAAAGTACCGACGTGAAGTCATCATTAAATAATTATTCCAATCTCTTGTTCTTCCGTTTTTAATATTATGTTTCCTAATTGATTCTTCGTTTTTTTGCAGATGGAAAATACCTACTATGTTGTGTGAGAGACGACACCTTGAAACTACTAGATCTCAGGATGAACCAAATTGTTAATTCTTTCAGGTCAGTGAGCATCCTAGTTGCCTTTGAGTTTTTTTTTTATAAAAATCATTCCGTATTGCTGCTGAATGAACTGCTAATCAAGAGTTGACGATATTATCTAAAAACATTTGTTCAAATATATACAAATAATCGGGGACTTGTACGATATTCAATTTGAATCAGTTGATGCAAAATGCCAGTAATGCCAGTCTTTATAACACATAGTGATAATTGACTTATTATATTTAAAGTAGTATATTATTCTTGACAATTTATGGAACGAGCTGGAGGTGAGCTTCGCAAATCAACCGAGTGAATAATAACAGTCATAAGAGGTGAATTTAATACTATGGTAAATAATCTGAAATTGTAAAATACAATGGGCCCCAACATGACATTTCATATATATATATATATATATATATATATATATATATATATATATATATATATATATATATATATATATATATATATGTAGGGGGGGTTACGCCTTCGGGGACTGACGACCCCGCATACCCGAGTCACCCGGCTTCCCGGGTTAGCTACCCTGGAAGCCGGTGAAATCAAGATGCTCCAATCACGAGAAGTATGAACCAGGGCGGTAGAGGGCAGCGGGCTGGCCCTCTTCGGAACCGTCCGGAGGAAGAGCCTGCTGGGGTCAGCTGTGGTGCGAACGGCGCAGCCCCCCGAGATGGTACCGTAAGCCCGAACTCGGACCCCTCTAACGGAGAACGGAACCAAAGTTTGGACGGAACACAGTCCCGTCCCGCTGCGGCTCCAAGAAGACGAGATGGGAGAGTGCGCTGGACAGAGGAAGAGAATATCCTCATAATGCGCACTCATTTCATTGCTCAAGATCTGCAACAGACAACTGGAAGAACATACCGCGAAATCCTGACAACCATTTGGAACGAGATCTGCCCAGAAAAACAGTCGTACCCAAACCTACTCTCCAACAGGGTCAGGCGGATGCTCGAGAATGAGAAATTCTCCAGCGTTGAACTGAATAACATACAACGAAGCACAAGACCTTTTGCCCCAGTAGTAATTGATGAGGACCAAAACACCGAACATACACCACTGGAAATACTTATAGATCATGAAACAGGCGCAAACAATGACACAAGCCCAAGGCGAAGCAAGATCGTAAAAATCTTTGAAAGGAACCTCCAAATCTACATGAGAGTCTCTCCACTAGAAAGACCAAGAATACCGAGATTAAAGGGCTCACACAAGATCCTCGAAAGTGTTCAGATGGTCAACAGCCTAATAAGGACCCGGCTTACCAATCAATCTAAGCTGGAGGAAATCTTAGATCATGTCTACGCCGGTGCGATCACAGTATGTGAAGAAAATAAAATACAATTGAGAAATGCAGAACAAACGCCGAGAAGAGAGACAACACCACCCTGGAAAGTACGCCTGGAAACAAAAATTAAATACATTAGAAAAAAAATTGGTGCATTACATACTTACCTGCAAACCAACTCACCAACAAGGAAACTTCTCAAGTCTATTCACCGCATAGCATCAGAGCTCCACATCCAGGACAGAGATGAAGAACTCAGGTATAAACTACAGATGGCCTGTGACAGGCTGAAACAGAAAATAAAAGCGTTAGGTAATCGCATACAACGCTATAATGAAAGGGTCAAGCGATATAAGAACAACCAGCTCTATTACAAAAATCCTAAACAATTCTTCAGATCTCTGGAGGACACCACAACAGCAGAAGAGGAGCCACCAACGGCTGAGAACATGCACAAAACCTGGAAAGGAATCTGGGAGTCTGAGGAGGATCATGATGACACTGCCTTCTGGATCCAAGAAGCAGAACAAGAGGCCGGAAAGTACGCCATGGAGGAAATGAGAATCACAGAGGAAGACATAAAAACTATTCTGAGAAAAACGAACAACTGGTCTGCTCCGGGCCCTGATGGTATACACAACTACTGGTGGAAATATTTCGATTGCACCCATAGAATCCTGGCGAACACATTCCAAAAAGCGCTAACAGACCCATCTATCATACCAGATTTCCTCACCATTGGCATAACCCACATGCTACCTAAAGGCAAAGACGGTGGGAACCCAAAAAATTACCGGCCGATAACATGCCTATCGTCGTTATACAAAATACTCACCGGAGTGGTAACACTTTTCATCTCAAGACACATAGGTAAAAATAACATATTGGCACGAGAACAAAATGGATGCCGTAGGGACGCACGAGGTTGTAAGGAATTGCTCACCATTGACTCTCTCATCGCGAAGCAAGCAAGGAAAAAACAGCGAAATATTTCGATGGCGTGGATAGACTACAAAAAAGCGTACGACTCGATACCACACTCATGGCTGCTGAAGACCCTGCAACTATACGGTGTATCGGGAGCTGTAATAAACCTACTTAAGTGTTTAATGAAATCATGGCGGACGAAGTTACATGTGGACACCAAAAGGTGCACATACATAACAGAAGAATTGAAAATTAAGAGGGGAATATTCCAGGGAGATAAACTCAGTACCCTATGGTTTTGTCTAGCGATTAACTTTTTGAGTAAGCTCCTAAATAAAAGCAGTTATGGATATATAATAGAAAAGAGGCATAACACCAGGATAAATCACCAACTCTACATTGACGACCTCAAACTCTACGCTGCCAATGAAGACCAACTGATGAGGCAGCTCAGAGTGGTAGCATCCTTCACGGAAACAATCGGGATGGAGATGGGGCTGGACAAATGTGCTGCTGTACACGTGAAAAGGGGCAAAATCACACAGGGAGAAGGAATGCTTGTGCAGGAGAACATAGAAATCCAAAGACTGAGCCCAGAAGAGAAATATAAGTATCTGGGCATTAAACAAGGACTGGAAATAAAGAATTCTGAAACCAGAACCACCTTCAGAACAACATTCCTGGACAGAGTAAATAAGATCCTGCAAAGCAAACTGAATGCTAGGGCAATGGTTGCATCGATAAACACCTGGGCGATGCCGTGCTTGTCTTATTCCTTCGGGGTCGTTAAATGGTCCACCACAGACCTCAGGGCCATTGACACACGAGTCAGAGGCCTCCTAACGAGACATGGAATACACCACCCTCATGCATCAGTTAACCGGCTCTACATACCCCGAAAGGATGGAGGAAGAGGTCTGCAGAGCGTCGAAACAGCCCACCATAAAGCTGTGGTGGAAATGAGAGAGTATTTCCTATCGAAGAACTCGCCATATTTCAGAGCTCTTCGTGAAGAAGATGATAATGTGACTGCTTTGAATCTTGCATCCGGTGTTCAGCCAACTGAACCCCCCACGACTGCGAGATTATCTGAAGAGTGGCACGGCAAAGCTCTCCATGGCAGGTATCCGACGGCCCTGGAACGAAGAACAATAAACAAAGAAAAATCAGTGTCTTACCTTAAGGCTGGATACCTCTTTGCTGAAACGGAAGGCAGATTGGCAGCCATCCAAGATCAGGTGATCCCCACAAGAAGCTATCTGAAAAACATAATAGGGAAGAACATACCGAGTGATAGGTGCCGAAAGTGTGCACGTTCGCCTGAGACCATTCAACACATCACTTCGTCCTGTTCAGTAATGGCCCCGCGAGAGTACACGGACCGTCACAACGCTATGGCCAAGATATACCACCAAGCGATTGTCATTCAAGCCGGTCTAATAAAGCACATAAAGAAGATCCACGAGTATGTACCGAGGGAGATACTGGAGAACGATGGGATTAAGGTATTTTGGGATTCTCCGCTTATCACAGATAGAAATATTCCACACAATCGGCCTGACATTGTCATATTTGACAAGGTGAAGAAGGAGGTGACAATCATTGATGTCACCGTGCCAGCGGATGATAACGTCGAGAGAGCGTATGCTGAAAAAAAGATAAAATATCATGACCTGGCATTCGAATTAAAAGAAATTTATAAACTCACCAGCACTACGATACTACCTCTCGTCATCAGCACGAATGGACTTGTTGAAGAACATCTAGATGAAAATACTCACCGACTTGGACTGGAGGACAGACTAATAGCGGAAGCACAGAGAGAGGTTATCCTGTGGACGACTAGAATAGTACGCGGATTCATGACCAGTGGGTGATAGTGCCTTGGCCAAACAAGGCCCGGCATTCTCACTGACATAGCCAAACCCTATAAAGGTGAAGAGGAAAAAAAAAAAAAAAAAAGAAAAAAAAAATATATATATATATATGTATATATATAGATATATATATAAGAACAACTTTATCAAAGTTTGGAGTCCACCACCCTCATGCCTAGGTTAATAGATTGTATATGCCGCGGAAAGATGGGGGTAGAGGCATGCAACACTTGGCAATTGCCCATGATAAGATTCTGAAGAACTTACGAGAATATTTTACCTCAAATAACTCACCTTTCATTAAGACCATTTGTAAAGTAGATGAAAATATAACCCCATTACAACTGTCATCGAGCTCCGCTGCAATGATGGGGCTCACTGAAGAGAAGCTTCAGGAAGAATGACACTCCAAATCGCTACATGGTAGATACCCAAAATCTCTAAAGAACAAAGCGGTCAATGAGAAGGAATCGCTCACCTACCTTATATCTGGGTACCTGTTCCCCGAGACCGAGGGGCGAATTGTCGCGGTACAGGACCAAGTTGTTGCAACAAGAGCATTCCTAAAGCGTATGGCTGGGCAGAACTTACCAACAGATCAATGCCGAAAATGCAATCAGGCCACCGAGCACATCCAACATATAACTTCCTCATGTCCTATACTGGCCCCTACAGATTACCTGCAACGTCATAATGCAGTGTGCAAACTATACCACCAGGCTATAGGTTTGAGATTGGGATTGATCACAACTATGAAGCCGAATCATACTTACCTTCCCAATGAGGTGCTTGAAAATGAAAGATACAAACTGTACTGGGACATGACGATAACAACCGATAGACCAGTGAAACACAATAGACCTGATATATTGCTACTTGACAAGGAGGGGGTGAACGTAAAGATCATAGACGTCACGATACCTGCAGACGATAACATCGAAAAATCCTACGCTGAGAAGATGAAAAAGTACCATGATCTTGCATTTGAGATGAAACATATGTACAAACTGAAGTCAACAACTATCATCCCAATCGTCATTTCGGTAAATGGATTGATTGAATCACACCTGTCAGATAACACGAAGAGGTTAGAGCTAGACTACCAACTTGTCAGCCAGGCGCAGAAGGAGGTCATTTTGGGGACCACAAGAACTGTAAGGAAGTTCCTAACTAGCTCGTGAGGTTGCTTTGACGGAAGTCCGGCTACCTTACGTGGAGACCCGTTATTGTTCTACGGTGGAAAAAAAATATATATATATATATATATATATATATATATCATTTTATATGGATTCCTACCATGGTGATTGGCAACGACATCAGGCGGGAAAAAATAAATAAATGTATCACTCTCTACAATTCAGAATTGTTATGATGGTGAAGGAAATAACGATTAGATGTCCATTACAATCTGTTGATGCGACGCCAATCAATATATTACAGCTTTCCTAACCCATTTTTCTATAGGGAATGGATTATTTATTAATACTAAATTATTATTGAAATACAATAAGAGTGGAGGTAAAACCTATGCACCCATTGATGGATGTTGCATTCACAACTGCACCTAGGAGACGATTCAAAACTTAAAAAATTCTGTTGGATAGAAAGTTCATTCGGCAGGAGGTTCAAAAAGGTTCCTTGGCCAATTTATAAGCGTGTCCGCAAAGGTTGTTCCGATTTGGAAGGAATAACTATCCAAGGTCAATACCGAAGAATCCATGCATTGCTCGGAAAGCTACTATCATGTCGCCTCTGGTACGCCGGTCCTCGAAGCTGGTTAGCCCGAATAAACCCAACCTTGTCTGGTAGTCAGGTCAAGAGAAGGAGGAAAATGGGATTCTTGTGCACCATCTTTGAACAGACTCAAAAAGTTTCAAGTCAGATCTTAGAGCGGTCCACCAAACTGGACCCGTATACTTCAGACACCAAAAGACCGTTGAATGAGGTAGGTCGATTGGCTCTACTGCAAGTCTCCGTAATATGATCAGACCAGTCAAGATCTGCGTTGACGACCACACCAAGATCCCGGTGGCTCCGGACTGAAGTAAGAGAGCGCCCATCAAGCAAATACAGAAGCTTTGGATTGTACTGACCAATGTGCAGCACACACCATTTTTCGATGTTGAGAGGTAACAACCATTCCTCGACCCACTGAGCAGTCGCGTCCAGGTCCGCCTGCAGCTGATTGGAGATAAGAGATGGAACACTGTACAGTTTAACATCGTCAGCGAACAGAAGACATCTCGGGCCGATCAAATTGGGGAGATCCGATGTGTACAGTAGAGAAAGTACTGGGCCAACAACCGAACCCTGTGACACTCCGCTGGTTACCTTCCTCTCGTGTGCAGAGAAAACTACGCCAACCCTGACCCTGAAAGTACTGTCACTGAGTAATGATATCAAGAATCCCAAGGTAATACCTCACGCCTTCAAAATGTCGAATTCTGCACATACCTTTGATACACCATTTTACAATCGAGGACCGAATTTCAGCTTGATCGACTTCATATGAGGCTTGAATAGACAATACAACATGAGCGCGAAAGCTCCTGTATTCACGTCGCCGTCGGTGCTTTTAAGAATTTTTTTGAAAATATGTAGCTTTTAGTCTTCGGCATTACCAACAAATAGTAAAATCTCCTTCACCGATTCAATGAAAGTGTTATATCATATTGTTACGTTTTCGATTAATTAACTTGTCGAATTTCACTACCCTTATTTATTTACAAGAATATTCAACTATGAATATCTAGTAATATTTAAACTGACTTGAATTTATTTCGTACTATTTATTTTAACTAGATTTATTCCTACTGGCGCTGAAGTATCGTAAGTACGTCGCTGGCAAGAATCGAATGATTCCTCTCGTCGACTCGTGAATCTTAAGGCTGATTCATACGCTACGTTTTGCACAACCTTTAGTCTGCTTAGTCTTAAGACGGAATGAAAACGTAGCAATTTTTAGAACGTCTACATGGTGCAGATATATCTGTATATTTCGCACAGTTCTAGTGATATTGTCATGGAGCTACCATAGTTACCGTCTAGATGCAGCGTCAAATCCGCACAGTTCACGCGTATCTATGCGACGTAGTATTTCTCGAATACGCTAGAGCTTTCCACTTGTTTCCACGGAGTTCTGGAACATTCATTGGCGTATTCAGGCTTGCTCCTCATAATAGATATCTTGGTAGATCGATAAATTTATTCTCGTAAATATTATGTAAAGAGACAACGTCAGTAAAACCAGCAAATTAAATTCTGGCCCACAAACACACAAAGAGCACTCAGATCTGAGAGGCGAGGAAATCAAGAATGTTGTAGGGTTCTTTTTCAATTAAGAATTTTTTTAGACTCATTTTGAAATATTTCAGACTCTTGATTATTTGAATTTCTTCTGGAATTTTGTTGTAAAAAGTGATGCTTATATACTCCGCATTTTTCTCAGTGAGAGCTAGACCATGTTCCGGATAATTCAGTGCGAACATGCGCCTCGTTCTGTACCTGTTCTCGTATGGATACAAATAAACTTCTCTATTTTTATAGAAGAAGAGAAGACACCTATAAATGTAAAGACCTGTTATAGAGTTAAGATATTATTCCCCTGAAATAACCTCGACAAGACTGTCTATATGTTAGGCCGTAAATGACTCAAATGGCCTATGTTTGAATTCGAAAAATTTGCTGATCTGCAGAACAACCATCCCAAGCAATTATTCCGTAAGTTGAAAGTCCTTGGAAATTAGAGAAACAAAGAATCTCCAGTACATTACCGTCGACATGATTAGACATTACTCTCAAGAAATACAAAACGATGAGAAGCTTTTGACTGATATACGCTAAATGTTCATTCCATGACAAATATAAATCTATGGTGATCCTTGATGAAACTTGAATAGTTTGATCCAGTAAGTTGATAGATTTAGGATAATTCGTTGGCCCATTTGATTCGGAAAAATATATGCATTCGGTATTCGTAGAATTTATTGTTAGGCTATTAATTTGAAACCTCTAATACACACACTCGGTTGTAAGTTTAGCCGATGAGATTACTGAATTTAAATCATTTTCTCGGATAATGAAGCTTGTATCATCCGCGAATTTTACCCTGGAGATTAGATCATGTATATAGATTAAAAAATTGGTTCAAGCCCTGTGGACAGGAGAGCTTTCTGGCGCTCTTGTCCAAACAGACAAATTATATCTCCGAAGGTATTGGTTTCTCAGAGTTGAGAATTATATCAATGTATTCTTATGAAAGAACTGCATCATAAAGGAAATTCAATTCAAATAATAGTTTATTTATCAAGATTAAATGAGCAATCTGAGAATGAGAACTGCACTATGGAAGAAATCAAATTGAAAAAGCTGAAATGAATTTGACTCTCTCTTATAGAACAGGATGACATGTACGAGTACAAACACAGATCATATAATAAATCATAGATAGAATAATTATAGCATTCTGTGGAAACATAGAAGTATGATTCATTATTGAAATTTCGAAAAATCATATCTCTGAAAGTATTAGCTTGTTGGAAATGTAAATGATATTAGTGGATTTTTATGGTGAAACTGCATCTTAAAAGAAAATTATTTCGAAATTTGTAGGTTTTTTTTTTTTCAATACTCCGAAACCATCTGGCCTAATTTGACCAATAGCGAACCTAACCGAGATATTTATCTCCCTAACCTACTCTGAAAATTTCCGTTCGAGAGTTATTGTAGATACAAAATTAAAAAATTTTCAAATTTTTTTTTTACACTTGACGGTAACCCGATCAATACAAAACTTCACATACGTCTAAAGGCCGTGATTCTACAATTTCATACTAAATTTCAGATAGATCGAGTGATTAGTTTCGGAAATATTCATCAAGAATATTTTTACTAAGAACGACCATAACTCCGAAACCGCTTGATGGATTTTGCCTGTTAACGAACTCGTCCGAGATATGTGAGCTCTAACTCCTTTCTTTCGAGAGTTATCGTGTTAATGGACCGCCGGACGGCCGGACATAATCGATTTCGACCATGGATTTTTGATCAGTGAATCGAACAAATCGTTTGAGACCATTTTCAGCCAAAAATTCGAAAATTACATTTGGGCAAATTGATAAGCACTCTCTTCCGAGGAACAAGAGCGCCAAAAAGAGTATTGTACCGAGCACGCTACCCTGTATTACACCCCTTTCCAAAAACTCGTCATACGACAAAGAAGTTTTTCCTCCAATTTCAATTGAAAATCTTTGTACCCTTCCATTCAAAAAATTGTTGGAAAATCATGGAGTTTTTCCCTTATATCGTAAGAATTTCCAGCAGTGTGTCCGGTGGTCAACCATGTCAAAAGCTTTGGAGTGGTCCAGAATCAACTCAAAAATTGCAGTTTCTATACTTTTGTCCAATAGCCATACTGATTTTTTTCTATGACATTAATGGTGGGTTTCACGAAGCTTCGATTAGCTTAATTGTGGACTCAAAAATGAACTGAAAATCGACTTGGCGATTAAGAGCTGTCAAAGCTTTTTTGAAACCCACCGTAAAACTATAAAAAAAGTTTTAAAAATTTTCGAGAAAGATGTAAGCAAACTTATTGGTCGATAATTATCAAATTTTGAGGCACCACCTTTCTTGACCAAAGGTTTCACCAGGGCGATCTTAAGACTGCTGGGGAAGATCCCTCATTTGAAACATTCATAGATTATGAAAAGATCCGTGTGCACCTTTAGTTCACACAGTTGATTTCCGTTCTGAAGACCTATTGGACTCCTCGACTTGTATTTGTTCTGGTGTAGTCTTCCAGTGAGACTTGTTTTAGCGCGCATATTCTGGAAAACATCGTGCTATCATTTAGCCCAAATGTTTGTAATTTTCGAATTTTATGCCCTAAATAGTCTCAAGCGATTAGTTTGGACACATTGATTTAGAATTGGAGGTCAAATCTGATTCTCTTCGGCCCGCCGTTGCCACGATAACCTTCAAATGGTAAAATATAGCAACTTGCAAAGTTCCGGGTAAGTGACGCGTCCAAATGCGACGGACAAGCTCGCTAATGGGCAACGGCTTCCGAGTACTAATTTGGGTTTCAACCAATACATATGGGATCCAATTGAAACCTGGTAACAAGTTATTTTATTATTAAAAAAAAAAATTATCTCACATAACTTGAGTATGAAAAGAGATAGTGACTTGCAATTTTTAGAGTAGTTTGCGGATCCGAATGCGAAACATTGAGTTCGGCCAAACCGTTTTAGAGTTATACCCATCTGAAATTTTGTTGTTATGTGCCCAATAACTCAAAACATACATATCCGATGTGATTAAAACTCTGCAATTACTTGTAGAATGCTTACACGCAAATTTTCTCCAAAATTGGTGAATACCTTAAAACTAGAACTAAAAATGTAAAGCGTCGAATATCAATATGATTGCAGGTGGAGGGTCACACACACGAAAGGATTCACGAGTTGACAGCTACCGAATCTAATATAATAAATAGATAACAACAACCGTCATGAAACACTAAAAATTGCGCCCAAGACTGAATCTATCAGGGAAAACTCTCCTTTCAATAGCAGTTAACACGTAGTCAACGATCACGCGACTTGAAATCCGGCAGAAGCGTCCAGACGTTAGGAGATAAATTACCCGCGATAAAAAAGAAGACCCGATATCGCAACGTAGCCCAGAGGCCGACTTATCGAACAACGCAACGCCCTCTCCCGCTCAAAAGACCTGTTGGCGTCGCCACTTAACCCACTTCTTCCGTTCCGACGACGACGGTGGCGTCGGCAGGAAGAGCGGAAAAAAAGACTCAGTGTTTAACGCGTTAAGTACGCAGGAAAATGAGTCTGCCCCCGCATGATTTATCGGGGGTTTGACGGCCACGGGGGATGGTTTGGCGAAACTTCGACGATTACGGGACTTCGCACTTTGCCGAATGGGTCCATAAACTTGCGGAAATTCGACGCTGATTTACGCGTCGTATTTTCTAGTTGGCGAGCGTAAAATCTAAGGCCCGCCAGCAAGGCGTTGTTCCCTGTACTTTGGTTGTTGTGGTTGTTGGTGTGCTTGTTGTGTAAAGGTCGCTCCGTTTTGCACAACCTTTTACCTGCGCAGTCTTAAGACGATGAAAACGTAGCAATTTTTATTGCAACCACATGATGCGGAGATATCTGTATATTTCGCACAGTTTTAGCGATATCGTCATGGAGGAGCTACTACTCTTGTTAATTTTGGCATGCTGTTACCACAGTTACCGTATACATGTAGCGACAAATCCGCGCAATTCACGGCAATCTGTGCTCTCTAGCTCAGTTTTCGCTACAACTGTAACGTCTCCGTGACGTTTTCAAGGCTGCGCAATTTTGCTGTCTTCACGCAGGTACCTGCAACGTGTTGAACTGCGCAGGTAAAAGTTTGTGCAAAACCCAGCGGATGGACCGGCCTTAAGGTTATGGATATGTCGAAAAGAGGGGAGATTGTTCTGATCCGGTGAATAATATTTTGAACTCCTGGTTGGCGATTGAGTAGAAACTAGAGCTGTGCCGAGCACCGAAGAAAAGTGCTTCAAGCCCTAAGCACTAAGCACTCAATAAAAATACTCCCGAGCCTCGAGCACTAAGCACCGCGTTTTCACAAAAGGCTTGCGATTACTAAGCACTTTATAAAAGTAATTCGATATTTCGAGCACTAAGCACCAAGCACTTTTAGAAAACTGTTGGAAATGAGGTTATTTACTCCGTATTGCTTCATAAAATTGTATTCAATTGGAAAAACATATAAACTTGCAAACTTGCGTACCTTATATACGTCATTGACGGAAAGCAAATGTAGTGCAGCGAATCAAATTTCTATAAAACTAACGAACTCTAAATTCGTTCTATTCCCACATAGTTTGAAAAGGTCTTTATTATTTCGAGAAATGATGATACAATTATTGGATACATGAATTCCATAAGCATCCCAGTTTTTTCTGCACATGAAAAATGTATTTCCCAATTTCCAAATGGGATTATACCTGAAACATACACCTATGACAACAACATAGTATTATGTTATGAAACTTATACCAAGTGTTTTATTTCCCTCAATATTTAAAAAATTGGTTCAAGCCCTTTGGCAGGAGCTTTGGCACTCCTGTTCGAACTTTGACAAATCATATCTTCGAAAGTATTGGTAAGAGTTGGGAATTATATCAATGGATTCTTATGATAGAACTTCATAATAGCAGAAATTAAATTCAAACAACAATAAAGAATTTAGATTCAACAAGAGTGCCAAAACCAATAGACCAATTCTACCCAACAACGACTCATCCAAGATATTCGTTCCTCAATTCTATGATGAACGATATATTTTGTCCTCAACTCCACGCTGAAAATTATATTATATCAATTGAAACTGCAGCCAATAAGTATTACAGTTTTGTTTTTACTGGAGATATTCTGAACTGAATAATATTAACTTACCATTACCATTCCCATCATCATATGGATTAACCATGGGCATTAAATATCAAAATTTGACATTTCATGTCTCAGGAAAATGAGTTGACATGTATCAACATAGAACATATTATAATAATTCATAGATAGAATAATTATTGCATTCTGTGAAAACACAGAAGTAGGTTTTATTATTGAAATTTTGAAAATTCATATCTCCGAAAGTATTAGCTTGTTAGAGTTAAAAATGACATCATGGATTCCTATGGTGAATCTGCATTTTGAGAAAAACCTATTTTGAAATTTGTAATGTGAATTTTTTTTTGTTACTTCGAAACCATCTGACCGATTTTGCCCAATAACGAACTCACCCGAGATATTTATCTCCCAAACCTATTCTGAAAATTTCAACTGTCTAGCTTATTCCGTTCCAGAGTTATTGTGTTAACGGCCGGCCGGACAGAATCAATTTAGACCACGTATTCTTAATCAGTGAGTCGAACCAAATCATTTGAGACCATTTTCAGACAAAAATTCGAAAATTACAGACATTTGGGCAAATTTATATGCACTCTGTTCCGAGGAACAAGAGCGCCAAAAAGCACTGACGTGAATTCAGTGGTCTTAGGCACTGTTTTTCCATTAATATATAATTTAATTCGAGTTGATCAATATGACGTAAATGCTTTTCTCTATTTCAGTATCGTAATGAGTTCATTCCAGCACTAAAAACAGAGCTGAAATGAACTCATTCCCGCATTGTTTCTAGTTATATTTTTCGTTTTGTGGTAGTCAGCACTGTCATTCGATCCTATCCAATTTCAACACACGTCAATTATTGTCAATAAGAGATAATCTGGATAAGGTGAAATAATTGTTGAGAGAAAAGGTTTTATTTTCATAAACAAATAAGGTACTAGAGATTTCCTTCTTGCTAATTTTGAATAATTCATGATATTAGGAAACTGTAAAATCTTATCTCCATGCTCTATGTACAATTCAAAGTCCATGATCTGTCAACTTTCGTAACAGTCACACCAACTGCCAAGATACAATACAAAAGTCACTAGGAAGTATAATCCTAATTTTTCATTACATTTCAACAGTATTTCACAAAACTTGCCTCAAATAGAGAAAATATCCTCTAATGCTCGTTACAGAAGGCAATTCCAACACTCATGCGTACGAAAACTCGCTCCTTCGTCGCTCGTTTTCAAATTTCGCATTCGTGTTTGAATATCAGCCCATTCTGCAACTTGTTTTAGAATATACTATTTCACTTTTCTCAAAATGTCAAAAATATAATCTGTAGAAATCGGATAGTATTATTTTCTATTGTGATTGTAGTCATAGCAATTAAGCATTGTTAATCAGATGGAAATTTAATTGGAAATATCGAAAAAATTCACTTATATCTTCTTGATAGACGATGCACATAATAATGCTTTGATACAGAATAATTTTCAGGAGTTGGTAATAGTAACATATCCACGTCCCATTATATGAATCAATAACCAACAACTGATAATTACAAGTTCCGTTCATGCCTCAATTGATCACGCCGGTACACATTAGCTCCTCCGAACACGTTAGCGTCTATTCGTGTTACGGTATGATTTCGGAAAGGCTTAGTGCTTAGTAATCCTCGAAAGTGCTTGGGAGCACTTAAGGGATTACTAAGCACTAAGCCTTTTCCTGGAGTGCTTGAATTACTAAGCACTAAGCACTGGTTATAAGAAGTTCTCGCGAGCTCAGTACTCGGCACAATAAGGCTTCAAGCACTTTCACAAGCACTAAGCACAATGCTTTGGCCCAGCTCTGGTAGACACTATTCATAAGGTGCCACTCTTATTAAATAGTATATTATTTCATAGGGAGGAGAAGTGTCACTTCTCATGGCGAGCTTGAGTTTACCCTCCGAATGGAGTGAGGCGAAAGCGACCCATGAAAAGTCACTTCTATTCCGAACGGAATAATAAATAATCATTCAAGTTGCTGAATACAAAATGAGCGCTGAACGGCTGTTGTTCATTAACACAATTGAAGTCAGGTCTCCCAAAGGATCTACTGATCACCATAGTCTCCAACAGATCGAGCTTCCTACCCTTATCATAAACGTGCAAGATTCTTGTATTATTTTCCAATGTAAATGAATGGTTTTCAGTTAATGAATGTTGGCAAAAGCTGACTTTGAAACTACTATATCAGTTTCCACGTATTTATAAAACTTGCCTTTATGTTCTTTGACTCTCTGAGACACCCTACGACCGGACTGGCCTACATAAATGGCTGAACAATCTGGGCACTTGAGCTCGTATACACAGGAAGATAGTAAGGGGGGGTAGTTTGTCCTTAAGCTACACCAGATGGTCCTTCAGGGAGTTAGTGGTCCTGAAGGAGCAAATAATGTTGAGGTGAGCGAAGATCCTAGCCATCCGTGAAGAGATATTACCAAAATATGAAATGGATCTATAGTTCATGGTAGGTTTTCAGCATCAACAACATTGAAAGACATTTTGTACATTGAAAGACATTTACTATTTGTATCTTAATCAAATTTACCATGATAAATTCGATTAAGTGTCCAATACAGGACAACAGACTATAGAACTCACGATGGTAAATTCGATTAAGAGTGTCCAATTCAGGAGAGCGGACAATAGAACATACACTCAAAAGCTCATGACTTCACGTCAGTGCTCGAACCAATTTTTTCTTCGTAATATTTTTTTAATTTTATAGTGGTACGGTTCTCACAAAATTTTTCACACGTCTTCATGTCGATATTCTTCAACTAGTTAACATGCTTCAATTCGATCAAGTCTATTTTTTTGAGTTATCGAGGAAATAATATTCCAGGTGGGTATAACTCCGAAACCGTTAGACATTATGCTCCCATTCGGATGCGCAACCTACCCTGACAATTGCAAGTCCCTATCTCCTTTCGTTCAAAAGTTATCGAGGCAACGTTCACCCATCCAGCTACTGAATTCACACACGGCTGCTCGGATCTCCAAAAATATAGATCCGATCGTGTTCAAGCTTGGAACTTGATGGAAGAATCAGGTTCCAAAGGCTCTCACAAAACATTAGTCAAACGAATAGTTTCTGAGATATAGAGTTTTTTCAATGATTTTCAATGATTTTTTGAAAATTTTCTAATAATACGATCCTCAAGAAATTTTCCAAGAATTTTCGCGATGGCATTCTACCACTAATAACCATGTTTGAATTGGATGGGTATTAAATTTTTCGAGTTATGGAGGAAATAACAACCAAATTTCAGATGGCTATAACTCCAAAACCGTTTGGCCGAGTATACCTATAAACAAACTCAAATGTCACAGTCAGATACACAACCTAACCTGAAAATTATTTGGAGTCAATATCTATTTCCGTTCTCAGGTTATCGTGACATGAATAATTTTTTTGAAAAATTTTTTAAAAATTTTTTAGCCATATGATTCTCACAAAATTTCACAAACGTCCTTAGGTTTTTATTTCACAACTACTAGCCAAGTTTCAATTCGATCAGATTAGTAGTGGTTGAAAACAAAATTATTACTCGGGAACCGTTCGGCCGATTATGCCCATTAACGAACTTGTCCGTCGTATTTGGATGCGACACCTTCGCTGAAATTATCAGCGTTGGTTGCGCATCCGAATAGGAGAGTTAGGTTCGTCGATGGGCTTTATCGGCCGAACGGTTTCGGAGTTATACCCATCTGGAATATTATTTTACCGATTATTCAAAAAATATAGACCCGATTGAATTGATGCTTGGTAACGACTTGTAGAATATTGACATGAAGACGTGCGTAAAATTTTGTGAGGATCGTACACCTGGAAATTTATTGAAAAATTACGAAAAAAAAATTTATTCATGCCCTTGTTTCCAATACTGGAGAATAGACAAGAAAACATGCACGCAAAAGCTCCTGACGTCAGTGCTAGAACCAATTTTTTTGATGTTATCAGTTAAGAAATAGTTATGGAAATATGACATGAGGACGTTTTACCAGATTTCATAATTATTTCATCACTCTCGTTGAAGAAAGCTCTGAACAGCGTCCCGAACAAAATTTGCAATATAATCCATCAGAGTTCCAGAATACCAATAATTTTGGGTAAAGATACTAAACCGGAAGTAGCTCTGTTTTATTCACTCCTTACTCGTTAAAGGACTCTTACTTATCGATTGGACGAAACCTCTCTAAACTGTAGCAGATTAATAAACCAAAAAAACGAAATTTTCATGGCGCATCACGCAGGATAGCAAAAACAAGACGCCAAACGTCGGTGTTAACATTGATAAAAATCTCTAGTGGCAATTAAAATACAGCAAAAATTTCTTCGACGCCACAAAAAGCCAGATTTATGTCTCCGTTGAAAAATGAATGAGAACGGCAACAAAAACTAAGCCCGACTTTATGAAAGCCCCGTCTAGTGGGATAATTACAAACAGGAAACAATAATGCCCTTCCTCGGAATTTTATCAAAAGGGAGACAAACACGTCGGGGTCTTGATGGGAACATTTGTCTGGATTTGCTGGGACCGCAGCCAGATCTAGATTAATGTTTCATTCAAACTGCGGCCACTATTTGTTTTATTCAGATGAAATTCAGATAAACTCGATTGAATTCCTGTAGGTAATTTGTTTCAGTCGGAACGCAACATTTCTAGCAGATTTGTTTCTTTCTATCCCATTTTGTAGCGATATTTCATAAACGTCCATGTCGAATATCGAGTTTTTGTTGTCGAAATGAGGTGATAAATTATTTTTGTCAATCGCTTCCTTGGGAAGACGGATCGGAGTCTTTTTCTGGAAGGTTTGGCTGCTCGAAAAATGGATACAAGTGTCTCATATATCACTCTTGAAGAGGTAATAGAAGTTGGGAAATACTACAGATATTCATGTGCATTAAATTTCTAATACAGGAATAATCCAACATTAGTGCCTATATGCATTAATATTTTGAGAAAATGTCAAACTATCAGAAGTCTTTAATTAATAATCTATTGCTAAGATAATAACAATAATTCACTTATTCCTGTCAAATTATATTCAAATGAGTCTCTTATACTCTTCTGAGGTTTCTGGGAATATTATCTAACTCATATATTCTTGAAATTCTATTCAAAAATCTCCAAAACCAACAAACACTTCTATATCAGTTCATATATTTTTATTTTTACTTACAATTGTCTTAGTTATTTCCATGGAACTTTTAAATTGTGAAATACACACTCTAATTTTAACTACTATACATATTCATGACAATTCCCTAAATAAAATATTTAACAATATTTTTTCAAGACAAAATTTCAAAATATTAAAATTTCTCAATTCAATTTGTAACGTATTTGTTGGATAATGAACACTTTTTTATATTTTACAAAACTTATGCATTTATTTCACTTCTTTCTCCACTTCCGCTATTTCCTTTTCAGTTAAAACTGAATCTCTGGGTTTAAATTTAACCTTTCTCCATCGTATTGTCTTCCTAATTTTAATATAATAATTCTCTCCCCAAATATATTTTTTAGTTTTCATTTCATTTCTATGAAACTAGGGTGAAAAATTTGATATGGATCCAAGAATTTCTAAACCTTTCCCTGATGTGTGATGATCATAACTTTCTTTCAATTCTGATACCTTCTTTAACGAAACCTTGATACTTCTGTAATAGATTTTCAATACATTTCTTCCTTTTCATTTTATAGGTAATATCGTTTCTATTGAGCACATGTTGTATATTTCTTTTAAATATCATTATTTCTTCTTCTATGTTCATTCCTTCTGTAGATGCAGTATCATTATTATGTTATATTTAAACTTATATTTTGTTCTAGTTTCAAATTAATTTTTGTATTCTCTATATCATTATTATACTCTTCAAAGTTTAATTCAATTTTTTCTTCATTTTCTTGTTTTGAATTGTCATAAATTTTGAATGTATTGCTGAATGCAATCATCTCTTCATCAGTATCTATCCCCAGTCTTATTTATATTGTTTGAATTCTTTCTCTAGTTTCCTTCATTTCTTGTTTGATTTCTTGACACTTTCCTTCAGAATTGTCTTCCGATCTTTGATGCATTCCTTCTGAATTATCTTTTTTTTCACCGCTTCTTTAAAAAAAATACAATAGCTGATTCCATTTAAACCTCACATTGGGCGCCAATTGTTATGAAAATAACAATAATTCACTTACTTTCTTTCAAATTATATTCAAATGAGTCTCTTATACTCTTCTGAGGATTCACAATTCCAAAATTTTTTTTTTCGTGTATGTTCTGGGGAGCATCGTGTTATAACTTTGCCCAAAAGTCTGTAATTTTTTGCCTAAACTGGTTTCAAACCATTGAATTCGACTCCCTGATGTAGAATTCGAGGTCAAATTTGATCCCATCCAGCTGGCCTGCCGTTGCTTCGATAACTTGAGAACAAATAGAGATAGCGACTTGAAATATTAAGGGTAGGTTTTGCACCTGAATACAACATTTCATTTTGTTTATAGGCATAATCGGCCAAACGGTTTTGGACTTATACCCATCTGAAATCTGAAAAAAGGCAAAACCGATCCAATTCAAACATGGTTAGTAGTTGTAGAATGCCAACGCGAAAATTTTTACCAAATTCGAAAGCATTGTATCACTGGAAAATTCTTAATAAATCATTGAAAAAAATTCGACATATCAGAACATATTTGTCCGACATCGCTGTTCTGGGAGAGCCTTAAATATCTAACTTCACTGCCAAGTTCCAAGTTTGAACACGATCGAATCTATATTGTTGGAGAGCCGAGCAGCCTCGTGTCAGTGTAAGGACCTCATCTCAGATAAGACCTCATTTTATGGTTTCTGCTTGCCGCATTTCTTCCGGGAAACCTTCTAGTTTGGCTTCAACGAAATGAACAATAATACAAGTCCAAGCAATCAAAAAATCACTACTAACAAACACTATGAGAATCGATGTGATTACACTTACCAGTAGAAAACTGTTGGTGGTATCTTGAGCGACTTATTTCGCTGAGATTAGAAAACAAACATGTTAGGTCATGCCAAGGAGATACTGTCACCCCTTGAGCTCTATGGTTCCGTAGGGGTGAGGGCTTCCACATCTTCTTCTTAGTAGACTGGCGTAATCGATCCCTATGCGCAGAGTCAGCAAGATAATTTCGGAACATATAGGCCCCATCGCGGGGAACCATTCCACGTATCACACAATTGCATTATCGCAAATCAATTTAATTATAATTAACAAAAATTGGTTCAAGCACTGACGTGAAGTCAGAAACTTTTGCGCGTATGTTCTATTGTCCATTCTTCTGTATTGGACACCCTTAATCGAATTTACCATGGTAAACTATGTTGTCCAATCTCCTGTATTGCGCAAAAGCTTCTGACTTCACGTCAGTGCTTGAACCATTTTTTTTTCGTGATTTCTTTGGAATTTTCTAGGGGTGCGGTTTTCAAAATTTTTTTTTCGTCATTTCTTTCAAATTTTCTAGGGGTACGGTTCTTACAAAATTTTAAACACGTCTTCATGATGATTTTCTAATGCTATTTACCAATCTTCAATTCGATCGAAAATTTATTTTTTGAGTTATCAAGGAAATAATATTCCAGGTGGGTATAACTCGGAAACCGTTTGACCGATTATGCCCAAGAACGAACTCAACTCTCCCTTTCGGATACGCAACCTACCCTGAAAATTGCAAGTCCGTATCTCCTTTCGTTCGAAAGTTATCGAGGCAACGGTCACCCATCTACTGAACTCACACAAGAATGCTCGAATCTCCAACAATATTCAACCGATCTTGTTAAAACTTGAAACTTGGTAGTAGAGTTAGGTTCTGAAGGCTCTCGCAAAATTTTAGCAATTTCAAACGAATAGTTACTGATATATAGATTTTTTTTTTTTTTTTTCAATTTTCAATGATTTTATAAAAATTTTTTACAAATAATATCCTCACGAAATTTTGCAAGAATTTTCGCGTTGGCATTTTAGAACTAATTACCATGTTTGAATTCAATCGGTTTAGTATTTTTTGAGTTAATGAGGAACAAAAAACAACCAAATTTCAGATGGCTATAACTCTAAAACCGTTCGGCTGATTATGCCGATAAACAAACTGAAATGTCGCGTTCTGGTGTACATCCTATCCTGAAAATTTCAAGCCACTATCTCTTTCTGTTCTCAAGTTGTCGTGAAAACAAAAATATTTTTTAATAATTTTTTAAAAATTTTCTAGCCATACGATTTGCACAAAATTTCACAAACGTGCTTAGGTTTATATTCTACAACTACTCACCAAGTTTCAATTCGATCAGATTCATATTGGTTGGAAACAAAATTATTACTCGGAAACCACTGGGCCGATTATGCCCATTAACGAACTTGTCCGTCGTATTAGGATGCGCCACCCACCCTGAAAATGTCAAGTCGCTAGCTTTTCGTTCTCAAGTTATCGTGGCTACGGCCGGACGGCCGGCCGGACAGAATCAAATTTGACCTCGAATTCTTCATTGGGGAGTCGAACTAAATCGTTTGAGACCATTTTCGTCAAAAAAGTCGAAAGTTACAGACATTTGAACAAAACTATAACGCGATGTTCCCCAGAACATACGCGCAAAAAGAAAAAATATATACACATATATACAAAATGGAAACAGATCACCTTCTGATGTTTCTATCCTAGTTGTATGATTCTGTTCACAACACAAAAGAACCGCATGAAATGTATATACCGACCAAATAATTTTGAAACACCCCAGGTGCCTTCATCGGCAAAGTTTGTAGAAGTTCGACATTTAAATACCGGGAGATTCTAAAACCTAGATCCGAAGTTTCCCGCTTACTGGTACGTACTATATAATTGAGTCCCTACGAACTTGTACAGAAAACAAACGCGATAACACATAACTCCAACCTATACAGACAACATTCTATATTACTTTTTCTGCTTCACTTGATGCCGGAAAGATACTCGAATCCAAGTAAAGTTTTCAGAATCGTAATTTTGTTCAATAAGACCAGTTAATTTCTGACCGAACTTTCCTCCAAACCAATCCCGACAAACTTCGTTACAAATTCGCAGTTTCAAAGTTTCGAAATGCTGAATATCGAGATCAACAGATGTTGTGAGGCGCAATGTTCCATTCCGTGATGGTTTAGGAAGTTATGAAAAAAAATTGAGAATTCGTATCTACAGTGAACTCAAACAAACTTTCTTCTTATTGAAAAGCAACGAAGCAAATTCAACTCGAAGGTGTGACATTTTTACAGCAAAATATACCAGTTCACTTATTCGTTGTCTTCATGTATTGATTTATTGGCGGTCTTGTTCCTCAGATCAATTAGCCCAAATGTCTGTAATTTACAAATTTTTGGCTGAAAAAGGTCTTTAACGATTTGGTTCGACTCACTGATCAAGAATCCTTGGTCAGAATTTATTCTGTCCGGCTGGTCCATTAAATTGTTCTATCATCCACGGCTATATTGTAAAGAAATTGCAGCAACCTTAAATTTAGACGAAAAAAAAATATATTTTTCGAAAAATGACTAAAACCCCAATGAAGTGTATATACTTGAAATCAGAAGAAAGAGCTATATCGATTAGGAAAATAAAATACAGGATGTTTCATTAAAAAAATACCAATTCACATTAAATGATAATTAGTTGCAGAATGCCGTCACAAATACGCGAGGAAAAAGATAAAATTTTTGGCTGAAAATGGTCTTTAACGATTTGGTTCGACTCACTGATCAAGAATCCTTGGTCAGAATTTATTCTGTCCGGCTGGTCCATTAAATTGTTCTATCATCCACGGCTATATTGTAAAGAAATTGCAGCAACCTTAAATTTAGACGAAAAAAAATATATTTTTCGAAAAATGACTAAAACCCCAATGGAGTGTATATACTTGAAATCAGAAGATAGAGCTATATCGATTAGGAAAATAAAATACAGAATGTTTCATTAAAAAAATACCAATTCACATTAAATGATAATTAGTTGCAGAATGCCGTCACAAATACGCGAGGAAAAAGATAAAATTTTCAGGATAGGTTGTGCAATTGTGCATCCAAATATGACGGACAATTTAGTTAATAGGCCTAAGTGGCCAAACGGTTTCCGTCTACAAATTTTGTTTTCGAACAATACGGATCCGATTGAATTAAAACTTAGTAAATAGTTGTAGAATGCTGACACAAATATTTGCGCAAAATTTCGTGAGTTTCGTGTTAATAGAATTTTTCAAAACATTAAAAATAATATTATGTATCCCGAAAACTGTCGATCCCATATTACTGAAAGAGAGCCTTCAAATCCTGATTCTGATTCCAAGTTTCAAATTTGAACACGATCGAATCTATAGTTTCGGAGTTATTAAAGAAATAGTGGAAACCAAGCAGCGTTGGGCGAGTTCAGTGTCTGGAATGTGCCCGTTACCAGGATAACTTGTGAACAGAAAGACATAATAACCTGAAATTTTCAGAGTAGGTTGCGCATTAGAATGCGACATTTAAATTCGCATAATCGGCCAAACGGTTTTGGAGTTAAAACCTATTGAAATGTTATTGCCATTTCCTTAATAACTCAAAAAACACAGATCCGATCTAATTCAAACACGGTAATTAGTTGTGGAATTCCAACGAGCTAATTTCAACGGAATTTGATGAATATATATCAGTAGAAAAAAAATAAAAAAAAATTTCAGAAACTATCCGTCAGAATCCACTCAAATTCTACACATACCTTCGAGCTACCATTTCATAATCAAGTACTGAATTTCAGCTTGATCGACTTTGTATGAAGGGTGAATAGACAATGGGACATGAGAAAGCCCTGACTTCACCTCAAAAATTTGTACAAATTTTAATCTGGGTGTCCAATCGTTTTGAACATAAACATACAATATACCGGGTGTCCCAGTATACATGTCCCAATATATTTCAGCCATTTCAAAAGATGAAAATTTAATGATTTTCAATTCGTTGAAGGAACCTTCAATTGGGAAAACAAAAATTGAAAGTCACTATCGGTTCGACCGGAAGTGACTATGACTTTTTTACCTCAAATAGCACCCTATATATTTTTTGCAATCGTTTATTTCTAGTCAAAATCACCTCTCCAAAGATGTATCACACTTTGTATTCTACATTTGATTTGATGGAGAAATCGCATATTGAAATTTCGAATTGAAAGAATTGCAGTAGGATACGATATTTTGTGTAATCTTGATTTTGACTTCAATATATATATATTCTTTTGAACTTGAGCATTACAATTTGTTTTGTATCTAACAATAAAGCATGTGTATGAAAGAAGTGTTAGCAGAGGTTAGTGTAACGGGGTACCATATAATTTGATATAATATGATACTAGAGCATAGGGAAAAAACCTCAGCAAAAAAACCCTATCTCCCCGTTAGTGTTGTGATTTATGAAAATTGATTTTGTTAACAAAATATGCTGAAATATTAAATATTGAAGGGCATCTTTTTCTTCATTATCGCTTCTTCCTTCAACAAGCAGAGAAGATTCTCCAAGGTCCGAAACCCAATCTGGAAAAGGAAAAAACAAAGGGAGAAAACGAACAAATTAAAATGGAATATTCTATATTTCATTAAATAGATTTGAAACTCGTTACCCATTCTAAAAAAGATTCAGAAACATTATGAATAGCCCTAAAACCATCTTTGAATCTATATATGCGACAATTATTAACTAAATGATCTATGGTTTCCTCTGCTTCCTCGCATTCACAACTAGGACTCTCAACTGAGTTCCACCTGAAAAGCATGCTGTTGCAACGACCATGACCGGTTCTTAGACGATTCAGAATAGACCATATTCTCCTTGGAAGATCAAACCTCGGAACTCGATCTGAAGGATCAGAAATGAAATCTTTGTTGAATAAATTGCAAGAAATCCATTCAGACCGCCAAACTTCCTTGTCACTTTTAATCGAATTAAGAAAACAGTTGGACCATAAAGGGTTTCGTGACTTCAATCTCGGAATCTTATTGCCTGGAATGTAGGAGATAATCGGAAATGAATTCGGAAAAGAATGAAATTTATTCCAAGAATTTGAAACAGCAGTCTGCCTGCGAATGTGGGGCGGGACAATGTTTGAAAGAACTGGCAACCAATGAATAGGTGTAGATCTAATAGTTCCACTGATGATTCCCATAGATGAGTTCAACTGTGCATCCATTTTTCGAGTATGAGCACTATTAAACCAGACAGGGCAACAATATTCAGCGGCAGAAAAAACCAAGGCTAAGGCTGCCGTTCGAAGAGTAGCTGCATCAGCACCCCATGAAGTACCAGCTAATTTCTGTAGAATATTATTTCTCGTTTTCAACTTCAGACGCAAGTCATCTAAAGGGGCTTTGAAATTCAATAATTCAATAATCGTCATCAATAAAAACCCCCTTACTGAAGCTGAAATCAACTAGGTATTTTACCGAGCGTTACACAAAGAATGAATAGTAAAAGAAACAAAAAATTACAAAAAAGGGGGAAAAAAATTATCTATAAAAATAAAGCATAGGTTCGAAATGTTGCCCAACAGTTGACCGATTATGCGCATTAACGAACTCCCGTTCAGCAACTTACCCTGAGAATTTCAAGTAGTTATTTCTTCCTGTTAAAAAGTTGGCAACGGCCAGCCGGAAATAATAGATTTTGACTTTAAATTCTACACCAGTTGCTAATTGGCTATTTTCGGCAAAATATCGGATATTTAGGGAAAATATTAGCACGCTATTTTCTTCAACATGCGCGCAAATATTCACAATTGTATAAATTTCTACAAATATACATGTATCATGTATCCTACAATGAAAAGTCTGAGTGCCACATTACACTACATTTATACTGAGTCGTTCAATATATCAAAATAAATGGAAATAAACAGAATTATTCAGTCATATACAGGGTCTTTCACGAGGAACCTCACCCATATTTATACGGGAAACTACTGAACGTATTTTCATGAAATTCAGCACTTATAAGTAGTTCACGATGCTGATGAAATCTAAAATATTTTCAAGGCATGAGCACCTCCGGTTTTTCCGGAAATGACGTCAACTTCCGTTTTTCAAATTAGAACACTATTTTTTCATTGCAGAAATAGATTCCTTAGAAAATTTCAAGTTATTTTGATGTAACATTTTTCAGTTTTGGTTGGAAAATTCTCTCTGAGCGGGAAAATTCGAAACAAAAATCGAAAATAGAGCTCCGCTGAAACAAGAATAACTTCGAGGTTTTTGGATGGAAAATTTTCATTTTTGGGATTTTTCAAGATGTAAGATTGATGTATCCACTTCAAGAATCGAAATCGTGATTCATGATGCAGGGGGTGAAAAAATCGCTTTCAAAGTTAGGGATGACAAAATCGTGAAAAATCAATTTTTTCAAATAAGAACACCATTTTTTTATGGCAGATATTGAATCTACGTTAAGAAATAATGTGAGTGTATGCATCACACCCTTGCCCTAAAGTGGATATTTTCTGAGTTATTCACAAAAAACTGTTTTTCGTCTTGAATTTTCAGCTATTTCTTTTCCCTTCACGCCAAAAAGATGAAATTTTCAGAAACTGTTACTCAAACCATGTTTTAGATTTTACTACCATAATATGCAAGAGAAAAAAGTTACAGGTTGTTCCTAAATAGATGGCAAATTTTGATTCGAATTTGTATCGGAAACCTCTTTATTTCAACTAATCGGCCAGCGGTTTTCTCTCCAGTGATAAATAAATAATTCCTTATGAACCATATGCAAAAACTTACCATGTTTTACATTCTTTTTTTTAATGATAGATATCATTAATTACATCTGCCAAATTCCTCTTTATTCAGTAGCATTTTGTGTTTACTATTAATTTGGTGATAATTCGTATTAAGTTATAAAATCGATCACTATGCCTAATTTTACCAATGAAGATTATTTAGATCTCATTCTACTTCATGGAGAATGTAATAAAGTTGTAGATAGAACGATTCGACTGTTCATTGAGAGGTTTCCTGACCGACCCAGACCAACGAGAGATACCATTAACAGAACCATGACAAACCTGAGAAATGTCGGATCTTTCGTTAAGAAAACTATACACAGAGAAAAAAGTGTAGTAGAAGATGAGAACAACGAAATTACAGTTCTTGCATATTTTCGTGTGAATCCTCAAAATTCTCTCAAAGATGCCGAGATTGATCTGGGATTATCTCAATCGAGTGTTTGGAGAATATTAAAAAAACATAAAATGCACCCATATAAATTCAATAGGGTACAGCATTTGAAGGAAACTGATTTCGTCAGGAGAACAGAGTTTTGCGAAGCTATGATGATACGATTTCAAGAGAATGAAAACTTTTTGGACTGTATAATTTGGACAGATGAATCTAAATTCACAAAGAATGGTTCTTTCAATAGGCATAACAGTCATTATTGGGATGAAGAGAACAACCACCACTTCAGACAATGGAACTTTCAAGAGACCTGGAGTTTCAATGTTTTTTGCGCCATCAAAAATAATGCAATTCTCGATGTTCACATTTATGATGGGACTTTATCTGGTAAGATAGAACACTACACATGTTTGCATTATTTAAAGAATGTTCTCCCTTAGGAGATAGATATTCTGACATATTGACTAAAATAATTGAGCCGCTAGTACCATAATGACTTATGGTATCAACAAGATGGCGCGCCTCCACACAATTCACTCAATGTGTCAAATATCCTCTACAGGCTATTTGAAGATCGAAGGTTGGCGAACAATGGTCCACATCTTTGGCCACCACGTTCTCCCGATTTAACTCCTTTAGACTATTATGTTTGGGGTAGGATAAAAAATATTGTCTACTCAACTCCCCTGACTGATAAAGAGGACTGCATAGAACGAGTCAGAAATGCGTTCAGGTTTGTTTAGATTTTTAGATTCATAGTTTTGAAACTCAATTTGGTTTTTAAACACTTTTGCAGATCTCTTCCTCCCGATGAAATAAGAAGAGCAACGCACGAAGCATTCCTGAGACGTATAAATAAATGTCTAGAAATTAACGGTCAAAACTTTGAGCATCTTCTTTAGTTATAACTGCGAGAGTTTGCCATGGTTCTCCTAATAGTATCTTGAAGTCGGTTTCAAGAAGGGGTGAAAAATCTACAGCATGGTTCAAATAACAGTTCCTGAAAATTTCATCTTTTTGGCGTGAAGGGAAAAGAAATAGCTGAAAATTCAAGACGAAAAACAGTTTTTTGTGAATAACTCAGAAAATATCCATTTTAGGGCAAGGGTGTGATGCTTACACTCACATTATTTTTTAACGTAGATTCAATATCTGCCATAAAAAAATGGGGCTCTAATTTGAAAAAATTGATTTTTCACGATTTTGTCATCCATAACTTTGAAAGCGATTTTTTCACCCCCTGTATCATGAATCGCGATTTCGATTTTTAAAGTGGATACATCAATCTTACATCTTGAAAAATCCCAAAAATGAAAATTTTCCATCCAAAAACCTCGAAGTTATTCTTGTTTCAGCGGAGCTCTATTTTCGATTTTTTTTTCGAATTTTCCTGCTCACAGAGAATTTTCCAACCAAAACTGAAAAATGTTACATCAAAATAACTTGAAATTTTCTAAGGAATCTATTTCTGCAATAAAAAATTGGTTCAAGCCCTGTGGACAGGAGCTTTTGGGCGCATGTTCATCTTCCTTGTGGCCCGTACTGACCAGTAAAGAAAAAAAGAAAAAAAGCAGTATCATGTTGAATACCTTAATATTATTGATTATTATATAATTATCGATGAAAATAATGAGAGAGACCCAGGAAATTTGACACATTTTGTCTTATATCTCCAGAAATTGAAATCGTATAGAGCCAAAATTTTGCACACTGTTGCAAAATACTACAATTGACGTTAGTACAAGTTTTTGTTGCAATCTGATGAATAGTTCACGAAAAAAAAATTTTTTTTTCGAAAAAATTAAAAGAAATATTTTTTTAAAAACTACCAACATTTCGATCATAACAGAATTTTGCCAAAAGTTGCGCGTTTATATCCTCGAACTGACTACCAAGTTTCGATTCAACATCTTCTTTAGTTCCTGAAATATCAGGGAAATAACCTCAAAATTTTAAATGTCTATAACTCCTAAACCGTCCGGCCGATTTTGCCCGTTAACGAACTTAACCGTCGCATTTTGATCAGAAGCCTACCCTGAAAGTTTGAAGTCGATAGGACCTTCGGTGCTCCTGTTATCGTGCCTACGGCCGGAAGTACGGCCGGCCGGCCGGCCGGCCGGACGGCCGGACGGCACCCAAAAATCTGACACCGGATTCGTGATCAGGGAGTCCGAATTAGTCTATTAGCCAATTTTCAGCTCGAAATTCGAAAATTACAGACATTTGGACGAAATGATAGGACGATGTTCCCCTAGAACATGCGCCCAAAAAATGGTGTTCTAATTTAAAAACGGAAGTTGACGTCATTTCCGGAAAAACCGGAGGTGCTCATGCCTTGAAAATATTTTAGATTTCATGAGCATCGTGAAATACTTATAAGTGCTGAATTTCATGAAAATACGTTCAGTAGTTTCCCGTATAAATATGGGTGAGGTTCCTCGTGACAGACCCTGTATATTTTAACTGAATAAATACTTAATGTATCGAAACAATTGTGCTAAATTACTAATACTCAGTATCAAAGAAGAGGTTAAAAACAACGATTAATATTCTTTCATAGATCGTTAGCTAAAACGGCATCTTCTCTTTACAGCTGTGACGGTTTCAAGGTGGGCTGTGACTGGGCAAGGGCAGCTTTCAGTCCAGATGGACAGTACGTCTCTGTGGGCTCCGCAGATGGAAGTGTATATTTATGGGGTGTCAATACTGCCAAAGTCGAAAGTATACTCAAGGAACATGTGTAAGTATTGTTCTTTGATTTTTTTATGCAAATGCTTAAGGCCTAGTTTATAGTTTTTTTTACTGGCAAGGCTTTGTAAGCATATATTATATCAAGCACCTAGATGCAGATTTCAATTCTCGAAGATTTTATAAGTTTGCCCGTCTATACTATATCAATTCAAGAAATTTCAATGAAGAAGTTGAAAAATTCCATTGAATATTTCTGCCTGTAAACCGAAACTACACATCAAGTACAGATTACTTGCATAAGGCACTCATTGTTTCTTCCGTCAGAGAAATGCTTTCAAAACTTATCCATTCAGCATTCGTTTCATTCGGCAGAATTCGAATCACAATAAAAGAAACAGCACGATATTCACGGCGAAGTCCAATTTTGATCAAACTCATGGAGGTCACAGTTCAGTTATAATCAATTGATTAGTGGATTGCTAATGATATCACGGTTATCGTACTGTGATCGATGACTAAATCCTTCACAAAAGGTGATTAAATTAAAAACGCACCCCAATATTAGGTATTATATCGTCTTTTATCTAGCCAAGAAGTCATTTAAAGAAATACGCATAATTTGACGCAATGAAGGATGTAAAAATTTAAACAGACTCTTAATTAGTTCTATTGATTGCCGTTGAGCTTTCTAGTACATACAGGGTGTCCGGGAAAATGTGGAAAATCTTCCGGATTCGGGTAAATCATAAAAAATTGGTTCAAGCACTGACGTGAAGTCAGGAGCTTTTGCGCGTATGTTCTATTGTCCATTATCCTGTATTGGACGCTTTTAATTGAATTTACCATGGTGAATTATATTGTCTATTTTCCTGTATTGGACACCCTTAATCGAATTCACCATGGTAAATTCGATTAAGAGTGTCCAATACAGGAGAACAGACAATAGAATTCACTATGGTAAATTCGATTAAGAGTGTTCAATACAGGAGACTGGACAATAGAACATACGTGCAAAAGCTCCTGACTTCACGTCAGTGCTTGAACTATTTTTTTTTTTCGTGAAGTCAGTAGCTTTTGGGCGTATGTTCTATTGTCCATTCTGGACAATATAACATACGTGCAAAAGCTCCTGACTTCACGTCAGTGCTTGAACCAATTTTTTTTCGTGAAGTCAGTAGCTTTTGCGCGTATGTTCTATTGTCCATTCTGGACAATATAACATACGTGCAAAAGCTCCTGACTTCACGTCAGTGCTTGAACCAATTTTTTTTCGTGAAGTCAGGAGCTTTTGCGCGTATGTTCTATTGTCCATTCTCCTGTATTGAACACTCTTAATCGAATTTACCATGGTGAATTCTATTGTCTGTTCTCCTGTATTGGACACTCTTAATCTAATTTACCATGGTGAATTTGATTAAGGCTGTCCAATACAGGACAATAGACAATAGAATTCACCATGGTAAATTCGATTAAAAGTGTCCAATACAGAAGAATGGACAATAGAACATACGCGCAAAAGCTCCTGACTTCACGTCAGTGCTTGAACCAATTTTTTTTTTCGTGAAGTCAGGATAGAAAACATTGATGAAAAAATTAACACATTATTGTCTACCTTCAATTCTTCTCTAGGAGAAGAATACATAATTATTCTTGAAAAATATTACTGGAATTAATGTCATATTTAAATAATCGAAGTAAAGAAAATTTTAAGTTTAGTTACCAATATATTGAATGAAATTCAATTGAATTCCAGTAATATTCAATTACTTATTCTTAACCAATAAATGTCCATTGATAGATCTAAAGGTGATGAGGTGAAACATAAAGAAATATCCTCATTAGTGATAGAAAAACTGGCCTAAAATTCCTCTCTACACGTCACGAGATTTAATATCCACAAATGAGTCTCTCACCTTACAGGATCAGAAAGTGTGGTTAATTTAAAGTTAAGTTTTGAAGCCTTCAGCAAAATTTCAGCGATATCATATTAAAAATAATACATAACCTTTCAAACGTCCCCTCTCACAAATATACTCCTCTGAAGGCACATGGATCTCTTGAAGAAGAATCGCCTTCTCTATTTCTCAAAGATATTCACTCTTGTTCATAGAAATCCCTTCAATAGTTAGTTGCCTCCTCCTAAGGAGGATCTCTTTCAAAACCAGGTCTGACCGCTAATGTAGGGCTATTATCTCCCATAGATTTGTGATGAAATAACACGATTTTCCCAAGAACATACGCACAAAAATATGTAATCATGACATTCATATTTTTGAAGGTACTCGCGAAAATACGACCATAGACAACATATCATACGACGATTCACATCCAGCTACCGAACTCACAAAAGGCTGCTCGGTTCTCCAACAATATGGATCCGATCGTGTTTAAACTTGGAACTCTGCAGTAGAGTTAGGTTCTGAAGGCTCTTCCAAAATTTCAGCCATGCCGGACGAATATTTTATGATATATAGAATTTATTTCAATTATTTTCAATAATTTTTTTGAAATTTTCTAGTTATACCATCCCCACGAAATTCCGCAAGAATTTTCGCGTTGGCATTCTACAACTAATAACCATGTTTGAATTATATCGGTATCGTATCTTTTGAGCTATTGAGGAAAAAACAACCAAATTCCAGATGGGTATAATTCCAAAACCGTTTGGCCGATTATACCTATAGACAAATTCAAATGTCGCATAAAGATGCACAACCTAACCTGAAAATTTCAAGCCGCTATCTCCTTCCGTTCTCAGGTTATCGTGTCATAAACAATATTTTTGCGCGTATGTTCTGGGGAACATCGCGTTATAGTTTTGCCCAAATGTCTGTAACTTTCGAATTTTTTGACGAAAATGGTCTCAAACGATTAAGTTCGACTCCCCAATGAAGAATTCGAGGTCAAATTTGATTCTGTCCGTCCGGCCGTACGGCCGTCCGGCCGTCCGTCCGTCCGGCCGTTGCCACGATAACTTGAGAACGAAAAGAGCTAGCGACTTGAAATTTTCAGGGTAGGTGGCGCATCTCAATACGACGGACAAGTTCGTTAATGGGCATAATCGGCCCAGTGGTTTCCGAGTAATAATTTTGTTTTCAACCAATATAAATCCGATCAATTTAAAACTTGGTGGGTAGTTGTAGAATATGAACCTAAGCACGTTTGTGAAATTTTGTGCGAATCGTACGGCTAGAAAATTTTAAAAAAATTATTAAAAAATATTTTTGTTGTCACGATAACTTGAGAACGGAATGAGATAGCGGCTTGAAATGTTCAGGTTAGGATGTGCACTAGAACGCGACATTTCAGTTTGATTATGAGCATAATCGGCCTAACGGTTTTAGAGTTATAGCCATCTGAAATTCTCTGAAATTTGGTGGTTTTTTGTTCCTCATTAACTCGAAAAATACTGAACCGATTGAATTCAAACATGGTTATTAGTTGTAGAATGCCAACGCGAAAATGTCTGCAACATTTGGTGAGGATAGCATTTGTAGAAAATTTTTAATAAATCATAGAAAATAAAAAAAAAAAATTTTATATATCAGTAACTATTCGTTCGAAATTGCTGAAATTTTGCAAGAGCCTACATAACCTAACTCTTCTGCCAAGTTTCAAGTTTTAATACGATCGGTTAAATATTGTTGGAGATTCGAGCATTCTTGTGTGAGTTCAGTAGATGGGTGGCCGTTGCCTCGATAACTTTCGAACGAAAGGAGATAGGGACTTGCAATTTTCAGGGTAGGTTGCGTATCCGAAAGGGAGAGTTGAGTTCGTTTTTGGGCATAATCGGTCTAACGGTTTCCGAGTTATACCCACCTGGAATATTATTTCCTTAATAACTCAAAACATAAATATTCGATCGAAATGGCGCTTTGTAACTAGTAGTAGAAAATCAACATAATGACGTGTTTAAAATTTTGTAAGAACCGTACCCCTAGAAAAAAAAAATTACGAAAAAAAAATTTTAAGAATCGTACCCCTAGAAAATTTTAAAAAAATCACGAAAAAAAAAATTGGTTCAAGCACTGACGTGAAGTCAGAAGCTTTTGCGCGTATGTTCTATTGTCCATTCTCCTGTATTGGACACTCTTCTTAATCGAATTTACCATGATGAATTCTATTGTCTATTCTCCTGTATTGGACACTCTTCTCAATCGAATTCACCATGATGAATTCTATTGTCCATTCTCCTGTATTGGAGACTCTTCTTAATCGAATTTGCCATGATGAATTCTATTGTCCAGAATGGACAATAGAATTCATCATGGCAAATTCGATTAAGAAGAGTCTCCAATACAGGAGAATAGACAATAAAAATCATCATGGTGAATTCGATTGAGAAGAGTGTCCCATACAGGAGAATAGACAATAGAATTCATCATGGTAAATACGATTAAGAAGAGTGTCCAATACAGGAGAATGGACAATAGAACATACGCGCAAAAGCTTCTGACTTCACGTCAGTGCTTGAACCAATTTTTTAATAATCATTTTTAAAATTTTCTCACGAAATTTCACAAACGTGCTTAGGTTTATATTCTACAACTATTCATCAAGTTTAAATTCGATCGGATTTATTTTGTTTGAAAACAAAATAATTACTCAGAAACAATTAGGCCGATTATACCCATTTACGAACTTGTCCGTCGTATTGGGATGCGCCACCTACCCTGAAAATTTCAAGTCGCTAGCTCTTTCCGTTCTCAAGTTATCGTGGCAACGGCCGGACGACACCACAGAATTAAATTTCACATTTGGGCAAAATGATAACGCGATGTTCCCCAGAAAATAAGATGACAAGTTTTCATCAATGTTTTTCCTAGTGGCCCTCCCTACGGAGATAAGGCCTCCTAAATGACGCTACTGGAAATCCATTTTACTGGAATAAATTTTAAACTACATAATACTTATAATTTAATGGAAATTTGATATGACCAACAGTAAGGACCTCTTAAAATCCAGCCCTCAAATATATAGTTTGGCTTGTTTAGTTTACCAGGGGCGGACTAGGTTGTACATTGTAATGCTCAAATTATTAACACCATGAATGATAAGGAGTTATAAAAAGCAAATTTGGATACCTTGAAGATTAAGCTAAAGAAGAGGTACTCTTGTTCATTGTCGATAAAATTAACCGTTTTCAAGTTATCCACATTTGTTTTTCCAGGAAATGGAAAAGAATCGAAATCATTCGGGAGAATGATGAAACGAAATATGATTTTATCGCAATTTTTATTAGCCTACCCTAGTTTTATGAATGTCATGTTTGTACATTTAGGGTAGGCTAATGAAAATTGCGATAAAATCATATTTCGTTTCTTCTATCTCCCGAATGATTTCGATTCTTTACCATTTCCTGGAAAAACTAATTTGGATACCTTTAAAACGGTTCATTTTATCGACAATGAACAAGAGTACCTTTTCTTGAGCTTAATGTTCAAGGTAGCCAAATTTCTTTTTAACTCCTTATCATACAGGGTGTTAAAAATGTAAGCATTAAAATGTACAACCTAGGCCGCCCCTCGTAATCTAAACAAGATAATTAAAATTTAAGGACTGTATTTAAGAGGTCCTTACTACTGTTTACCATATCAAATTTTCATTAAATTATATTAAGTAGTTTAAGATGTATTCCAGTAGAATGAATTTCCAGTGGCGTCATTTAGGCGGCCGTATCTCAGTAGGGAGGGCCGCTGTGAAGAAAAATAATGGGAACTCGTCATCTTATATTTTTATGTTTTGTCTGAGTCCGAGAGATTTCCCATATTTTCCTGGACATCCAGTATATGATCCAAACACCTCTGCCATTTTGCAATCGCGAAATATCCTGGTTTCGATATAATTCCAATTATGCGTTTTTCAATATGAATATAACAAAATAATTCGCAATAGTTACTTTAGCAATCCTAGTGCTATCAATGTCAAAATACCCGAAATTTTATGGAAACTATATCCAAAATGTGCCATTGAGTTTCAAATTTTAACGGATGTATTTGATCTCATTAGGATAGTGTTTTAACGCGATTGGTTTTGGTTTCATTTTACATTCAATTTTTGACCGATTCCGATCGATGAAACATATCCATCAAACTCATTTGTTAATGGCGTTATTCGCACGTTCAGCCACATTGAATTATTTAAATTCGATCACTAATTATTATGAAATACCATCCATGTATGAATGCCGGAAACTAATGGATTTGGCTCCGTGGTCGGACAGTAATGTCTATTTTTCATTGGTTATCAGATGAAACAATGAATATGCATTGTGCATGTATTATAAATTATTCAATTTTGAAAACATCCAAATTCCCGGTGTCCTAGGCAAGTATTAATTTGAGCATGATAATGAAACAGATGATTAACTAGTGTTTCTTTTTGATCGAAGGAACGTAAAACATAACAGAATAAAAAGTATTCTGATCCGTCACATCCTACAATGATTAACTCTCGAAATCATGCAACAACTAAGTATTTGTAACTTACTCTGAAATTTTCACCCTTTCGCTGTTCAAGTATGTGAAATTCCTTAATCAAATTAAAAAAAAATTATCTGTTCACCGTCTGAATTTTGGGATTGGTATCTGAAAAGTGCAATTTTCTGATATCACAATCACTACTTCTGCGTAATTTTTCAATCTTAGAATATCGCAGTAAACATACGTAGCTCAAGATGCGAAAGGTTAACAGGGTGTCCTACCTGGAGTAGTTTTAGCATAAATCTATATTTTATCTGTTTGTTTTTTTTTTGCAAAGATATACGGCAAGTGGATCCTCTTTCTGAAAATATTCACAACAATTATTGATCATGTTTCATCATCCTGGTCGAAAATATTCTTATGTTGGGCAAGAGACAAATTCTACATATAATACTTTCGCGTGCAGAGCTGAGCAAAAGCATTGTGCTTAGTGCTTGTGAAAGTGCTTGAAGCCTTTTTGTGCTCCCGAGCACTTCCGAGGATAACTAAGCACTAAGCCTTTCCGAAATCATGTCGTAACACGAATAGACGCTGACGCGCTGTGATCGGAGGAGTTTATGTGTACCAGGAAGATCAATTGACGCATGAACGGAACTTGTAAATCTTGTAATTATCAGTTGTTGGTTATTGATTCATGGAATGGGACGTGGATATATAACCAACTCCTGAATATTATTCAGTATCAAACCATTATTATGTGGACCGTCTATCAAGAAGATATAAGTGAATTATTTTCGAAAATTGTCTTGTGAATTCACAGATTTATCCGGTATAATAATATTTAAATTTCCAATGCTAAATTGCTTATGAATACTATCACAATAGAAAATAATGTTATTCGGTTTCTGCAGATTACATTTTTGACATTTTGATAAATTAAGAAAGCAATTATGTCATGTTGATCAATTCGAATTGAATTATGTATTAATGGAAAACTGCCTCAAAGAGCACTGGATTCACGTCAGTGTGTATACAAGGGCCATTGTTGCTTCAGGAAACACCTCAATACGCTGGGGTTGACTGAGGACTCCGAGTGCAGACTTTGCCTGGAGGACGACGAGTCTATCGAACACATCATGTGTGACTGCCCCGCTGGGGACAGGATCAGATTGGAGGAACTAGGAGTCCACAAACTGACACTGAGGGAACTGGACAAGTTCTCACCCACCAGACTCATATCCCTCATCAAGAGACTTGAGCTTGTGGGTGGAGTATAGATTATATTCTACAGGTGTGCCACAATAGACCGATTGGTCACAGTGGAGGAGCGGGTTTTGTCTGCCCAGCATAACCCATATAATAAAAAAAATATTCGGAGGCACACAGGTCCATGTTTATGATGAATTGAAAATTCCAGATAGTCAATGGTTCATAAAATATTGATGCGAAGTGAGCCATTATTGCCAATAAGCTTGTTTATAAGAGTATTCATTATAGATGCTGAGGAACATTTCACTTCTTGAAAATTTGATAAAAAGGGTGTTTTACAAGATGTGGAATAGAGAAAATAATTTTCTCAGTCCGCACCTGCGCTATCAACAAGTTATTATGAGCGAATATTAGGAATAGGCCCATACTCATTCCCTGAAATTCTCATGTAGATCCATGTTAGCGTTCAAGAGTTATGTCGATTGAAAATTTTTTATGAAATGCATAAAACATCATGTATCTCTTAAACGAATATAGTTAGGACATATTTCGAACACTGATTTAGACTCACTAATATATCTCACATTGCACTGAATACCTCTACAATGATTCGTGAAACACCCTGTATAATATTTATTGATATTTACGTTTTTTCTGTTCATTAATTGTTGTTCAAGATATAATGTAATCAACAATTGTTCAAATGGGACACCCCATATTTCTATTTATTTTCGAGTAGGTCTAGTATTTCTGAAATTATCAGTGGTAGGTTAAGTGGGTCCGAAACTTTAAATCCTCTAAATAAAATTAAATACAGTTGTAAAAAGTCTAGATTACAGTATAGAAGGCTTGTCAAAATATTGTTTATCTATTTGTTCGTATATGAAATGTATGAAATCTTTTACCTGTAACATTTTATCGTATAAGCCATAAATAAGGTGTTCCCCTCCTTTTGCCCAATTTTGTATATTCTGAGTTTCATTCTTTGACTATATACATTTTTTAACACAATTTCACACCTCAAAATAAACAAATTGGTCCGTAGTGCTCAGATGATCATCCCTGGATAGCACTTAATATTTTTGAAAGATTCATAAAATTTCCTACAAAATCTCAGCTGCACGACTGGAAAGGTTAATCATCTACATATGAAAATAATGAAGCCATTTACTCTAAGAATGCTGTTGTTTTATGTGGATTATTTGCGTGGTTTTTCCTCAGGATCACCGCTTGAATGTTATTTTTAAATTTTTTGCTTTTCATATGCAAGCTTGGTTATTATTTTATTTACATGCACCCTGAAGATCTCTTGGCCTCTTCTCCAGGTCTGCAGTTACAGCAACGGCATGGCAACCTTACGGCACTTATTTGGCAACGGTGGACCGATCCAAAAAGCTTATTATTTGGGGAGACCAGTGATATTCAAATTGAAATTATAGTTTCAGAAATTTTTTTATGATTCCAGAAAACTAACATTAGGAATAAGCATCACGAACAAATATGTTTATCTACTCATCTTCATTACATAATTAAGACTAGGTATTTATACCGACCTGTTTTTGAATTGCAATAAGAACGGTTATATCTTGTATCTATTAAATAATCTCCATGATATTTTGTTCATTTATTGTTCGTTTACTATAATTACAACATTGTATATGATTTATTATATAAATATAAAGGTGACTTTTTGTAATGTTTGTGATAAACTCATTTCTCACGGAATGGATATTGTTCAACCAAAAAAGAAATGTTGTTACCTCAATGGAAATTTATCTAACTATTCAAATTCTGTCATTTGAATTTTTCATAGTGATCATTTGTTTACCATGTATATTCTACGAAAACACCTCTGAGTTCTGTAAATTTTTGAATACGTCAACGAATTTTTTGTAAATTCTTTAATCCTGTCATTTGGCTCTGAAAATTAACTAATGTGCCTTTGGACTGAAATTATTGGGCAAAATTACATTTCGATCTCGGAAATTCATTGGGCATGATCAAAGAACAATTGTTCTGATTGGTTGTAAAATTTTATTAATTTGTATCAATAAATAACATATTCATAGCTCTGCATTTTTATTTCTTCCATTTTATTTTAGTTTCACATACAAACACATTAAAATGTAACAACATGTGAGGTTGGGATGGTTACAACTAATTTCTGCTAGGAATGGATAGAGACTCGAAATTTACATTGGGCAAAGTTTTATAATATAACGACTGCACATTTAAAAATCTCAATAAGGAAGTTTCATTGCTACAACATGTTGTTTATCGGTGAGCAATCCGTACTATAAATTTGACATTTTGACTAATGAGATACCTCTGTATTCAATGTTGTTGACGATGTAAAAAATGAATAGTGCATCCTATTCTACAATCGTTTGAAGATTTTACAATGTTCTAAAACACTTCCTGAATTTTTTTAATCTCAACCCAAAACGGTTCTTGCATATCTGCTACTTATCAAATAGCCAAACCATTTATGCTGCTTAAAATTCAACGGAGTTGTTTGACAAAACTTATTTACTCATTGAATTCTTATGATCTGAGCCATAGTCCTGTATATTTAATAAAAATAGTGCAATCGTATATTTTTCAAATGCTCCAATCTAATTAATTTGAAATAATAAAGCTCTATGACCTAACGCAGAGAGATAAAGTGTTGAAGAACATTAAATATGAAGGAGAAAAAACTATGCAACGTTACTTACAACTTGAATAGGTAATGGATCCTAGCTCAGTGAAGAATAAATTTTATTTGTTTCTCATTTGCAAACGTCAGTTTCCAAAAACACAATATTAATCAAGAAAGTTTATTTTATCAAGTCACTAACTTGTAAAACTGACAGTTAACTTGCAAAATTTTTACAAGTTAGTAGTATTATTTACATTAGAAAATTTTGTTTTATCGTCATATATGTTGAAAATCATGGTACAATTGTTATTTCCAGTAACACAGATTTTTGATGATGAAAGAGTTGATACTGATGATGATGAACCATCTGTTGACTCAGAAACTGCTGCACTCGAGGACTGCAGAACATTTGTACTCTCCTTACTACCAAATAATTTGCTAGACATTTCGATTTTTTTGTTGACCGAATCATCGACATAACTCATCGCAATTTCGGTGCTCTTCCACCCTCCTGCACGCTTTAGTGCTAAAATATCTCCACCCGAATCCGCAACCATAGTGGCTCCAGTTCTGCGAAAAGAGTGGCCGGTGTATAACTCTGGGTCTTTTAAACCTAAATATTTCGCTATTTGCTTTGTGACACCACCAATAGTGTGCTGGCCAGCATTAAGGGAAATGCACTTTCCATGTCGGTATGTCAAAAAAAATCTTAGGCTTTCTGTTCCAGGAGGCCGAAGATTTACATATTTTCTGTATATCATGCAGGGCTTGAAGCTGCAGCCATCATCGGTTATGGTGAATCTTCTTGTTGTTGAATTTTTTGTTTGCCGCAATGTCAAAATAACGTATTTTCCCATATCTTCTACATCATTAATGTTTAAGGAGAGAATTTCGTCACATCGACAACATCCAAAAATCCAAAATATTGTTACAATTTTCGCCAGCAACCACTGGTCATCAGGAGCATGTAAAATAAATTGTTCAGCCTCTTCTTTACTTAATACCTTGGCCTTTTTTGGCGTATAACGCTCATTTTTTCGTTTCAGAAACGCTATTACCTTTTGAAATCTGCAAATGACAACTAAACGTCATATTTTTCAATAAATTTTTTAAGGAAAACAAACTTGCGAACAGGGGCATTTTCGTTCATTTCCAAGCAGCTTTTCAGCATAGACCATTTTGCCCATAAAGTATTAGGGCTGAATCTAGCTGATAGTTGATTCAAGTAGACCAACAAAACATCTTCAGTTACCCCAATCACACTATTTTTGTTTCGCCACTTTTTGAAGTCGTCGTATTCTCGCTCGTACCTTGAAGCTGATTTTGTAGGTAATAAACTTGAAGCTACACTGCTGGCTGCCTCAATAATTTCTTTTGGTACATTCATTTTCGCTTTCGCCAAAACAAATGTAAAGAAAAATAAACAGACATTTTTATGGCAACGCTTCCATAGCTTACGACATTTGCGATAAATTATTGAGATTTTTTTGGAATTTATCTAACCTTTTTACAAATGAGAAACAAATAAAATATAAAACAATACACGCAAGGAAACGGGTTTTACAGGCTCAAGGAGGTAAATGACTTGCCTGCGGCTCGTCAGTTATTTCCTCCATTCACCAGTAAAAACCCTCTTACCTTGCTAGTAACGTTATATACTATATAAAAGGAGTAAAATTTTTTGTCAGATTCAATAACATTCAATGAAAAATATCCCGAAAAGGATGAATTTCAGGAAGAATGATGAAGAACAATTTGATTTTCTGTAAATGATTAGGTAAGTATTATTGAAATGATATTCGGAAAAACCTTGTCAAGGCTTCAAAAGTAAAATATATTTGTTTTTAAACTTCTACAGCTTGTATATCTTTACCAGAGCAAATTTTAGAGAAACGTTAAATGAAAGAAAAATTTTATTTGATGAGATGAATCTATAGTCAAAATAAATGTACAAACTTACTCTGTACATCATAGCATTTGTTCTGGTTTCATGATGGGGAAAAGGAACAATCTCAATTGTATCATGAGATTGATATGTACCAGTAAATTGGATATGAAAGTTGATGATTAGATGAATAGATTGCCGTTGGAACTCGTAATAAGGTAAGTGTAAAAATTTTTGGTCACTCGTTCTAGAGCGATAATATTCTATCATCATGTCTTTAATCCGCTAATTTTTTGCCTTAAATATTCTCGAACGAAAACAATTGATCATATGGATATACTGATGATGAGTTCATAAATGGCCACACACCTCACATTGTTCTCAAAAAATACAGGTTCAACCGAGTTTGAATTCAGTATCTAGATACAGTAATAACGGTTTGAGTGTGAATATTGTATAAAATAAGTGGCAAAAAAAAATTCCAATATTTCAAGGAACATCCTATAGATCGAGCTGAAACATTTATTGGACAAGGGCACAAATAAAATTCCCATTAGGTATTTCTCGGCTCATGTAAGAAATGGAATTTTGTAATTCGTCGTAACTCCGTTTTTCGATAGGGACAGAGCAATCTTTCTGAAATATCAAAGTCATAGTTCGGGTTGTACCGAAAGCGGTTATAAAATTTTGAATTTCTATCGGAACTACCCTTTTTAAGTACATCAGAACATTTAACCAATTAGCAATAATTTTTTATTGGCAGCAAGTTCACATAGTTATAGTTGACATGATGACAGATATATAAGAACTTTCATGGATGTATGGATACTTTCCGGTTCTCGAGAAGAAACCAAAATCATAAATATTATTTAAATACGAATAAGCAAAGTTCGCTCGAATTCCGCAAGAATTGCTCTATTTAATGAATGGTTAGAGAATAATCAATTGAATTTTTCAACAAATTTGTAAAGAAGAGATATTTCAAGCTGATATATCTCGATATTTAGCGTGCTGTTCAGGTGAACTGAGTGCCTGTCAATTCGTACAAATGTCTGTTATTTTCGAATGTTTGACCGAGAATGGTCTCAAACAATTAGATGAATAATCCGAGGTCAAAATTGATTCGTTCTGGCCTTCGCTAATGGACAAAATCTGTCGAGTAGTTTCATAATTATATTCATCTGAAATTTTGTATTCCCAATAACACGAATAATACTGATCTGATCCAATTAAAGCGCAGTAGGTAGTTCATTGCAAAATACCGTCACGAAGACTTAGGCAAAATTTTGTGACGATCGCATTACTGGAAAATCAAAAAGTCTATAATATTCTGTATCTCGGAATCATTGAAATTCTGCGATAGCCTTCCAAGCCTTATTTTACAGTAAAGTTCTGGATTTGAACTCGATCGCATCTATATTGGCGTGGATATTGCAAAAATATCGAAAGATTTCATCGTTCGAGAAGTACAGGTCCATAGTTTTAGACTGAACAAACGAAGTTCTCTCCATTTTTAGATTTTTGTCGTGCCCGGAGAGAATTTAAAGAATCATGACCTGTTTGTGAAGATGAGGGATAAAAACCGTCGAATAATATGTGTAATATGATGATAATTACATGAAATCAGGAAATTGTTAGAACATATCGAAAATAAGTAATGACATCCGATCAATACCCTGCTTTTACATTATATCTGTACATACACAAAGTGGTGTTATAGGCTAGTGACCGGCTTCGTAGCACGTGATACCGGAATCGATTTCCGTAGCCGAAACTGGCTCTTATTAATTTTTGCGCGTATGTTTTGGGAAAAATCGCGTTATCATTTTGCCCAAATGTCTGTAACTTTCGAATATTTTGACGAAAATGGTCTCAAACGATTTAGTTAGACTCCCCAATGAAGAATTCGAGGTCAAATTTGATTCTGTCCGGCCGGCCGTCCGGCCATCCGGCCGTTGCCACGAGAACGAAAAGAGCTAGCGACTTGAAATATTCAGGGTGGGTGGCGCATCCCAATACGACGGACAAGTTCGTTAATGGGCATAATCGGCCCAGTGGTTTCCGAGTAATAATTTTGTTTTCAAGCAATATAAATCCGATCGAATTGAAACTTGGTAAGTAGTTGTAGAATATGAACCTAAGCACGTTTGTGAAATTTTGTGCGAATCTTATGGCTAGAAAATTATTAAAAAATTATTAAAAAATATTTTTGTTGTCACGAAAACTTGAGAACGGAAAGCGATAGCGGCTTGAAATTTTCAGGTTAGGATGTGCATCAGAACGTGACATTTCAGTTTGTTTATGAGCATAATCAGTCGAACGGTTCTAGAGTTATTGCTATCTGAAATTTGATTGTTTTTTGTTCCTCATTAACTCGAAAAATACCAAACCGATTGAATTCAAACATGGTTATTAGTTGTAGAATGTCAACGCGAAAATTCTTGCAGCATTTTGTGAGGATAGTGTTTGTAGAAAATTTTTAAAAAATCATTGAAAAGTGAAAAAAAAAATTCTATATATCAGTGACTATTGGTTTGAAATTGCTGAAATTTTGCGATAGCCTTTATAACCTAACTTTACTGCCAAGTTTATAGTTTTAACACTATCGGTTGAATATTGTTGGAGACTCGAGCATTCTTGTGTGAGTTCAGTAGATGGGTAACCGTTGCCTGGATAACTTTCGAACGAAAGGAGATAGGGACTTGCAATTTTCAGGGTAGGTTGCGTATCCGAAAGGGAGAGCTGAGTTCGTTTTTGGGCATAATCGGTGTAACGGTTTCTGAGTTATACCCACCTGGAATATTATTTCCTTGATAACTCAAAAAATAAATATTCGATCGAATTGAAGCTTGGTAACTAGTAGTAAAAAATCAACATAAAGACGTGTTTAAAATTTAAAACCGTACCCCTAGAAAATTTAAAATAAATTACGAAAAAAAAATTTTAAGAACCGTACCCCTACAAAAGGTAAATTCGAATAAGGGTGTCCAATACAGGACAATGGACAACATAATTTACCATGGTAAATTCGATTAAGGGTGTCCAATACAGAAGAATGGACAATAGAACATACGCGCAAAAGCTTCTGACGTCACGTCAGTGCTTGAACCAATTTTTTTTCATTACTTTCGAAATAATAACTTTGACGAACGGTTTGATTGAACTGATTTGTGTGCTGACACCACCACAAACAACGCACTGTTTATTTGCGATCAAACACTAAATGTATGTATTTGAATGAGTTCTTGTACCACCACAGACACAGCGCAGGTTATTTTCGACCCAACAGTGAATGTATGTATTTGAGTCGAAACTAATCGTTGGAGATCATTCTCAACTAAAAAGCGGACCAGTTTTTGGCGCTCTTGTTTCTCGGAACAGAGTGCTTATCAATTCACCCCCAATTTTCCAATTTTTGGCTGAAAATGGTCTCAAGCGATTTGGTTCGACTCACCAATCAAGATTCCATGGTCAAAACGATTCTGTCCGGCCGTCCGGCCGTTAACAAGATAACTCTCGAACGGAATGAGCTATACAATTGAAATTTTCGAAGTAGGTTCGAGGGATAAATATCTCCGTTAAGTTCGTTATTGGGCGAAATCCGCCTGATGGTTTCGGAGTAACGCGAAAACAATTTTTTTTACATTACAATTTTTGAATTAAATTTTTTCTAAGATGCAGTTTTATCATGAAAATCCAATCATATCATTTTCAACTCTATCAAGCTAATACTTTCGGAGATATTATTTTTCAAAATTTAAATAATACATCGTACTTCTATGTATCGACTGTCTGTGTTCACTGTACATAAATGTCATCTTATGTAGCCATTAGAGTCATGCCAATTCGAAGTTTGAAAAACAAGTATCCGATTCTTGAATTTGTGAATATTTACAAGACTGTTTTGAAACCGAAAATAATATTAACTGGCTGCATATTGAATTTTTTACATATAAATTCGGGATGATGTTTCAGAAGATTTAGAATTGGATCATTGTAATGATGTAGTTTATGAAGGCAATAGGAAAGAAGAACATAATGGAATCATCGAAACAAATTACTGTTCGTTGACCACTGAGGTTAATATTACATTTTAATTCCTTAAGTAGTAAGACATGTTCCTATGTACAGTATTTTCATAATGTTGCTAGTTAATATATTTTGAACTATTAAAATAATTTGTTCGTGAGCCTCTACCTACTCAAATATCGGGAATAAATGGACAATCTGCTATGATTGTCTCCAACCTTGCTCTAGACATTTCGATGATACTTTCCTTAGGTATTTCGAGTTCTAAAAACTATGCACCGAGTGTAAGTTGCAACAACCCATTCCACGAGGTTGAATCATTGCAGATTGCTCATTTAATCTTGATAAATAAATTCAATGACAATTTTTGAAGCATTATAGATTGCTCTTTTTTTGCGCTCTTGTTTAAATGACAATTTTTGAAGCATTTTCTTGTGAACGACACTTTTTAAATTTGATTTCTTTCATGATGCAGCTCTATCATAAGAATCCATTGATATAATTCCCAACTCTGAGCAAGCAATACTTTCGGAGATATAATTTGTCTGTTTGAACAAGAGTGCCTAAAAGCTCCTGTCCACAGGGCTTGAACCATTTTTTTTGGACGCTTTTGTTTATTGTCGGATTTATTTTCTTGGAAATATTATTTTTTTCCTGGAGCTAATCATCTTTGGGCACTTTCAGTATCTAGATGGGTGACCACTCTGGCTATAAATTTGAACATCGCATCAAAGTTCACGGCCATGGTGCTTTTGAGACTTGTTTCAAATAGAACAATTGACTTGCATCAAATTATTATGCATTATGGGCAGAATAAATCTGGTGATTTTGAATAGAAACAGTTGATGATATCCCAATGGAACCTTTGGGAAGATAGTCCAAATTACACATTCTATCGATAGGTTTTAGTGCCATACAGAATTAGGATTGAGCTATCCTTAATTTTGTATGGCACTAAAACCTATCGATAGAATGTGTAATTTGGACTATCTTCCCAAAGGTTTCACTGGGATATATATATTCTCTATTTCAGTATCGTAATGAGACCATTCCAGCACTGAAAAGAGTGCTGGAATGAACTCATTCCCGCATTGTTTATAGTTATATTTTTCGTTTTGTGGTAGTCAGCACTGACATTCGATCCTATCAAATTTGACACACGTCAATTGACAATAAAATATAATCTGGATATAGTGAAAGGATTGTTGAGGAAAAGCTTTATTTTCATTATAAAATATGGTACTAGAGATTTCCTTCTTGCTAATTTTGAATCATTCATGCTATTAGGAAACTGTTTTAAATCTGATCTCGTTGCCCTACGTACGTTTCAAATTCAAATTCCGTAATCTGTCAAATTTCGTAACAGTCACACCAACTACCAAGATACAATACAAAAGTCACTAGGATGTATAATTTTCATTAAATTTCAACAGTATATTAAGAAACTTGCCTGAAATAGAGAAAATATCGTCTAACACTCGTTGCAGAAGGCAATTCCAACACTCATGCGTTCGAAAACACGCTCCTTCGTCGCTCGTATTCGAAATTCGCATTCGTGTTTTAATAGGAGCCCATTCTGCAACTTGTTTTAGAATATACTCTTTCGTTACAAATTTATTGTGTCATTGTCAAATGAGCGAGATCATTCAGTGAAAGTATTTTCCTAATTTTTTTATCATGAATAATTCGGACGTTTTTCTCGCGTACCAGTGCAAGTAGCCATTCTTTCACACACGTTGTAAAATCTTCGTAGCCGTCAAAACGACGTGAATATTTCACTTGTATGTAGCAAATTAAGCAAGCAATTTAAAAAATTTGAACATAAGTGCGATTTTGATTATAATATTTAAGAAATATAGCATACATCAAATAAACAAGCACTGACGTTTACTTGGGAGCTTTTGCGCGCATGTTCTATTGTTTATTCACCTCTATTGGACACTCTACTACGAATTTAGCATCGACATCTACCGTTTTCTCAGCATTCGTACTATATGAATACATTTCATACCATTTTAATGACTGACTTCAGTGGAGAATCGCCCAGGATCACACAATTTTCAATTCTCACATAATATGTATTCGATTGGAATTTAAATACAAAAAAAATGTACGCCTCAAGTAACTCGGGATACAATATTCACATTCAGTTTTAATTAGATCAGCTATTTATATTTTGAGTTATAGAGGAAATAACAACAGAATTTCAGATGAGTATAACTTCAAAACAATTCGGCCGATTATGCTAATTAAGAAATTGAATGTCGCATTTGAATTCGCACCCTACACTGAAAATTGCAAGTCGCTATATCTTTCCGATCTCAAGTTATCGTGAGATACATAATATTTTTCGTATTTTTTTTTTTTTAAATTTCAAGTGGTTCGGTTCTCACAAAATTTCACACACGTCTTCATGTCGATGTTCTACAACGAGTTACCCAGCTTCAATTCCATAGGGTCTGTTTTATCGAGAAAATAATATTCCAGATGGGTATATCTTCGAAACTGTTGGGCCGATTATGCTCAACAACGAACTTAACTCTCCCATTCGGATGCGCTATCTGCCCTGAAAAATTGCAAGTCCCTATCTCTTTCCGTTCGTAAGTTATCGAGGCAAAGGTCAACCAACCAAATACTGAACTCATCCAAGGCTACTCAGATCTCCAACAATATACATCCAATGTTGTTGAAACTTGGTAGTAGAGTTAGATTTTGAAGGCTCTCGGGCAATGTCGGGCGAATAGTTTCTCATATATAGATTTTTCTTCAATGATTTTTTTAAAATGTTCATATTGTACGATCCTCGAAAACTTCTGCACGAATTTTTGCAATGACATTCTATAACCATGTTTCAATAGGATTGAATTCCTATTTTTCTAGTTATTGAGGAAATAACAACCAAATTTCAGATGTGTATAACTGTGTGGCATTCAGATGCACACACTACCCGCTATCGCTATCTCTTTCCGTTCTCAGGTTATAGTGATAGAATTAATAGTTTTTAATATTTTTTTTTGCGCGTATGTTCTGGGGAACATCGCGTTATCATTTTGCCCAAATGTCTGTAATTTTCAAATTTTTCACCGAAAATGGTCTCAAACGATTGGGCTCGACTCCCTGATCAAGAATTTGAGGTCAAATTTGATTCTGTCCGGCCGGCGGAGATAGCGACTTGCAATTATCAAGGTAGGTGGTGCATCGCAATAGGATGGACAAGTTCGTTAATGGGAATAATCGGCACAATGGTTTGCGAGTAATACTTTTGTCAACAACCAATACTAATCCGATCGAATTGAAACTTGGTGAGTAGTTGGAGAATATAAATCTAAGGACGTTTGTGAAATTTTGTTGACATCCTATTGCCAGAAAGTTTTTAAAAAATTATTGAAAAATATTATTTACGTCACGATAACCTAAGAACGAAAAGAGATAGCGACTTGAAATTTTCTGAATCTGAATGCGTCATTTCAGTTTATAGGCATAATCAGCAAAACGGTTTTGGAGTTATACTATATATCTGTTGTTATTTCCTCAATAACTCGAAAAATACGAAACCGATCCAATTCAAACATAGTTATTAGTTTCAGAATGGCAACGCAAAAGTTCTTGCGATATTTTGTGAGAATCATTTAACTAGAAGTTTTTTAAAACATCATAGAAAATTATTGATAAAAATTCTATATATCAGAAACAGTTTGTCCGATATCGCTGAAATTTTGCGGGGTCCTTCAGAACCTAACTCTACTACCAAGTTTCAAGTTTGAACATGATCGGATCTATATTGTTGGAGATCCGAGCAGCCTTGTGTGAGTTCAGTAGCTGGATGGGTGATCGTTGCCTCGACAACTTTCGAACGAAAGGAGATAGGCAATTTTCAGTATAGGTGGCACATATGAATGGGAGAGTTAAGTTCGCTGTTGGCCAACATCGGCCCAACGGTATCCCATTTGGAATATTATTTCCTCGATAACTCAAAAAATATAGACTCCATTGAATTGAAGCTTGGTAACTAGTTGTAGAATATCGACATGAAGACGTGTGTGAAATTTTGTGAGGACCGAATCCCTAGAATATTTTTAAAAAATTACGAAAAAATATTATGTATCTCATGATTCATTGAGAACGGAGAGAAATAGCGACTTGCAGTTTTCAGGGTAGATTGCGCTTCCGAATACGACATATAAGTTCGTTAACTAGCACAATCGGCCGAATGGTTTTGGAGTTATATAAATCTGAAATTTGTTTGTTATTTCCTCAATAATTCAAAAAATACATATCCGATCCAACTCAAATATGGTTATTAGTTGTAGAATGCCAACGCGAAAATTATTGCAAAATTTCGTGAGGATCGTAGCACTACAAATTCTTAGAAAATCACTGAAAAAAAATTGGTTCAAGCACTGACGTAAAGTCAGAAGCTTTTGCGCGTATGTTCTCTTGTCCATTCTCTTTTATTGGACACCCTTATTCGAATTTACCATGGTGAATTCTATTGTCTGTTCTCCTGTATTGGACACTCCGAATACAGTAGAACAGACAATAGAATTCACCATGGTAAATTCGATTAAGAGTGTCCAATACAGCAGAATGGACAATATTATTATTTTCTGGTGTTACGATTCTCACAAAATTTCACAAAATACTTTGTGCCTGTATTATAGAAGCAGCTACCAGATTTCAATTCGATCAGATCTGTATTGATTGATGACAAGATGATTACTCCCAAACTGTTGGGCCGATTATGCCCATTAAGGAACTTCTCCGTCGTATTTGGACGCGACCCTGAAAATTACAAGTCCTTATGTCCATCCGTTCTCAAGTTATCGTGGCAATGGCTGGACGGACAGAACCAAAATTGACCTCGAATTCTCAATCAGTGTCAAATTTTTAAACTACATTTCTACCTATAAGCTCATATACATTTTACAGGCCTAGTATTTGACTGAAATGTATACATGACAAATATTCTGTATGGTCCCTCGATTTTGAAATGTTGTCTGGGTGACATATCTACCTGATTAATTAGATTTGAATGTTTTTTTATGGCCTGCAGTCCTTATCATTGATTAAGTGGGGTAATAAAATAAAAGATCGTATCTGTTGCAGTTCTGAAGGGCTGAACTATGCCACATGACCCCGTTCTAATAATAATAATGATGGCTTGAAGCATGGAATCACTCAATCAATCTGAAAATTCTCAAATGTCTGTTTTAGAGTAGGTTGGAAAATAATTACTTAGATGCAATCATATCGATATTTGAAACCATTCCCTATTATTGGTAATCCGATCAGACTTGGGTGAGTTCCGATATTTTAAAAGGAATTTAAATCTAATACTCAGTCGAATAAATACGGCAAGAGGATTTATGCAATTTTTTTTTTCGTATATTATAAGATATTTAACAAATTTCAATTGGGATATAATACATATGTCAGAATTCAACATTCTTTGATCTTATACGATTTTCTGATTACCCATTGAAATGGTGCATATTCATATGTTATAGAGGATGAGAAAATGGTCTATATCGATGGTATATTCGGTTAAAAGGGTCCAATAGAGTTCAATATTAGCAATATTAAGTTTGGATATTAGATGATAGTTTATCTGATGGAATTAATGGCCTATGGTTCAGTTGTAAAAGTTGTACATTATAACCACCAGGTGGCCCCCCACAGACGCGGAGCTCGTTTTGAAGGAGTAAATTAAGATATTTTGAGAATATTTTTTTGTGATGTGTGTAGGGAGTTCAAAAATTATGGAGTTTTTTCAAATAGCAATTAATGAAGAAACCAGTTAGTATTTTTTCGAGTAGAAATATATTAGCTTCTACTATACCGAAAATAATTAATTCTGGAATATAGAAAGTGATCATAATTAATTTTCAAACATCAAATACAAATAATGGTCGAAAATTGCTGAGAAAACTATCAGGTTTAGGTGTAGGAAAATATTTTGAATATAGTTTGAAGATAGTTAGAATCTATTAATAATCAAAACAACATTATCAAATTCAAGTTGTGGTTCCATCTCAATATTACTCAGCAAATACGTAAATAAGGAAAAGAAATTAAATCCTTTTATGACGTTTTCTTTGACTAGCTTGTTAGTTCCGGTGAGTACGAGGAACATTAAAGTCATCTACATGAACATGAAGAATCACGCTGCCTAATCCCTCATCAACAATGAGTTCATTTAACGAGTCGCACCTCTATGCAAAAAATTTACAAAATTAATGAGGTATATCTACTCAAACTAAAACAGCAATTTGTCAAGAAGTTTGGGTAGGAACTTTCTTCAACTGCCTTTAGGCGGACGCAACATTTATCTCGTAAGTCAACCCGGAAATCTTTTTCGCCATAACTCCATAAATTGCGATTATCGATATAATATTTTATGCGCATTATGCCCTGACTCAGTTTCCTTTTAGAGTGTATAAATAATGCAAGAATGCCCCTTTGTGTTGTAAAAACAAACTTGCTATCTTGATATAAGGAGTCGATCCGACGGCACCAACTTTAGAATGATTCGGGTAGACGGTTCCTAAAAGCCCCTAAGTGGCTTTAAATAGGCGGCAGGTGTGCCAACTTGGCGTAACGTGAGTTGCGGAGGCTGCAGAAGTGTTTAATTGACTCGAAGAATGGCCCCGAACTCTTGCAGGAGCACGGTGTTATTGTGCTTGCGATACGTAGTATCGTTATGTTGGTTGCAGATTTTAGGACTGCGCTCACATGCATTAGGTAGAAGTATTATTTTGTCGTTACTTATCGATTTTAATGGATAAAATTCTACATGAAAATTGGTTCAATCACTGAGGTGAAGTCAGGAGCTTTTCCGTGCATTTTCTGTTGTCTACTCAGCTCTATTCGACACACTACTACGAATTTAGCATATATATATACCGTTTTCTCAGCTTTTATAATATATGAATATATTTCATACCATTTTAGTCGCAGACTTCAGTAGATAACCGTCTAGGGTCACATAACTTTTAATTCTGACATATGTTACCTATTTTAATTGATATTCGAAAAACTTACTCCCCATGTGACTAGATCTGGATACGATATTCACGAAATTCTGCAAGAATTAGTGGGTCAGTATTCTACTAGTAATCACCGAGTTTTAATTGGATCAGATTTGTATATCTTTAGTTATAGGGGAAATAACAACAGCATTCCAGATGAGGACACCTCCAGAACAATTCTGCCGATTATGCCAGTTAACAAAGATAAATGTCTCATTCGGATACGCAACCTGTCCTGAAAATTGTATCAGATCTTTATTTTTGAGTTATTGAGGAAATAATATTCCAGATGAGTGTAACTCCGAAACCGTTGGGCTGATTAAACCCAACGACATACTTTACTCTCCAATTAATGCGCATCCTACCCTGAAAATTGCAAGTCCCAATCTCTTTTCGTACGAAAGTCATCAAGGCAACGGTAACCCATCCAGCTACTGAACTCACCCAAGTCTGCTAAGATCTCCAACAATATAAATCCGATCTTGTTCAAACTTGGAACTTGTCAGTATAGAGATAAGTCTCGATAGTCCAGGAGGAATCGGCGAATGCGTACCGAAAACTATTCCACCTGCCATGGGGCAACCCTGTGCCATATTGTTTAAACCGAAATTGTTTAAATAATTACAAGGAATTGTTATTTTTCAACCGGACAATTTGTTTTGTATTCTTTGTTGAAATACAATTAGAAAGAGTCTTATGGCTTATTACGATAAAGTCATTATTCTTCGAGATATGAATTTTTGAAGGTTGAAGACATCTCAAATTTGGATACTTTTGACCCATGAAAAATATATAAAAAAAAAATATATAAATTATATTTTTTTTATTCTTTATTCAATAGTTAACAATCTCCTTAATCACGATTTCAAGAAATTTAATTGTTTATGACTGTATGAGGCGCTCTTGTTTCTCGGAACAGAGTGCTCATCAATTTGCCCAAATGTCTGTAATTTTCGAATTTTTGGCTGAAAATGGTATCAAACGATTTGGTTCGACTCACTGATCAAGAATCCGTGGTCAAAATCGATTCTGTCCGGCCGGCCGACCGTCCGTCCGTTAACACGATAACTCCCGAACGAAAGGAGTCAGAGGATTGAAATTTGCAGGGTAGGTTTGGAGTGAGTTCGTTAACGCGCGAAATCCATCAAGCGGTTTCGGAGTTCGGCTGTTTTTAGTAAAAACATTTTTTATGAAACCGATCACTCGATCTATCTGAAATCAAATTGTAGAATCATGACCTTTAGACGCATGTGAAGTTTTGTATTGATCGGGTTACCGTAAAGTGTCAAACCAAATTTTTGAAAATTTTTAAATTTTGTTTCTACAATTACTCTCGAACGGAATGAGCTAGGCACTTGAAAAATTTCAGAGTAGGTTAGTGAGATAAATATCTCGGTTGAGTTCGCAATTGGGCAAAATAAGCCAGACAGTTTCGGAGTAACGAAAAAAAAATTTTTTTTAAGCAACAAATTTCAAATTCAATTTTTTTTGAGATGCAGTTTACCATAAGAATCCACTGATGTCATTTTCAACCCAACAAGCTAATACTTTCGGAGATATGATTTTTCGAAATTTCAATAATGAATCGTACTATTTTTTCACAGAATGCTATAATTATTCTATCTATGATATATTATATAATCTGTGTTCATACTCATACATGTCATCCTGTTCTATACGATTGAGTCAAATTCATTTCAGATATTTTAATTTGATTTCTTCCATGGTGCACTTCTCAATCTCAGATTGCTCATTTAATCATGATAAATGAAGTATTATTTGAATTGAATTTCCTTTATGATGCAGTTCTATCATAAGAATACATTGATATAATTCTCAACTCTGAGAAACCTATACTTTCGGAGATATAATTTGTATGTTTGAACAAGATTTTTAATCGTTAATTCCGCGCGCTCCAAAGTTTACTCGCTTACCTATAAGTATCGCCGTTTCTCTCTGACTCTGACATATGTTAAAAATTACTTCGTTTTTCAATTGTTCAGCACATTGACGAATTAGTTTTCTGGAATCACTTGACTCTCGAATTTTTTCAGCTAATAGTTCTAAAGGTATATTAACCATAATGACTACTGCTGATTTAGATTTATCTACTGGATGAGAAAATACAATTTTATCACCATATTTTTTAATAAAGAGATCTTTAGTTATTTCGTTGTTAGCACATAATTCTTCATTCTGGATATAGCTATTAAGATGTTTAGTTAAAAAGTTTAATGCGTAATTGTTTAAACAATTTCGGTTTAAACAATATGGCACAGGGTTGCCCCATGGCAACATACATTTATATCATTAGTAGGGTAATTTGAAGCGTCGGCATTCCAAGAATAGATAATAACCATATTGGAATTGGATATGTTCCGTTTTATCGAGTTATTGAGGAAATAACAACCGAATTTCAGATGTGTAAAACTCCAAAACCGTTTGGCCGACTATGTATACTAACAAACTCAAATATCACATTCAGATGCACAATCTAACTTAAAAATTGCATATCGCTGTCTGTTCGCATTCTCCTACCACATGCTACTTCTCATTCTTATCAGCACAAAACAAAAAGTACACTACTAACTACAATAAAAAAATTCTCATTACCACAAAAGCAAAAACCGTAAGAGCAATATATATATATATATATATTCTTTTGACTGAGAGTTTTATATGTGTTGGCAGAGGTTGGTGTAACGGGGTACCATACAATTCTGAGTATGATACAAGAGCTTAGGGAAAAACCTCGGCAAAAAACCCTGTCTCCCCGTGAGTGTTGTGATTTGTAACTATTGTTCACAAAATTTGCTGAATTTTAGAAATATTGATAGGCATTTATTTCTTCAATATGGACTCCTTCGTCAAAAAACGGAGAGGTTTAACCAAGGTACCCGAAACTCAACCTGAAAAATGAAAAGACAAGAGGAGAAGAACGAACAAACTAAAAATAATACATAACCTTTCAAAAGTCTCCTCTCACAAATATACTCTTCTGTTGGCGCATGGGATCTCTTGGAGAAGAATCGTCTCCGCTAGTTCTCAAAGATATTGATCTTAGAAATCCCTTCAATATTTGAATTCAAAAAGGAAATTGTTACTCGTAAGGCCAGGAGGGTCTCTTTCAAAACCAGATCTGGCCAGTCCAAGTGATGAATATTCAGAACTTCAGATGTTCGAAGACCGCTACAGGACCCATAGGGCTATCATCTCCCATAGATGCATGTTTTCACTTTGTATTGTGTAAAATAATGAAAAAATGAGCAGGAAAAATTTACGATATAATTTAATATGTCATCTTCTCCTAATAAATAGGCGACAATGATTCGAAGCATTCACCTAATAGAAGTTTCATTATAAACAAGCAGTATATTTTAATAGTGGTAATGAATGTTTCTCATGAATTCAATAGGATTGTTCAGAGGAAAAATGGATTTCGATTTCATAAGAATAATAAAACTGTATAATAAAACTAAATATCGCTTCCATATGAATAATATGTGTTAGTTTAATAGCGTTCTTTATAAGATGTATGTGAAGATAATATAGTAAAATACTCATTATTGAGCTCTTTCTATGGCATGGTTTTACGAAACCAAATAATGACAACATTAATATAATGTTACATTTCCATAGTACCATAAAAATTCAATTATTTCATTCGGATTTTCATAAAAGAATAAAATGATCTCATTGAATCTCCAAATTTAATTTTTCGATTAGGCTTAAAAAATAAAGCAGTTTCAATTATAGATATATATTTCAAAAGATTTGAAATAATACATTTGGTGCACATAAAAAAAACAATAATAATAGAATCCTAATATCACAAAAAAAAAATCATTTCAGTACTTACGTAGTTACATACCTAGGTTCACAATATGCGACACCTTATACATATATTATCATACAGATATGTGGTCTTAACTGAATCTAGCAAAAACTCACAATCACACATTTGGGGTTATAACCAATTCTCTGTTTGGAGAGGCGTTGATTTCTGTAGATGTTGAAGGAGTAGGACTCAAGATGTCGTACGATGATACCTGGAAGATGAGGAGAAATTCAATTAATATTTCGATCAAACAACGTAAAGTTCAAATTGCCAAAAATCAATTTGGCTCGAAAGAAAAGAAGATGATATGAAGAATGCCGTGGTTAGGTTATGTCTTCATAAGTGTGTCAAAAAACTATAACTGCAATTAATTTTCCTTCATACCTCAGTGTTAAAAAAAAATGTTTTTTTTTATGGACAACTACTCCTATGGGTTTTTTTTTGCTTTTTATACTAGAACTTATATTTTATTCGCTTTCAAATAGGGACAAATTTTCAATCAACATATATATGAAAAAGGAATATATTCATATCTCAAAATGCACAAGAAAAACTTCGAATACTTCAACTGATGTCTGTACTCGAAAACGACATGTCTACTACATGCACGTTGCACCTATCATCAGGATCCGTACAATAAGAAACTGACGATCTTTTGGGCATCTCGAACGACAATCGCGGGTCAAGCGATTGTAACCCTCCAATAAGAATAAAGCATCCCTTCTATACGTGATTCTGACTATAGATATATTAAACTCCTCTTATTGAAATATTCTTTACACATTACAAATGTTTTAATTTGAATGAGCTGGTAATATTACAATATTATACGACTTCTAGTGAGGGCACCGAATTTACATAAATGTCATGACTTACTGATTTAAATAGATATCTCGATAGATGTCCGATTACGCTGATCAGAAGATTATTTATATTAATGAAACAATCTTCGTGACGCATGGATCATGGTAGGGATTATACGAGTTTGCTGAAGAAATGTAACATCTCATTCATTCAATAGGAATTCTTATTGGCACTATTATACCAACAGTAATGAAGGTTTTTCATTGTGGATACAATTGGCATTTTTCACAATGTAAGAAAAAATCAAATTAAAAAATTATACCTACTACCCAAAATAAAAATTTTAAGGACATTGTACGACTTTCTATAAACATGAATGAACAAAGCTTCGAATTTAATTTGAAATGTCCGTAAATTTTCTAGTGCTGGCAACTGTTCGAGATAATTGAAGTAGCCAAATATCCTTTTGACTTTTGACTGAAATGGTCGTGATCCAGATTATAGGTCCCCTTCTACCCATTGGCACTCATTTTCTTTCTAAGCGATCATCGATACAATTATTGTGACAATATTTTGTAATAGATTGAGCAGCGAGATTTGAGGCTGTTATTGATTGTCTGCAAATAATTGGATTTGCAGATGTCGATGGGTGTTGTTGAGGGTTATCCAAAGAGCATAGTGATTGCTACCCAATTGATTATTATTTGCCAATTTTATTTCCCTTGTACGAAGTTGTCGATGTGCAAGATTTTAGTATATTACCATTATTCTCATACGCGGAATCTTCGTGTGTACCGTTAGTGGATTCAGGAAGTTCAACCAAGATTTCATTCACTTGATTTTCTACGTTATCGTGTCCCAAAACTTATTTGTATGTATTACTGCCTAGTGATACCATATGCTACAGTTCCACATTTTGTACCCGGCAGTATCAAATTGAATATCCATAGCAAAATGTTTTATTATCAGACTATATTTACACTAATATTATATAAATCTTACAATTAGTCGGATGAAATGCAATATATTTATACTCAATTGAAACGTATATCCATATTTTCGCTACAAAAGTCAAGGAAGTTCAGAAATTGTGAGACTGTTTCAAAAGTCCATTTTTTTTCCAATTTTTGAAAATATGAGGAATCTAAATGTTTACTCACTTATCAAACTCATTCATTTGCCCATTTTTTTATAAGTTTCACAGTTTCGTGTGATAATTTATTTTCAGTATTTCTAGTACAAAATCAGTTCAGTCAAATTATAGAAAAAATAAAGTTCAGTCAAGAGTATGGCCTCTTCTAACATCAATCACAGCCTGACACCAACTTTGCATACTTTCAATCAGATTATTGAAGAAGCCTTGATCAGTTCGGCCAAATAGCATCATATACCAAGGAATAAAATTGTCAATGACTTGCTTTATGTAAATCCGCGCATTCATGGTAGCAACAAGCCCGAACTATTATGTACGCCCATCGAAACAAATGTCTTCCGAAACAGTAATTGCACCCCCTCTTAACGAATGAACTTCCTGTGCCGGTCTGCAATTTCTGGGCACCAGAGGATGCGTCCATACCTGAGCACGCCGGCTATCCGAAAAGATTCCATATCTCCACTCATCTGTGAACAATTCAGACCTCCATGGATCGTTCTAATTCACGTGCTCATTGGCCTATTCCAATCGAAATCGAATATGATTTTGAGTAAGTGGAATCATTCTCAAAAGGGGTTGAGATTATAAATTAACGTCTCGAAGTCTTCGATGCACTGTTTCAATCGAAACCAAAACACCAGTTACGTTCAAAAGGCGCTGTTGCATGACAGAGTCATAAACCATTCCTCTGCAGGAGTGGTTTATCTTCATCTGCACGAAGTTTACGTTGATACAAGTTTATTGTAGGAATGTCAAACAATAACTGATCCAAAATTTTCAAAATGCAAACAACAAGAACTTGCCTGAAACTGAAAAAGTTATCAAACGAGGCGCAAAAAAAACCATTCTGGTATAAGACAGTAAACATTTGATTTCTTACAAATGGACACTTGGTAGAAAAGAATCGGCAACTTTGAAATAGTCACAAAATCTCTGAATTTCCTCAACTTTTGAAGAGCATTATATATATATATATATAGATATATATGTATATATATATTTGAAAATTATTCTTGATGCAGAACACTTGCCAGGTCCACTTGAGTCATGGGATTGCAGGAACTTGATAACTTAATACCACCTCGTATCACTACCAGTTATTGCGTTAATACTATTAAATATACAATAATATGAACCAAGAAGGACACAGAGGCCCTAATAGTTCCCATCCATGTCTATGGAATTACTCCAGTCGATTCAGCATCGAAAAAAGCACTCCATATATCAGTAGACTTCCAAAGCGAGTCTACCCGTTCCCAGAAACCTAGACCAGAATTCTAGGAGTCCATTAACGTCCCCAGAACCCTGGAATAGTAATAATTGAGAATTTCACCCCCCCTTCCACAATCCTTTCATCTCTGCCTCAAGGTCGGTCGAAAGGACCTCGCATTCCACCTGTAAATAGCGTTTAGCCCAAGATAAACGACCAAGTTTCCCCGGAAAAGTCTCCATACATCTTCATTCGCGTAAACTGCCCGCTTTTCGTAGTATACACGCCCGCAACTTTATTGGAAAAATAAGCGGACGGGGTGGCGACATATTTTATCCTGACAGGTTTGCGAAGCCCGAAACCTGCCGGGTTTCTCTTGAATTGAGTTCGGTAACAAATTAGTCTTTTTTTCTGCATCCGCGAAAAGTTGTTCGGTAACGGTGGGGCGGTGACATATGTTGCAATGTTGTTTGACGTTCCACCCATTTTTATTACTAGCGAATTTGGGGTTATTGTTCTGGGAACGGAAATGTCGATTCAACCAAAGAATACACTTTTTACGCTTATTGGGTCTTCGGAGGTATGATGTTAACGCAAATTATTATAGACTAATATGACTTCCAGAAGTAACGATTATGCCAAAGGTTGTGCCACATAAATCCATGATGAATTTCGATAAAATCATAGAAATCTTTGAAAAAATCTCTATATCTCAGAAACTATCCGTCTGATATCGGCTACAATTTAACGGAAGGCTTCAAAACTTAACTTTACAGCAAAGTTCCAAATTTAATCACGATCAAATCTATATTGTTGGAGATCTGAGCAGCATTCAGTGAACTCAGTATAAGTGGATGGGTGGCTGTTACCATGATAACCTTGGAACGGAAAGAGATGAACAGTGGGACAGTTATGTTCATTGCTGAGTATAATCAGCCAAACGGTTTCAGAGTTATAACCATCTGTTAGTATCAGTTAGTAGTTGTAGGATACCAACCCAAAGAATTTTGTGAAATGTTGTGAGGATCGTATCACTACAAAATTTTAAGCATTATTCCAGAATGGAAAGATATAGCGACTTTTTAGGGTAGGTTGTGCATCCGAATATCCGAAATAATCGGCCAAATGATTTTGGAGTTATGCACATCTGAATGTTTCTTATTATTTCCTCTTTAACTCAAAATATACAAATCAGATCCGATCAAAACTCGGTAATTATTTGTAGAATGCTGACCCACAAATTTTCTGTGAATTTCTTGAATATCGTTTCCTCAAATTACTTGAGAAGTAAGATTTTTCGCATATCATTGGATATTTGGAGAATTTCAATTCCGATAGAATATATATTTCAGAATCAATAATTCTGTTTCTCTCGTTACTCATGTCTGTCATTAAAATGCTACGAAAATATTTCATCTTTTATAAAAGCTGAGAAAATGGTCTATATCGTTGGTAAATTCCAATAAGAGTGTCCAAGTATCCAATAGTGATGAATGAAACATTATTGACAGTAAGTTTGTCAGTTTTGGTTGAATTTTAATTTTTTCATCTTGACAAAATTTTACAAACTATGCTCGATCTACTCGACGTATGAGGCGTGAATAGCAAAAGCTCCTGACATTACGTCAGTGCTTCAACCAATTTTTATTTCATAGCATGGTATGTTTTGATTCATTCAAACGGGTTCAATCTGTTGTTTGTGAATTTTTTCCATTTTTTCAAAAGATGCAACGGAACTATCATTTTCTAATTCTTAGGCACTTAAAAAGGACGAAAGAAATTTTGATGACATTATGTCTCATTTAAGGAGGAAATGAATTGTTTCGAATGATGGGTATTTGGGTGATTCCGTTCTTACTGTGATATTCAATGTCCTGTTTTGTTTGTTCTCATAGGTCATTAATTAATAATCAATTTATGAAATTTTTGTTCTTATTGGAAAATTATGAACATATTTCAACATCATTTTCATATAATATAACTTGTCACTTACAGAAAACCTACAATATATCACTTAAATGTCAGTATCATGCCCATTTCTAGAATTTATTTATAAATTGTTAGTTTTTTTGTCGTAATAAATGATTTAAACTAATTACCTCATAAATTCTAATGTTTACGATCAAAATGAACAAAATTGACACATTTTTTATTTAATGTATTAAGTAAAGCTTTAAAGACAAAATTATTGAACCGGAAATCAATGTTAACTTAATACATTAAACAAAAAATGTGTCAATTTTGTTCAGTTTGATCATAAAAATTAGAATTTATGAAGTAATTAATTTAAATCATTTATTACGACAAAAAAAACTAACAATTTATAAATAAATTCTAGAAATGGACATGACACGGTACTGACATTTAATAAATAAATTCTAGAAATGGACATGGTACTGACATTTAAGTGATAAATTTCAAGTTTTCTGTAAGTGGCAAGTTATATTATATGATATTAATGTTGAAATATGTTCATAATTTTCCAATAAGCACAAAAATTTCATTAATTGATTATTAATTAATGACCTATGAGAATAAACAATACAGGACATTGAATATCACAGTTAGAACGGAATCACCCATTTACCAAATATGAACGCCAATAAAACTGAAAATAGAAGTAGGGTTCATAATGACCCGGTTCACCAAATGCGTTAGTTGAAACCACATAACCCACTTAGGGTTAATCTTATATAGTGAGTATCAGTTGTTTTTTTTTGTTTATTTTTGTAATGTTTGTGCACATTTTTCAGTATAAATTGTAGTATTGTTTTTTCTGCTCGCCTATTCTGGGAAACATCGCGTTGGGAATCCGTTAAGAATACTGCCGATCAAAATTTAGGAAAAATACTTTCGGACTCGGAAAATTAACATTTCATATAGGTAATTTTTGCGCGTATGTTCTGAGGAAATTCGCCCAACTGTCTGTAACCATCGAATATTTTGCCGAAAATGGTCTCAAACGATTAGGTTCGACACACTGAAGTATTCGAGGTCAAATTTAATTCTCTCCGGCAAGCCAACCGTCCGTTGCAACCATAACTTGAGAACGGAAAAAGAAAGCGAGATGAAATTTTCAGGGTAGGTGGCGCGTCCAAATACGACGGACAAGATCATTATTATCGACCCAATGATGTCACAGTAATAATTTTTAAATTGAAAAGGTTAACGGGTAATTCCGCAAAAGGAGCAGAGAATAATCATTCTGCTGGTACCTGCTGACACGTGTTTATGCTTCTGCTTCTTCAAACAGGGCAACCAAGAAACCAAGGAAAAGATTGGAAAGAAAAATGAAGACAGGTGACACCACAACAGGAGTGAGCAATCAATTTATACCTTCAGCTCTAGGAACTCCGATTCAGAGGCAAACTATTGCATCGGCACCCAGGAAGCATAAGCAGCCTGTGCGATGCGACCTCAACTCGAGGATATGAAATATAGAAAACGCGGATAAGTATATTCAAATGAAAAAGGCTAACGGGTGATTCCACAATAGGAGCAGATGAAAATTATTCTGCTGGTACCTGCCGAGACGTGTTTCTAATAGTTGGTAATCATTTTGTCATCAAGCAATACAGATCCGATCAAATTGAATCTTGGTAGCTAATTGTAGTATACTGACACAAGGACGTTTGTGCAATCTTGTGAGAATCGTATGAGGTTGAAAATTAAAAAAATATGTTATTTATGTCACGAAAACCTGAGAGCGGAAAGAGAATTTTCAGAGTAGTGTCTGAATGCAACATTCGAGTTTGTTAATGGGCGCATAATCGGCCAAACGGTTTAAGAGTTGTACCCATCTGAAATATGGTTGTTATTTCCACAATAACTCAAGAAATACGAATCTGATCCAATTAAAACTAGGTAATTCTTGGTAGAATGCCAACCGAAAAATTCTTGCAATATTTCGTGAGCATGGTGTTACGAAATAATTTCAAAAAAATCATTGAAAATCTAGGAAAAAAATTCTATATATCAGAAAATATTCGTCTGACATCACTGATATTTTACGATACACTTTACTGCGTTTAGGATACACTTTACTGCAAAGTTCCAAGTTTGAACAAGATCGGATTTATATTGTTGGAGATCCGAGCAGCCTTGGTTGAGTTCTTTAGCTGGATGGGTAACCGTTGCCTCGATAACTGTCGAACGGAAAGAGATAGGGAGATAGGGGGTAGGCTTCGCATTCGAATGGAGGAGTTAAGTTCGTTGTTGGGTATAATCGACGCAACGGTTTTGGAGTTATACCCATCTGGAATATTAGTTTCTGGATAATTAAAAAAATACAGTCCCGATCGAATTGAAACTAGGTAACTACTTGTAGCATATCAACATAATGATGTGTGTCTAAGTTTGTGAGGAGCGTATCACTAGAAAATTGAAAAAAAAAATACGAAATAATATTATGTATCTCACGAACGGAAAGAGATAACGACCTGCAATTTTCAGGATATACTCATCTGAAATTCTGTTGTTATTTCCTTTATAACTCAAAATATACGAATCTGATCCAATTTAAACTCCGGATCGGCCGGACAGAATTGATTTCGGTCACGGATTCTTGATCGGTGAGTCGAACCAAATCGTTTAAGACCATTTTCTGCCAAAAATTCGAAAATTACAGACATTTGGGCAAATTGATAAGCACTCTGTTCCGAGGAACAAGAGCGCCAAAAATGGGTGAAGCTATCCAAAATAATTTCTGTTGTTGTAAAATATGTATATGGAAAAATTGGTTCAAGTACTGACGTGAAGTCAGAAGCTTTTACGCGTATGTTCTATTGTCCATTCTTCTGTATTGGACACCCCTAATCGAATTATTTAATTCGAATTTACCATGGTAAATTCGAATTAAGAGTGTCCAATACAGGAGAATGGACAACATAATTTACCATGGTAAATTCGATTAGGGGTGTCCAATACAGAAGAATGGACAATAGAACATACGCGCAAAAGCTTCTGACTTCACGTCAGTGCTTGAACCAATTTTTTTTTCGTGATTTTTTAAAAATTTTCTAGGGGTACGATTCTTAAAATTTTTTTTTCGTCATTTTTTTCAAATTTTCTAGGGGTACGGTTCACACAAAATTTTAAACACGTCTTTATGTTGATTTTCTACTACTAGTTACCAAGCACCAATTCGATCGTCTATTTAATTTTTGAGTTATCAAGGAAATAATATTACAGGTGGGTATAACTCGGAAACCATTAGACCGATTATGCCCAAAAACGAACTCAACTCTCCCATTCGGATACGCAACCTACCCTGAAAATTTCAAGTCCCAATCTCCTTTCGTTCGAAAGTTATCGAGGCAACGGTCACCCATCTACTGAACTCGCACAAGAATGCTCGAATCTCCAACAATATTTAACCGATCGTAATAAAACTTGAAACTTCGCAGTAGAGTTAGGTTATGAAGGCTCTTGCAAAATTTCATCAATTTCAAACGAATAGTTACTGATATATAGAATTTTTTTTTTTTTTATTTTTAATGATTCATTAAAAATTTTCCACAAATGCTATCCTCACCAAATTTTGCAAACGTTTTTGCGTTGGCATTCTATAACTAATAACCATGTTTGAATTCCATCGGTTCAGTATTTTTCGAGTTAATGAGGAACAAAAAACCACCAAATTTCAGAAAATTTCAGATGGCTATAACTCTAAAACCGTTTGACCGATTATGCTAATAAACAAACTGAAATGTCGTGTTCTGGTGCACATCCTAACTTAAAAATTTCAAGCCGCTATCTCATGCCGTTCTCAAGTTATCGTGACAACAAAAATATTTTTTAATAATTTTTTTAAAATTTTCTAGCCATACGATTCAAATAAAATTTCACAAACGTGCTAAGGTTCATATTCTACAACTATCCACTAAGTTCAATTCGATCGGATTTATATTGGTTGAAAACAAAATTATTACTCGGAAACCGCTGGGCCGATTATGCCCATTAACGAACTTGTCCGTCGTATTGGGATGCGCCACCTACCCTGAAAATTTGAAGTCGTTAGCTCTTTTCGTTCTCAAGTTATTGTGGCAACGGACGGCCGGACGGCCGAACGGACAGAATCAAATTTGACCTCGAATTCTTCATTGGGGAGTCGAACTTAATCGTTTGAGACCATTTTCGTCAAAAAATTCGAAAGTTACAGACATTTGGGCAAAAGTATAACGCGATGTTCCCCAGAACATACGCGCAAAAAAGTTTCTTGCTAACAAGGTTTAGGGATAGGTTTTTCTTCCCCTTCCAATCATAGAGGAACACCGCCGCCAAAAATTCTTTTGTATGCCTCCTCGCCCGCATAAGATATCTGCATGATTTTATTCTTGTCCATTTTTTTATTTTCAAATTTCAAATTAAAAACTGCTTTTTGGGCGCCATCTTTAAGGGGCTCTCACTAAGCAGGGGGGGCTCCAAAAAGAAAAGTTTATATGAAAGACAAGGAATCACTCCCAGAATTATCTCGAAACTATTCATATACAACAAACCAAGTAATATATTCGACTCAAACAGCTAAATATAAGTGGCAACCTTCCATTCCACTGTCATTTGAAGGAGAGTGTTTATCCTCAATATTTTTCGCGTTTCAAGTTGATTACTGCACCATTAATTTTCGCGGAATTTCATTAATATCGTTTCCTGGAGTTACCTCAGGCGTGAATATTTTCGTACTCATGTCAGAATTAAAAATTATCTCGTTACTGAAGTCTGTCATTACATTTGTGTGAAATGTATTCATATACTTATAATATATTATAAAAGCTGAGAAAACGGTATATATCAATGCTACATTGGATCAAGATTATCCAGTAGGGGTGAGTAGACAACAGAACATGCGCGCAAATGCACCTGACTTTTGGTTTTAGTTCCTGGAGAAGTTCGTAAACACGAACGAAAGTTTGAAAATCATCAATCATGAGTTTCCCATACAATTCCCACATTATTGACTTCTTTGCCTGATAACTTCAAGTTCTGGATAAAATATGAAGAAGTAATTTTCTAAATTTAGTGGTGAGGCACTGCCTCATCTGCCCCATAGGATAGCCGCCACTGTTCCTGATGCCTCTGATCCTTCGAAAAGACGAAACTGTACCTTACTGAATACGATAGCAGACCTACAAATCAATATCTTATTCCCACCGTATGAATTTCTTCATCAAAAACTGTACCAATACGATGGAATACTTATGTCGGACCGTAGTCTCGAAGGACATTCGTCATTTTAACTTTTAATTACGTCAGATCAGTCGTGCAGGTCCGCAAGTGTTTCAGAACGAGTCCCATATTTCTCCGACCTCATTCAGACCTGATGAGAGTTGCAGGACCTGAGGTCCCCAGAGAAATCTGCCTCCTTTTTCTTTCCCGAAAGATGCTCACTCAATTAAATTGCATTGCCTTTTTCGCGAAGATTATTGTCTTACTGGCGTTGTCCCATACTGAATCCAATTATTTTTTTTTGGGGTTTATTTTTCGGCGTGCCTTCGGTGTGGGATAGGACCGAAATTTTAATCACAGTGAGAAATGACCTCGAATCTACTTCGAGATGAGTTATTTTATCAAACAAATGCAATATAAAAGTTTAAAGGAACGAAATTAGAAGTGAAAGAGCCCTGTGGACAGGAGCTTTGGCGCTCTTGTTCAAACTTTGTCAAATTTTATCTCCGAAAGTATTTGTTTCTCAGAGTTCGGAAAGATATCAATGGAATCTTATGATATAACATCATAAAATGAAATAAATTAAATAAGAATGTATTGATATCATTTCGAACCAATACTTTCAGTGTTAGGATTTATAAAGCTTTGAACAAGAGCGCCAAAACCCCTGCCCACAGGGCTTTCCCACTTTCAATTTGGCTTCTGTGCGTCAATTCTCAAGAATTTTCGTAATCAATTTTAAAACGTAGGTCTATGACTCATCTCATGTTGGTTTTATATACATCAGGAAATTATACCTAATAAGAGTCGAACCAAATCGTTTAAGACCATTCTCCGCCAAAAAATCGAATTGATAAGCACTCTGTTCCGAGGAATATGAGCACCAAGAATTACGAAAGCCCTGTGGACAGGAGGTTTGGCGCTCTTGCTCAAACTTTGACAAATCATATATCCGAAAGTATTGGTTCCTCAGAGTTGGGAATGATATCAATGGATTCTAATGATACAAATGGAAAATAAATATAATTGCAGAGCTAGAGGAAGTAATACCGTTCGCGTCCGAACGCTGAAGCCAAGCTGCGTCGGGCGCGGTTAGTACTTGAATGGGTAACCGGTTTGGAACAGCTCGTGTGTAATCTTTTTGGCGCTCTTGTCCCTTGGAACAGAGTGCTTATCAATTTGCCCAAATATCTGTTATTTTCGAATTTTTGGCTGGAAATGGTTAAGCAATTTGAATCGACTCACTCAAGAATCCGTTGTTGAAATCGGTTCTGTCAGGCCGTCCGTTAACACGACAACTCTCGATCGAAATGAGCTAGACTGTTGACATTTTCAGAGTAGGTTTGGAAGATAAATATCTCAGTTGATTTCGTTAATGGCAAAATCGACCGAATGGTTTCGCAGGAACGAAAAAAAAAACCTTTCTTTAATTACAAATTTCGAATTCAATTTTTTCAAGATGCAGTCTCATCATAAGAATTCAGTGAAATGATTTTCAACTCTAACAAGCTAATGCTTCTGGAGATATGATTTTTCAAACTCTCAATAATAATACATCGTACTTCTGTTTTTTCACATAATGCAAATTCTACCTGTCTGGGTTATATCTGTGTTCACTATTAATACATGTAATCTTATCTACCTGTAATAGATGTGTCAAATGTATTTCTGCTCTACCAAACAAAGTATGATTGAATGCAAAATGAACAATTATATGATATAATAATTACCCCTACCCTATATTACCCTTGGATACCCTTGGATAATCTATATGATCATGGAAATACATAATTTGTTTTCAAATTGTTTATCAATATAGGTTCAGAATATCTTGAGTGAAAACAAAACTGGAATATTGGCTAAGTTTCAATTGATATAATATAGTTTTCAGAGTAGATTTGAGGAATGAATAGCTGGGATAAGTTCGTTATTTAATTTTGATTTAGTTTCTTTTATGGTGCAGTTCTATTATAAGAATCCATTGATATCATTCCCAACTCTGAGAAACCAATAATTTCGGTGATAAATTCTCAAAGTTTGAACAAGAGCGCTAAAGTTCCATAGGGCTTTCCCACTTTTTCAATTTGGTTTCTGTGCGTCAATTTTCTAGAATTTTCTCAATTAAATTCTTGAGAACGGGTATTTTATCTTATACTGCTGCATACAGTAAAATATCTTGCTTCCCAGGAATGTTTGAAGCAGTTTTTGAACGTTAGTGCCTCCGGTGGCGGGCTATTTTGTCATTATATACTTTAAACCGAATTTACAAAAGATACTACACAATTAAATAGATTGATGGACAAATCCAAGGTACTGCTCTTAAGTAGCATTAATATTGACAGTACACTTGACAGTTGCCAAACAGGATCGAATTTGACCTCAAATTCTTCATCAGTGAGTCAAACCTCATCGTTTGGTACATCGAAAATTACAGACATTTGGTAGCACGCTATTCCCTAGAACATGCTCGCAAAAATATTTCGGTTTCTTGTGATACATTCCATGGTTAAAAATCCTTGTTTCTCGAAAACGGTGCATTTTTTTAATGTTGCACCGGTAAACCTTTATTATACAGAATTAATGATAAAATACCTAAATGAAGGAATTTTTCTGAAATCTTCAAGCAAAAAAAGTTTCTGAAAGTTTCTCACCATCAAATGCCATGGATAAGGTGTTGGAAACAAATCATTACTGATATTTGTATTGACTCAAGTTCAAAAGAAATCAGATACGGTTGAGTCCTTCGGAAGTTATGGCTAAAAAACTGAATTATGGGAGTACCATTTAGAGGCACATATCTTCGCAGGGGGACTTCGTAGGAAAAAAAAATATAGCATTCCTGACTCGTCTTTATCTACTTCATTTACACCTGAGAAAGATTCACGTAGTGCCTGAACACCCTGTATTTCAGATCAGATGCCTCACAAGAGGAAATAATATGCTTTTCGTGAAAAGGCCTGACACTGTATATTTTTTATTATTTCGAAGAATTCGAACCAACTATTTTGCCGAAATGTCTGTAATTCTCGAATGTTTTGCTGAAAATGGTCCTAAACGATTAGATCCGATCCACTGAAGGATAATTCGATAATTTGATTATGTCCATCCAGCCATTGCAACGATAACTTTCGAACGGAAAACGATAGCAATCTGAAAATTTCAGGGAGTTGGAGCAGTCGAATGGGACGGTTAAGTTTGTTAATGGGCATAATCGGCCAAACGATATTCGACAACTAATTTTGTGTTCAAACAAAACAGATCCGATTGAATTGAAACTAGTTACTAAACCAGTTGCAGAATACCGACACAAAGTCGCATGCCAAATTCGTGACGATCGTTTCATATCATATATTAAAAAAAAAAGCACTGACGTGTAGTCAGTACTCTTTGGCGCGCGTGTTCACGGTGGCTAATTTGAATTGAATGATGAGTACTTCAAGCTCAGTAGATAGAGCGAGCCGAAGATCTACCCAGAGGATAGTGGACACCATTCACTGTCGGTTCAAAAATTAACAGTGCTGTATCTAAGCTGCCATCAGGATAGATTAACAGAGTTGGAAAAGAACACAAGTGACTCTCCTTAGTCGCACAAGCTCCTAGAAGATTTGGGAGGGTCAGTATAATCCTAATCATGTTAATCACACGCGCGCCAAAGCAGATTGACTTTTTACACTTTTTCTTTCATTGTTAAGTCAATCTGCTTTTGCGCGCGTGCGATTAACATGATTAGGATTATACTGACCCTCCCAAATCTTCTAGGAGCTTGTGCGACTAAGGAGAGTCACTTGTGTTCTTTTCCAACTTTGTTAATCTATCCTGATGGCAGCTTAGATACAGCACTGTTAATTTTTGAACCGACAGTGAATGGTGTCCACTATCCTCTGGGTAGATCTTCGGCTCGCTCTATCTACTGAGCTTGAAGTACTCATCATTCAATTCAAATTAGCCACCGTGAACACGCGCGCCAAAGAGTACTGACTACATGTCAGTGCTTTTTTTTTTTTCAAGTTCCTTCAACAAATATAGCTATCAATACAGTTTTGCTGTTAGCTTTACCGTAGATCGAAAAAAAATGCTGTTGTGGGACCTCCGTTTGGAACGCAATTGCCTCTTCTCCAAATCCGAACGTTTTTTAATATAGATCTACCGAATAAAGTTATTTATAAATTCGCCTCAGGGCCACCATACAGACATTTCAACTCGGAAACAACGCTATTTCCCCCAAACTGACTTGTGTCCGTGCACTGAATTGACATGAATATTCTTTTAAAACCCCACAATATCGGCTCATTGCTTCCAACATAACCCAAACAACACAAAACCATTCACTTCTCATCTGCGAAAGCGCAATATATTCGTGCCTGCAAGTCCTCCCAATATTACACACCTCACAAAAAACCCCGATTCTCCAACACTAGTGGTTCAGGAGATATCGCTTCTTGAATCCACGCATGCGCAGACCCTCACCAGGGGATTCTATAGAGGAATAGCATCCGCCACCCCAAAATCCCAATCCTCTCTGACGAAAGCACCAGCAGTTAAATCACTGATGGTCTGCTCATGCGCATAACGAAAAATGCCCGTAAGGGGTAACATCAATTTCAAAATTGGCCCCAGGGCCACGGTATGCACACTTCAACTCGGAAACAACGGTATTTCCCCCAAACTGACTAGTGTCCGAGCATAGAATTGCTATGAATATTCTTTTAAAACCTCACAATATCGACTCAGCACTCCCAACATAACCCATCCAACCCAAAAACAGTCACTTCTCTTCTGCGCATGCGCAATCTACTCGCGGCTAAAAGTCCTTTCAAAATAACACACCTTACAAAAAACTCCGATTCTCCAACACTAGTGGTTCGGAAGATATCGCATCTTTAATCTACGCATGCGCAGACCCTCATCAGGGATCTGGATTCTATGGAGGAATAGCATCCGCCACCCCAAAACCCCAATCCTCTCTGACGAAAACTACAGCAGTTAAATGACTTCTCATCTGCGCATGCGCACGACGAAAAATGTCCAGAAAGGGCAGCATGAACCTCAAAAAAATAGGTTTCGGCATTTTAAGCAAAGTATTTCGCAAAATAGTAGTAATTTTTTTATTTTTTTCATGTCACGTGATCTTCACGAAATTTTGCAAAAGTGTTTGCATTGGTCTTTTGCATCTAACTACTGAGTTTCAATTTAATCAGATCAGTATTTTTCGAGTTATTCTGAAAACAAAATTTTAAAATTTTTTAAATTTTTTTTTTGTTACTTTAGGGCCGTCCGATCAAAACAAAACTTCGCAGGCATATAAAGGTCATGATTCTACAATTTGCTGCCAAATTTCAGAAATATCGAGTGATTGGTTCCGGAAATATTCATTAAAAACATTTTGACTAAAAACGGCCTTTACTCCGAAACCGCTCGGTGGATTTCGCCCGTTAACGAACTTGTCCGAGATATTTAGGCTACAAAACTACCCTGCAAATTTCAACGCTCTAAGTCGTTCCGTTCGAGAGTTATCGTGCTAACGGCCGGCCGGACCGGACGGACAGAATTGAATTTGACCTTGAATTCTTCATCAGGGAGTCGAACCCAATCGTTTGAGACCATTTTCGAAAAAAAATTCGAAAAATACAGACATTGTGACGAAATGATAGCACGCTGTTCCTTGCGGAACACGCGCGCAAAAATATTATCTATCTCGCGATAACTTGAAAACGAAAAGTGATAGAGACTTGCAATGTTCGTTAACATGCATAATCGGCCAAACGAATTTGGAGTTATACCCTTCTGAAATTTCGTGGCTATTTCCTCAATAACCCAAATAATACCAATCTCAACCAATTAAGGTGTTGAAGAATGCCTTCGCTCAAATTTTTGTGAAATTTCGTGACGATAGTAATACTTTAAAAACTTTCAAAAAAAATCATTGAGATGAATTGCGTGTCTCAGAAACTATTAGTCCGATATCACCGAAATTTTGCGTGAGCCCTCAAATCTTAACTTCACGGAAAAATTCCGAATTTGAATATGATGGAATCTATATTGTTGGAGATCTGAGCAGCCTTATGTGAGTTCAGTAGCTGGATGGGTGACTGCAATTTTCATAGTAGGTTGCGCCACTGAATCGGACATTTGAGTTGGGCCTAATTGCCCAAATGTTTTTGGAGTTATATCCTACCCAAATTTTGTCTTTATTTCCCCAATAACTCAAAATTTACAAATCCAATTCAACTCAAACTTGGTAGTTACTTGTAGAAAGCCAACCTTCTAATTTTCAAGAAATTTTTTGAATATCGTTTCGCTAGAAAAAATTGAAAATTTATTTTTATTCAAACATTTCATGTTTCAGAAACTATACGTCAGAATTCCGCACATGTTCGAGCCACCATTTTACAATCTAGTACCAAATTTCCGCTCGATCGACTTCATATGAGGTCCGGATATATAATGTACAATGCGCGTTAAAGCTCCTGACTTCACGTTTATGCTTTTGAAGAATTTTGAGAATTCGTTTTACTATTAATTTAATGGCTATAGGAATCTCACGAGTTAAATTGAATACCATATGTGCTCAATGAAAAATTATATACGATATACACTATTTATTTAATATTGTGTACTACAGTATGATGTAGTCTGATGAAGTCACCGTGTCGATTTAACTCGTCACAATATCAATTAAATTAGCGTAAATCGTATAAAATTTTTCATTGAGTTAATATGGAATTGTATCATTGTAAAAGCTGCAAGCATTCAATTTACCTTCATGTATGCTCTAAGTGGTGGGCTATCAATCTCACCTAAGAAATCTTGATGAAGTTGCTTGCACATAATGATGAGCATATTAGAAATTTATTGAATTTGGAGAACGAGCAGTTAATGTCGTTCATTATTTAAAAGTTTGTTTTGAGTACCCACGTCATCCAAGTTCATAATTTCCGGAATAATTCTCTTGAATTCCATACTAAACTGCATGAATCGATATTTTTAAGTGTGTAGTACTTGAGAAGCACGTTGCTTGAACTATTACGTCTCTCTGGAGATTAGCCATAGAAGAAGGTACTCTGATAAAATCAGATTTGAGATGCAGATGAATTATGAGGAAGCTTTCAATTTTATGGATTCACTTAGGTATTCATCTTTACAGAAATATGGATAGTGTGGATAAGTATAATTAAAAATAAGGTTTAACGGGTAATTCCGCAGAAGGAAAAGGAAAATATCATTAACTATGCCGCTGGCCCGAAGTTTTGTTCCAGTGTCAAGTGTGCTGCGCAAGGATCCATGTTTAAAAGACGCCTACTTCCAGCTCTGGCCTGAAGAGGAGGATAGCTGACCCTCTCTACCGAGTGCGTCAGCTCTTTCATTCCCCTCAATCCCCGTATGCCCGGCAACCACTCGAGCTCAACTGGGTTTCTGGCAGCCAAGGTTTCGAGGTGCTCTCAGCATTCCAGCTTAAAGCCGGGGTTAATTTTCCAGCTGGCTATTGCCTTAAGTGCTGCTTGACTGCCAGATAGAATTCGTATGTTCCTATTGGAATAGCCCATGCCAATATTCTCCATATGCTCCCTTTATCCATCACTTCCACTACTTTCAGCTCACAAAATGAATCACCTGATAACTCTTTCGTGCAGACTATGGCTGTTCCGGAGATACCTGGAGAAACTGTGCTTTAAGTCCCTCAAAAGTTGCAAATGAAATATGACAGCGTGGCCTGACAGAGTTCCGTATTTTCTGTTAAGGGACAGTGCGATTGTTCTTGTCAAACCTCTCACCACATTATATAGGCTGTCCCTTTCTACACTGTTTTCCCACTATCTGGAAGGAGGGTAGAGTTTGTCCGGTTTTCAAGAAAGGCAATAGAGGCTGCGTTGAGAACTACAGACTAGGTGCAATTTTGAGCAACTTCAGTAATGTTTCGAAAGAGTGCTTCATGATATTATCTATGCACATTTAAGCTGTCAGATTTCAGATTGTCAACATGGATTCGGCAAAAGAAGATTAACAGTGACCAAATTAACCTGTGTAACTCAATACATCAGTAACGTGTTGGATGAGTCTTCTCAAGTTGATGTCATCTATACAGATTTCAGAAAAGCGTTTGACAGATCGAATCATGGTAAACTTATCAGGAAGCTGTCTGCTTTCAAGAGACTGTATGTTCAATGTATCGTTTTTAGATCTGACATATTCGTGGTATCCTCTGGTGTTCCACTGGGACCAAATATACCAAGTACATCAGACACCAGAAAAGTTATTGCTTTCACCTTCTGATAAATTTCCGAGTGAGAAGTAATGTTGGTGTGACCTTTGCGTTCGCCATTTTGCGAAACCAACTGTCTCGCCTACTCTTAGCAAGTCTGATCTTCTCTACTTATCGCGGTCTGAGACAAAAGAGTCATCATTTGACCTACTGTTATAAAAACATTGATAACGTTCAATTGTTTCATTTATTTCCATCAGTTCACTCATGTAAGAATAGGTGTTCAAACCCGTCTCCACTGAGAGTAAGTGTTTTGCTTCCACCTCTTCAGCATAAAAGAATAACTGAACCAACCAAGTGCATCATGCATAAAGTTATTGCTTTTGCATTCGTATACATTGTCGAGGCAGAAGTAACTTTTGCATGACCTGCGCATTTGCCAGGTTGCAAAACGAACTGTTCGTGTGTTCGAAGCAGGCCACTACACAGTCGTCTGACTGTCTGTATATATCGCAGTTTGAGCCAAAACCGTAATTCATTAGACCTTCTGTTAGATGGAGGTTACACGGTCAATCTGGTATGAATATCGCATCACATGGATTGATGTCAGATTGATGGGAAATTGTTTTTCTACACTCTAAGAAATTTTACAACACCGGCCGACACCCGCTAACACCGGCCTGATTTCCTTAGAGGTCCTGATCATTTCAGTGTTATTTAGCACCATCCAAAATAACACCGACTTTCAGGTGTATTTTCTGCCATAATAAGTAATCAGCTTTCACACCAGACTGATTGAGATGAATGTGAGGTAGCACTAGATCAATGTGGTTTAGCTCTAGTTCGGTGTGAATTTGCACAAGTACCGTAGTGCATTTAGCACTGGTTCAGTGTGATTTAACTTTAGTTCAGTGTGAATTTGCACTGACCTAGTGCGTGAGCAATATCTTGTTCAGTGTTATTCAACACCGAATCAGATGCGTTTTAAACCCTTGGAGTGCAGGTATTATTTAGTTGAAGTTTACACCATTTTCGGTGTTTTATATGATATTGTTTGTTTTATAATTTGAAACTCAATATCATATAAAAGACTGAAAGGCTATGAAAAGGGTATAGGTATTGAAGAAAAAACTTTTTTGTACATATGAATTTATTACTTCGAAGATTAGCTAATAGACAGTTTAATTTTGGCGCTCTAGTTCATCGGAACTGAGTGCTTATCAATTTGCCCAAATGTCTGTAATTTTCGAATTTTTCGATGAAAATGGTCTTAAACGATTTGCTTCGACTCACTGATCAAGATTCCGTGGTCGAAATTCATTGCGTCCGGCCGGCCGTAGGCACGATTACTCTCGAACGGAACTAGTAGGTTTGGGAGATAAATATCTCGGCTAAGTTCGTTATTGGGCGAAATAGGACAGATGGTTTCGGAGTAACAAAAAAAAAATATTTTTTTTACACAACAAATTACAAATTGAATTTTTTTCAATATGCAGTTACACCATAAGAATCCACTGATATCATTTTTAACTCTAACAAGCTGATAATTTTGGAGATATGATTTTTCAAAATTTCAATATAAATCGTATTTCTGTGTTTTCACAGAATGATATAATTATTTTGTGGGTATTCTATGAATTGTTATAATGTCAACTCCTGAGACATGACGTTGTCTAATTCATTCATTCCAGCAATCGTAGAAATATGAGAATTATAATATAATATCATACTTTTTGTTGGTTGATATTTTCATGCCGATGGTCAATCCATATGATGATGGGAATGGTAATTGTAAGTTAATAATATTGAGTTCAGAATATCTCCACTAAAGACAAAACTGGAATATTGGTGTATTGGAGTGGATTTGAGGAAAGATATACAGGGTGTTTGGTAGATGGTTGTAGGCATTTCAAGGAACGTTAGGGGGGTTCGTTACCAACATTTTGAACCACATATACTTATGTACCAAGTCTCATGGTTTTTGAGATATCGACCAAATTGTATTTTATCGATCTCAATAAGAGATCGTGCGCTTAAAGGCTAATAAAAAATTGTTTATGAGTTTTAACATGTTTATTTTTTATGATTTGCATTGCTAACGTATCTATTCACTAAATTAATAAGGCAAAAAAGCATACTTGATGACAATAAACAAAAAAAAACACAAAAATATTGACCCACAATGTGATTTACCGAACAATCTCACAACTTTCAGAGCCTATAAAAAGAAAAGTACACGTGCTATTCAATTTCAAACACGTGTAAAAACTTCCTTAACTTGTCTTCTTTTCAAATTGATAACAATACATTATTAAAAGGTACACAATATTAGTAATAATCAGATGTAAACGGGAACAAATCAAGAAAAATTAATAAAAAAATTTAAAAACAATTTGATCAATGCGTTCAAAATTTCAAAATAATTACAGCTGATGCTCAAAATGTGAACCACCATTTCTTATGCAGGCCCGTGCTCGTCTTCTTATTTCTGTTGTTGTTACTTTCAGTCTCATTTCACCTTTTAACTGTTCGCAAGCCGCGTTGATTTTTCTAACCAAGTGGTCTCTGGTAACAATTTCCTCGTCGTAAACTAATTGTTTCAATCTTCCCCAGACATAAAAGTCTACGGGCGTTATGTCCGGGGACCTTGCGGGCCACAATATGGGCCCGTTTCGTCCAATCCATCTGTTTCGATAATTTCTGTCGAAATACTCCCGGACGGGCCTTGCGAAGTGTGCTGGACATCCATCATTTTGGTAAATCATTGTTTGCCTAATTTCTAGGGGAATGTCCTCCAGTAATCCTATTAAAACAGTTTCCAGGAATTGTAGATAACTTGTCCCATTTAGATTGTCCGGCAGATAGTGCGGCCCGATGAACGTTCTGCCGATTACTGCCGCCCAGACATTAACACTGAACCGTCTTTGGGAAGACACTTGTTTTTTTTTGTGTGGATTCCCTCCTTTATGCTCCCAGTAGTGGAGGTTGTGGAAGTTCGTTATACCGTCTTTGTCAAATTTGGACTCATCCGTCCAGAGAATCCTTTTTAAAAATGTGCCATCTTCCATGTCTTGATTTAGTAAATACCGGCAAAAAATAGTACGCCGAATAGGATCACCTTCTTCTAATCCTTGCACAGGAGTGTAGTGGAATGGATATTTTCTTTCTGCGTGCACCACAGACCACACTTTCCAAGTAGACAAATTTAGTTGTCTTGCCACTTTCCTCACGCTTGTTGTAGGGTCACGGTTAAATGCTTCTAATATTTGCTCATCAACTTCAACGTGATATTGCGGTACAGCAATACCAGGCTCCCTGCGATGCAGATTGCCTGTTTCACGAAACCTAATGAAAGTGTTGCGAAACACTTGTGCATTGGGAGTTCTTCTATTAGAAAAGCGTGTTGCGTACAACTCTCGAGCTTGGGTGGCATTGCCATTAGCAGCCCCATACATAAAGATTATGTCCGCATACTCATGGTTTGCAAATGTAGCCATCACTGCTAGACTTACTAAATAGTCCAAAGCAGCACTTAACGCAACTTAAGACGGAGGAATTACTGCCAAAACTATTATCGGTGGGTTTCACAAACGTTTGACAGCTCTTGATTTCCAAATCAGTGTGATTCTATGTATATTCTCAGTTCATTTTTGATGGAACCATCGAAATAAATCCACAATCAAGCTGATCCAAGCTTTGTGAAACCCGTAATGGTGGGTTCGCTAACTTAGCCAAATTCTAGGATTGAGAGAGGTGCGGTGGTGTTAGATCCCGTTGTAGATAACAAAGCTGTGTTATTCATACACCATTGTATAGGTTACGAGTTAAGGAAGTTTTTACACGTGTTTGAAATTGAATAGCACGTGTACTTTTCTTTTTATAGGCTCTGAAAGTTGTGAGATTGTTCGGTAAATCACATTGTGGGTCAATATTTTTGTGTTTTTTTTTGTTTATTGTCATCAAGTATGCTTTTTTGCCTTATTAATTTAGTGAATAGATACGTTAGCAATGCAAATCATAAAAAATAAACATGTTAAAACTCATAAACAATTTTTTATTAGCCTTTTAGCGCACGATCTCTTATTGAGATCGATAAAATACAATTTGGTCGATATCTCAAAAACCATGAGACTTGGTACATAAGTATATGTGGTTCAAAATGTTGGTAACGAACCCCCCTAACGTTCCTTGAAATGCCTACAACCATCTACCAAACACCCTGTATATTATCGTTCATCATAGAATTGAGGAATGAGTATCCCGAATGAGTTCGTTGTTAGGTAGAATTCGTCTATTGGTTTTGGATTGATTATTTTTGGCACTCTTGTTGAATTTAAAATCTTCTATGATGTTTGAATTCAATCTCTGCTAAGATGAAGTTCTTTTATAAGAATCCAATGATATAATTCCCAACTCTGAGAAAACAATACTGTCGGAGATATAATTTGTCTGTTTCTAACTCCAACAAACTTATACTTTCGGAGATATGATTTTTCGAAATTTCAATAATGAATCGTACTTCTATGTTTTCACAGAATGCTATAATTGTTCTATCTAAGGTTTATTATATGCTCTGTGTTTATACTCGTACATGTCATCCTGTTCTATAAGAGATAGTCAGATTCATTTCAGCTATTTTAATTTGATTTCTTCCATGGTGCAGTTGTCATTCTCAGATTGCTCATTCAATCTTGATAAATAAACTATTATTTGAATTGAATTTCCCTTATGATGCAGTTCTATCATAAGAATACATTGATATAATTCTCAACTCTGAGAAACCAATACTTTCGGTGATATAATTTGTCTGTTTGAACTAGAGCGCCAGAAAGCTCCTGTCCACAGGGGCTTGAACCAATTTTTTATATATATTTTGTATAATTTGTGAAAATACAATAAACAATAAATTTTTATAGAAATATTTAGTGATTACTGAAGCTTAAAGGGATAATCAAAAGTGTCGACAAACCAATCGAATTTTTGAGGCAGCACTTCTGGAGAATAGGTTTTTGCGACAGTGTGATATACAATTAAGATACGCAATATTCTGAAAAAAATATGTTCCCTTAGATAACCTACTACTAAAAACACTCACCTGCAAGTGCTTCTTAATAAATCCTATTGATAGATCACAAAAGGTTAGACGAACAATCCCCATTTGTTTGAAGATCATTACGAAAATAAATTTCAATAAAGAAACTGTAATAACATCAATAATAAATATGAAATTTCATCTAATTCAGATAATTGATAAGAACCTTCTCAAATAAAGAAAATTGAATGAAATATTTTTCACTGACAAATGTAAAATTTCAAAGTCGGCGATGGAAGAATTTGTAAATCCAATCGACCAACCAACACAAATATCTCATCAACATTTTCGAGAAAAATTGATGAAATGAGGGTACCCAATTACGTAGGCACCAAAAAAAATTAAATTGAACATTCATATGTACTCACTTGCAAACAGTATTATTTCCAAACTTCCTTCGTCGGCCAAAACAAATTTGTCATTATTCTCATAAGTCATAACGCATCTTCTTGATGCACTTTGTTTTCCAGATTCTCACTTCATAATGCATCATGAACCAACTTATCGTCTCCAAGGCACAAAATAATAAAATCAAACCCGATACAACACACAACATTGTAGTCTCCCTAGAAATGTACGTGGTACGTGTTGTGTTAGAACTAATCAGAAGTATTGCAACATAACCAATCCCTTCACATTGTTGCCGGATATAATTATATTCTGATATTTTAAAAAAAATCCTTTGGTTTCGCAAATATCCGTTTTCCAAAATTGGATGTTACCTATTTTGTGTACTTGAGACGATTTGTTTATGGAATGGTGCAATGAGTAGCTATTTGTTCAAACCTGCAACGTAAAATTATATCATACTCACTTTGAAGTCCTTTTTTATCAGACTATTCATGATTTACTTACCACAACAATCCATATGTTTATTTTTCTTGACTAAATATATCTCTTGATTGATATAGTATAGGTAATTACAAATATTCAACTATTGCTGTACTACGAAATTATTGAATAGCAGAAAATAAATTTGTGAATCATTGAGATCGTGGAGGAATTGATTTTCATAGTCAAGAAAGGGATACATTGATGTTTCCAATATTGATTCAAGCGTTCCGAAATAACATCAATTTTGTTTGTGAGAATTCCCCATGGAAGGGCCCGATTCTTCCTGTCATCTTATAATCACAGCTCTACAAAAAAAAAGTTTTGTTTTGTTGCCCTGGATATCATCGCAAATTTTTACGTTTTCAAGTGCCTAAGTTACGAATACATTCATGAAACTTCTAAATGTGCTCATATTTTCATGATTCTTGCATAGCTTATATTTTGAACAATAATCGGTTTGTTAAAAATACAATTTAATTTTCCAGTCATGATTAGGCTTCTGCGCAACTTTTTCGCGCATACAAACATCACCTGAACCCCACTCTCAGACCCCTTGCTCCACAGAACAGCTGAGATCTCAGTGATTTGACAATATTGAAGTACGTACACGTGAGTCTGGATAAGTTGTCATGGATCAATATTTTGTTTCAATTACTGAATGTCCATTCTAATATATTTGTCTTGTCTTCGAAAATATGAGTTCGTCACGACACTTTATTCTAGTGATTTATTTTGTTATATTTGCGGTTTTTATATATCAAAAAAACAAAAAAGAAATATCACAGACTTTGTCAAAGAAACTTATGTTGAATATTTCGGTTTAAAAATTGACAAATTAGGTAAGCCATGGGTTCCTAATATAGTTTGTAAGTCCTGTGTTGAGTCTCTATGATTATGGAAAAAAGGAGAACGTTCTGGATGAGATGTTGGTTGTCGAAAATTTCCTAGGTGACCATATGGCAGCAAATTATGAAGAAGTTGTGCAAAATATGCTGACAAACTTTCAGACTTTGGGAGCAAATATGAGTGTTAAATTACACTATATCCGCAATCATTTAGATAAATTTCCGGATAATTTAGGAAATTATAGTGTGGAACAGGGACAGCGGTTTCACCAAGATCTGAAAGTGATGGAGGAAAGATATCAGGGTCGATGGGATTGTTACATGATGGCAGATTACTGCTGGTCTTTAAAATGAGATTGTCCCTCGAAAAATTGTAAAAGAAAAGCCCATAAAATGCGTTTTATGGAAATATAAAATATATTTTCGACATTTTCCTCTTTATTTACTTCGATGTATCCTAATTTCTCAAACTATTACTGACATTATAAATATATCTGTTATTTTATTTCCCCTTTCTTTGATTTTTGTAATGTAAAATGAAAATAATGATTAAAAAAAAATCAGAGCAAATCTAACAAAATCATAGATAGTTTCATGAATTGTGAGCATGAATGGACCCAAAATCATTTTCATATCTAGGGCAACAAAACCACTGTAGACCAGTGAATTATTAATTCATCACAAATAACGGTGATTTCTTTATATTTAAAAGACTCATGAGCTATATCTGTCTTTCGAGAAAGAATACTTGGCAACTATGTAGGAATGAATAAGTTGACGAAATAAAATATAATGTTCTTTTGATATTCCTGGTGCGAATTTGGATAGTTTGTTGGTCGAAAAGCACTTGTAGGTACTCACGTTGATTTCACATGTTTCAAAAGTTATACTTGGATGTACATAAAGTTGATAACTGAGTGTAAAGTTTGGTAATCGAATTAAATCTATGACATCGTTCTTTCACATTTCACCATGCAGTGCTCATTTTCACCCAAGATATCACCTTTTTGATTTATCGAACGTTTTGTATGAAGAATTGACATTAAAACTTGATGGAAACTGTGAAATTTCAAATAAATTTCATTAACTCTTGATACTGGATCTGTGATGTTTTCTGTCATGAATTACACTACCGAACACAATAGGATCATAATAACGAAAATATTGATAGGAATGTTCTATATTGCATCGGCAATATTCTTGATAGTATGAAATCAACATTCACTCCGAGATTTTTTTTAGAGTGTATATGCGTAGACTGATGGATTAATGGTAAGATTTACGTTAGATTGATGCGGGACTGATACCAGACTGACCATGTAATCTCCGCCTTATGAAAATCTTAGTAACATTCAATTATTGCCATTTGTACACTCAGCCGTGCTTTTGATAACATATTCGTAACGGCTTGAGCCCAAAGTGTCAACGATACACTAAATGAAAGGTGAAAGATCGCAGTTTTGAAATCGATTTCATTATTAGTACGTTACCGTGGAAAAAAATCATTTATTTTAAAAAGTACCGCCCCTTACCAATTGTTTTAGTGTTGGTTACATAAATTTATTACCAGAGTTTCAAAGTACTCGAGCTGATGCTTGCTCAAACCGTCAAATTTCATTGCTCTATCTCAGCTGGTCTCTGAAATATTTGCCAAATAAGGAAACTCGCCCCTGGCTTAAACCATCGCTACCTTCCATCTGGAGACCCGGAGGATAGTTAGACAACAGGATGTGTGATACCCAAATGGTACCCATCACCTCCTTGCCCATGTGGGTGTGGCGGCCTCGGACCCTTTATATCGCGGTTTGTGCTAAAAACGTTTATCATTAGACCTTCTCTTATAAAAATCTTGGTAACAGTCAATTCTTGCCATTAGTCCACTTGTGAGCACGATAATGTGGGAATGAAATGATAATCGAGGCATTTACAGGGTGCATTTGGTACTCTAACGAAAAGATCAGTTTTGTTCAATAGGTTTAATTAACACAAGGATTGTTTGTTTAATTGTTATATCGAAGACAGTTCTTCCGTTTATTGATTTATGGTGTTTGTTAACGACATCGTGAATAATTAATATGTAAATTGTATCTGAATCAGAGCAAGAAGTTGGTCAGTCGTCAGTCGAACTCTTACACTTCTACGTTTCAATTCAATATAAGAATATTAAAACCCATCACCTCCAGAATAAGTGGTTCACTTCTACTCCTTCGGCATGTGAGAATAAACCGAACAAACCAAGTGCTACATCATATATTAAGTGAGTTGTAGTGTTGGTTTAGTTGCCTTCGCCATTTTGCGAAAGGAATGTTTACGACTGTTCGTAGCAGGGCTCTATCCTGTCACCTAACTGTCAGGTCTGAGCCAAAAGAGTCATAATTAGACCTAATACTTTGAAAAATTTGATAACATTAAGTTATTTCTATCAATCCACTCGGACGTCCATTTGACAGAAATTTATCTTTGATGTTTATAAACGACATTCTGGATTGCTAATATATAAATTGTTTCTGAATCAGAGTAAGTTCTTAGACAGTCCTCAGTCGAAATCTTACATTCGAATGCTGTCCTAATTATTCGATACTTTGTTGTTATTCAATAAATATTGAAACCCAACTACGCGCAGGGTAAGTGTTTCACTTCTGTTCTTTCAGCATGTGAGAATAAACCAAATATACCGAGTACATCAGACATAAGGTTATTGCTTTTACCTTCTGATACATTCATGAGTCAGTAGTAATGTTTATGTGGCGCACGCATTCGCTATTTTGTGAAATGAACTTATTCGAACGATGGTAGCAGGGCCCTATCCTGTCGTCTAACCTTCTTTGTTTATCGAGGTTTGAGCCGAAAAATCTTCATCAAACCTACTGTTATAAACATTTTGGTAACATTCAATTATATTCATTAGTCCACTCGGCCGTCCATTTGCGAGCACGATAACATGCAAATGAAATGATCATATCTGGGGCTTGAAATTTGCAGGGTGGATTTGATGATCTAACGAAAAGATCAGTTTTAATCCAGAGGTACGATCTTAGTGGCCCAAAAGGTCCCACCATGACGTATTCGTCATCAACATTGAGTTCATGTATTCATAAGTACCTATTGTTCGTATATTAGTTATATCAAAGACATGTGTTTGACCCATTATTGATTTTTGATGTTCATAAAGGACATCTTGAATAGTTAATATGTACATTGAGTCTGAATAAGAGCAAGCAGTCAGTTAGTCGTCAGTAATCAGTCGTCAGATTTCATATCGAACAATCAATCGAGCGCAGTTCAAGTTCATCGCTGCTTATTGTTATTCAATGTAAAAATATTCAAACCCATTCCCATCAAGAGTGAGGGTTTCACTTCTACTCTTTTGGCATGCGTAAGAGAACCGGAAAAACCAAGTACATCAAGTTATATTTTTGTCAGTTTGTCAGCGATAAAAACGCCCATTACTCAGCACGATAGTACCTACCTATATTTAGTAAGTAGCCGTGGACATTGATTTAATATTTATTCTGTAAGTTACGATTACTCAAGTTTGTGTTTTTAATAACTGTTCATTCAAATAATTCTAATCATGATCAATAAAGATAATTATTGATTCTAGTTAATATATTCTTTCGCTAATTTATCTTGCTAAAAATCACTCAAGCTTTTTATTATCGAATAAATTTCTCCCTTAAACTCAACGTTTGGCCCAGAAATTTCAATCGAAAAACAGAGATTAGATAGAATCGCTCGACCTACGGTCTCCCGATTTCATCCTGTCTGGCTTTCTCTTGAGATTCCTGGAAAAGCTGTTTCTTTAGATATCCGATAAAAAAAGCTCTTGTTGTTTGGCACTGTTTTCCTCGTAACAGAGTGCTTATAAATTTGCCCAAATGTCTGTAATTTTTGATGAAAATGGTCTTAAACGATTGGGCTCGACTCTCCGATCAAGAATGCGTGGTCGAAATCAATTCTGTCCGTCGGTCAGGCCGGCCGTAGCCGCGATAACTCTCGAACGGAAGGAGTTAGAGGATTGAACTTTGCAGGGTAGCTTTAGAGCGTTAATATCTCGGACTAGTTGCTTATCCGTTACTGAGCGAAATTCACTAAGCGGTTTCGGAGCTATGGCCATTTTTAGTGAAAACATTTTTTATGAATATTTCCGGAACCAATCACTCGATCTATCTGAAATCTGGGTTCAAATTGTAGAATCATGATCTTCATATGCATGAGCAGTATTGATCGGATTGCCGTGAAGTAGCAAAAAAACAGAACCAGCTAGGCAGTTCAAATTTTCGGAATAGGTTTGAGAGATATATATTTCGCTAAGTCGTTGTTGGGTAGAATCGGATTGATGGTTTCGGAGTAACAAAAAAAAAATTTTTTTCACATCAAGAATTTCAAATTCAATTATTTCTAAGGAGCAGTTTCACCATAAAAATTCATTGATATCGTTTTCAACTCTAACAAGCTAATACTTTCGGAGATATAATTCTCCAAAATTTTAATAATAAATCGTACTTCTATGTTTTCAGAGAATCTTATAATTACCTATTCTAAATATGAATTATTATATGATCTGTGTTCATACTCGTACATGTCATCTTGTTTTCCTATAAAAGAGAGTTAAATTCATTTCAGCTATCGTAGTATTATGAGGATTATAATATTATATTATTCCTACTTTTTGTTGATTTTGATGACCGTGGATAATACATATGGTGATGGAAATATATACTTTGGTGAGTTTATCAGAATGGGTTCATAATAGCTCCAGTAAAAACAAAACTCAAATATTGGCAAAGTTTCAATGGATATAATATAATTTCCAAAGAGGATTTGAGGAATTAATATCTCGGGTAAGTTCGTGGTTTTTGGCGCTATTGTTTGAATTTAATTTCTTTCATGATGCAGTTGTATCATATTCGTTTATGAATCAGTTCTATTATAAGAATCCATTGATATCATTTCCAACTCTGAGCAAGCAATAATTTCTTAGACGATTCGTCAGGCGTTAGAAAGCTCCTGTCCACAGGGCATTCCCACATTTTTATGTTGATATATTTTCGATTGAGTAGTAATGTTAGTGTGACCTGCGCATTCGCCATTTTGTGAACCGAACTATTTATACTTCCCGTAACAGAGCCCTGTCCTTTCGTCTGACTGTCCCACTGTCCCTGTTTATCGGGGTTTGAGCCAAAGAAGTCATCCGTAGACCTACCGTTATAGAAATCTTGGTCAAACTAAAATATTTCCATCTGTGCACGCGGTCGTCCATTTGTGAGCACGATAGCATCCGAATGAAATTAATATTTGAGAGTTGAAATTGGTAGGTTAGATTTAATGCTCGAATGGAAAGGATGGAAAGATAAAATTCCAAGTGTGTACATTCCCATCTTACGGAAATTATTTATTATTATTATTATTATTATTATACTGATCCACCTGGGTCTTCCACAAGGAGACCCCTCATAAGCTCTAAGAGCTTGCCCTGAGTTAGGAGAACCAGTTGTTTTCTGTGTAGGCTTTGTTACTGTGTCCTTACGCCACCTTAGGCACAGAACTGTTAATTTTTGACCCAACAGCGAATGGTAGCGATTACCATGACTAGAAAATTTCTTTCCTAGCCTCGGAATTGAACTTGGGGCTTCCGCTCCCAAGTCAATTACTCTACCACTGAGCCAATCGCACTGCAAATAGATTTTACCATAGTAAAAGTGGGATGGGAAATGTTTTGAAATGGGAGATTAATATACAGAAGATAAGTATTGAGTTATACTTTATGGTTAGTTTGTATACTAATATGTTAATGAACCAAATAATCAGGATAATTTAATATTATTTATTTTATTTATTTAGTTATGAACAAAGTAAAAAAGTACTAAAGATAGGGATAGATGCCTTCTGTGTGAGTTAAAGGCCACGATAACATATTGACTTGTGGGACAGTTGCCCTAAAAATTAAAGAGCATTCTGATATCTTTAACTCTTTTATAATGTAAATTATAACAGCATTTTTATTATTGTACTTCATTACGCATTGTATTATCATATCCTTAGGTACATATTGAATAATTTTCTTATAACTTAGTTTCGAACATACCTAATATTCTTTTTATTTTTAAAAAATATCTTAAATTCAATAACATAAACTTGATGGCACAATCATCTTTGCGTAATTTTCATTCAATGTAAGAATATTCAAACCCATCTCCACCAACAGTAAGTGTTTCACTTCTATTCTTTCGGCATAAATTTTTTAACCAGATAAACCAAGTACATCAGACATCAAGGTACTGCTGTCACCTTCTGATAAATTTTCGAGTGAAGTTGATGAGGCCAGTGCATTCGCCATTTTGTGAACCAAACTATTCCGCCTGCCCGTTGCAGAGCCCTTTCCTTTCATGTAATTGTCCCTATTTGTCGTCCATTTGTGAGCACGATAACATCTGAATGGAATTAATATCTGAAACAAGAAATTCGTAGATCAGATTTGATGCTCGAATTGAAAGATTATTTTAAATCGAGAGGTAGGATGTGAAGTAACGATTCGAACAATTAACTACATAGAATTCCAAGTATGTACATTCACATCTAACGAAATAAATGTTACTATAGTAAATGTGGGATAGTTGTTCACTTTTTTTGAATGGGCGATTATAATAAATAAGATAAGTATTTAATGAGGTTATAATTCATGGTTAGTTCGTATACTAATAAATGAACGAAATGATCAGGATAATTTAATATAATTCATTTTATTTCTTAGGAATAAATTAAAAATTGCTATAGATTGGGATAGATGCCTCCTGTGCGGGTTAGATACCACGATGATATTTTGATCTGTGGGACAGTTGCCCTAAACATTAAAGAGCATTCTGATATCTTCATCTAGTTTATAATGTAAATTATTATAAAATCTTATCCAAGAGCCTATTTATTATTGTTCTTTTTCACGCATTGTATTATTATTTTTTTACATAATAAATGTCGAACATAATATTTTTTCATTTTTAGAAAATATCTTAACTTTAATAAACATAAACTTGATGGCACAATCATCTTTGCGTTATTGTTTTTCCCTTACCCATCTCCACCAAGAGTAGGTGTTTCACTTACCAAACTTTCAAGACACCTGAGTGAACTGGACAAACCAAGTACATCTGACATCAAGATACTGATTTCAACTCCTGATAAATTTTTGAGTGACTAGTAGATACCTACAGTTGGTGTGACCGGCGCATTCGCCATTTTGCGAACCGAACTATTTCACCTCCCCGTAGCAGGGGACCATCATGTCATCTAACTGTCCCAATTTATTGAGGTTTGAGCCAAAAAACTCATCATAAAACTTACTACTTGGTAACGTTCAATTCTTTCCACCGGTCCACTCGGTCGTCTATTCGTGAGTACGATAACAGTAGAATGAAATAAATGTCTGAGACTTGAAATTTGTAGGGTAGATTTGAGGTTCGAATGAAAAATTTTAATCGAGAGGTTGGATGTATAACAATTTATGATTGGAGAGTTCTGCAATCAGACCATCATTCTTTTACTAATTATTATTGAGGGAAATCCATGTATCCATGGTTTTGTAACTTCGAAAGCAGGTCTCACTATGCTTTTTTGAATATGAAATATCTCACCCTTTACGCTCCACACCCCTCTACTATTTTTTTTTCAAATAGGATTATATGGATTGTGATATATCAAATGACATTCGATTGCATATTGAGCGGTGTGAGTGAAAAAATTATTTGTTTAGCTATTTTTGGCGCTCTAGTTCCTCGGAACTGAGTGCTTATCAATTTGCCCAAATGTCTGTAATTTTCGAATTTTTCGATGAAAATGGTCTTAAACGATTTGGTTCGACTCACTGATCAAGAATCCGTGGTCGAAAATCATTCTGTCCGGCCGGCCGTAGGCACGATAACTCTCGAACGGAATGAGCTAGACAGTTGAAATTTTCAGAGTAGGTTTGGGAGATAAATATCTCGGCTAAGTTCGTTATTGGGCTAAATCGGACAGACGGTTTCGGAGTAAAAAAAAAAAAATTTATTTACAAAACAAATTCAAAATTAATTTTTTGTCAATAAGCAGTTTTACTATAAGAATCCAATGATATCATTTTTAACTCTAACAAGCTAATACTTTCGGAGATATGATTTTTCAAAATTTCAATAATAAATCGTGTTTCAACGTTGTCACACAATGATATAAGTATTCTATGTATGAATTGTCATAATGTCAATTCATTTTCCTGAGACTTGTCATTATCTAATCAATCGAAGAATTGTGAGCGAAGTGAGAAAAATCTCAGTTTGCTCCGAAATTAGTTTTTCTCAGAAAAGTCTTACATTTCGGAACGGAACATGAAGTAAGAGATCTGAGAGTAGTGAGACTGCTTTTCATCCATAGACATAGATATAACTCTCGAAAGGAATGAGGTAGGTAGTTGAAATTTTCAGAGTAGGTTCGGGAGATGAATATCTCGGTTAAGTTCGTTATAAGGCAAAATTGTCCAGATTTAATTTGATTTCTTCCATGGTGCAGTTCTCAATTAATATTGATAAATAAACTATCATTTGAATTGAACTGCCTTTATGATGCAGTTCTATCATATGAATACATTGATATAATTCCCAACTCTGAGAAACCAATACTTTCAGATATTATAACGACATTCGACTGTTCCCAAGTCGCAGTGGTTAAATTCGGAGCTACTAGAACTCGGGGATCCGCGGTCTAGCTCCAGTGGAGATGGGAGTGGGTTTCTAAAAAGGGCACCTAGCAAATACGCGTCGCTTGAGCTCAGGCGCATCCACGTTTCTTATCTATGATCATATATGACTACCACAATTCTTTCCCCAATTGCCGCTTTACAACCACAATAATAATTTATATAATTGATGATAATAAGTTCACGTTATATATATAGCAGGTATAAGATATGATTCGAGATATGTTTCCTATAACTTGCGTGCTGATTATCCTTATTGCTGAACGAAGTACTGCGTCGATGGTCTCGAAATACTGTCCTCTTTCTCTCTGTGCTCGTAGTCTGCAACCCTCGATTGAATGTCCCACAGCGTTGCTTACTGACCACCTTGTATATACTCGGGATCTGCAACCCTGCGTTGGCTGTCTCACAGCGTTACTTATGGACCACCTTGTATATACTCGAATGCCTCAGTGCTACTCCTCCTGACGTAAAAATCCCTCTCTTCCTGACACAAAAAAATCGTGCTGGCACAAAAATCGTGCTGGCATAAAAACTCGTGCTACCATAAAAACTCGGGCTGCCACAAAAACCCTGATGACAGAAAAGAAATCATCAGTGACTTTTCTCGGATAAGAAACAAATGAATTTTCCCAACACATAATAATTTCGTCTATCAGAATATTAATCAGACCAATTATTCGTTGTTATGCAATAGTTATAGAATTCGTACATACCCTGATGTTCGGGGTTGTCCTGCACACGTTTGCTTCGAAACCAAATCTGGCCGGGCCTCCACCAAATAATCCTTCAAGCACACAGCGATATTCTGGATATAGAAAGATAATTACAACCTGAATTGTTTCCACTAGAAATGACGAGAATAGAATATCTAACACATACCTGTCAAAGTCGCCAAGATCGTTCACGTGGTCAACTCTTAGATTTGCAGAAAGGCCTTTAGATCCTCTTTCGAGACGAAAGCAAGTTACCTGTTATCTTTCCAAATCAAACCAATGTAACCCTCACTCCTATTCGATTTTCGAAACTATATCCAACTAAGACGAATTCAACAATTCTTACGAAGTTTCGAAAATACGCACGACCTATTGCTCCTCCGTAGAATCTCCACAAAATGGACGACTTCATCTGACCGACGCACTCACAAAATTTCAGACTGTCACAATGCAACCATATTGCCAACTCTTCCGGCTCTTAGAATACAATCACTCACAAAATTTCAGACTGTCACAATGCAACCATATTGCCAACTCTTCCGGCTCTTAGAATACAATCATTCTTTGTTTGTCAATTGGTACCACTGAGACCCAACCTCAAATTTAGTGTCAACATAAACGACAACCTTATCGTAAACAAAACATAAACAATTCCTTGCTTTAGTTAAAAAGAAACGTTAAAAAATCCCCCCTCACTTGACGAAATTTTCCTAGTAAATTTCACTTAGGGATTAAAATACATATGATCAAAAAAAAATAAATTGACAAGACAACTCATAAATGAAGGCAGATAGATACCGGAATGTTTCCATCAATCGGAACCCACAAAAACCCAGTATTCCTGAAGGAAGAAGCAATCCACTCATACCCAATCATTCCTACGTCCCCAATCACAAAAAGCATACCCTTCTCATCCAATCATTACCCAGAATCATACCTCATCCAATGGCCTATCTTACATCACAGTCGTCCCGGAAATCCTCTTCTACTCTCATTACTCCATCCATCCAGCAATTACCCTCAATCTTCATGCATTCTCCGACCATGTACTCCATATGTCCACGGCGAAATTCTATTGTCAATTCTAATTGGTCCCATATAAACAGGGGAAAATTCTACAACATGGCACATAATTCAACACAATTCACACAATAATAAAATCTTTGAGCACGAGACAACTACTATAATTCAAACTTCTGCTCGAACACATTTCCAAACTCGACTCTGACCGACTATCGCTAGAGATAAAAAATTGTATAAAAATAACTCTCAATAAATTAGGACGAGACAAGACAAATACAGGCAAAGAAGCAAAATGTCTAGAAATAATTAAGCACGAGAAAGCAAGTCCCCTAAAAAAATTCGGGATAAATTTCTTGAACAATACTATCGTGCCCCACGTTGGGCGCCAATTTATAACGACCTAATTCACGCCCCACGTTGGGCGCCAATTAATAACGACATACGACTGTTCCCAAGTCGCAGTGGTTAAATTCGGAGCTACTAGAACTCGGGGATCCGCGGTCTAGCTCCAGTGGAGATGGGAGTGGGTTTCTAAAAAGGGAACCTAGTAAATGGGCGCCAGGTAAATTTTAGTCTCCCAGATACCCCAGCGTAATGTAATAATTCCTAAATTCACCAAAAGAATATGCACGCTAAAAACAAACAATTTATTCCAGTAGCTTACAACCCAGGTCTCTACATTCAACAAAATATAACTACTGTGCAACCCTGAATGAGGGTGGCGGAAATTGTACGCAGATATTTCTCTTTGATTCAAATACGCGTCGCTTGAGCTCAAGCGCATCCACGTTTCTTATCTATGATCATATATGACTACCACAAATCTTTCCCCAATTTCCGCTTTACAACCACAATAATAATTTATATAATTGATGATAATAAGTTCACGTTATATGTATAGCAGGTATAAGATATGATTCGAGATATGTTTCCTATAACTTGCGTGCTGATTATCCTTATTCCTGAACGAAGTACTGCGTCGATGGTCTCGCAATACTGTCCTCTTTCTCTCTGTGCTCGTAGTCTGCAACCCTCGATTGAATGTCCCACAGCGTTGCTTACTGACCACCTTGTATATACTCGGGATCTGCAACCCTGCGTTGGCTGTCTCACAGCGTTACTTATGGACCACCTTGTATATACTCGAATGCCTCAGTGCTACTCCTCCTGACGTAAAAATCCCTCTCTTCCTGACACAAAAAAATCGTGCTGGCACCAAAATCGTGCTTGCATAAAAACTCGTGCTTCCATAAAAACTCGGGCTGCCACAAAAACCCTGATGACAGAAAAGAAATCATCAGTGACTTTTCTCGGATAAGAAACAAATGAATTTTCCCAACACATAATAATTTCGTCTATCAGAATATTAATCAGACCAATTATTCGTTGTTATGCAATAGTTATAGAATTCGTACATACCCTGATGCCCGGGGTTGTCCTGCACACGTTTGCTTCGAAACCAAATCTGGCCGGGCCTCCACCAACTAATCCTTCAAGCACACAGCGATATTCTGGATATAGAAAGATAATTACAACCTGAATTGTTTCCACTAGAAATGACGAGAATAGAATATCTAACACATACCTGTCAAAGTCGCCAAGATCGTTCACGTGGTCAACTCTTAGATTTGCAGAAAGGCCTTTAGATCCTCTTTCGAGACGAGTGCAAGTTACCTGTTATCTTTCCAAATCAAACCAATGTAACCCTCACTCCTATTCGATTTTCGAAACTATATCCAACTAAGACGAATTCAACAATTCTTACGAAGTTTCGAAAATACGCACGACCTATTGCTCCTCCGTAGAATCTCCACAAAATGGATGACCTCATCTGACCGACGCACTCACAAAATTTCAGACTGTCACAATGCAACCATATTGCCAACTCTTCCGGCTCTTAGAATACAATCACTCACAAAATTTCAGACTGTCACAATGCAACCATATTGCCAACTCTTCCGGCTCTTAGAATACAATCATTCTTTGTTTGTCGATTGGTACCACTGAGACCCAACCTCAAATTTAGTGTCAACATAAACGACAACCTTATCGTAAACAAAACATAAACAAACCCTTGCTTTAGTTAAAAAGAAACGTTACAATATATAATTTGTCTGTTTGAACTAGAGCGCCAGAAAGCTCCTGTCCACAGGGCTTGAACCCATTTTTTATTACAAAATTAACAATATGTGATTGGCGTCAGGTTCTCATTCTTGAGATAATGAATCTTTAGAAATATCCTTCTACCCACCGATTTAGCTTTTGAAATTTGAAAAATGCATGCAGTTTTAAAGTTGGGGGTTTATACCCTTAACACCTCAACATTTTTCTTTTATTGGAAATATATTGTTTGTGATATATCTTCTCAAACGCAACAACAAAAATGTTACGATGAAAATAATAATTAATATATTAGATCGCAAATAAAACAATAAACAGATAAGGATGGTTGTGTCGCTTCCACACACATGAAGGTGTTCTCGAAACGAAGTGATTATGAGAAGGTCAATAAAAACTTTAGTTTTTGTTGTTAGTTTAGATGACAAACTATATGGTATCGTTTTAGTTGCTAAGGGGGCGTCCATAAATTACGTGAGATGTTTAAGGGGGGGAGGGGGTCGAGTCAAATCTCATCTAATCTTACGTTGGAGAGAGGGGGGGGTCTCGGTAAATATCAAGCAATTTTTTTTCTGATTGAAACAAAAAAAAATTACACTATTTTGGTCCATTTAATCCAGATTATACATGCTTAAGATTTAATCTTAAGCGTATATCGCAATACGATTATAATCATTCACTAATTCGTTGGAAAGAAAATAATTTCATTCATACTTTGACGTTATACATCTACTGACTGTCAAACCACCATATTTGTTTTATACCAAATAGCTCAATTTAATCTGAATTTACGGTACAGTGTTGGTTCCAATAGACTCTCTTGAGACCGCGCATGATTCTCCATGGACTGAATTAGAGTAGATATTCTTTTTTTTAATCACAGTAGTCACGATTTAAGTATTCTATTGTTAAATTTTTATTACACTTATATCTCTCAGCAATATTGATTACTAGTCGTAAATAAAAGTACGAAGTAAATTTTTTTTCTTCTTACAATATTCATGTTCACATGTTCACTTGTTGAAGACGTAAACTGTTGTGCTCCTTTAATTCTTTTATTTTCTCAGTGCTATTAAATTTCTGAGTTATTACAGGTAACGAATTAATAATCTACCTACTTTTTCTGTCGAATCAGCCGTAGTTCAACAATTATTCAACGAGATATTTTTGAGTTTTTCCTTTGTTTTGTTTTCAATCAGCGCTGATAGCGGGTCAAGTAGGCGAATATTTCAACGCGGCGCGCAGTTTGCATGCTGTAACCGCCGATCTCGATACGGTGAATGTTAGATCGATCCTGTCTATTACATACTTCCTTCTTCCGTGGCCCTCCAACCTCTGTGCACAAGGCTTTCTTATAGGCCCAAGAAAGTGAAGAGTCTGTAACTATCTGTCACTCCTTTCCTATCAACAGCGGTCTTCCATCCAGTTATGGCTCGTTCCTGTTCCATTTGCGCAAAGTCTATCTCTGCTGCCCAGAAGCAAATATCGTGCGTCAAATGTACCAAATATTTTCATTTAGGCTGCGTCAATTTAACGGAAAGAGAGGTTAATTTTTTGAAGGGAACCGGCGATGTATGGTGCTGTGCTGCGTGCACGAAGAGCGAACGTATTTTACGTAGTAACTCCGGGGATGGACGTCCGATCTCGCCGTCTCCGACACGGTCTACCGCGTCTCGTTTGGATGAACCTTCGGACGGACCCTTAACTATCCAACATTTCAATCTTCTGATGGAGAGGATGAGGGACCTGTCATCGACTGTTGGGCGTATTGAGAGGCGCCAGAATGACCTGATTGACCAACTTGCCGTTTGTACGGAGACTTTGACCCAACATTCGAAAATTTTGTCTGATCATGAATCGGCCTTGGCTCTGCATGGCTCCCAGATTGATCTGCTTCAGCGTGATCAGTCTATAGTATCTGACAGAGTATCTGAGATATCGAGAAATTTGAGTGAGGTCAATTGTGAGTTTGCGTCTGGAGCGCGTGCTTCTCAGTCGCTTGCCATGCCTGAGGTACTCGAGCGTGTTGAGAAATCTCACAATCTTCTGGCCCTCAATGTCCCAGAGGGATCTGATGATGTTTCTGTTTCCTTTGATATAGTTGACGCCTAGTTGGCGCCGTGAGATTGCAGTCCAAAGACAAATCACGCCCTGGTTGGTTGAAGTTGACATTTTCCAACCCTCATATCGTCTCCAACCTCTTAAGGAACAAATCTCGACTGAATGGCAATGAAAAATATCGTAACATCGTAATACGGGATGACAAAACGAAGAACCAGGTAGCTGAGCTCGATGCATTGCGGAGGGAGCTTAGGAGAAGACAGTCCAACGGTGAGAGAAATATCACAATAAAATATGTGAGAGGGACCCCAACAATAGTGCCGACAACATCGGTGGCTTCCACCCTCCCCAAGGATTCGGGGGACTCCAGGTGTGGTCGATAGTTTACAGTAATGTCCAATCACTTTCTTCCAAATTCGCGGAGATTTTAATCTACGTTCAAATGCATCAACCAAGCCTCATCTTTTTTTCTGAAACTTGGCTCAAACCATCGTTGCCGGATAGCTTATTCCACCTAACAGACTATACCATGTATCGTGACGACAACAACTTGACCGTGGGGCACCGTGGAGTCTGTGTTTATGTCAGAAACACGATTGTTAATTGTTTCAAAATTAATGTAACTCACTTCAATTGGTGTGGTATTGATAATATTTTTTTGAAAATTCATAATTCCGAATTCTCTCTTTTAACTGGCTGCATCTATCGTCCTCGTCCCTGCCCAGCCGATAACGATTTGGTAGAATTTCTTCAGAACGCTTCTATGTTACACAATAATATTTTTATCTCAGGAGACTTCAACTGTCCAGATATTGAATGGCCTCTAAATCGTCTGCCACCTTCAACATCTCCCTCATATCCCTACGCGGAGCTCATCAACCGAACTGCTTACCAACAATTAGTCGAAAAACCGACGAGATTCAGAGCTGGGCAGACGCCCTCGTTGCTGGATCTATTCTTGGTTTCCGATTCTAGCATCGTCTCTGAAGTAGATTATCTGCCACCCTTCGGAAAATCTGACCATGTCACCTTGTCAACAGAACTTCAGTTTCGCCTTCTTCGTCCAAGTTCTACATCAACTAAAGAAGTCCGCAGTATCGACTACAACAGGGCATCTGAATTATTCTCATCAAAAGACTGGTCACTGATATTTGAGGATGAAGGAGATGTGAACAGAATGTGGAGTTCTTTCCTGAGGGTGGTTGAGGAAGTTGTTGCGACCTGCACCTCCGTTCGATCCGTGAGGATCAATAACGCGAAACCATGGATCAACAGAAAAGTTCTGAGGATGGCAAGGCAGAAGAAGTCCTTATGGCAGAGATATCTTCGGACCAGATCAATCAGTGACTATCAAAGCCATCGAAATTTGTCGAATCACTTGACTGCGACAGTAAAACAAGCCAAGAACCAGTATGTGAAACACCTCGCTTCTACTAAGAACCGTAGAAAATTCTACAAATATCTGAAATCGTCGATGAGCGGAGGAGTTAGTTTTCCGACTACTCGTGACCTATCCGGTAAATTGTGTGAGAGTCCGCTTGAGACGGCGAATGTATTCGCTGATGTCTTCTCTTCATCTTTCGTTGAAGAACCCGATGGGCCGCTTCCCGAAGTTAAGTTACCTCGGATTTCTGAAGAGATTTCTCATATTGAGATTGACGAAGATGCTGTCAGAGGGTACCTGTTGCAGCTAAAGGATTCTGCCCCTGGACTTGATGGTCTGTCTTCCCGGCTACTTCGGTGTTGTGCTGGTCCCCTTGCCTTGCCTCTGTCTACGATATTCTCCAGTTCTCTCAGGTGTTCTGTTCTCCCTGATGACTGGTTGACTGCCTCTGTTACTCCAATTTTCAAAAAAGGTGACAAATTATCACCGCACAATTATAGACCTATAAGTATTTTGTCGACGGCTTCGAAGATACTGGAGAGAATCGTGTCAAACCATATTTTACAGTTCGCAATGACTAATGATGTTATTCCTTCTGGGCAGCATGGATTCCTATCAGGTCGCTCCACATTAACCAACCTCATTCTGTGCATTAACGAGTGGACCAAGGCATTGGACCGGGGGGTGCCCGTGGATGTATTGTATCTTGATTTCTCCAAAGCTTTCGACAGAGTTCCCCATCGGCGGCTGCTGGCTAAGCTTGACCACCTTGGTATCAGGGGAGGAGTTTTGGCATGGATTGGGGCATTTCTTTCAAACCGTTCTTTTCGGGTTAGAATCGATCGTTCATTTTCCTGCCCAGATAAGCCTATGAAATCGGGTGTCCCCCAAGGCTCTGTTCTCGGACCTATCTTGTTTTTGTTATACACCTCTGATCTCCCTCATTTACTTCATTCTTTTTGCTCTATGTTTGCGGATGACACCAAGATTTTCAACTTTCCTCTTTCCAACTTCGATACCCTTCAACGAGACTTACATGAAATTGGTGTCTGGTGTAACAGTTGGCTGCTCCCTCTGAATGTGGATAAGTGCTGTGTACTACACATTGGCAGAAACAATCCGAGAAGGAACTACAGCATCGATGGAGTAACGCTCAAAACTGTCTCAAGTCACTGTGACCTCGGCTTGACCATATCCGAAGACTTGCGCTGGTCAGACCATGTTTCAGCCATTACTGCCAGAGCAAAGCAACTCACTTATGTCATCCAAAAGACATTTAGCGGCTGTGACGTTGCTACGTGCAAGCTTCTTTACACCAGTTACGTGAGACCATTGTTGGAGTACGCTGGTCCAGTTTGGTGGCCTACCACACGGAGCGATGAGCAGCGCCTCGAGTCGGTACAGAGATGGAATACCCGCATTCCATATGGAAGGGTTCGTCCTTCCTATGAGGACCGCCTCAGTGTTTTGAGGTTGCCATCTTTCCAGGCACGACGGGAGAGGGGTGATTTGATATTCTCATTCAGGTCAATTCGTGGTCACTTTGGTGATGGTATTCGTGACCTCTTTAGATTGAATATCAACAATTTGAGAGGACACCGTTTTAAGTTGTCGAAGGAGAATTTTGGAACCACCCAGCGGCAGAATTTTCTCTCAAACAGAATCTTCGAGAGGTGGAATCGTTTGCCGAGTTGCGTGGTCGATGCTGGGACTGTCAACGGATTCAAGAATGCCCTGGACCTTTATGATGCAGGTTCTACTCGTGAACATTTTTTGTAATATATAAATATATTAGTTTTGAGTATATAGGAGATTCCTCTACTCTTGTTCATTAAATAATAATAATAATAATAAAATAATAATAACAATCCAATGCGTTTACGTAAGAAACCCACATTTTGAAAAATCTCACGTGAGATTGGGGGATGGGGGAGGGGGTTGAATAAAATCTCATGACATCTCACTAGGGGGGGAGGGAGGTACAGAAAATTTAAAAAAACACCTCACGTAATATATGGACTAACTGATCACTTTAAGGCGAATAATATCATATTTTCCGAGAATTTTTTATTCGATATGAATCAATTGAGTGAAAAGCAGCGAATAGAAATCTTGACATTTCTGGGGCATAGGGATCGCAAGCGGACCTATGAACAAGTGTGCCAAATTTTTAATGAGCGTTATCAAGACAGCAATCCTATAAGTAAAACTACTGTTTGTCGGGTGGTTAAACATTTCGAACATTCGAGAAATGTAGACCTTCAACTACGACATGTGACGACAAGGCCCTCGATATATTAGTTTCCATAGAAGAGAATACGAAACAATCTACACGAAAACTAGCCGATGAATCCGATGTGAGTAAGCAGTCACTTGGTAATATTCCTAGAAAAACGAAGTTTCACCCATACAGAATTCAAAGCACACAAGAATTATCTGATGAAGATTTCAACTGACGAGCGCAGTTTTGTGAAGTATTGCAGAAGAGATGCAATGCGGATGGTACCTTTTCATCGAGAATTCTTTTCAAGGATGAAGCTTTGTTTTACTTGAACGGGTCTGTCTATCGACATAATGGTCGCTTCAGACCCACAGCAAATCCTCATTAGGTGCAAACATTTCACACCCAACATGCCGAAAAATTAAATGTGTGGTTTGGCACAATTAGCCATCATATTATTCGACCTTTTTTATAGAAGGAAATTTGACTTGTGACTCTTATCTAGAGTAACTGTGGAATCAAATATTACCTGCAGTCATTGATATCTTTCCCGGTGTGAATGGTTGACAACTAGCTAACAATATTTGGTTCCAGAAAGATGGTGCATCTCTGCATCATGGAATTGAAGTGAGGAGGTTTCTTGATGGCACATTTCCTGAGGAATGGATTGGAAGGAGAGGATCAGTTTAATGGCCAACCGGATCTCCAGAATTGAACCCTCTCGACTAATTTATGTGGGGCCATTTGAAGAGTACTGTCTACCAAAATCGGCCAGATTTAGAAAACCTGTTACTTAAAATTCGGAGAGAAGTCAATTCGAACATTTAATACATTAAAATCATATTACATCCTTGAATAAGAAACTCGTTGATTTCAAAAAGTGTGCTACCATACCCAGTTGATTATTTTCTAATGTTTTAATAAAAGAAACGGCACAACCAGTTTTCTTTCATTCGCACCGTTTAGTAGGTAATGAAATTAGCTTTCATTTAATGTATCACAATCCATATATTCTCACTTGAAAAAATATAGTAGAATGGTGAAAAATATCAAATTCAAAAAAGCATACCATAAATTGCATTTGAAATTAAAAATCGACGGGTACAAGGATCTTCCTCAATAATTCTTCGTACAAGAATTATTGACGAATTACGTTAAGGTTTTTGGCACGGTGCATTAACAAATTGAAGAAAATTCCTCTCAGTTATATAGCAAATCCACCAAAATTCTATCAAAATATATCCTGGCCATTTTTCATATTTATTCATTTGAGAGAAATTGAAAGATCTGAATTTTTTTAAATTTTGGTATATTTTGATAGAACTTTAGAAATTACTAATCTTGACATCATAACAGTACATTCACATCTTACGGAATACCTACTCGTATATACAACTATATCGTCAAGAACAAATTATATTATATCGATTCAAATAGGATTCAATTTGTTTGTGTTCTTGAACCTCTAATTATCAAACTTCTAGGTTTGTGGGGGAGACAAGTCACGCGTTCAAATATAAGCCTTGCTTTCAAATTATTCTCCTCATGCTTTGAGCGCTCATGCTATATTATTTTCTTGTCGACAGTCCTCATGGATGGAACGTTTAGTTTCTTAATTATTCGTTGAATCTGTCAAAGTTCAACATAGTTAAAATTTCATTCGAATTTACAAGGGTATAGAAAAAAAAATCATATTTTGCTCTCTGACATATATCCACAGTGATGTTACTCCGAAGATTTGATAAACTAGCTCGAATAACTATAGATACACATCAGAAACCATATCTGGTGAGTAAATAATTTCATGGTTAAGTCATTATTAAGTCAATGGTGTGAATATTATAGACCATCCTCATGAATTGTTTTCAAATTGTTCCTCATTGATTGAAATATTTTATATTATTTTCCGTTCATGATATCAGTTTTAAATGTTTTGACTGATAATTTTTTAATCATTCTTTCAGCCTCTCGGCGAATCATCATCGAGCTCAGAGATAAGAAGAGCAGATTTGGAAATGCAAATTTTTCAAGTGTTATAGCTTAGTTCCTCATTTCCAATTTCATATAATTAAATAATTCTTTGGATGACCAGATCATATTCGGTTGATTTAAACTTGTTTGAATCGACATTGTTAATTCGAAATATTCCCTACCTGTGTTTTTTGCGGAACGATATGCTTCTTATATTTGGCAAAATGCAGTTATTCATCATGGTGTAAATTTGAAGAATTCTTTTCCCATAATTCTGAAATTTTAAGGAAGATAGCTTCATACAGACAATACATAGGACTTAAATATTATCGCTCGTGAACCATTGTTCCTGTAATAAGAAATTAATGTGGCACAAAATGAAGATATCTTGAGAAAACTGTCGATATGTCATCAACTTCAGCCTTCTGGGTGACTTTGGGCTTTTACGTGTCAGAGAGTCTGCTTTTTTCACGATATTCACTGTATTGATTGATTGTTTTCACTGCTCTTGCATGTATAAGTAAGATAAGATAAATATATTTGCACGAATTCAAGTATAGATTTATGTGTCAAATAAAACTCAATAAAAATTGCGGTGTATAAAAAAAAAATTGGTTCAAGCACTGACGTGAAGTCAGAAGCTTTTGCGCGTATGTTCTATTGTCCATTCTCCGGTATTGGACACTTTTAATCGAATTTACCATGGTGAATTATACTGTCTATTCTCCTGTATTGGACAGCCTTAATCAAATTCACCATGGTAAATTCGATTAAGAGTGTCCAATACAGGAGAACAGAGAATATAATTCACCATGGTAAATTCGATTAAAAGTGTCCAGTACAGGAGAATGGACAATAGAACATACGCGCAAAAGCTCCTGACTTCACGTCAGTGCTTGAACCAATTTTTTTTCGTGAAGTCAGGAAAGAAAGCAAGGATGAAAAAATTAACACATTATTGTCTACCTTCAATTCTTCTTTAGGAGAAGAATACATAATTTATCTTGAAAAATATTACTGCAATTAATGTCATATTTAAATAATCAAAGTAAAGAAAATTATAAGTTTAGTTACTAACATATTGAATGAAATTCAATTGAATTCCAGTAATATTCAACTACTTATTCTTAACCAATAAATGTCCATTGATAGATCTAAAGGTGATGAGGTAAAACATAAAGATATATTCTCATTAGTGAGAGAAAACCTGGCCTAAAATTCCTCCCTACCCATCACGAGATTTAATATCCACAAATGTGCCTCTCACCTCAGAAGATCAGAAAGTGTGGTAAATTTAAAGTTAAGTTTTGAAGCCTTCATCAAAATTTCAGCGATATCATATTAAAAATAATACATAACCTTTCAAAAGTACCCTCTCACAAATATACTCATCTGGAGGCACATGGATTTCTTGAAGAAGAATTGCCTTCTCTATTTCTCAAAGATATTCACTCTTGTTCATAGAAATCCCTTCAATATTCAGTTGACTCCTCCTAAGGAGGATCTCTTCCAAAACCAGGTCTGACCGTTAATGTAGGGCTATCATCTCCCATAGATTTGTGATGGAATAACACGATTTTCCCAAGAACATATGCGCAAAAATATGTCATCTTGACATTCATTGAAGGTTCTCGCAAAAACGGACCATAGACAACATATCATACGACGATTCGCATCCAGCTACCGAACTCACAAAAGGCTGCTCGGTTCTCCAACAATATAGATCCGATCGTGTTCAAACTTGGAACTCTGCAGAAGAGTTAGGTTCTGAAGGCTCTTCCAAAATTTCAGCCATGCCGGACGAATAGTTTATGATAAATAGAATTTTTTTCAATTATTTTCTATATTTTTTTTGAAATTTTCTAGCTATACCATCCTCACGAAATTCTGCAAGAATTTTCGCGTTGGCATTCTACAACTAATATCCATGTTTGAATTCAATCGGTTCTGTATTTTTCGAGTTAATGAGGACCAAAAAACAACCAAATTTCAGATGGCTATAACTCTAAAACCGTTTGGCCGATTATGCTTATAAACAAACTCAAATGTCGCATTCAGATGCACAACCTAACCTGAAAATTTCAAGCCCCTATCTCCTTATGTTCTCAGGTTATCGTGTCACAAATAATATTTTTTAATAATTTTTTAAAATTTTCTAGTGACACGATTCTCACAAAATTTCACAGACGTGCTTAGGTTTATATACTACAACTATTCACCAAGTTTAAATTTGATTGGATTTATTTTGGTTGAAAACAAAATTATTACTCCGAAACCATTGGGCCGATTACACCCATTAACGAAATTTTCCGTCGTATTGGGATCCGCCACCTACCCTGAAAATTTCAAGTCGCTAGCTCTTTCCGTTCTCAAGTTATCATGGCAACGGCCAGACGGCCGGACGGCCGGACGGCACCACAGAATTAAATTTCACATATGGACAAAATGATAACGCGATGCTCCCCAGAACATACGCGCAAAAAGGAAAAATCTAATGAAATGTGATCATCAATATAAACACATTGAGTCAACAATATTACGCAAAATGCATAGCCTCTAATTCAGCCTGTCATTACAGAAATCCAGATCAGAATTCTACCACTCTCAAGGAGAAGTGAATTTACAAATATTTCAAAAGAAATAAATTCATTATGTGCACTCGAAAGACGATGATAAGATATCTCCGTATAATCAGATGATTTCACAAAATTGAGAAGTTAATGTTCCTCCGGTAGAAAGTTTTAATTTAATCAGGAGTGTATATTTTGAGTTAATGAGGAAATAACAACGGGATTTAAGATAGGTATAACTCCAAAACCGTTTGGCCGATCATGCCCAACAACGAACTTAACTTTAACATTTAGTTTTGCAACCTAACCTAACCTAATCTAACCTAACCTACTCTGAAAATTGAAAGTTTCCTTCGTTTACTTCGAAAGTTATCGTGGAAACGATCACCCATCCAGCTACCAACCTCAACTAAGGAGCTCGGGTCTCCATCAATATAGATCTTGGAAAAATTTCAGCGATATTAGACGGAAAGCTTCTGAGATACAGACATTTTTTATGGATTGTTTTAAATTTTCCAGTGATACTATCCTCACGAAATTTCACAAAAATTTGTGCGTCAGCATTCAAAGACTATTTACCACGTTTGAATTAGATCAGTTCCGTATTTTTTGAGTTATTGAGGAAATAACAACAAAATTTTAGCCGCCCAGACAGAATCAAATTTGACCTCAAATTCTTCATCAGTGAGTAGAACCTAATGATAACACGCTGATCCGTATAACATGCGCGCAAAAAAACCTTCTCTCAGAATGTACTGGAAGGAAATTCATTGAACTTGTTTCAAGGTAACATGCATTCATTTTGCTTACATTTATTCTGGTTTCAATCATTCAGAAAAAAGCAAATTGAGAAAACTTTACGTGCCAAACCAGTATAAATTAAGTATGTATCAGAGTCATTACCGATGCCTGATAATCGGTTTCTTACTAAAAAGTTCTGCAGTATAAGATTTACACAGAGTGTGAGGTTAAAGTTTTGATAATATTATGAATACAGTGTAACCTCCATAATCCGGATAGTTGACGGCAAGATATTTGTCCGGAATATAGAAAAACAGAATTATTCTTATGGGTTGTTTATTTAATAAAACAATCCATAAATAAATATAACAGAAAACATTAAATTAATTTAAATTCTCAATAACAAGAGCGAAAATGTGGTGAAGCCCTATAGACATACGCTTTGGCGGTCTTGTTCAAACTTTGACAACTCATAATATCTCCGCAAGTATTGGTTTCTCTGAGTGGGGAATGGATTCTTATGATAGAACTGCATCATAAAAAATTGAATTCTGAACGTAGGTCTATGACTAACAGTATATATTGGATTTACATACATCAGCAAATTATAATTGGAGCATTCTATGAAATCATAAAATTACGAGAAATTATTGCAATTTTAAAAAATCATATCTCTGAATTATTAATTTGTTAGAGTTGAAAATATTATCAATGGATTCTTATGATCAAACTATATCTTGAAAATAATGAATTTGTAATTTGTAATCTACAAAAAAGTATTTTTTTGGTCACTCCATAACCACCAGGCAGGGTGGTTTGCTCCAAAACGAACTTAACCGAGATAACTATCTCACAAACGTACTCTGAAAATTTCAATTGTCCGTCTGAGAGTTATCGTGTTGACGGACGGACGGCCGGACAGTATCGATTTTGACCACGGATTCTTGATCAGTGATTCGAACAAAACGTTTGAGGCCATTTTCAGCCAAAAATTCGAAAATTACAGACGTTCGGGCAAAATGATAAGAACTCTGTTCCGAGGAACAAGAACGTCAAGAATAGAACTTATCTATTTATTATTCTTATTATTTGTTTAATGAAAATTTGTATATTGAATAAAATAAATTATTCAAAAAGGTAACAGAAAACAAAAATTGAATTCAAATTTTCATAAACAATAGTAGTAGTAGATCACATTCAAATTTATCTATTTATTTATTCTCAACTATGAAGTACCTAATCTGAAATTTTTGTTTGAACTTTACAGTCAAGTGTCAGTGTTACTGTCATATTTTTCATTTCGAACAGCATCTTTGAACGTTGTGTGCATTCTATTCGGCATTTTTGGACAATAATCGTTGTAACTACACGCGAAATAACTAACAACAAACTAAACGTACGCTGGTACACTAGCACACTCCAACAATCTTCTGAATCGTGTCTAAACCTGTAAATTACAGAAGCGGTGACTTGTGTGCGTCCGGATTATAGAGATGCGTCCCGAGTATGGGTTTTGAAATAATGCGTTCTGAGTACTGGACGTCCGGGTTTGAATGTGTCCGAATTAGAGAGGTTATACTGTTCTGTATATTTCTATTCCTCTTCGAGAAGGAATGCCATTTAATTTACATTTGATTCTACTAATTCTATATCAAATCAATAATCTCGCAACACTATATAGGATCAACAGATATATCACGAGATATATATCCTCACGAAATTCTGCAAGAATTTTCGCGTTGGCATTCTACAACTAATATCCATGTTTGAATTCAATCGGTTCTGTATTTTTCGAGTTAATGAGGAACAAAAAATAACCCAATTTCAGATGGCTATAACTCTAAAACCGTTTGGCCGATTATGCTTATAAACAAACTCAAATGTCGCATTCAGATGCACAACCTAACCTGAAAATTTCAAGCCCCTATCTCCTTATGTTCTCAGGTTATCGTGTCACAAATAATATTTTTTAATAATTTTTTAAAATTTTCTAGTGACACGATTCTCACAAAATTTCACAGACGTGCTTAGGTTTATATACTACAACTATTCACCAAGTTTTAATTCGATCGAATTTATTTTGGTTGAAAACAGAATTATTACTCCGAAACCATTGGGCCGATTACACCCATTAACGAAATTTTCCGTCGTATTGGGATGCGCCACCTACCCTGAAAATTTCAAGTCGCTAGCTCTTTCCGTTCTCAAGTTATCGTGGCAACAGCCAGACCGCCGGACGGCCGGACGGCACCACTGAATTAAATTTCACATATGGACAAAATGGTAAAGCGATGCTCCCCAGAACATACGCGCAAAAAGGAAAAATCTAATGAAATGTGATCATCAATATAAACACATTGAGTCAACAATATTACGCAAAATGCATAGCCTCTAATTCAGCCTGTCATTACAGAAATCCAGATCAGAATTCTACCACTCTCAACGAGAAGTGAATTTACAAATATTTCAAAAGAAATAAATTCATTATGTGCACTCGAAAGACGATGATAAGATATCTCCGCATAATCAGGTGATTTCACAAAATTGAGAAGTCAATGTTCCTCCAGTAGAAAGTTTTAATTTAATCAGGAGTGTATATTTTGAGTTAATGAGGAAATAACAACGGGATTTAAGATAGGTATAACTCCAAAACCGTTTGGCCGATCATGCCCAACAACGAACTTAACTTTAACATTTAGTTTTGCAACCTAACCTAACCTAATCTAACCTAACCTACTCTGAAAATTGAAAGTTTCCTTCGTTTACTTCGAAAGTTATCGTGGAAACGATCACCCATCTAGCTACCAACCTCAACTAAGGAGCTCGGGTCTCCATCAATACAGTTCTTGGAAAAATTTCAGCGATATTAGACGGAAAGCTTCTGAGATACAGACATTTTTTATGGATTGTTTTAAATTTTCTAGTGATACTATCCTCACGAAATTTCACAAAAATTTGTGCGTCAGCATTCAAAGACTATTTACCACGTTTGAAATGGATCAGTTCCGTATTTTTTGAGTTATTGAGGAAATAACAACAAACTTTTAGCCGCCCAGACAGAATCAAATTTGACCTCAAATTCTTCATCAGTGAGTAGAACCTAATGATAACACGCTGATCCGTATAACATGCGCGCAAAAAAACCTTCTCTCAGAATGTACTGGAAGGAAATTCATTGAACTTGTTTCAAGGTAACATGCATTCATTTTGCTTACATTTATTCTGGTTTCAATCATTCAGAAAAAAGCAAATTGAGAAAACTTTACGTGCCAAACCAGTATAAATTAAGTATGTATCAGAGTCATTACCGATGCCTGATAATCGGTTTCTTACTAAAAAGTTCTGCAGTATAAGATTTACACAGAGTGTGAGGTTAAAGTTTTGATAATATTATGAATACAGTGTAACCTTCATAATCCGGGTAGTTGACGGGAAGATATTTGTCCGGAATATAGAAAAACAGAATTATTCTTATGGGTTGTTTATTTAATAAAACAATCCATAAATAAATATAACAGAAAACATTAAATTAATTTAAATTCTCAATAACAAGAGCGAAAATGTGGTGAAGCCCTATAGACATACGCTTTGGCGGTCTTGTTCATACTTTGACAAATCATAATATCTCCGCGAGTATTGGTTTCTCTGAGTGGGGAATGGATTCTTATGATAGAACTGCATCATAAAAAATTGAATTCTGAACGTAGGTCTATGACTAACAGTATATATTGGATTTACATACATCAGCAAATTATAATTGGAGCATTCTATGAAATCATAAAATTACGAGAAATTATTGCAATGTTAAAAAATCATATCTCCGAATTATTAATTTGTTAGAGTTGAAAATATTATCAATGGATTCTTATGATCAAACTATATCTTGAAAATAATGAATTTTTAATTTGTAATCTACAAAAAAGTATTTTTTTGGTCACTCCATAACCACCAGGCAGGGTGGTTTGCTCCAAAACGAACTTAACCGAGATAACTATCTCACAAACGTACTCTGAAAATTTCAATTGTCCGTCTGAGAGTTATCGTGTTGACGGACGGACGGCCGGACAGTATCGATTTTGACCACGGATTCTTGATCAGGGATTCGAACAAAACGTTTGAGGCCATTTTCAGCCAAAAATTCGAAAATTACAGACGTTCGGGCAAAATGATAAGAACTCTGTTCTGAGGAACAAGAACGTCAAGAATAGAACTTAGAAAACATGTCTGCTATTTGCCGTGGAAATGTACCAAACATGTTTTTTCCTACTACTCGAGAAGTACATTCTTTGTTGATGTATTGAACAAAAAATTTTGAATGAGGTGTCCATGTCTTTCGCAATGCCACATATTTTCGAAATATCGCCACAAACCTGATGGCACTGTTTTCTGAATTTTTGATCACAAAATTTCGGTCAATTTTATTTTTGGTGTTTCTAATCGCAATTAGGAAGGAATCGCCCAAATCTCTCACATCGTCGATTTCTAGATCAACCAACTCTTTTCCACGACAAGCTCCCGCAACGCCCAAAATAAGTGCAACCTACAAAAAAACTGATTTCTTAAAATTTCTGAATATAAACACATTTCCAAATTTACCTTAAGCATTAAATATTTATCATCCGGAGCCTCCCGTAAGAACTGATCTACCTGCTCAGACGTGAGAATTCTTGACTTCTTTGGCTTAAATCCCTCATTTCTTCTCTTCAAAAAAGCTAATAATTTTGGAAATTTACTTATATCAATATCTTCTCTAATGTTAATAACCGATTTCAGCATTGAGTAATGTGCTCAGAGAGTTGAGGCACAAACCGCTTTTGATTTATCATTGAAGTAGACTAACAGCGCATTTTCAGTAGGATGTCTCACATTTTTTTAAGCGGCACCACTTTTTAAAAGCATGGTACTGCTGCTCGTATAGTTTTCTAGATTTCGGTGGTAACAATTCTTCACCTACTTCGGCTGCTCTTTTATCAATATCAGATACACCTTCTTCACTCATGATACCAATAATTATCAATAACAATGTTTCTTTACAATGACACTAGTAATGACAATGTTTCTAAATTATAATTGTCACAACGCAATGTTACTATGGTCGGTTCTGTATTTTTCGAGTTAATGAGGAACAAAAAATAACCAAATTTCAGATGGCTATAACTCTAAAACCGTTTGGCCGATTATGCTTATAAACAAACTCAAATGTCGCATTCAGATGCACAACCTAACCTGAAAATTTCAAGCCCCTATCTCCTTATGTTCTCAGGTTATCGTGTCACAAATAATATTTTTTAATAATTTTTTAAAATTTTCTAGTGACACGAAACTCACAAAATTTCACAGACGTGCTTAGGTTTATATACTACAACTATTCACCAAGTTTTAATTCGATCGGATTTATTTTGGTTGAAAACAGAATTATTACTCCGGCTGCTCTTTTATCAATATCAGATACACCTTCTTCACTCATGATACCAATAATTATCAATAACAATGTTTCTTTACAATGACACTAGTAATGACAATGTTTCTAAATTATAATTGTCACAACGCAATGTTACTATGGTAACTTATTTTAAAGACAGTTTATTAAATGAGTTGAAGAGAGAAAAAACTGATTGAAATTATTGAAATAATTAATAAAATCATACCGGAAGTACGAAAAGTATCGTATATACCTTGCGACTGAAGTACATTTAATCCTTCAGGTAAATTATGGCCCTCCCTGCGGTCGGGCCATAAACTTTACCTTCAGGATTAAATGTACTACTTCAGTCCCGCGGTATATAATATACTATTACTTCCTTAAGTAGTGAGACATGTTCCTGTATACAGTATTTTCATAATGTTGCTAACAAAAAAATAGTGAAATATGGATCTACATTTGTGCATCAATCATTTTTTCTTGGGTTAAGGTTAATAATACAGAAAAGAATGTGTTAATGGTATGGACTTTTAAATTTTAAATTATGAAAAGAGGATAGCATTTTATTAGTTTATTTTGAACTATTAAAATAATTTGTTCGTAATCCACTACCTACTCAAATATCAGGAATAAATGGACAATCTGCTATGATTGTCTCCTGTCTTGCTCTAGACATTTCGATGATACTTTCCTTAGGTATTTCGAGTTGTGAAAACTATGCACCCAGTCTAAGTAGCAACAACCCATTCCACGAGGTTGAATCATTGCAGATTGCTCATTTAATCTTGATGAATAAATTTAATGACAGTTTTTGAAGCATTAAGGCATTGAAGCATTGTAGATTGCCCTTTTTTGGCGCTCTAGTTCCTCGGAACTGAGTGCTTATCAATTTGCCCAAATGTCTGTAATTTTCGAATTTTTCGATGAAAATGGTCTTAAACGATTTGGTTCGACTCACTGATCAAGAATCCGTGGTGGAAATTCATTCTGTCCGGCCGTAGGCACGATAACTCTCGAACGGAATGAGCTAGAGAGTTGAAATTTTCAGAGTAGGTTTGGGGGATAAATATCTCGGCTAAGTTCGTTACTGAGCAAAATCGGACAGAAGGTTTCGGAGTAATAAAAAAAAAAATTTTTTTCTACAAAACAAATTCCAAATTAAATTTTTTTTAATAAGCAGTTTTATCATAAAAATCCATTCATATCATTTTCAACTCTAACAAGCTAATACTTTCGGAGATATGATTTTTCAAAATTTCAATGTAAATCTTATTTCACAGATTGATATATAATTATTCTATGTATGAATTTTCATAATGTCAACTTGACAGAAGGGAATATTGTAACTTCAAAAATATTGGGGTTGAAATACTCGTATTTTAGCGATGCAACAGGGACCTCACCCGAAAATGTTTGAAAATATTACGTAAATATTGAAAGCATATTACTGTAGTTCGAGAGAGGAGAAAATTTGGTGAACGTAGATGAGGAAATTTTTGATCGATTACAAGGTAATTTTTTCATTATTTCTTCTCTTCTTTAATACATGTTTTATGGGGTATCTACTATTTGTAGGTACTTTAAACCTGTTTTGGGCAATTGTCATACGAAACTTGTTTTTTTGGCGCTCTAGTTCCTCGGAACAGAGTGCTTATCAATTTGCCCAAGTGTCTGTAATTTTGGAATTTTTGGCTGAAAATGGTCTCAAACGATTTGGTTTGACTCACTGATCAAGAATCCGAGTGCGAAATCGATTCTGTCCGGCCGGCCGACCGGCCGTAGGCACGATAACTCTCGAACGAAAGGAGTAAGCGGATTGAAAATTGCAAGGTGGTTTTGGAGCGTAAATATCTCGGACAAGTTCCTTCGATCTATCTGAAATTTAGCATCAAATTGTAGAATCATGACCTTTATACGCATGTGAAGTTTTGTATTGACCAGATTACCGCAAAGTGTAAAAAAAAAATTTTGAAAATTTAAAATATGTTTTTCCACAATAACTCTCGAACGAAATGAGCTAGGTAGTTGAGTAGGCTAGGGAGATGAATATCTCGGTTAAGTTCGTTATTGGGCAAAATTGGCCAGATTTAATTCGATTTCTTCCATGGTGCAGTTCTCATTCTCATGATTGCTCATTTAATCTTGATAAATAAACTATTATTTGAATTGAATTTCCTTTATGATGCAGCTCTATCATATGTATACATTGATATAATTCCCAACTCAGAGAAACCAATACTTTCGGAGATATAATTTGTCTGTTTGAACTAGAGCGCCAGAAAGCTCCTGTCCACAGGGCTTGAACCCATTTTTCAAAGATAATTTTTGAAGCATTTTTTTATAAGATAATTTTTGAAGCATTTTCATTAAACGACACTTTTTTAAATTTAATTTCTTTCATGATGCATTTTTATCATAGGAATTCATTGATTCAATTCCCAACTCTGAGAAACCAATTCATATAATTTGTCTGTTTGAACAAGAGCGCCAAAAAGCTCCTGTCCACAGGGCTTGAACCAATTTTTTCATTTACCATTATTTCACATTCAGCTCAGGTAAAAAGTTATAAACGTTTAAATATTTCACAATGTGCTAATATACTCCTGCATATAAATTATCTATGACATTTATGGTGGACGAGAACAGGCGACGGTAAAGAGGTTTACAGCTTGATGCGGGATTCCAAAGCTCAGGGGCGGATCCATAAAAGTAGTGAAATTTCTGTAGTTTCCCATTTTATAACATTCAATGAAGAATATTTCGAAAACGGTGCGTCTAGGGAGAAATGATGAGGAACAGTATTATGTTTTTAAACGATTGAATATTCTTTAAATGACTCACAAGATACTTTATCTGCTTTCTTTATGCTAATTTCGTTTAGTTTTATGAATCCATGAGTCTATAACTAGAACACCAGTAGAAGTAGGAAAAAACGAATATCTGAAAAATATGTATCATAGTTTCAGGAAACTTGACCTCAACATTAATTTTATTCGGAAAAAGGAGGTCTAAGCTACAAAATAATTTTTTTTTTCGAAATTTTTACAGCCTGTATCTTTTTACCTGAGCCGAATTTGGAAAAATAGTAAACGAAAAAAGTGTTTCGTTTGATGATAACAAGTTATGATTAAAATTAATGTACAACTTAAAGACTCACCCTGTATATATTCTTTTGAACCTGGAGCCATATATTATTTATATTTATATTCATCGTGCCTAATTCTCCTCACTCAGTTTCCGCGCACGGAAACAATGTGCGAACAACTCCCCTCACTGAAACAGCAATTCCTTATGGGCTGAAACCAATTAGCGGAAGATATTTCTGTACCCCACATCAGTATACACAACACAGCACCAGTAGCTATTATCACAAAGTTCTGCGAACTTCGTTAATGAGTTTAGTATTGGATTAATATAACTTCTACAGGCTTCAGCGTTCAGTCTGAACGGTCAATATGTGAAAAGGGAACGCTATATCATTTTGAAATATGTCACATTGCTATTCGGCAACATTGGATTATTAGCTTTTTGTTATTGGTGGTTGCCAGATGAAGGGTGTTCAATTTGAACTACTATTGAACGCTTTAATAGTGGTATACTGATTATAAAACAAGTTGGTAAAGCACTGGGGTCAGGAACATTGGCGTGTTCGTATTTATACCCATCCAGGTACTGAACTCGCCCAAAGTTGTTTAGCTCCAGGAAAAAAATAATTACTCCCAATATTTCCAAGAATATAATTCCATCTATGGTCCCTAAATTCACTGTTTAGTCGGAAATAACTGTGTGTGCGGTAGCATAATGTCCCATTCGAATACATATATCCACTATTGAAAATGAACAGTGCAGTGTTCATAGTGGCTCAGGGTCTCTATCCGAATACAAACCCAAACATTTGGGTCAAAAACAAACAGTGTTGTATGTGTGGTGGCGTAAGGACTCATTCGAACACATGCATTTACTATTGGGTAGGAAATAAACAAATAAAAAGGCAACCTGTATTTCAGTGGTTTATTTTCAATAAAGCATTCTGAGGTTAATTTCTATTAATGAATCTCAATCGTATGATCGTTCCACTAGCTCCAAAAACTCATAAGAGGATCCTATGACATAATGAACTGGAAATCTGAATTACAATGTTTGGTAAATAAGAGCTGACAAAGCTTTTTGAAACCCTTGACAAGAATGTACTGATTGTTTTATATCATTGTAACTTGCTGACAGTGAAATATTATTATCTATTATCACTAGAACAAAAGTAAGAATAAAGCGGATAAAAGCCTAAAATCTCTCATAAACGAATATAACATTTTAACATCTAATGTACATGATACCTTAAACCTGAAAAATCTAGATGAGTGCATATATGTATTTTGAAAAATTGGGACATAATATAGTTTTGTGTGGACTTACCTTAGTTCTTCATATTGGAACTATTCTATGACCACAATAATACACTTAAAATACTATGAATGGTTTTCTTCTTGATCAAACGAACAATATGAAAACGGGTAGTCTTGGTTGAATTTAATATTTTTTACGTATTGGTCACCGTAAAGTTTAAACAATGGATTCAAATATACTCTAATAACTAAATCCTATATGATTTCGTAAAAACCCATGCTTGAAGTAAAATGTAGAAGAGGAATAACAATCTTGGAACTTCAAGTTTTATTGGAAACTTAATTCAATTATCCGGTGACATGTTTCGGCATTTCTACTATACTGCCATTCTCAAACCAAGAATCTGAAAAAACTCTAATTGAAAAATTTCACAGACAACTAAGTTCGACTAAAAGCCAAAACATTCTAAAACTGAAGGAATGAAAACTATCTTAAACAGTTGTGAGGTTATGTGAAAATGTACAAATAAACAATAAACAAACCAAATTGAAATTGAATTTTAAACTTACAATTGCCGGTTCCTTAGTCATATAATAAATAAAAATCATTAAGTCATTAAGGTAAAAGATTGAGAGGTCAATAGTTAAAATTGCAAACAACGGAATAAAAACTACATATTAAAAACATTCTCCGGATGATCGAGATCGGAAAACCATCATTAATCAGTAGTGACAACTCAAACACAAACAACTAAACACAGATGAACTACTCCAAATTATGTTCTTCTTTCCCTTTGTGGAGTAATAGGCCGAAGTGCCAAATTTGAATATCTGCTTCTAGTGGGTGCCAATAATTTGTAGTTGTCTTTTATATTGTTCGTCAACATAGCATTCAGAGTTTTGAGCCCACTGTCACTCATATGTTTGAATATTTCGACTTCTTCTAAGATTTCCTGTTTGAACCCAAAATCACAATGATGGATCAATCTTGTATTGGTGTCAATATCAAATTTGTGATCTCTTAGAAGAAGTCGAAATATTCAAACATATGAGTGACAGTGGGCTCAAAACTCTGAATGCTATGTTGACGAACAATATAAAAGACACCTACAAATTATTGGCACCCACTAGAAGCAGATTTTCAAATTTGGCACTTCGGCCTATTACTCCACAAAGGGAAAGAAGAACATAATTTGGAGTAGTTCATCTGTGTTTAGTTGTTTGTGTTTGAGTTGTCACTACTGATTAATGATGGTTTTCCGATCTCGATCATCCGGAGAATGTTTTTAATATGTAGTTTTATTTCCGTTGTTTGCAATTTTAACTATTGACCTCTCAATCTTTTACCTTAATGACTTAATGATTTTTATTTATTATATGACTAAGGAACCAGCAATTGTAAGTTTAAAATTCAATTTCAATTTGGTTTGTTTATTGTTTATTTGTACATTTTCACATAACCTCACAACTGTTTAAGATAGTTTTCATTCCTTCAGTTTTAGAATGTTTTGGCTTTTAGTCGAACTTAGTTGTCTGTGAAATTTTTCAATTAGAGTTTTTTCAGATTCTTGGTTTGAGGATGGCAGTATAGTAGAACTGCCGAAACATGTCACCGGATAATTGAATTAAGGTTCCAATAAAACTTGAAGTTCCAAGATTGTTATTCCTCTTCTAAATCCTATATATTTAGATTATTTCACAGTCTTATAACGAAACAATCTTGAATAAATTGAATGATCATCTTGTGATACCAGACAAAATAAATTTCATCTGAAATTTGTAGAAAATTAAATTAAACTCTTCATAAAATATGAAATACAAATAACAAAAAAAAATTGTGGAGAGGTCATTAGTGATGAGCGTCAGCTAGATATGACTAGGATGGTTCAAAGAACTCTACTCATTATCTTCTTCATCCATTTGGTGAGTGGTAAATGGTAAGTCTGTGAAAAAATCGCGATAAGCTCAAGTTATAACACCTTTGGTACAGAGAAATTGGAAATGGTCATACTTTTATTTTTGTTAACGGTAACTTTGTTGAATAGCACGACGCACGAGATCAATAATGTTTATACTGCCGATGGATAAATGTCTTCTTCCACGTTGAACTAAATTTAGCTTTCTGAACTGGTCATCCTCATATCATGTGTTGCAAAACAAATGAAAAGGACATTTAGAATTGAACTCGATAATTTTGAATTTGCTAATAAGCACTTTGTTATTATCTTCGTCTTTATCGAAGTAAATGGCAATTTTGTATCGAAGATTTTTCAAATCAAATGCAACTTCTTGAGATATCTCATGAACTGTATATAAACGACGTTACTTTTAAGCAGTTCGTGATATAGAGTACCACTGCTCTGGCGTATGAATAGGAATATTTCATGCTGCTTTTTGGCGCTCTAGTTCCTCGGAACAGAGTGCTTACCAATTTGCCCAAATGTCTGTAATTTTCAAGTTTTTGGCTGAAAATGGTCTAAAACGATTTGGTTCGACTCACTGATCAAGAATCCGAGGTCGAAATCAATTCTGTCCGGCCGGTGAGACCGGTCCGGCCGTAGGCACGATTTTAAAACATTTTTTTTACAATAACTCCCGAACGGAATGAGCTAGGCAGTTGAAATTTTCAGAGTAGGTTAGGGAGATGAATATCTCGGTTGAGTTTGTTATTGGGCAAAATAGGCCAGATGGTTTCGGAGTAACGAAAAAAAAAAAATTTTTTAAGTAACAAATTTCAAATTAAATTGTCATTTAAGGTGCAGTTTCACCATAAAAATCTATTGATGTCATTTTTAACTCCAACAAGCTAATACTTTCGGAGATATGATTTTTCGAAATTTCAATAATGAATCCTACATCTATGTTTTCACAGAATGCTATAATTATTCTATCTAAGCTTTATTATATGCTCTGTGTTCATACTCGTATATGTCATCATGTTCTATAAGAGAGAATCAAATTCATTTCAGCTATTTTAATTTGATTTCTTCCATGGTGCAGTTCTCATTCTCAGATTGCTCATTTAATCTTGATAAATAAACTATTATTTGAATTGAATTTCCTTTATGATGCAGTTCTATGATAAGAATACATTGATGTAATTCTCAACTCTGAGAAACCAACTCTTTAGGAGATATAATTTGTCTGTTTGAACAAGAGCGCCAGAAACCTCCTGTCCACAGGGCTTTTACAAATTTTCAATAACACTGTGAACACTATCTCCTTCACTTTGTGTGTGTCCTAGTTCCAAATAGGTTTGTCATATTTTGATATTGAATTTCATAGATGCATAACTATAAAATGCAAACAGAAATTCGTTCCAGTTCTGACCCGAGCAATTGTCAGAGAAAAATGAAAACTCGGTGATAGAATTTTCAATACCAGTTTTAATAGGCAGCTACCTATTTCGGAAGAACCTCTTCGGGCAATGCATTCGTGCCACATGAAAGAGTCACATTCCTTTGTGAATAAATTATGAACTGATATTATAAGTCGATTATTTCAGTTTATACTATGTCAAACCCACATTAGGTTTTTGAACAGGGAGTACCTGCTGCACATCAAAGACGGCAGAACAACATTGGGGTTCGTTTTTGGCAAAATCTTTGGCGTCATTTTTGAATTTACGTGACAATTATATGTTCCTTTGATGTTGCTGATACCCTTCCGCCAACTCAGTTTTATCTTCTGCATTCTCAAAATTATGACAATAGTCGCATGAATCTTTTTTTGGAACAAAGAACGAAAGATCAAACTGTATGTTGAATACTTAGCGATATATACTTTCAGTAGCAAAATGTTCTATATTTTTCTCTTGACAGTAGGTATTCCAAGTAGAGACTGTACATTTTTGTCACATTGAGTGTGACAGGCAAATATTTTTTTCCTGCAATAGTGACTCTTTACTGTTTCGAAGGCATTAATGTGATGGTGAACTGAGTCTTTGACTGATTCGTCCAAGGCCGAATTTTTGCGAGCTTTTCCTCTTCTATGTGCTAATACTACTCCTTACATACTCACTTTTGATATCATATTACGTACAATTTGACCACTGATACTCGAAGTATTCAGGAAGAATGTTTTGCTTACAGCACGACTTTTTCCTTGTGCGATGGCAAAGTATAGTCTCTTTTACCTGGGCCTATATTCTCATCATCATTAGTTTTTGTTTTCTTATTCCGTTGGCGATGTCTCTGTTTTTCTTCAGTGGATACGAATTTGGAAATAAAATCACGATGACTATTAATGTCACCTAGTTCCCAGAAATTTGTGAAGATATTTCTCCGATCTTCCTCTGAGAATTTTTCTGCACACTTTTTTCGGCAGTTTTGACAGGTTGGTTTAAGTTTTCTTTCAGATTCAAGTTTCTTATTCTTTTCCAGTATTCCTAGATTCTTTGATTTCAGACCTTCTCCACGTCTCCACACATCTTCTCTTTATTTTTGTCAACTTTCTATGTGTCTGGTCTTCACTCTCCTCAATATTTTCTTGTCTTTCCATTTTTTCATGGAGAGATATGGAATCTGGATCACTATGGAGATTTTCTGGAGATACTATGTTATCTCCATAATAATTCACATTTTTCAGGATAGTTAAGTTTGACTGGGACTTGGGAGGAATGAATTAATCCCTTTCGAGAATGTCGTAAATGGTTCGATATATGAGCCAGTGCTGAAATTGAGAGTTTCATATGACAATAATGGTCAGGAATTTGTAGATCTGAAGAAATTTTCATCAGATGTTACATTTTATCGCCATCTACTGGACCTTGAACAACTGCAAGTAAATGTAATAGCCATTAATATATATATTTATGTATTGATTCATATATTGTTTTACTTTACAAACTTTGAAATTATTTTTTTTGGGAACAACTCCCTATTTTATCATGACTCCTCACCTACAAAATCCATAACTTGGTTTTGAACCGGAATCATCTGAATTATGTTTGTTGTATTATTCTCTGCATCTGCAAAAATTGGATTATTCGTAACTACGTATTTTGAATTTTTCTTGACTTACAAACCAGGAAGGATAGTATCCTCTGCTGGCAGAGTTCTAGAATTTTCTGAGCAATGCTGCAAGCCATACCTTTGTATAAGTAATACGCAGAAGTCCACTATTTTCCGAGCTATGTCCTTATAATTTGGGTCAGAACTATGCTATGTCCACTTAATCGCTAGAAAGTATCATATTTCCGCAGTCATCATGGTTCTGCACTCAACTGAAGCGCGGTTGAACAGAATTGAAAAAGTGGGGTGAGGACATCATTTGAACTTGCAATACTTCTTCATGAAATAGAGAGCCGCATCAAGTACCATGTTAAGCTGTAAACCGATTTTCGGGAAAAATGAAATTGGAATAGTTCTGCATTCAACCGACGACATATCAAGTGATGTAATACTAACATGACTTGATCAAATTCAAAGTTAGAAGGCTATATTCTATAGCAGTCGTGGATAAGAAATTTTCCGTTTGGAGCACTAACTTGGTAACGTTTCTTTTTACCAGAACGGTCAAACATTTGAGGTCAAAACCTGGGCTGTTTCCTCAAATATTTCAGTTGAATCTCATATGGCAACAATGGATACTGTAATTGTACTTAAATAAGTGCACAACTCAGCAAGTTGATTTTGCCGTAACTTCTAAGAACCTTTTTTCTAATGGGATTCGTGAGAATACCACCATGCCAATATACTATTAATTATGAAAATGGATAAGGCGTACTGGTTTCCCAGATGAAAATTTAAATGCCCACAATTATTCATATTTACGGTTTACAAAAAGTCTATATGTGAGTATGCCATTTCAGGTTTAAATCTAGCTCGATACCCAGAAATTTAACGAAGTCGGAACAAGTAACCATAATCCCCTGGAATATAACAGTATCATGTGGCTGATATTCGCCGTGGATGACTGATGAGATCAGGAAATTGATGAAAGATAGAGATAAGGCTAAGAGAAGGCACAGGGTGGCCATGACTGAGTTTTCGTGGAGTGAGTACAAGCGCTTGCGAAATGTAGTTAATCATGCGATAATAAGAGAAAAGCGTCTATGTTTCCAGAATGTCACATTGAATTATTCTAGCAGAGAACAGTGGAGAGGACTCAGAGCTCTGGGAATTTCGACTAAATCTCGCGTGGACATTGAGCACAAGTTTGGGGACCTGAATGAGATTAATGATTACTTTCTAAATATTCCATCTAATAATACTGACCTTTCGATTATTGACTATTATAAGGACAGCTCAGCAGAACTAAATTGGTACGTGAGTGAAACTCTTCCCCAATCTTAAAGCTCTATCATCATCATTGCTGCCGGCCAGGCTCCTCCGCCGCCCACCGCCACATTCTTAGATGTGACCGTTGGCGGAGGGAGAGGCTGGCCGTCTCCCACAAGACGAACCCACACCCGAGGATCAGGATACGGAAGCATGAACGGAGGTATGTTCCTCCATGACGGTGAAATACACGGTGAACCGAAGCTATTGTTTAAGGCAGACATAGAAGCAGCACCGGACGGAAAGCAACACCCTATCTGATGTGAAGATAAACTCCTACTTAGTAGGCGAATGCAGGAAGGCTCTGCGAAGGCTGGGCGCTGGTAACGTTGTAAAACTCATCTGGTGTCCGGCTCACTCGGAGATTTCAGGTAATGTTAAGGCAGATAAGCTGGCGAAGCAGGGGGCTCGGATACCATATATAGGTCCTGAGCCTTCACTTCCAGTATGTCGTACCTATGTTAAAACATTCTTCAAGAATCGTTTGAACAAGAATTTCTCCAGTCTATGGAACATGGGAGTAGGACTCAGGCAGTCAAGGCTTCTCATTAAGAAACCATCGTCAAAGTCTGAAGTAAAGAAACTTCTTTCACTCGAAAGAAGAGAACTGAGCCTGGTGACTGGATTACTAACTGGTCACCAGTTCAACAAACATCTGAATAGGATGGGATTGGCCGATAGCGCTCTGTGTCGCTGGTGCAGGGGCATGGAGGAAACAGCTGAACATATTCTGTTCGACTGTGACAACCTTAAAGAATTGAGGGTCGTACACCTGGGCAACCCAACACCTACGATTCCTATGGTGAGAGGGACTTCTCCTTTTAAGCTCGCGGCATTCCTGTCAGCGTGTTTTTTTGGAATGAGTCTCACGAGTCTGTCAAGCGGAAGAACAATGGGCCAGAAGGCCTCAGTTCAGCCTGAGACGGCACCGCGGAAGAAGAAGAAGAAGAAGAAGAACACCAGGTAAGCTAACCAATCTATACTCTTATTATTATTCACTTGCAGGTTTGGTTTATCTGCCAATAAGCGAACAAGCGTTCAACAGGAACAAGGTAAGGTAAGTCAAGCTGGAATACTAACTATTACACTGATTTTCCTATGATTACAGGTTGAACCAGCTCGGCCGCATGGAGCCCTGGACCAAATCAGGTAAGTGAACCGTAACTGCTTTAACCCTTTATTAATCCGAACATTTCACCGCAGTCGACAGGCAATCAAGCGGGAAGGACGTCACACGAACACATAAATAACATACAGTAAAAACAGTAAGTATAATAAACAGCAAAGTAATAAATAGCAAAAATAAGTGTAAAAATAGAGATCTAAAAATAATAAATAAACTAATAAATAGAGATCCATAAACAATAAATAAATTAATAGAGATATGTACAGGTAATAAATATATGTACAATGTGAGTGGAATCTGCATAGGAGCCTAAACTAAACAAGCTGACACGAACGAAAACAAACAGCTATTACCACACAATACCTTAACCGTAACTATACTGCAATGGCTCGTCTGGAATTTAGGATGCCCACGATTCCTGCCGCACAGCCAGAGAAGCGGGCGAAGCTCCCACGGTCAGCACAAAGCCTCGATATGGGAATCTCTGGGTTCTCGAGTAGCAGCAAGTCAAATTTGACCCGCTGTGGGTGAAAGGTTTGACACACCCGAAGTACATGAAAGCCCGTTTCCAATGCCCCACATGAGCAGAGCTCCGAGTCTGACAGACCAAGTCTGAACAGGTTGGCCTTAAAGGGCCCGTGACCAGTCAAAAAGCATGTCAGGTGAAATCCCGGGCGGAACCACGGGTTGTCGACCACAAAGGTGACCTGCGGCATCCACGACTGGGTAACGCGACCCGACACCGCAACGGACCATTCCTCCTGCCACTGAACCATCAATGACTCGAGGCAATCAGATGCCAATCGAGAGATCTCCTGTTTGCGTAATGGGTGGTCAAGGGGAATGGCAGGGAGCACTATGTGCCGTGGGTAAACGGGACCCCTCTGCGCAGATGGAATAGCGCAGCACGGTGTATAATAAGCAGAGGCACCGGAATTCGCCCGGACAGGACCTGAAGAGCTAAGATTGAGGCCGTACGACAGGCATGCGTGGTGAGTAGAAGAAAGTGTCGCTGGGCCGAAACAAGGACACGACAGACGTGGATGGTATTTACGCGATGGTAGAAGATGGAGGAGCAATATGAGGCCACTGCCAAGAAGATTGAATCATAGTATATTAGGAGGGAATGACGAGAATCCCCCCAAGGGACCTACTCAAACGCATCAGCTTTGCCGCGACAGCAGAAGCCTTGTCCCGGATTGCCTTCACGTGTGGCAGAAAGGTAAGTCCAGTGTCCAGTATCACCCCCAAATAAACCTGCTCTGTTCTCCAGACAATCGGCACACCCCCAAGCCGAACAGATGGAGGGCGACCGGCATCAAGTGAACCCTTAAGGAGGATGGCGGATGTCTTGGTCGGAGAGATCGAGAGGTAGTTCTCCGACAACCATGCGAGAGTGGAGTCCAGCAGCAGCTGCAGCCCCGACTCCAGAGAACGACGACTGTTCGCCCCCACTGCAAGGGTGAGGTCATCAGCATAGGCGATGCTTAGTCCGCTGATGGCCCCAAGGTGGTCGAGGCACTCGTCGAACACCAGGTTCCACAAGAAAGGGCCAAGGATGGAACCCTGAGGACAGCCTCTGCTAAGGGGACGAACACAGGAATAAGAGCCTTGGGAAAACGCAACGGAATGGTCAGAGAGATAGCTGGATAGGAGCCGGTAGAGCTCTCCAGAGGTCCCGATGTGGCGGGCTCTCCTACGGACGCTCACCCACCACATACCATCAAATGCTCCATCGATGTCAACAAAGACCGCCGCGACGTATTTCCCAGGAGACTCACGGACGAATCGCGTAAGACGACCAATCGCGTCTTCAGTTGATAAATTTGGGCGAAAGCCAAACTGCATGCCGTTGATTAGGCCGGATCCAAGGTAGGCCAACTGTAGCCTCGCAACCATGAGGCGCTCTAAGATTTTGCCCATTTCAGATAGGAGGCTTATTGGACGATATGATTTGGGGTCGTCCAGTGCCCTGTCCCCCGACTTAGGGATCAAACAAAGTCTAGCCCGCTTCCAGGTGGACGGGAAACAGCTGAAGAGCAAACACGAGTTCATGAGCCGAAGCATCTGGATCGGAGGAACCAGCCAAACTCTACGGACAATTTCACCAGTTAGAAGATCATCCCCGGGGGCACCATTCCTCCTACCCGAACAGACAGCCACCTCCAACTCAGCAGGAGTAAAACGGGTAATGGCCTCCGGTTCAATGACCGGAACGTACTCGGCCACCTCAGCCCGGGCCCGGGCCTGGGATTCAGAGTCCGCACGGGGGTCATCTTGAGGAAAGAGGCGATTAAGCACCACCCCCACAGACTCCTCCACAGATGTAGTGTGGGAACCATCTGGCCTCCGGATGGAAGACGCAGCGACCCCAGGCACAATTTTGCCGACACAGATTTTATATGAGACCCCCCAAGGGGATCTTGTGAGCTCAGACTGAACAAATTTTGTCCAGTTCTCTGCCATTGCGCGTCGAATCTCCGAGATGTAATCATTTCTGAGGTCTTTGAAGTCCCGCTCCAAGACGTGGAGGTGAGCAATTGGAAGGGAAGCGCGGCGACCACGCTGGAAGGATCGCCGCTTCCTATTTACTTCGGACCGGAGGGTGGATAGGCGGTCGTTCCACCAACCCACCCGAAAGGAACCAGCAGAGGAGACCGGGATGGACATGTGGGCTGCCTCCAACACTGCGTCGCCAAAAGCGATAGCGATGGCCTCGACGTCAGCCGAGCCAGCAGCGTCAAAGGACACCCGATGGGCCAACCTCTCAAGGGCGACATCGAAGACTTCCCAGTCAGCCTTCGAGGTCACGAATCGGGTACGGGGGAAGCGCACGAAATAGAAGGAGCAGGCATAGGAGCGAATGAAAGATTGAAGGTGATCGGGCGGTGGTCACCCGCGCCCAAGTCCTCATGCACCGTCCAATCTGACACCATAGCGTTGCACCCAGGAGAGATCAATGTAAGATCGATGTTCGATTCTCCGATAGTGGACCAAAAGGTTGAAGGCTGACCAAATTGGTTGCATATGATCAGGCGGTGGCGGGCGATAAAATCTTCAAGAGCCGAGCTCCCGGCATCCCGGGAGTCAGAAAACCAGAGGGGAGACTTAGCGTTAGCATCCATTGTGATGACAAAACGTGGGCATGCGAGAGAGGTAATGGCATCATCCAGACGGCCCAGAAACTCACCAATGCTTGAGCTGTACTGACAATATACAGCACTACTTTTTCCTTGTGCGATGGCAAAGTATAGTCTCTTTTACCTGGGCCTATATTCTCATCATCATTAGTTTTTGTTTTCTTTCGTTGGCGATGTCTCTGTTTTTCTTCAGTGGATACGAATTAGGAAATAAAATCACGATGACTATTAATGTCACCTAGTTCCCAGAAATTTGTGAAGATATTTCTCCGATCTTCCTCTGAGAATTTTTCTGCACCCTTTTTTCGGCAGTTTTGACAGGGTGGTTTAAGTTTTCTTTCAGATTCAAGTTTCTCATTCTTTTCCAATATTCCTAGATTCTTTAATTTCAGACCTTCTCCACGTCTCCACACATCTTCTCTTTATTTTTGTCAACTTTCTATGTGTCTGGTCTTCACTCTCCTCATTATTTTCTTGTCTTTCCATTTTTTCATGGAGAGATATGAAATCTGGATCACTATGGAGATTTTCTGGAGATACTATGTTATCTCCATAATAATTCACATTTTTCAGGATAGTTAAGTTTGACTGGGACTTGGGAGGAATGAATTAATCCCTTTCGAGAATGTCGTAAATGGTTCGATATATGAGCCAGTGCTGAAATTGAGAGTTTAATATGACAATAATGGTCAGGAATTTGTAGATCTGAAGAAATTTTCATCAGATGTTACATTTTATCGCCATCTACTGGACCTTGAACAACTGCAAGCAAATGTAATAGCCATTAATATATATATTTATGTATTGATTCATATATTGTTTTACTTTACAAACTTTGAAATTATTTTTTTTGGGAACAACTCCCTATTTTATCATGACTCCTCACCTACAAAATCCATAACTTGGTTTTGAACCGGAATCATCTGAATTATGTTTGTTGTATTATTCGCTGCATCTGCAAAAATTGGATTATTCGTAACTACGTATTTTGAATATTTCTTGACTTACAAACCAGGAAGGATAGTATCCTCTGCTGGCAGAGTTCTAGAATTTTCTGAGCAATGCTACAAGCCATACCTTTGTATAAGTAATACGCAGAAGTCCACTATTTTCCGAGCTATGTCCTTATAATTTGGGTCAGAACTATGCTATGTCCACTTAATCGCTAGAAAGTATCATATTTCCGCAGTCATCATGGTTCTGCACTCAACTGAAGCGCGGTTGAACAGAATTGAAAAAGTGGGGTGAGGACATCATTTGAACTTGCAATACTTCTTCATGAAATAGAGAGCCGCATCAAGTACCATGTTAAGCTGTAAACCCATTTTCGGGAAAAATGAAATTGGAATAGTTCTGCATTCAACCGACGACATATCAAGTGATGTAATACTAACATGACTTGATCAAATTCAAAGTTAGAAGGCTATATTCTATAGCAGTCGTGGATAAGAAATTTTCCGTTTGGAGCACTAACTTGGTCACGTATCTTTTTACCAGAATGGTCAAACATTTGAGGTCAAAACCTGGGCTGTTTCCTCAAATATTTCAGTTGAATCTCATATGGCAACAATGGATACTGTAATTGTACTTAAATAAGTGCACAACTCAGCAAGTTGATTTTGCCGTAACTTCTAAGAACCTTTTTTCTAATGGGATTCGTGAGAATACCACCATGCCAATATACTATTAATTATGAAAATGGATAAGGCGTACTGGTTTCCCAGATGAAAATTTAAATGCCCACAATTATTCATATTTACGGTTTACAAAAAGTCTATATGTGAGTATGTCATTTCAGGTTTAAATCTAGCTCGATACCCAGAAATTTAACGAAGTCGGAACAAGTAACCATAATCCCCTGGAATATAACAGTATCATGAGGCTGATATTCGCCGTGGATGACTGATGAGATCAGGAAATTGATGAAAGATAGAGATAAGGCTAAGAGAAGGCACAGGGTGGCCATGACTGAGTTTTCGTGGAGTGAGTACAAGCGCTTGCGAAATGTAGTTAAAATCATGCGATAATAAGAGAAAAGCGTCTATTTTTCCAGAATGTCACATTGAATTATTCTAGCAGAGAACAGTGGAGAGGACTCAGAGCTCTAGGAATTTCGAATATATCTCGCGTGGACATTGAGCACAAGTTTGGGGACCTGAATGAGATTAATGATTACTTTCTAAATATTCCATCTAATAATACTGACCTTTCGATTATTGACTATTATAAGGACAGCTCAGCAGAACTAAATTGGTACGTGAGTGAAACTCTTCCCAAATCTTAAAGCTCTATTATCATCATTGCTGCCGGCCAGGCTCCTCCGCCGCCCACCGCCACATTCTTAGATGTGACCGTTGGCGGCGGGAGAGGCTGGCCGTCTCCCACAAGACGAACCCACACCCGAGGATCAGGATACGGAAGCATGAACGGAGGTATGTTCCTCCATGACGGAGAAATACATGGTGAAACGAAGCTATTGTTTAAGGCAGACATAGAAGCAGCACCGGACGGTAAGCAACACCAGGTAAGCTAACCAATCTATACTCTTCTTATTATTCACTTGCAGGTTTGGTTTATCTGCCAATAAGCGAACAAGCGTTCAACAGGAACAAGGTAAGGTAAGTCAAGCTGGAATACTAACTATTACACTGATTTTCCTATGATTACTGGTTCAACCAGCTCGGCCGAATGGAGCCCTGGACCAAATCAGGTAAGTGAACCGTAACTGCTTTAACCCTTTATCAATCCGAACATTTCACCGCAGTCGACAGGCAATCAAGCGGGAAGGACGTCACACGAACACATAAATAACACACAGTAAAAACAGTAAGTATAATAAACAGCAAAGTAATAAATAGCAAAAATAAGTGTAAAAATAGAGATCTAAAAATAATAAATAAACTAATAAATAGAGATCCATAAACAATAAATAAATTAATAGAGATATGTACAGGTAATAAATATATGTACAATGTGAGTGGAATATGCATAGGAGCCTAAACTAAACAAGCTGACACGAACGAAAACAAACAGCTATTACCACACAATACCTTAACCGTAACTATACTGCAATGGCTCGTCTGGAATTTAGGATGCCCACGATTTCTGCCGCACAGCCAGAGAAGCGGGCGAAGCTCCCACGGTCAGCACAAAGCCTCGATATGGGAATCTCTGGGTTCTCGAGTAGCAGCAAGTCAAATTTGACCCGCTGTGGGTGAAAGGTTTGACACACCCGAAGTACATGAAAGCCCGTTTCCAATGCCCCACATGAGCAGAGCTCCGAGTCTGACAGACCAAGTCTGAACAGGTTGGCCTTAAAGGGCCCGTGACCAGTCAAAAAGCATGTCAGGTGAAAACCCGGGCGGAACCACGGGTTGTCGACCACAAAGGTGACCTGCGGCATCCACGACTGGGTAACGCGACCCGACACCGCAACGGACCATTCCTCCTGCCACTGAACCATCAATGACTCGAGGCAATCAGACGCCAATCGAGAGATCTCCTGTTTGCGTAATGGGTGGTCAAGGGGAATGGCAGGGAGCACTATGTGCCGTGGGTAAACGGGACCCCTCTGCGCAGATGGAATAGCGCAGCACGGTGTATAATAAGCAGAGGCACCGGAATTCGCCCGGACAGGACCTGAAGAGCTAAGATTGAGGCCGTACGACAGGCATGCGTGGTGAGTAGAAGAAAGTGTCGCTGGGCCGAAACAAGGACACGACGGACGTGGATGGTATTTACGCGATGGTAGAAGATGGAGGAGCTATATGAGGCCACTGCCAAGAAGATTGAATCATAGTATATTGAGAGGGAATGACGAGAATCCCCCCCAAGGGACCTACTCAAACGCATCAGCTTTGCCGCCACAGCAGAAGCCTTGTCCCGGATTGCCTTCACGTGTGGCAGAAAGATAAGTCCAGTGTCCAGTATCACCCCCAAATAAACCTGCTCTGTTCTCCAGACAATCGGCACACCCCCTAGCCGAACAGATGGAGGGCGACCGGCATCAAGTGAACCCTTAAGGAGGATGGCGGATGTCTTGGTCGGAGAGATCGAGAGGTAGTTCTCCGACAACCATGCGAGGGTGGAGTCCAGCAGCAGCTGCAGCCCCGACTCTAGAGAACGACGACTGTTCGCCCCCACTGCAAGGGTGAGGTCATCAGCATAGGCGATGCCTAGTCCGCTGAGGGCTCCAAGGTGGTCGAGGCACTCGTCGAACACCAGGTTCCACAAGAAAGGGCCAAGGATGGAACCCTGAGGACAGCCTCTGCTAAGGGGACGAACACAGGAATAAGAGCCTTGGGAAAACGCAACGGAATGGTCAGAGAGATAGCTGGATAGGAGCCGGTAGAGCTCTTCAGAGGTCCCGATGTGGCGGGCTCTCCTAAGGACGCTCACCCACCACATACCATCAAATGCTCCATCGATGTCAACAAAGACCGCCGCGACGTATTTCCCAGGAGACTCACGGACGAATCGCGTAAGACGACCAATCGCGTCTTCAGTTGATAAATTTGGGCGAAAGCCAAACTGCATGCCGTTGATTAGGCCGGATCCAAGGTAGGCCAACTGTAGCCTCGCAACCATGAGGCGCTCTAAGATTTTGCCCATTTCAGATAGGAGGCTTATTGGACGATATGATTTGGGGTCGTCCAGTGCCCTGTCCCCCGACTTAGGGATCAAACAAAGTCTAGCCCGCTTCCAGGTGGACGGGAAACAGCTGAAGAGCAAACACGAGTTCATGAGCCGAAGCATCTGGATCGGAAGAACCAGCCAAACTCTACGGACAATTTCACCAGTTAGAAGATCATCCCCGGGGGCACCATTCCTCCTACCCGAACAGACAGCCACCTCCAACTCAGCAGGAGTAAAACGGGTAATGGCCTCCGGTTCAATGACCGGAACGTACTCGGCCACCTCAGCCCGGGCCCGGGGCTGGGATTCAGAGTCCGCACGGGGATCATCTTGAGGAAAGAGGCGATTAAACACCACCCCCACAGACTCCTCCACAGATGTAGTGTGGGAACCATCTGGCCTCCGGATGGAAGACGCAGCGACCCCAGGCACAATTTTGCCGACACAGATTTTATATGAGACCCCCCAAGGGGATCTTGTGAGCTCAGACTGAACAAATTTTGTCCAGTTCTCTGCCTTTGCGCGTCGAATCTCCGAGATGTACTCATTTCTGAGGTCTTTGAAGTCCCGCTCCAAGACGTGGAGGTGAGCAATTGGAAGGGAAGCGCGGCGACCACGCTGGAAGGATCGCCGCTTCCTATTTACTTCGGACTGAGGGTGAATAGGCGGTCGTTCCACCAACCCACCCGAAAGGAACCAGCAGAGGAGACCGGGATGGACATGTGGGCTGCCTCCAACACTGCGTCGCCAAAAGCGATAGCGATGGCCTCGACGTCAGCCGAGCCAGCAGCGTCAAAGGACACCCGATGGGCCAACCTCTCAAGGGCGACATCGAAGACTTCCCAGTCAGCCTTCGAGGTCACGAATCGGGTACGGGTGGAAGCGCACGAAATAGAAGGAGCAGGCATAGGAGCGAATGAAAGATTGAAGGTGATCGGGCGGTGGTCACCCGCGCCCAAGTCCTCATGCACCGTCCAATCTGACACCATAGCGTTGCACCCAGGATAGATCAATGTAAAATCGATGTTCGATTCTCCGTTAGTGGACCAAAAGGTTGAAGGCTGACCAAATTGGTTGCATATGATCAGGCGGTGGCGGGCGATAAAATCTTCAAGAGCCAAGCTCCCGGCATCCCGGGAGTCAGAAACCAGAGGGGAGACTTAGCGTTAGCATCCATTGTGATGACAAAACGTGGGCATGCGAGAGAGGTAATGGCATCATCCAGACGGCCCAGAAACTTACCAATGCTTGAGCTGTACTGACAATATACATTGAAAAGTACGAAGCTGTTTGGGCCAACAGAGATCGATGCTGCGGTGAGATGGTCGTCAGTAAGATGGGCATGGGCGAAGATATCTAAATCCTTATTCAGGATAACCATCACCGACATAGGGCCAGCAGATCTGGAAGAGATGATTCGAGTCCTCGCCCCGAGGCCCCTGACAGACCCAAACGCATGGAAGGGCTCCTGAAGGGCATCAATGTCGGCTGACTGCTGCAAAGCGAATCGGAAAATTAGCGCGTTGACGGCGGCGGATCGCTGGGAGTTGATCTGAAGAATCCTAAGCATAATCGATTGAGTCCTTATATCTCGACAGGTGCCGCAAGTAGGTGGGACACTCTCTGCTGGATGTATCGTGCTCCACGTTCAGGCCGCCGCCTACGGCCTTACAATTAGAGCAGCAAACGGGACTATCCTTGGGACAGTCCTTATAACTATGACCTGAGCCCGCGCAAAAGCCACACAGTGAGGGCCGAGAGCAAGAGGCCGCAGAGTGGCCGAAACGCTGACACTTATAGAAACGCATGATGCTATAGTGATCGCTGACTCTGAAGGATCCGAGATCAATGAACGCTCTACCTCTGGCGATCAATGTTTCACGGAAAGGACCAGGGAGGCTGATGATAAAATTCTCCCTGTTAGGAAAGCGTGACTTTATCCTCGTCACTACTTTGGTCCTGCGGCGCGCCTCAGCCTTGAGGGTCTCGTCGTAAATATTTTTTCCGACGAGATCATCGAGGAAGCGGTCTGAGAGCAGGATCTTTGGCACGTCATAGACAATCAATCGCGGTTGGATCTTCTTCGTGTCAGAACAGCTAAGGTGTTCGGAGCCACAAATAGCGTCCCTGATGGTAGACACGTCAGCTGGAGAAGGAGTTTCCACGAGCACGGAGCCGCTTCGCAATTTACGATTGCTGTTGATGCGGACAGAACTGGTCAACCTCAAGGCAGCGCAGAGAGCTGACTTTACCTCCTCTGAGTCCTCAGAAATGCTGGACGTGACAATACTGCGATGTTTATTTGCAGGAGGAGCAGGCGTTCTGCGCGGAGGAGACTGAGAATTCGGAGCTGAAGGAGACGAGACGGAGACGACGGATGAGAACGTGGCACGAGAGGGGGCAGAAACGACAGTACTAGAAGCCTCACGAGTTACAGATTGTCGCTCAGATAGCCGACCCTCCAAGAATGAGATTTTCTGTTGTGCACTAACGATAATATTTTCTGCCCTAGCGAAAAAAGAGAGAATTGACTCAATTTGTGTTTTGCCAATCTTATTGTTCGAGTTGAACAGATATTTCTCCAGGGAGATTCGAATCGATGGAAGGGAGTCCTCTTCCCGAGAGAAAGGCTCGACTGGGTTTGGAGGAGGCGCAAACGGATGAGCGGAAGGCTCGACAACTTTTGGAGAGGAGACAGGAGTTGTGAGTGGAGTCCTCCTTACGTTTAGCAGGGGCAAATCTGAGGGCTTGACCCTTTTTTGGGCGCCAGTAGCTCTAGTAGACCCTCCGGCCTGGCGTGCCGCCGGAGTGGCCTCACAGTCGCTGGATAACGGTCGGGTGGAGCCTGCTTGACCACTACCTATCCCGACCGGTACTGCGGATTCCGAAGGCCGCTGCACCGTAAGCTTTTTCTTTTGTTTTGTGTCTGCCATATTTTATTTGTAGAAGGTCCCGGAGTGTAACTAAGGACGCCTGGACCAAGGCACCCGTGGGCTGTGGAGATGGAAAGCAGCGCAGAAAACCAGAACGCAGATTGAGGTGAACCAGGCTGCGAAAAGGAAAAATAGCCCAGAAAACTGAAACGCAGATGTCAGCGAGCCAGCAGAAAAGAAGGGGAGAAGAGGAAAAGGTAAGTATGAGGTAAGTAAGATGAAGGAGGATCACAGGAACAGAGGTGAGAGGAATACGGCGAAGGTTGGGGTTGACCGTGCCATATGTCTGGTCAGTCTTAGCTTTCACCGCTCTCCTTAAGCCTAGTCAACCTAGTGATCATTGCAGTTAGTAACTAAGACCTCCCACACAGAGATTAGTCGTGTCCCTCAACCAGAATGTGAAATTCTTGCAAGGGCCACGTCCAGGTGGTGCCACGAGGAGGCTCTCTGCTAAAGGCGCCCAATCTGCCCTCCCCCGTCCTGAACGTACAGGTGAGCACAGATTGATAGCCTTACTACCACTATTATAAGGACAGGAAGAAAGGAATGGGATTTATGTGGCCTACCCGTCCTAAGACCTATGGCCACAGCCCCCATGGGCAAGGGATTGGGATACGCCCAGTCAGCGCGCAGCATCATAAGATGCTACTTCCAGTATGGCTTTGGTTTCCAAGACCTACACCCTCACTGGCAGGAGGAGGCACTATCCAACCTCTACTAACTCTGCAGGTTAGTTCCCGAGTTGTGGGTACGCAACTCACACGCCGAAGAGACAGAACCCTTCTAGCCCAGCGTGCGGGCTTTCAACCACTGCCACCACGAAACCTATCCCGATAGGGCGGGCAGGGATTCCCCTGCGGGCACCGCCCTCCCGTGGTAGCAATCATAGCGTCATTGCATGGACATGCTTCGGGAACGTATTCCCTTGCAAATTTTTGACCTTGGAGTCCAGGCCTTGCTGAAGCCAGCTAGGGTAATGCGGGTTAGCCATTCCCGTCGGCACTTCTGGAATTGGTACACGTCAGGAATACCCAGGCAGTGCTCCGACACACCACACAAAGGCATCCTGAACGTGCCCCTTTCAACCAGATGTTACCGCCGTGCATATCTGACCCCTCCCAGAAGAAAACACCCCCCCCACCCCCAACCGAAAGATCGCCGGGGGAGGGACAGCTCTACGAGTCTATTTCTCCTTAAGGAGATGAGCTTCTACCTTACTCTGCCTCTCCCCCCGCGCGAGCCATCCCAGGCCTTAAGCCAAAGATCGCCGCGGGAGGGGACAACTCCACAAGTCTATTCATTCTTCTCTTAGAGAAGACCGCCCTGGAGTAGCTCTCCATCCACTCACACCTTTCACTCGTTTCAATCAACCAACTAACATCATACACTCCTAAGTCCATCCCCCCAATAATTCCCTCCAAGGACGTACCACGCTCGTTCCGGTAGACCTCACACTCAAACAGAACATGCTTCCAGTCTTCCACTTCACCACATATGCACCTGTCACTCTCACTGAGACCTCTTCTATACAGGAACTCATTCAAACTGCCATGACCCGTAAGTAGAAAACCCAAATACAGGCCAGGCGAAAACCACTCATTCTTGCTGACAAAGTCAACCCTTGGAATGAACCTATGGGTGACTCTGCCAGTCGTACTACCATCCCATCTTATCTGCCACTCTGTCTGCAGTGAGGTGCGCAACACATCCACATCAACCGCAGGATCCCTTACTGACCCACCCACTAGCACTCTATCAAATTCACTCAGCGTCATACTTTTCTTGAGCTTATGCTCCACACCAAGACCTCTCGCAAAAAGATCCCACGGTGAGACACCCATAATAACACACATAGCCTCGGTGGAAACCGTACGACACACTCTCAAGCATGCACTCATCACCACTCTCTGACATCCATTCAGGGCTCTCCTCACGTAATCATACTTTAGCGACTCATACCAAACACTCACACCATACATGGCGCATGCTTGAAACATGCCACCATATATCACATTCATAGCCTTTCTCTGTAATCCCCAATCTCTCTTTAGCACTCTTCCCATACAACCACACAGACGTACTAATTTTCCTCGCACATCTGAGAAGTGACTAGAAAACCTAAGTCCCTCCTCCACAGTCCCACCTAAGTACTTTACCTTCCTAGCGTATCTTACGGCCTTACCGTTAAGACGCACGTTAGGAGGCCTATTCACAGCTAACCTACCTTTCACCAACATACATACTGTCTTGCTCTTCGATACACTCACGCCTGCCTCAGTGGCCCACTCTGACACGACACTCATACAGCGCGTTCCCCTCTGCTCAAGGAGGAGACGACTGTTTCCCCTGACCAGAATGAGCACATCATCCGCATATGCAACTACTCCGCAACCATCTTCCCTCTCCAAACTCACCAGTAGGTCATTCATACTGACATTCCATACTTTGGGGCCCGCAATTGATCCTTGTGGGCACCCTCTCTGAGTCATTCTGCTTATCACTTCATGCTTTCCGATCATTCTAACCTCTCTTCCATCAAAATAGCTCTTCCAGAGCGCCATTTCCTCACAGCCTAACCCATTCAACTGATTCAGGATGTACCCCCACCTCAGGAAGTCGAAGGCACCCTTGAAATCCACAAACACACAGAGGACATATTTCTCCTCACTCTCATTCACCATTTTCACAAACTCATGCCAGGCATCAACAGTCGACTTGCCACTGACAAACCCGAACTGCCTACCTGACAGACTCTCACACTTTTCCTCCAGCCTGTTCACCATCAGTCTCTCCAATATCTTCCCAAGGACAGGAAGGAGGCAGATCGGCCGATATGATCCCACTTCCATCTTCGGTTTTTCCGTTGATTTCAGCAGGACCACGAGCGACGCAACCTTCCAGTCCCGAGGAAAATTTCCCTCTCGCCCCACATGATTGTACATGGACAACATGTACTCTGGCACACTCCTCCACGCACACTTGGCCATTTCAGGGTACACACCATCCAGTCCTGGAGACTTTCCACTCTTTATTCGGCGCACAGCCGCATTCACTTCCTCCATCGAGAAGTCCTTGAAAACGCTCATACTTAATTCATTTCCATTCATTTCACTTTCGTCTGCGCATGGAAAGAAGCCATCCATTAACGCATTCACCGTTTCATTCCAAGTTCGTGTAACTGTCCCACCTATATTCACACCAGATAATTCTGTCTTTCGCTTCTTCCCCAAACATATCTTGAACACCTTCCCCCAAGGGTTAGTGTTTCCTTCCACACTCACGAACTTTTGCCAGTCATCCTTCTTGCACTTCAATATTTCATCCTTGTAGAGCCTTCGCAAGCGAAGATACTCCACCTTTTCACTATCACACGGTCTTTCTCTCTTCCTAGCTCTCTGATATTTCACTCGGGCCTTCCTCACATCCTTCTTATACTTTTGGAGCCTAGGCGACCACCAGACAGCTTTGTCCGGAGGGGGCTTCGGTCTCCTCAGCATCTGCACATTCACGCTAGCAATCCACCCGCCAAACATTCTCACCTTGTCAGCAGCATCGAGTCCGTCGTATCGGTCCAAACCAATACTGTCGGCCTCCGCTCTCAACATCTGACCATACTGCATCCAATTCACACCCTTGATATTCCACTTCTCTCCATGCATCACGTCTCCTTCCGTACGCTGCCTTCGAATTAGAGTAATAAGTACACCGTTATGGTCGCTTATACTCCATTCCGACTTCACACACCAACTCGTTACATACTGGCCATCCATTCTCACATTCATCAGGGTCAAGTCGATATCCGACTCACCCATGGGACCACTAAAAGTGTACCACTCTGACCATTCATAACTACAATCAACGCTTTCTCATTAATGAACTCTTCCATTCTTACCCCCCTTTCCACACTGTTCCCGTACACTCCCACCCCCTTGCTATACCACAAGGGGGATACCGCATTCGCATCAAGTCCGATTAACATCGGACTGTTCCCAACCACAGCAATCACTCGCTCCAAGTAGCCCAAATATGGCCCCAATTCATCTCCATACTTGCAATACACCGAAACCAGGAAACCCTCCATGCATTCATTCCGAAACCACACACATACCCCCCATTCATCTGTCAACTCCGGGACTGGCACGACGTCACCATCATGATCATTTATCACGATGGCTGCCCCACCACCCACGGAGGCATACACTCTCATTGCACTGGGCAGACCGCAAACAAGACCGTCCCGCAAGTACGGCTCTTGCAACAATCCCACACAGATCCTTTCACTCAGCATGCACACACCTATCTCACTCATGGTGCCATAGCACCTCTGGCCATTAAGCTGTAAAGCTTTCAGGTACGCCATTTCATACACCCTCACTCATTCTTCCCCTCATCCACTTTTCCCTCAGTTTGAATTCCGGACACTCAGCACTAGATGTTCTGTGCTGGTTGTCTTTCCTTCCTCTCTCCTTACAAATCCTGCACTCTTCCTTCTTCTTGCACTCTTTCACGATGTGGCCAGTCTCACCACACTTCCTGCAAGCATTCGACTTCATCTTGCACTCTCGCACAAGGTGCCCGAAGTCCAGACACCTGTGACATCGCTGGACCACGCTCATCTCCTTCACTCTACACGCATGGAAAAACACATACACCCTCTTCTCCGCTAACCACGCGTTCTTCAGCATCACTGGTACCTCAAGTACCACGTTCCCTTTCTCACCTGATCCGCCCCTCTCTTTCACCCTCACAACGCTCATGAACTCAGATTCACTCATTCCAGTCGAGTTCCTCCGATAGAGCTCTGACTTCAACATCGTCTCCGTTATGTCGGACGGGACGTCGAAGATCAGAACCCGCGCGTTCACCCTTCTCGGCTTTTCCGCACTCATACCAATCTCCTCAAACTTCTTACACTCTCTCAACAGTGCCAACTCTCTCTCACTCTTCGTCTCAATGACGATCGCTCCCTCCCTCCTGCACTTTCTCACAGCCGTCACTCTCGCATTCACCGCCGGTGCCACCTCCGCTAACACCTTCTTCTTTACCTCATCGCTACTCTGGTTTGTCCCCGATTTATCCCTCACCACAAGAGCGTAAGACCTCGCGGGTGAAGCCTGTACAGGCACAGCCGCAGCCCCCCCACTCAGCGGTAGGCTCTTCCTCGAAGACACCCCCCCTTGCACTCCCCCTTGCACACACCCTTGCACAGCCCCTTGCACACCACCCATGCCACGTACTTCCAAGGCGCCACACGCCAATTTCTCCTCCCACTTATTCTTCTCTGCAATCACACCTTTCATTCTTTCTACCTCCAGAGATAGGTCCACAATCATACTCTCGTAGGAGGCGACACTTTGCAGTATCGTCTCCGCCGATACCTTACTCACCTTGTTTGTTTCTTTTAAAACAAACTTCCGCAAACTCTCACATCACTGTGCACACATACTCTACCTTCATCCTTACCTGAGCTACTTCCAGCGCCCCTGCTGTCAGTCAGAGACGAACTACGCCTCGACTTCCAACAACCACTAACCACTACATCTTCCGGTTTTTTAAATTGATCCATACTTGATCCCACGAGCAGGGCCGAAAACAACATCACCCACCAGCAGTGCGCCCGTACTGGAGGGAAGGCTAAATGTCCCACAGGGTTCGCCAGGTGCCCTGTGGTAAGGAAGTCTTGGGATCAGCTTCCCCTGACCATGCATCCCATCAGCGACCTCCAAACCTTAGGATTAGGGATTTTTATGGAGGTTAACTCCTCTTCGGGACGGGCGATTAAGCCAAGCCCCCCATCAGCAGAGACATGACCGTACTGACGGTATATACAAGGTGGCAAGCCACCAGGTCCATCGGGATACTCGGGTTTGGTGATCCCCGTACTACCCACCGAAGTGGTTAGCTCCCTGAGTTTCGGTAAACTTGGTTTCCCTGCTCTACTCGGCCCGCCCCGGCACCAGCCTCCCTAGTGGGAAACCGCACCGACGCGGACCGAGCGTCCTAGAAGGTACTCAGCCTACCTGCCACGACAAGGCGTTGACCATGCACTGGAATCGACAGGCACCGCGGAGTGCCCCGGTGGAACCTGGGCTCCACCGAACCACCCCCCGACGCGTGTCTTTGACCCAGTAGGTAGGACAATCCTATATCTTCCGAACAGTTTGGTTTCCGCCTGATAGATGAAAATAGTATACTAGAGATCCTGAAAAATTGCAAAAATGGTGCGCCGGGCAGTGATGGTATCTCAGTTTCATTTATTAAAATCTGTTGTCCTTATATTCTTCCATTTATGGTCAATAATTTCAACTCCATATTGTTGAGTTCATAGTTTCCTACCTCGTGGAAGCTGGCTTTGGTGACTCCTATTTCCAAGAACAATGATCCCAAAGAGCTTTTGGACCTGCGTCCAATTAGTATTCTCTCGGGTATTTCAAAATTGATGGAGAAAATATTGGCCATCCAACTCACCGATTATCTTGAAAGCAATATGATTTTGCCCAGTGTTCAATCTGGTTTCCGTCCGGGTTATAGTACTACTAGTGCCCTTCTAAGTGTGACTGATGATATTTTTCAATCTATCGATGAATCGAAGGGCACCGCCTTGTTTCTTCTGGATTTCAGTAAGGCTTTCGACTCTGTTAAGCATGATATTCTTTTGGCTGTGTTGGAATCTTGTGGAGTATGTAGGGGGGGCACTACAACTGTTCGAATCTAACCTCTTTGGTCGTTCTCAAAAAGTAAATTTGAGAAATATATCTTCTCGATCTAGACACGTGTTGAATGGTGTTCCGCAGGGCTCGGTCCTTGGACCAATACTTTTTCTGATATATACGAGCCAGTTCACAAAGTTTATTCTACACTGCAGGGTACACATGTTTGCTGACGACTTTCAGTTGTATTTAGAATTCCCCGTTAATGACTTGAATAATGCAGCCAATAAAATTAATGAAGATCTGGATGGCTTAGCCTCTGTGGCAGTAAGGCATGGCCTGAGGATAAATACTAATAAGTCATTTGCGCTGGTTTTTGGCTCTACAGAGAATAAACTAGTTGTTAAAAATAATCTCAAGCCCATGGTGAATAACGCTGTGATAGGATTTGTCGAGAGCGCGAGGGACTTGGGTTTGATTGTGGATGACTCCTTGAGGTTCCGTGTCCATGCTGAAGATGTAGTCAGAAGGGCTTATGGAGTGTTGAGGATGTTATTCCCGCATAGGACGTATTTGCCCGTTGACACCAAAAGGGTCCCTTGTCAATCATTAGTGTTATCGTTGTTCAATTACTGTTCCTCTGTATATAGTTTTTGTTTGGATCAGGAGACACTAGCCCATATCCAGCGCGTACAAAATAGTTGTATAAGATTCATATACGGAATTAGAAAATTCTATCATGTGTCTCACAAATTAAAGGAATTGAGTTGGCTCCCAATGAAGTTTTGTTTTGAATATTACGCTCTTTGCGTTTTTCACAAAATAATAGTTAAAAAAAGCCCTCCATATCTCTACAGCAAGTTGAGGTACAGAGTGGATATACATAGTGTTAATATAAGGTACAGAAATATGTTGTCGTGTCCCCATCACAGAACTTCTACATTCCAAAGAAGTTTCCGTTTCAACATATATAGGTTATACAATGCGCTGCCTGATGGTTTCAAACAGATGGACCAATTCATGTTCAAAAAAAAAATCAAGGCTCACATTCTCAACTCCATTTAACTGATTGCTGTTTGTCTCGAGGCATTTGGTAAATTATAATATCATTGAAAAATTTTAAGTTCTCTCATAGGTTTCTTGTGTTCATTTCTTGATTTTCTGTAATTTTGGATTTGTTTTTTATAATGTTGTATTATGCACGTTCAAGTGGTATCTATTGGTTAACAATGGTTAAGTGGCAGAGCACCTTTAGGTGAACTTCCCCTTGAGATTTCTGTACATCTTTTCTTTGAAATAAAGACATTTATTATTATTATATTCCTATCTATCATTGTGAAAAATGGCGCCTTCTGTCTTTTACGAATTTTAAAGTTGGCTCAAACACTAACGTGAAGTCAGGAGCTTACACGCAAGAGCTCCCGACTTCAAGTCAGTGCTTGCACCAATTTTTTTTCGTATTTTTTTTTAAATTTTCTAGGGGTACCGTTCTCACAAAATTACACACGTCTTTATGTCGATATTGTACAACTAGTTACCAAGCTTCAATTTGATTGAGACTATATTTTTTTAGTTATCGAGGTGGGTGTAACTCCGAAATCATTGGACCGATTATGCACAAAAACGAACTTAAGTCTCTCACTCAGATACACAACCAACTGCAACTCCCTATCTCCTTTCGTTCGAAAGTTATCTAGGTAACGGTCACCCATCTAGCTGCTGAACTCACACAAGGCTGCTCGGATCTACAACAATTGTAACATCACATTTTACCCTAGGGGTGTTTGAGCATGAAATTCTAGTACTGATTTCTCAAGGGAGGTTTGATTACCCCAGCAACAAGATTCCTAGTCAGGTTTTTAACAATATATTATAAAAAGGACAAGGTGTACAAATCTTAATTTACAGTTCGAATTAATCTCTCAAATTACACAATCTTATAACTACTTATCTTAAGGGAAACTGTTCAAATCGTGGTTCCACTTTCAATGCAATTTCTTTCTCTGGTGTCAGATGATCCTATCGGTAATGGAATATGTCCCCCAGTCAGCCTCGAATTGTACTTCAGGTGTACCTTCAGCTCCTCCACCATAAATCAACTTCCAAGCAAATGTGGGCACAGGCAAACGCAACAGCCAAAAGTTTCTACAGCTTCCAGCTACTTATCGTACTCCAGTTCAAGTCAATCTTCAGCTAATGATTGAGTTTATGTGCAAGTCAGGCTTCAGCAAATGCTTCTATCTCGGTGCAAACAACGGTGACTCAACCAACGATTGTAGCAAATATGGTCCCAACCAAGGATTTGTCGCAAATATGGTCCCAACTAAGGAGTGTAGTCTAACTCGTGTGGTCCCAACCAAGGATTGTAATCTAACTCGTATGGTCCCAACCAAGGATTGTAATCTAACTCGTATGGTCCCAACCAAGGAGCTATATGAAATTAATGTAAATGAATATGTGCACAAAAATTCAACAGAACTCCTTCTCGCTTCTCAAGAAAAGAAATATTAGGCATTTACATTATGTCGATAATTATTAGTGAACTAATGGAAACTAATGGGAACAAATGGAAATGGTGGAACAACGGTCAGTTGATTGAAAGCCTCTCTCAAAAAAAAAACGAAAGAGGAGTAAGGTAAGGATGCCCGATACGACACTTAATAGAAACTCAAACTAGAGTAGAAAAGGTGAAACAGACACCGGTCGCTGAAGGCCTCTCTCTAAAAAGCGAAAGAGGGATGAGGATGTTTCATACCATCAGGCTATGAAACACCGTCATCCTACCGAGTCTGGGAAGTCATGCCCAAAAAAACTTCATCATAAATCAATCAATTTAAGTAGTAGACACTGGTACTATACTAGCCAGTGCTACTACGATAGAAATAAGAAAATAATAATCCGTCTCAACTAAAAAAAAATTGACTAGGTTTGTGCCGTCGCACTTTAACAAGAAATCCTTCCTGGCACCCGAGACGAAGGTGGACCAGAAAGGGGGAGGCATGGAAGGTTTTTAGTTTAAGTCCAAAATTTTCAAAAATGACTCCATCACTCTGTGCTATTCGCACAGGACGATGTCAAATCCGGTAATCAAAAAATGAAAAGGGAATGTCACAATCAATATAAAGTCAAATTCGGTAATTAAGAAAAGGAAAAAGGTAAAGGAAAATTGAAGGAAAGTTTAGGAAACAGGATTTTGCACCAGAGCACAGAAAATAAAACTTGAATCTTCAGATCCAAAAATCTAACAATACCTAAAATGTATGATCAGTTACACAAAAAATAAATTCGATCTGCATATCTGAAATACACTTCGGCCTGATTAATGACAAATTCTTAGCGAAAGAAAAAAAAAATATGTAGTCTCACTACAACGATACGGTAAATTCGATTAAGTAGCCCTGCTACAAACGATAATTGCAGCCATGCCACAACGATAATGTAGCCATGCTACAACGATACTATAGCCATGCTACAACGATAATCCATCGTAGCCATGCCATAACGATAATGCGCTAAAGAATTTATCTAAAACAAAATAAAGAGTCTGTGCATCTGGGCAATTTAAGGAAGGGAAGGAAGGGAAAGACAAAATTGGTTAAATCTTACAGCTCATTTCACTCAAGATGTTAAACGTGAACAGTCGAAATGACTCAACAAAAGGATCTTGAGATCACTTCCCAACCCAACCTCTCCATGAAGTGAAAGAAAGACAAGATTGGTGAATTTTGCAGCTTGTTTCACTCAAGATGTTAAAAGTGAACAGTTAATGTGACTCAACAAAAGGATCTTGAAATCACTTCCCAACCCAACCTCTCCATGAAGTGAAAGAAAGACAAGATTGGTAAATTTTGCAGCTTGTTTCACTCAAGATGTTAAAAGTGAACAGTTGATGTGACTCAACAAAAGGATCTTGAAATCACTTCCCAACCCAACCTCTCCATGAAGTGAAAGAAAGACAAGATTGGTGAATTTTGCAGCTTGTATCACTCAAGATGTTAAAAGTGAACAGTTAATGTGACTCAACAAAAGGATCTTGAAATCACTTCCCAACCCAACCTCTCCATGAAGTGAAAGAAAGACAAGAGCAAAATTTTGTTGGGCGCCAGCAAGTGTGAACTTGCAAAGACAAACATAGAGAGAAAAAAAAATTCAATCCGGTACACAGGAAAAATGACTGCATCCATGACGCAAAATTCGGAAAACCTCAAAATACACCGTCGGATACACCAAAACCGAAAGTTCATAACTGCATATCCGCAATATATTTCAAACAGATTAACGGCAATTCAAATAAAGTTAAAGAGATTGTCACTTAGACAAATACGATAATACGATAGCCAATCAAGTAAAATGTCCTGGGCACCGGAAGGAATTAAAATCAAACCTAATGTTGTTGTTCGGTTTCGTCAGAGTCAGCTTTTCCGGCCTTTCCCAAACGTATGGCAACCCCATATGCGAGTTCATAAGACCTCAAAAATTCGGGGTTCATAATTCCAATAATTTAAGCAAAAGATAATGAAAAGTAACAGAAATGGCAAAGGTTCCAATTATTGAAAGCAGAAAAAGGAGCATATAATGATTTGAAAGAAAGTGCAAGTCCGAGAGATTGGTGGTCCTTCAAAACTGAAGAAAATTGTTGCTAGATTTCTCGTGTCCCACGTTTGGTGCGCCAAAAGTGTAACATCACATTTTACCCTAGGGGTGTTTGAGCATGACATTCTAGTACTGATTTCTCAAGGGAGGTTTGATTACCCCAGCAACAAGATTCCTAGTCAGGTTTTTAACAATATATTATAAAAAAGACAAGGTGTACAAATCTTAATTTACAGTTCGAATTAATCTCTCAAATTACACAATCTTATAACTACTTATCTTAAGGGAAACTGTTCAAATCGTGGTTCCACTTTCAATGCAATTTCTTTCTCTGGTGTCAGATGATCCTATCGGTAATGGAATATGTCCCCCAGTCAGCCTCGAATTGTACTTCAGGTGTACCTTCAGCTCCTCCACCATAAATCAACTTCCAAGCAAATGTGGGCACAGGCAAACGCAACAGCCAAAAGTTTCTACAGCTTCCAGCTTCTTATCGTACTCCAGTTCAAGTCAATCTTCAACTAATGATTGAGTTTCTGTGCAAGTCAGGCTTCAGCAAATGCTTCTATCTCGGTGCAAACAACGGTGACTCAACCAACGATTGTAGCAAATATGGTCCCAACCAAGGATTTGTCGCAAATATGGTCCCAACTAAGGAGTGTAGTCTAACTCGTGTGGTCCCAACCAAGGATTGTAATCTAACTCGTATGGTCCCAACCAAGGATTGTAATCTAACTCGTATGGTCCCAACCAAGGAGCTATATGAAATTAATGTAAATGAATATGTGCACAAAAATTCAACAGAACTCCTTCTCGCTTCTCAAGAAAAGAAATATTAGGCATTTACATTATGTCGATAATTATTAGTGAACCTGAGAAGGAATTCTGCCCTGGGGAAATGAAAAGTGAAAAACAGTGCATGTGCTGTAAAACAAAATGAAGGAAGGCCATGAAACAACTCAGAAGCCAGCAAAATATTCCCCTAAAATCCAAATCTCTGCTTAAACTAAAGGAATTATGAAACTTACCGAGAATAAATATCATTTATTTCGCAAACTAAAACTCAGAAAATTCACTGGGATACTCGATGACTTCAGATCAAAAATCTCAATCATATACGAAAAATGATTTCTCGTTCAGAGAAAGACCGGAAGAAAAGAACGTCAATCTGCTTTCCACATTACGCAGACACGAAGATCATAGAAGAGAAGTAACCTGACATAAGGTGACAGTCCGTCAACGTGCATTCTATGAAACCAGTGGCGTTTCAAAAGGAAGGGAATAGCATAGGCGTGCAATACGTTGCACAATATAGATCCGATCGTGTTCAAACTTGGAACTTGGCAGTAGAGTTACGTTCTGAAGACTTTCGCAAAATTTCAGCAATGTCAGATGAATGGAATATTTGTCAATGATTTGCAATGATTTTGTTTTAATTTTCTAGTGATAGGATACTCCCAAAATTTTGCAAGAATTTTTGCATTGGCATTCTAAAACGAAACACCATGTCTCACTTTAATTTGTTGTGTATTTTTCGAGTTATTGAGGAAATAACCACCAATTTTCAGATGGATGGGATGAGCGAAAATTTCAAGTCGCTATCTCAGGTTATCGTGACATAAATAATATTTTTTTAATTTTTTTTTCAAATTTTCTAGTAATATGATTCTGTAACATTTCACAGAGTTCCTTAGGTTTCTATTCCACAACTACTTATTAAGTTTCATTTCGATCAGATCTGTAATGGTTGAAAACAAAATTATTACTCGGAAAACACTGGATAGATTAAACCCATTAGCGAACTCGTCCGTCGTATTGGGATGCGCCACCTACTCTGAAAATTTCAAGTCACTAGCTCTTTCCGTTCTTGAGTTATCGTGGCAACAGCCCAAATTTGATTCTGTCCGGCCGGCCGCTCAGAATCAAATTTGACCTCGAATTCTTCATCGGCGAGTCGAACCAAATCGTTTGAGACCATTTTCAGTAAAAAATTCGAAAACTACAGACATTTAGGCAAAATGATAATGCGATGTTCCCCAGAACATAGGCACATTCTGAAGCACTAAATTTTGATACAAGCGTGATAAAATTGCTATCGTCTGAGTATATTGTGGTATCGGCCACTACATTATACAGGTGAGGATTTTCATCGAGTTTATCAGGTAGCTCGTTTGTATACACGAGGAAGAGTAGAGGGCCCATTATTCTGCCCTGTATGACACCCAGCATAACCAGTCTGTCGTCTGATATAGATTCCTTCCTGAATCTTAATTAACATCTTTTGCCTACATCTATCCAGATATCTTCTGTAATTGTTCATCTCTTACGACATAGTGTTCAAGCTCCTTTAACTTCTTATATGGCTGATAAAACTTCGTCGAAATTGTCAAAATAATGACTTATCCCAAACATTTGGAGTATCGCAATTCAAGCAATTGAATTCAATATTATGCAAAAATTTGAGAAGGACCGTATGGCTAAAAAATTTCAGGAAGGTCGTCAAAAACAATTCTCTAGCTCCAAAATTATTCGTCAAATGTCGCTGAAATTTATCTAGAGCCTTCAAAAACATGTTGTACAGCCAATCTGCCTTGGGAGAGTTCAGTACACTGCTCTGGCTTCAAATTTGAACAAGCGTACCAAAGCTCCTAGCCACAGTGCTTTTCCAACTATTTGAGATAGACGTGAATAGCCTGAAGGATAAAAGAAGGGATACAACCCTAAGGGGCTTATGTAAGCGTACCTTTCCTACCCAATCATAAGAGCCACGTATGAATTGAAATATTGGAAAAACAGTATACGAGAACGAAAACCGACCTTGACGAATACAAAATATTTCAACTGATATGATTCATTATTGAAGAAAATAACAATGTATGGATGCTGAAATATTAAAAAAAAAATGAATGTATTCATGTAATAGGTAGGGATAATTGGAACATTTCATAGGGAAATGGTGAACCTTTGTGTTGAAATTGCTGCGTTTTATTGATTTATTTATAAATACATATCAGTACTCGTTTGTTCGTACAAAATCCTCTCATTTTGAGTCTCTCCCTTTGAGTCCGACGTTTCTTATTTTGTTGCCATCATTTTATGAGTTCTTTCTATCTAACATTCAGAACAGTTTGATTTATCTCTATAAATCCATGAACTTGAGAATAATTGATCATAAAAAACACAAAAACATGTTTCCGATGAATATACGGAATAATTGTTTGCTTTTCTGTTTTCAATTAGCAATGGTTATTATTTCTAGATTAGAAAAATACACGAGCTTATGATATTCATTCTTTCCCATTAAACCTTCCGTCATAACAACAATAAAGAATATCAGCGATAGTATCATAAGCCCTTCAACAATGCCCATAATTAAAAGCATAAGCAGAGGTATATATCCAGAAATATTGAAGACTAGTAGTGACTATATAAAAATCAGGCAACAGGAAAAACTCACGAATTTTTTTAGACCTGTATACGTAACTTCCACATTGACCAAAGGATATGAGAAAATTTTGGAAAAAAAATAGATTTTGTCTGATATACCTACAGTTTGAACTCCATAGGTACAATCTGTTCAGGATATAATAGCATATATAAGTATTTTTGTAAAGCTGGCCAAGACGTTTGACAAAGTTACTCAAAATATTGTAGTTATTGACGTAGAGGGTTAGCACCTTAAACCTAATGGATAGGTATTTATAAAGACGTTCCATTATGGAAAAATAGGAAACGAAAAAAGTAAGTACAGAAAGTGGAATTATACATATGAAGTACCACAATATAGCATTGTGATCGTAAGATTTCCGAGTTTAATTATCGGCGAGAATTATGCTAAAATTCTCGGTAAGTACTTAGTTTGATATAATAACAATTCAGAATCCTCACCAGGAAAGAAAAGTTTATTTTAGGATAATAGTTTTTTCAATCTCATCCATTTTATGGAAGCAATCTCAGATTTGGTATATTCCGCAGAAGATGTTTGATATTCTGAACTAAACTCCTTCTCAGGTTTAATTTAAAATTTAAAATCTCAGTCACTTCTCCTATAGGGTAGATGCACGGAATAGCTACCAGATCATCAAATTTATAGATACGGACGTTAATTTTCGATGACAGTATTCTGTGAAAACATTGACTTACGATTTAATTTTGAAATATCATATCGCCGAAAGTATTAGCTTGTTAGAGTTGAAAATTATATAAATGGATTCTTATGGCACCTTAAAAAAATTGGATTTGAAATTTGTTTAGTAAACATTTTTTTTTATTTTCATTACTCCGAAACCATCTGGCCGATTTTTCCCAATAACGATTTTAACCGAGATATTTATCTCCCATACCTATTCTGAAAATTGCAACTTCTTGAATTCCGTTCAAGAGTTATTGTGGTCACGGCCGGCCGGACTGCCATACAGAATCGATTTTGACCAGGAATTCTTGATCAAGGAGTAGAAATAAATCGTTTAAGACCATTTCAATCCAAATAAAAATTACAGACATTTGGGCAAATTGATAAGCACTCTGTTTTGAGGAAGAAGAGCTCCAACAAGTAGAAAATCATTTAAATCATTAATATCGCATATAATAATAGTATAATTCCGTTTTCCATCGATCAAAATTGGATTGGATACGTATATTCTGAAATTGGAAAGGTTTTTTTTCCGTGATGGTCAGTTTAGACTGTATATTTCAGTTTGGCCTGTATATTTAAGTAACAATATTGTAAATAAATGTAAATTGTTCAAATTGGAGGAATATATCTATTTTTAACAGAGTTTGTTATTCTATAAAGCATTTATTCTATTTCGAGTTCACTGTTCACTGTGAATACTACAAAAGTAACTACACTCTCGTCCTATACATTTTTTGTCGTCTATTTTGACATATGCTTCAGAAACAAAGTTTCCATCTTCAAAGACAAAGCGTTAATAAAGCACGCAATCAATTTCTACATTCCAGTGGGTTGACAATATACCCTTAGTCATAAACCAATTGGTGAGAAAAATGGGTTGTTAATAGGGATTAAATCATTATTGAGTAAAATATCCTTTCTCTTATACATTTCGATACCTTCAAGTGATCCTAAGTACACTTTATTGGAATTTTTCAACAATTTGACGGAATTTTCTGAAATTGAGTGGCCAGTTCTTAAAACGTGATTTGCAACAGCAGATTTATCGATGTTGTTGTTCCGAATGTATGCTCTTTATACCGTGTGAGAATATTTCTGGTTGTTTGCCCCTAGTAAAACTTGTTGCAATCTAAACATTTAATTTCTTATATACCCGATTTTAAAATGACCGGAGTTTTATCGAATGTATTTCCTAGAAGTTGTTTAATTTTCGTGGAAGTTTTGAAAGCCAGTTTTATATTTACCTTTTCAAAAATGTTCTGGAGTTTGTTGTTTGTTTTCGAATGGAACGTGAAAGTGTGGAAAACTTCGACCGATTTTATTATATTTTATTATGAGACCAAAAAACTTTAGTGGACACGAATGTAGTTTGTGGCACTATGTTTGTAGTGCAATAAAGCATTACTGTAGAAAAACCATAATTTCATGGTGAACAGAAATTTATGTCGTCACATGAACGAAGGTCCAATAAAAAAATCACGTCAACAACCCCAAACAACGATACTTCCAAGCAGGTCAAAGTTATTGAAACAAATTGCGTTATACTCATCCAAATATAAACCAAGGGTCTGATCCATTCGCCGCTCGTCACACGCGAATAAAGATTCGGGTAGGTATTTGAATGCCCGAAAAATGAGGAAATATCCCGCACTCGACCTTATCTCGGGGGTACCGCTTGAATAAGAATTCTTCGGAAAATCCGTCTGAATTGAGGCTACAGACCAGAGGTTGGATATTGACCAGGCTACTTAAGGGGATCTTCTATCTGGCTCGCCTTTAAAAATTGTGTTCTATTAGATCCCAGTGCTGGGGCAAGTCCGGATATGAATTTATGATCCGTTCCGAAATTGGTTACGGATCAGCGGTCATCGCCTAATCTATACGCGTCTCTTCTGTTGGACTGGTCGTAATATGAAAATGGACCTACAATATCAGGTTGTACATGAGAATGAATATTCTCAAGAAGCATATTTCAAAAGCGCGCTCATCACGTGACATCAAGAGCTTCACCTCTCTCGTTCATTTATTGTCCAATTTATTTCACTCATTCACTGGCCGACAAAAAAAAAAATTTTTGGTTTTAACTTAAAGCTTAGTAGCATATTATGATAGAATGGACTTATAAAAATACGAAAATAAGAAATACAAAAGTTGTAATACGTAAGATTTTCTTGTTACATTATAGAACCGCATATAATGTTACAATTTCTGATGTGCATTGAAATAACTGATTTAATTTTTTTTTAACGTATAAAGTACCATATATTTAAGAAAATCATAAAGATTGACTTAAAACACTAATTATATTCTATTTTGAAAAATGCTTTCATTCAATTTGACATCACTTAACTTGAGATAGACTGATTTTAAGTATTTGAATCCATCACCATGTTTATTCATGAAATAGCAAAGTTACAGTATATGCGAGCCTTATCATTTTTGGCTGGCCAGTCAGGCCTGCCCTCCGTTAATACGATAACTCTCGAACAGAATGAGCTAGACAGTTGTAATTTTCAGAGTAGGTATGGGAGATAGATGTATCGGTTAGGCTCGTTATTGGGCAAAATCGGCAGGATGGTTTCGCAGTAACAAAAAGAATTTTTTTTTCAATTACAAATAATTCAATGTTTTGCGCGTAGTTCTGGGGAACATCAAGTTTTCATTTAGCCCAAATATCTGTAATATTCGAATTTTTGCCGAGAATGGTCTCAAACGATTAGGTTCTACTTAGTGATGAAGAATTCAAGGTCCGGCCGTCCGCCCGATAACGTTCGGTTGTTAATGGACATAATCGGCCCACCGGTTTCCGAGTAATAATTTTGTCATCAACCACTACCGATCCGCTTGCATTGAAACTTGTTAGCTAGTTGTAGCATACTAATACAAAGAAGTTTGTAATTTTTTTTGAGAATAGTGTCGCTAGAAAATATATTAAAAAAATTGGTTCAAGCACTGACGTGAAGTCAGAAGCTTTTGCGCGTATGTTCTATTGTCCATTCTTCTGTATTGGACACCCTCAATCGAATTTACCATGGTAAATTATGTTGTCCATATATTCTCCTGTATTGGACACTTAATTCGAATTTACCATGGTAAATTCGAATTAAGAGTGTCCAATACAGGAGAATGGACAACATAATTTACCATGGTAAATTCGATTAAGGGTATCCAATACAGAAGAATGGACAATAGAACATACGCGCAAAAGCTTCTGACTTCACGTCAGTGCTTGAACCAATTTTTTTATTTATATCATTTAAATTAATATTGTAGGACGTTACTTTGAAAGTTAAGCTATACTGACTTACAGTAAAAATATTATAAAGGAAAGAAGCGATTGGATAGTCAAACTATCATTTTAATGAAATGATGCATTTTTATTGTTCAAATGAAGATATTTTGTCAACTTACAAGAATTTCTTCATTCAATGGTATTTCAAAGAACTAATTACAGTTTTAAATATTTAATAAAAAAATGGAATAAATTTCATATACATATATAGATCCTATCGTATTCAATCTTGGAACTTGGTAGTAGAATTAAATTCTGAAGGCTCTCGCAAAATGTCAGCCATGTCGGATGAATAGTTTCTGATATCTAGAATTTTTTTTCAATGATTTCTTAAAAATTTTCTAGTGATACGATCCTCACAAAATTTTGCAAGAACTTTCGCGCTGGCATTCTACAACTAATAACTAAGTTTGAATTGGATTGGTTCTATATTTTTCGAGTTATTGAGAAAATAACAATCAAATTTCAGATGAATATAACTCCAAAACCGTTTGACCGATTATGCTCATGATCAAACTCAAATGTCGCATTCAGATGCACAACCTAACCTGAAAATTTCAAATCGCTATCTCTTTGCTTTCTCAGGTTATCGTGACATAAAAAATATATTTTTTAATTTTCTAGCGATACGGTTCACACAAAATTCTACACACGTCTTCAAGTCGATATTCTACAAGTAATTGGCAAGCTTCAATTCGATCGAGTCTATATTTTTCAAGTTATCGAGGAAATAATATTCCAGGTGGGTATAACTCGGAAACCGTTAGACCGATTATGCCCAAAAACGAAATCAATTCTTCCTTTCGGATACGCAACCTACCCTGAAAATTTTAAGTCCCTATCTCCTTCCGTTCGAAAGTTATCGAGGTAACGGTCATTTTTTTTTATTTTTAATGATTTATTAAAAATTTTCTACACATGCTATCCTCACCAAATTTTGCAAACATTTTCGCGTTGGCATTCTACAACTAATAACCATGTTTGAATTCCATCGGTTCAGTATTTTTCGAGTTAATGAGGAACAAAAAACCACCAAATTTCAGAAAATTTCAGATGGCTATAACTCTAAAACCGTTTGGCCGATTATGCTCATAAACAAACTGAAATGTCGCGTTCTGGTGCACATCCTAACCCGAAAATTTCAAGCCGCTATCTCATTCCGTTCTCAAGTTATCGTGACAACAAAAATATTTTTTAATAATTTTTTTTAAATTTTCTAGCCATACGATTCGAACAAAATTTCACAAACGTGCTTAGGTTCATATTCTTCAACTAACCACCAAGTTTCAATTTGATCGGATTTATATTGGTTGAAAACAAAATTATTACTCGGAAACCACTGGGCCGATTATGCCCATTAACGAACTTGTCCGTCGTATTGGGATGTGCCACCTACCCTGAAAATTTCAAGTCAATAGCTCTTTTCGTTCTCAAGTTATCGTGGCAACGGGCGGCCGGACGGCCGGCCGGACAGAATCAAATTTGGCCTCGAATTCTTCATTGGGGAGTCGAACTTAATCGTTTGAGACCATTTTTTTCAAAAAATTCGAAAGTTACAGACATTTGGGCAAAACTATAACGCGATGTTCCCCAGAACATACGCGCAAAAAGATTATTTATGTCACGATAACCGGAGAACGGAGAGAGACAGCGACTTGTAATTTTTAGGGTAGGTTGTGCATCTGAATGCGACATTTGAGTTTGTTAATATGAATAATCAGCCAAACAGTTTTGCAGTTATACCCATCTGGAATTTGGTTATTATTTCCTCAGTAACTAGAAAAATACAGAACTGCTCCAATTCAAACATGGTTATTGGTTGTAGAATGCCGACGCAAAAATTTTTAGGAAATTTCGTGAGGATCATATCACCATAAAATTGAAAAGAAATCATTGGAAAGAATTCTTCATATCAAAAACTATTCAACGACATCACTGAAATTTTGCGGGAGCCTTCAAAACCTAACTCTAGAGCCAAATCTTCAAGTTTCAACGCAATCGGATCTACGAGTATATTGTTGGAGATACGAGCCTTGAGTGAGTTCATTAGCTGGATGGGTGAACCTTGCCTCGACTTTCGAACAAAAAGAGATAGGGACTTGTAATTTTCAGGGTAAGTTGCGTATCCGAATGGGAGAGTTGAGTTCGTTGTTGGGCATAATCGGCCCAACGATTTCGGAGATTTACCCATCTGGAATATTATTTTCTCCTAAAATACAGACCCGACTGAATTGAAGCTTGATAACTGGTTGTAGAATATCGACATGAAAATGTGAAATTTTGTGAGGACCATACCACTAGAAAATTTAACAACATATTACGAAAAAATATTCTCTTATGTATCTCACGATACATAAGAGAATTGAGAACGGAAACCGATAGCGACATGCAATTTTCAGGGTATGGTGCGCATCCGAATGCGGCATTAGAGTTCATAAATTATTAAGTTGTCTGACTGCTGCCTTGAAAAGTGCACACAGTTTTAAGTCGTTAAATCGCCTTGCACTATCATTTTTATTATACCTATAAACAAAATGGGTTCAAGCCCTGTGGACAGGAGCTTTCTGGCGCTCTAGTTCAAACAGACAAACTATATCTCCGAAAGTATTGGTTTCTCAGAGTTGGAAATAATATCAATGTATTCTTATGATAGAACTGCATCATAAAGGAAATTCAATTAAAATAATAGTTTATTTATCAAGATTAAGTGAGCAATCTGAGAATGAGAACTGCACCATGAAAGAAATCAAATTAAATCTGGCCAATTTTGCCCAATAACGAAATTAACCGAGATATTCATCTCCCTAACCTACTCCGAAAATTTCAACTACCTAGCTCATTCCGTTCGAGAGTTATTGTAGAAAAACTTTTTTTAAATTTTCAAAAATTGTTTTTGACACTTTGCGGTAATCTGGTCAATACAAAACTTCACATGCGTATAAAGGTCATGATTCCACAATTTGATGCTAAATTTCAGATAGATCGAGTGATCGGTTTCGGAAATATTCATAAAAAATATTTTTACTAAAATCGGCCATAACTCCGAAACCGCTTGATGGATTTCGCCCATTAATGAGCTCGTCCGAGATATTTACGCTTCAAACCCATCTTGCAAATTTCAATCCACTAACTCATTTAGTTCGAAAGTTATCGTGCCTACGGCCAGCCGGCCGGCCGGACAGAATCGATTTCGACCTCAGATTCTTGATCAGTGAGTCGAACCAACTCGTTTGAGACCATTTTCAGCCAAAAATTCCAAAATTACAGACACTTGGGCAAATTGATAAGCACTCTGTTCCGAGGAAGTAGAGCGCCAAAAATACAAGTTTCGTATGACAATTGCCCAAAACAGGTTTAAAGTACCTACAAATAGTAGATATTCCATAAAACATGTATGAAAGAAGAGAAGTAATAAGGAAAAATCACCTTGTAATCGATCAAAAATTTCCTGATCTACGTTCACCAAATTTTCTCCTCTCTCGAACTACAGAATTATGCTTTCAATATTTCCAAACATTTTTGCGTGAGGTCCCCGTTGCATCGCTAAAATACGAGTATTTCAACCCCAATATTTTTGAAGTTATAATATTCCCTTCCGTGAGTCCCGTCATAAATTGAGAGAACTGAGCATTCTATGTCTATGGATGATCTCAGATCTCTTACTTTATGTTCCGTTCCGAAATATAAGACTTTTCTGAAAAAAACTAATTTAGGAGCAAACAACTTAGATTTTTCTCACTTCGCTCACAATTCTTCGATTGATTAGATAATGTCATGTCTCAGGAAAATAAGTTGACATTATGACAATTCATAGATAGAATAATGATATCATTCTGTGACAACGTAGAAATACGATTAATTATTGAAATTTTGAAAAATCATATCTCCGAAAGTATTAGCTTGTAAGAGTTGAAAATGATATCATTGGATTCTTATGGTAAAACTGGTGGTTGAAAAAAATTCAATTTGGAATTTGTTTTGTAAAAAAAATTTTTTTTTTGTTACTCCGAAACCATCTGTCCGATTTTGCCCAGTAACAAACTCAGCCGAGATATTTATCTCTCAAACCTGCTCTGAAAATTTCAACTGTCTAGCTCATTCCGTTCGAGAGTTATCGTGCCTACGACCGGACGGCCGGACCGCCCAACCAGCAAAGTTGTCTTATAACTCCAATGATTCGCGACTAATATATTTCATAAGTACCATATTAGTGCTTCCAAAATATCAATTCATTATATTAAAGCTACATAAACTTCATTATGTTGTGGATAATCGAAAGACTTTATACATTTATCGTGAAAACGTCTATAGAGCAAAATTATGAAATATGTTATAAAACTGTAACATAACCATTTGTTAAAAGTTTTATAACTTATAAAACAATAAAATTCTGCTTGTAAGACTGAATTGCGTTTTAATGGTTTCTTTATTAATTCTGGGGATATTTATAATTCTACTTTAAATATATTAAAAAAATGTTTCAAAGATGTTCTGTATAACCTCATAAAACAGTTATATAGGAGTGCTTTAAGTTACAATTCTGCTTCCAGAACAAATGTCTTACCTATGCATAACTTAATTACTTCGCAGTTAATCGAGAATTGAAGGTACAATAATAACATATCGTTGTTTTTTAATTTGGAATTATATATTATATAGGTTCAGGAAGCATTATGCTACTGCTGAAGATGTGCTGAAGACAATTTTCTGTAGGTACAAAATTATCACCACAATCATGTTTGTGTTTAAGATATCGACTTATTATTAAGATACGTTCATCAGGTTACCTGTTATTTCTTCTTTTGAATTTCCTTTCAAAAATATGTATTTATCAGATATTCCACAGGAAAACGTTAACTGTTTCACTGATTTTGCAGGTTATGTTGACTTTCACGCGGAAGAACATAATAACATGTTTTATAGTAGTTGTAAAGTAGGTAAATTACCACGAAATGCTTGAAACTGATGCAAAATCATTTTATAAGAGAACGCTATTAAATATGGCGGCATTTGTGATTACTCAGTGTGGGGAGTGTTTTAAACACACTAAAAATCACCAGTGTGTAGATATTTCAACCATCCAAAAGCACGAAATGACTCAAAAATAATCTGTAGAACAAATTGGAATACATTTTCGTACAAATGATTATCAGACTGACAAGCCACATTTTTGTTTTGGTCAATTTTTTTATGTGAAACATTCGAAACAAGGGGGCGCGTTTAAAATATGTCATTTTAGTGCTACATTTCACGAAGAAATTTCATTTGCATTGATAATTTCGTTGGGTGTATCCAAAAATTTGTCTGTAAGTGCAGAAGTATATATAAATAAAATGGCTTCACGCAAACAATAATGACACATGACATATATTTTCTCTTTGTTGTTATTATTCAGGATTGCCATTTCCAACTTGAAATCAATTAATTTTATAGATATCATTCTATGTCTCATTTTTATTTCAGAACGTTTATATGAAAAACCTTATAAAGCTATTACAAAACGGTTTTTTAGATGGTGCTAGAATGTTGATGAAATAGTCTTGTAATGTTTATAAAGAGCTCTATAAAATGTTTCGAATGAAAAAATTATTTTATAAAATGTGCCAGTTCTGGGTTTAAATCTGTTGTATAAACGTATTGAAAATAATTCAGCGACTAAGAATGTTTTATATGATTTTGGTTGAAAACGTTTCCACAACTATTATAAAATATGAAATTGCTAGTTGGGCGGCCGGACCGGCTGGACTGAATTAATTTCGACCACGGATTCTTGATCAGTGAGTCGAATCAAATCGTTTAAGACCATTTTCATCGAAAAATTCGAAAATTAAAGACATTTGTCAAATTGAGCACTCAGTTCCGAGGAACTAGAGCGCCAAAAAACATCATGGTTCAAGTTTATAATATGCAAATAACGATAAAATGAAAAATTGCCTCAATAAGGACGAGAAATAGTTCTATTTAACTCAAACGACCGCAGAACATAAAGTATTCTAATTAAGATTTCACCAATTCGCACAAGAAGTATATTACTAAGAACCGGGGTGCTGAAGTAAATAACATTCATTTAATTACCATCGCCCGGCCACTACTGATTGTCCAAATAAAAGCAGCAATAAAAAATGAATAAAAAGGAGGAGCAGCAATCGAGGCGTGCATATTATGTTGTATAGTGTTGGAATGATTTGGAGGGCCATTCTGTGTCGAGACGCTAGTTGCTTGGCGAGTAATGGAGACATTTCCGCTCATTTGGGTATGGAATGGTCATATAATTTGGGAATGCTGCCAAAATATAGTCCATATATTTCGAACATTGATGCTCCAGCCATTTGACTGACTTACTTGTGTTTCTCTTGGTAGTAAAACGATTTTGTCGTTACCACTGAAATGGACAGTATTACTTTTATGTCGATCGTGCTGAATGATTATTTGAATAATTTTGAAAACACTCTCGTAGCTTCATAAGCTTTTACGCGTTCGTTCATTTAATGATCAATATTTCAATATTGATATAAAGACGTAGGTGTTCAAGCAATGACGTTAAGTCAGGAGCTTTTGCGCGCATGTTCCATAGTCCATTCTCCTGTATTGGAGATGTTAAATCGGATTGAGAGTGTCCAATACGGAAGAATGGACAACATACGCGCAAAAGCGCCTGATTTTGCATGACCTTTATATGCCTGCGAAGTTTTGTATTGATCGGATGGCTCTAATCTAGAAAAAAAAAGTCAAATATTTAAAAATTAAATTTAAATTTTGTTTTCAGTATAACTAGAAAATACTGATCCGATTGAATTGAAGCTCAGTAGTTAGATGCGAAGTACCAATGGAAACACTTGTGCGAAATTTCGTTGGCAGCATGAGTAGAAAAAAATTAAAAAAATTTTAACTAATAGCGGAATAATTTGCTTGAAATTCCAAATCAAAATTCGGATTGAGTGCAGTTTTGGCACTTCGATGACGAATTATGACCTCTTGGGGTGTGCAAAATTTCACTGAGGACAGGACCACTAGGAGCCTAGAAAGAAATTAATAATTTTCAACTCCCAAACTCGACAAATTATTTCATTTCGAATTCCTACATGGAATATCTGTAACATCTGGTGATCAGATTTCGAACCGAAGTATTTTTTGCGCGTCTATCTGAATCAAGTACAAGGGCAACTGATTAAAATATGGACCACTTACTAGCAAGGCAAATGAATACATGCGTAAACGATGTGTGGAATTTCAAATTGGTTTTCAAAATTTGTCTGAACGGTGAACGACTGGGTGTGTAACTGCCTCTTTTGGGCATTTTTTGTTATTCGGTTAAGCAGACGAGAAATAATTTAACTGCTCGAGTTTTCTTCATTTCCTCCATAGAATCCCCGGTGCGGGCATGCGTGGATTCAAGATGCGATATCTCCTGAACCACTAGTGTTGGAGAATCGGAGTGTTTTGTGACTGACCGGAGTGACAAAAACATTTTTCAAAAATTTTAAAATTTTGTTTCCACGATAACTCGAAAAATACCGAACTGATTGAATAGAAACTCGGTATCAGTGATTCAACTGGTGGTGTTTTCGTCAGAGAGGATGGGGGTTTTGGGGTGGCGGATGCTATTCCTCCATAGAATCCCCTGGTGAGGGTGGATGTGTGGATTAAAGATGCGATATCTCCTGAACCACTAGTGTTGGAGAATCGGAGTTTTTAGTAAGGTGTGTGATTTTGGGAGGACTTTCAGCCGCGAGTAGGTTACGCATGCGCAGAAGAGAAGTGACTGTTTTTGGGTTGTATGGGTTATGTTGGGAGTACTGATCCGATATTGTGAGGTTTTAAAAGAATATTCATGTCAATTCAGTGCACGGACACAAGTCAGTTTGGGGGAAATAGCGTTGTTTCAGAGTTGAAGTGTGCGTACCGTGGCCCTGGGGCTAATTTTGAAATTGATGTTACCCCTTACGGGTATTTTTCGTTATGCGCATGAACAGACGATAAGTGAATTAACTGCTGGAGTATTCATCTGAGAGGATTGGGGATTTGAGGTGCTGGATGCTATTATTTAATAGAATCCCCTTGGGAGTATCCACGCATGCGTGGATGGAAGGTGCGATCTCTCTTGAACCAATGGTTTTGTAGAATCAGAGTTTTGTGTACGGTTTGTGCACTTTCAGTGCTTTAACTATTTGTTAAGCAGTGAACTGTTACAGAGGTTCGAGTTGGAGGCAGCGGATTTCAGAGTAGGTCATGATTGTGTGGTCTGAGGGTTACAACTTCCCTTGTTGGGGAGAGCATCGTGAAATATTAAACGATGCTCACTGCAGCACACTTAACTAGTGATCGCTTTTCGACAGATTTTTTCGTTTCTACATTCCACAGTTTTTTACATTACAACAGTAAACAGTTGAAACAGAACTGTCGTTGTAAAACGAGGTGACGAATGATGGAACTGTGGGCAATTGACGACATAGTTGTCACTTTCGCAGTTGTCACAGACGAAGGAGAGGGATGACGTATTCTTCACCGTTGTTTGGAGAAGACCCTGATGTTGACCTCCCTCATGGAGTTATATTGGTGTAAGGGGATTGAGATTGAGGCTGGATGGAATTCAATCCATTCCAATGAACGACACTTTGATCTAAAATTCGCTGATCAAGCTGGCGCACAACTAGGTGAACCATCTAGCAATCCCATCGACAAGGGGTTTGGCCTAAGGCTGAAGATTGTGAATGCTCTCAGTTTTGAATTTTGGTTAGAAAGGTACTAAAGTTAGAAGCAGTATACTTAGGTAGGGGCGCTAGGCAAAACAACTTCTCAAGCTGAGCAGTAATTTCATATTTTTTTTTTAAATTTTATATCTTAGAAACTATCCGTCAGAATCCACTAAAATTCCGTACATACCGTCGAGCCACCATTTTTCGATCGAGTAGTAAGCTCCTGAATTGACGTCACTGCTTTCTAAGAGTTTTTTTACCAAATTTCAAGCCACCACCTCTCCCAAAATATTGTTCAAAATGTATTTCAAATTATTAGTTAGTGATTGATTGACCATCCTAAACTTGAGTACCATACTTAAGTCGCGCTAATATCGATATCTGTAATATTTGACGCAAGCATCAATACATTCGCGAATTTCTTGGCATGGCATTGTTTTGAAAATTAAATTTTTGGCGCTCTTGTTCCTCGGAGCAGAGTGCTTATAAATTTGCACAAATGTCTGTAATATTAAAATTTTTGGATGAAAATAGTCTTAAACGATTTGGTTTGACTCACTGATCAAGAATCCGAGGCCAAAATCGATTTTGTCCGGCCGGCCCTTTGTTAACGCGATAACTCTCGAAAGGAATGAGCTAAGCAGTTGAAATTTTCAGAGTAGCTTAAGGAGATATCTCGGTAAAGTTAGTTTTTGGGCGAAATCGGTTTAACAGTTTCGGAATGAAGAAAAAAAAATTGACATTACAAATTTCGAACTCAATTTTTTTAAGATGCAATTTATTTTATTGATATTATTTTCAACTCTAAGAAGCTAATACTTTCGGAGATATGAATTTTCAAAACTTCAATAATAAATCGTACTTCTGTTTTCACAGAATCCTGTACTTAATTATTCTATCTATGAATTATTATATGATCTGTGGATAAGCCCATGGATAATCCATATGATGATGAAAATATATGCTTTGGTAAGATACATAATCAAATTAGGTTCAGAATATCTCCAGTAAAAACAAAACTGCAATATTGTTTAAGTTTTAATTGATATGATATAATTTTCAGAGTATATTTGAGAGACGAATATCTTAGATGAGTTCGTTATTGGGGAGAATCGGTCTGTTTGAATTAAATTTCTTTCATGATGCAGTTCTGTCGTAAGAATCCATTTATATAATTCCCAGAGACCAATAATTTCGGAGATATGATTTGTTGAAGTATGAACAAGAGCGCCAAAGCTCCTGTCCACAGGGCTTGAACCAATTTTTATTCACCGTGTTTCGACGTCCGATGTATCAAAATTGCGTGACTATTGAGTGTATTGACAAATCTTGTGAATAAAATCAAATAAACTCTCTTTCTTTCAGTATTGATAATCAAAATTGATTTCAATATTTTTTTACATTGATTAAGGTACGGATATCATATAATATATTCGAAGGTTTTTTCTGTTACTTATTGTTCAACCAAAAAGAAAACAGTCCAAATTTGCGTCATGTCGTGTTATCGGTAAGGCGTCAACTTCCCCTCATACCCGCAGTCCGCAGTGTAAATATGATACAATGAATACACACAGTAAAATCGAAAATTCCGTTCTTCTGTATATCCATTATGATCTCAGGGACAAACTGAGATCTACTCCACACCACATCTACTCCACAACATTTGACAGTTACATAAGAAGAAAAATTGGTTCAAACACTGACGTGAAGTCAGAAGCATTTGCGCGTATGTTCTATTGTCCATTCTCCTTTATTGGACACTCTTAATCGAATTTACCATGGTGAATTCTATTGTCTGTTCTCCTGTATTGGACACCCCGAATTTACCATGGTAAATTCGATTAAGAGTGTCCATTACAGGAGAACAGACAATAGAATTCACCATGGTAAATTCGATTAAGAGTGTCCAATAAAGGAGAATGGACAAGAGAAAATACGCGCAAAAGCTTCTGACTTCATCACGTCAGTGCTTGAACCAATTTTTTTTTCAATGATTATTTAAATATTTTTTAGTTCTTCGATCCTCACGAAATTTTGAAAGAATTTTCGCGTTAGTATTCTACAACTAATACCCATATTTGAATTGAATCAGTTTTGTATTTTTTGAGTTATTCAGAAAATAACAACCAAATTTCAGATTGATATAACTCCAAAACCATTTGTCCGATTTTGCTAGTTAACGAACTTAAATGTCGTATCCCCACAAAATTTTACCCACGTCTTTATGTCGATATTTTACAACTAGTTATCAAGTTTCAATTCGATCGAGTCTATATGTTTTCAGTTATCGAGGAAATAATAATCCAGATGGGTATAACTCCGAAACCGTTGGTCCGATTATGGCCAACAGCGAACTTAACTCTTCCATTCAGATGTGTAACCTATCCTAGATATTGCAAGTCCCTATCTCCGTTCGTTCGAGAGTTTTCGAGGCAACGCTCACCCATCCAGCTACTGAACTCACACAAGGCTGCTCAGATCTCCAACAATATAGATCCGATCATGTTCAAACTTGAAACTTGGTAGTAGAGTAAGGTTCTTAAGGCTCTCGCAAAATTTTAGCGGTATCAGACGAATAGTTTCTGATATATAAAATTTTTTTCAATAATTTTATATGATTTCTTAAAAATTTTTTAGTTATCCGATCCTCTCAAAATTCTGCGAGAATTTTTGCGTTGCCATTCTACAACTAATACCCATGTTTGAATTGGTTCGGTTCGCATTTTTCGAGTTATTGAGGAAACAACAACCAAATTTCAGATGGGTATAACTCCAAAATGGTTTTGCTGATTATGCCGATAAACGAACTCAAATGGCGCATTAAGATTCTAAACCTTACCTGAAAATTTCAAGTCGCTATCTCTTTCCGTTCCTAGGTTATCGTGACGTAAATAATATTTTTTAATAATTTTTTCAAAATTTTCTAACAATATGATGTTCACAAAATTCCACAAATGTTCTTAGGTTTATATTCCACAATTATTCACCAAGTTTCAATTTGATCGGATTAGTATTGGTTGTAGACAAAATTATTACTCGGAAGCCGTTGGGCCGAAAATGCCCATTAGCGAACTTGTCCGTCCGATTGGGATGCGCCACCTACCCTGAAAATTTCAAGTTGCTATTTCTTTTCGTTCTCAAGTTATCGTGGCAACGGCCGGCCGGACAGAATCGAATTTGACCTCGAATTATTGATCAGGAAGTCGAACTCAATCGTTTGAGACCATTTTCGGCGAAAACTTCGAAAATAACAGACATTTGGGCAAAATGATAACGATATGTTCCCCAGAACATACGCGCAAAAACCCTGTGGACAGGAGCTTTGGTGCTCTTGCTCCAACTTTGACAAATCATATTTCCGAAATTATACAATTATAATTTGGCTCAACACTCGAATACAAGGAAATCCAATATTAGAGCATGCCAACCTGTGTCGGGGCTGCTAGTTATAATATAAAGTATCATCATGCTTAAATATATTTCATAGGACCAAATTAATATTAATAGTAATTCAAATTCGTGGCAACGAGGGAGTCCTGTACTTAGATATTAGAAGCACTGAGATATGGCAATTTCAACAAAACCAGAAATGTTGAAGGTATACACCAATTTCATCAGGACAAATCTATTGGTTTGTTCCAGAGATTTCGAAAATTCACAATTCCATTTGGGCTCTTTTTCCGTAAAATATTCCTTCAAGCGATATCGTGCGCATTAACGGAGGGCCAGTTTGATGGAAATTTGACTACGTACAAGCTGAGAGTTACTTCCGTGTTGGTTTGATTTTGGACTCAAAACTCGTATGATACAGACATTTCGATGAAGTCGTGGTGCGGTAGTAGGAGCTAAATAGCTATCAAAGCTTCACACTAGTTTCATTATTCTCACAGAAAAAGATCCGAAGAGCTCAATGCCTTAGCTGACCAAATCTAATTGGGAAAGAAAATATATCTACTAACTGACAAAGAAACTGCAACACCCAGAAGGAGCTGTTTAAATTTGATTTTATTTTTTGGTAAAAGATAGATAGCATAGCAGGGAGTATATGATTAAAATTTGGATAAAACAATCGTGAAAATTTTTCAAGTAAACATTTCTTGTTACTTACATAATGTAGTCTTGTTTCACTAATTTTTTGAATGTTACAACAAAGCAGCTGTTCGAGGAGATCCAAAGTCGATGTTTAGTTGTTGTTAAAATGCCTAGAATACGTGTACTTGGAATTTATCGCTAGCTAAGTGAATTAGAAAGAGGTCGAATTATTGGTCTACGGGAGGCGGGGTTGTCATATCGAGAAATCGCTAACCGTACGAACAGAAATTCAACTACTGTTATGAGATGTTGTCAAGCGTGGTTTGATAATGCCCAAAATCGTAGAAGAGTGGGCACAGAACGTCGAAGCGGCACAAATGAAGTTCAAGATCGACGTCTTAGACTTATGGCTATTAGAGACCGATTTGCGGCAACTCTATCTTTGGCTGATGAGTGTTTAGGAGAACAAGGCCATCCTGTAACTGTCCGAACGGTTTACCACCGGATAAGGTCTTTTGGACTGCAGCATTATCGACCCCATCTTATGTTACCTCTGATGGTTGAGCATCGCCGGCAACGATTACAGTGGTGCAGAGAACGTCAACATTGGAATGTGGAATGGCATCAAGTCGTCTTTTCTGATGAGTGTCGATTCTCCTTGGGTGCACATGATGGCCGAAGGAGGGTTCGACGTCGGGGAGAAAGACGTGAACCTCAGTTTGATATTGAGCGTCATGTACATCACCAGACAGTAGGCGTTATGGTATGGGGTGCTATTGCACATGCAAGTAGGTCACCTTTAGTCTTTATTCGAGGCAACATGACAGTGCTGCGTTACCTTCAAGAAACATTGGAGCCATATATACTCCCTTACCTTAACCAGCTCGAGAATCCAATGTTTCAGCAAGATAATGCTCGACCTTATGTTGCCAGAGTTACTTTAAAATATTTTGAAGAGACCCATGTGAATATTTTGCCATGGCCGCCCAGATCCCCCGATCTTTCGCCCATAGAGCATGTTCGGGACATCATGGGTAGAAGGCTTGGAAATTTACTCCAGCCCCCACGGACTTTGGCGGCTCTGATACATGAACTACAGGTAGCTTGGGATAGTATCCCTCAAAAAGAAATATACCATCTTATTACATCAATGCCAAGACGTATTGGGGACTGTATAGATAATCGAGGTGGACAAATACATTATTAACAAATTTATTAAAAAAAATTGTGAACCCTTCGTTTTTTTTCTTCGAATTTCAATAATTTACTCCTTGCTATACTATCTATGTTTTACCAAAAAAAAAAAATTAAAATTTAAACAGCTCTTTTTGGGTGTTGCTGTTTAAATTAATAAAATAAACATTTGTGAAAATTTGGCAGCGAATTGTAATTCATAGTGCGAAGTTAACGATCTCCAAATGTGAACTGCAATCCGGAGTGCGTTTAACATTTTTTTTTCGCAGCTCCATTCCAAATTTTCATTATATTAAAACAATAAACATATACTTAACTCAACCAGTTTATGAGTGCAATTGTCCCATTTACAGGTATAATTAATTTCTAATAAAATATGCATTATACTTCCTTCAATAAACGATAAAACAATCGCAATCATGCACTTTCACACACATACTAAAATTACCCTATTAATGAATCATCCCCCTGGTACGCTGGAAATCCATTGTAAAAACTTCATTTTCAGCGCCAATGTTTCTAGCGGCTAAACAAACCCTGTCGGAATATTCGCGAAGAGGGATGTAGCAACCGCGATAATGGATAATAATTGATTAATTAAATTACAGTCTGATGAACTGTTTATTTTGAATGAGTCGTCTGGTCGTGGTGTTGTCCTGCTGCCCCTATTTGCGTTTAGTTTTGGTATCGTGCAACATGATATCCATTCCTAAATCCAGTCGTAACATGTTCTCGTAATTTACCGTGATGTTGGGGGGATTGTGTTCATATGAAGATGCTAGGTGTGGTTGGTACATTAACAATAATTAACAGTCTGGGGAGTTTGATCATATTACTGGTGTTGCGAAATAATAATCTGTTTCAATATAAATAATCAGTTTGCTGTGTTCAGTTTATAGTATAGGTAACTTCCCTAAATCCATAAAATGATAAATAGTTCATCAGAGTTTCTTCTCAATCAACCAAAGAGTAATCTGATAAATCTTGTCAATTTCAAATTCTGATGACTTCAAGTGCAAATGTTTATTTCTATGGTTTCTTGTTTCCGATAAAATACAGCCAAGTGATTATTATTTCTTGGCTTGAATTGAACGAAACCCAATTTTTTTTATATACCTACTCCTGTTCATCGCATTTCAGAGCTAATACCTGGATGGATGAATTGGTTATCAAATCGAATAGCAGACATCATTTATATACAGGGTGAGTCTTTAAGTTGTACACTAATTTCAACCGAGGATTCCTTTCGTCAAATAAAAAACTTTTTTCATTTCGCACTTTTCCACATTCAGTTCAGGCAAAGAGAGATACAGGCTGTTGAAATTGAATAGATTATTACAGTTTTTGTTTTGTAGCTTTGACATGCCTTTTCTGAATATAAAGAATGTTAGTGTAAAGTTACCTATGACTATGATACATACTTGCCAGATATCAGTTTTTTCCTACTTCCTAGTTATAGACTCATGGATACACAAAACTAAATTAAATTAGCATAAAGAAAGCAGATAACATTTATCTACAGTCGTCTCAAGAATTTTCAATCATATCAGAAAATTTTATTACTTTTCATCATTTCCCCTTAAATGTATCGTTTTCGAGATTTTCTACATTGCATGTTATAAAATCAGAAATTCTACAAATTCCACTGCTTTTATGGATCCGCCTCTGAGCGTTGGCATTCCGAATCAAAATGCAAACTACGTTATCGTAACTTTTTTCCGTTCGCCATCAATATCATAAATGAATTTTATGCAGGAGTGAACTAGAACATTGTGACATATTTAAACGCTTGTAACTTTATATTTGAGCCGAATACGGAGAAGTGATAAATGAAAAAAGTGTTTTATTTGATGAGAGGAATCTATGGTAAAAATTAATGTACAACTTTAAGTCTCTTCCTGTGTATCCCAAAATATAATCATAACATTTAGGGAATTCATTGAAAAATTATGAAACTCTGGATGTAATTCCTAGTAAATCTGTTTATTTTATTATATATAATTTTTTCAATGTGCTTACGTAGATCAAATGTCCCTTCAGGTTTCTAGATGTTTGTCCTATAAATGAACTTTCGCAATCGAGGCAATTGATCTTGTATACTACTCCTTTCTTCATTTGCTTAAGGATTCTTTGTTTCTAGAAACCTGTAGGGGCGTATAACCTCGCATAAAAGCGATTGTAATCGAAAAAACTTCAGATGCGCCCTCATCCAAAATGTAGTAGTTCGAGAGGGCCATCAGATGGACTGGGGATGGCAGAACATAGACATACTGGACGTGTGTGAGCGACAACACTCGAGGGAATTCTTAGAGATAGTCCGAATTAAACAGTACCCCAGCGTTATTAACAAGAGATCAGATATCGACAATTTAAGGCCCAGTTCCATAATCGAACTTAAAGTCTACTTTTTCGACAAAGTCTCCTTTTACTCTCATTTTACTTAGTAAAAGGAGACTTTGTCGAAAAAGTAGACTTTAAGTTCGATTATGGAACTGGGCCTAAGTTCTATATAATCCCTTCTTATAAGGGTTGATGAGGATTTGAAGAAATTGACATTTTTTAATAATGTAGAGTCGATACAGTGAAGAGAGAAGCCCAAATCTGATATGTTCCACTTTGTGCTTGTCGTTGATTGTTTGCAGAATAGGGGAAAGAAAAGGAATCAACAAAAACATTTTGAAAGAAACTGGAAATGAAAAAAGGGGGAAAGCCCTGTGGACAGGAGCTTTGGTGCACTGTCCAAATCTATAGGCAGAGCTGTCACCCAACTACTTACTGAACTCGCCTAAGCTGCTTAGCTCCAGGAAAAAAAATAATATTTCCAAGAATTTAAATCCGACAGTATAAACAAAAAAAACTGGTACACTTTTTGGCCAAGAATAGTATGAAACGATTAGTTTCAACTCACATACATACATACATTCACTATTGGTTCGTAAATGAACAGTGCTGTGTTCGTGAAAGCTTATGGTCTCTATTGAAATACATAAATTAAATGTTGGGTCGAAAACAAACAGTGCTTTGTAGTTTTGTTTTTGGTGGCGAATGGACACAAATCAGTTCAATTGTGCCATGAGATAAACAATAGTGTATTCCGAGAGTAATTTCTATGAAACAAATCTGCTCAATCGTAAGGTTATGCCATGATTCACTATGAGTTGATGATTCACAGAAAACACTCTGTATAGCAGTAATATTCACACCTACTATTATACAAAAATAATCACGTTTCACGTGATTTTAGGAGAATAAATAATAACCTTCACCAGAAATGGTACTGTCTTATCAGCTGTGACACAGTCAATATTGACGTTGACATAAAGACCGAAATATTACTATATAAGATAATTAACTCCCTCATTGTAAAATGTAAGCGTTATAATAATAATAATATATTTATTCTCAACAGAATTACCCGACATGGACATTTTAGATCGCTCATATATAAAAATCTAGGAATCAGTACCAAAACAGAGAGCACAATATACAAGATGATATGCAGGCCTTTGTTGGAGTATGGGCACACAGTATTCTTGAACACCCCGAAGACAACTCTGAAAAACATAGAAGTTGCCGAAAGAACTTGCCTTGGAAAAATCACAAAACTGAGACACCCAAACAATCCACTCCATAATCCATCAAATCAACTTTTATACGAGACTACAAAAGTGGAACCAATAATAGGAAGACTTGAAAATCTAAGCAGAAAATTCATCAACAACCAGAAAAACAGAAATATTATGGACCCTCTGATTCACAGCTATCAAAGAACAACACCACCAAAAGCAAAAATACCAGCACTCCCAATCCTCGAATACTTAAAAACATCGTAACACTTTGAGAAAATAATGGATATTTAAGTGGATAAAATTTTTTAACTGGCAGGAAGACTTAGATCGATAGCCGTTTGATTGTAATTATGATCAATAAAGTTTATTTCCCTCTCTCTCTCTTTCTGTCTGTCTCTCTCTCGCTCTCTCTCTGTATTATACTAGCATTGAAGAAAATCGCAAATAATATATCGAAATAATGTATCAGATAATAATACAATTAGTTAAAAGCAATAAATTGAAAAAAAGAGAAAAACAGCACAACAACCTCTACCAAATCCCACGTGTACAACAGAAACGACAAAAACAAAAATTATGATACCCCAGCGTATTGTTCTAAATGGCACATCAAAATCATTGAAAGCTCATCAAAGTATATATGACATCGACCATAACACCTGTCATGTAATCAACATAAAAGGTGTAATTCCGCCACAGACCAGGCATCGGTATATGAATATTCACCTTGCTCAAGAGAAATGGACAGTTAATTCTATTGTGCCCCACCTTATAAAGAAACGTTAAGGTGAAACGCTCACATCTTAATTTCAACATCTCAATTCCAAGGCTATTGGTGAGGACTGCGTGGTAGAAGCCTCTCGAAGGATACTTCCAGTTCCCATAACATCTAAAGTACATATATTTCAGACACTTTCTTTGAACAGCTTCCAAGTTGACAACAGAATTATTGTACAGAGGACACCAGATAACAGAGGCATATTCCAACCTACTACGAATAAAGGAATAGTAAAGCGTTTTCATTGTACCAGGATTTACAAAGTTGTTACAGTTTCTCACAAAATAACCCAGCATTCTAGAGGCAGAAGCAGTGACTCGACTTATGTGCTCTGCAAAGGACAACTTATAGTCAAAAACAACACCCAGATCCTTGAACTCAACACATTTTTCCAAAACCCGACCATTCAGTGTATAGTCGTGGTGAACCGGAGTCAATCGACGAGTAAATGACAAAACTCTACACTTACTAATATCTAGTTTTAGTCAATTTTAGAAGCACCACAAATTAACCATATCCAATGCAGCCTGCAATCTGGCACAGTCGTGATGATCACCAATAGAAGCAAATATTTTTAAATCATCGGCAAAAAGGAGATGCAGACTTTGAAGTATTAGAAACAAATCATTGATGTATAACAGATATAGTAACGGGCCCAAATTGGAGCCCAGAGGCACACAATGAGGCCAGATAGAGTACAGACTCACACCCTCCATGCTGAACATATTGATAACGATCCGAGAAGTATGACCGCATCAACAGTAAAAACCGTGACGAGAATCCAATGGACCCAAGCTTAGAAATCAATATTCCATGATCAATCTGACCATGTTCGTTTAATGATTCAGAGAGACACGGAGCAATACATGCCAAATTAGTAACAGCTGAGCGATTCTTCATAAAGCCGTGTTGATGCGGTGAAATGAGTGCACAAACTGAGGAATATATATGGAGTCATATAGAATAATCTCAAATATTTTAGCGAAATTGTACAAAACTGCTATGGGTTTATAGTTTGGCAGGATCTCCAGATTTCAAAATAATATTAACAAAGGATCCCATTAAAAACAAATTTTTGATTGTACGATGAGTGGTAGTCCTGTCCTAGCCAATGTGGTTTCGTCATAGATTATACTGTTTGCTTTACCTAAATTATCGTATGAAGTTATTTTTTCAATAGAAATGAAAATAGAATTGATTGGAACTGGTAGTATCTTTCCGACGTGCTATGGAACTTTTTTTCTACGGTAACTGGCTTATCAACTGCTACTATCATGTTTGATACAATTATTGGTTATGGTTTCTCTACTTGATGTAAGGGGACTATTTTTGGCGCTCTAGCTCCTCAGAACAAAGTGCTTAACACTTTGCCCAAATGTCTGTAATTTTCGAATTTTTGGCTGAAAATGGTCTCAAACGATTTGGTTCGACCCGCTGATCAAGAATCCGAGGTCGAAAGCGATTCTGGCCGGCCGTAGGCACGATAACTCTAGAACGAAAGGAGCTAGAGGATTGAAATTTGCATGGTGGGTTTGGAGCGCAAATATCTCGGACGAGTTCGTTAATGGGCGAAATCCATGAAGTGCTTTCGGAGTTATGGCCAATTTTAGTGAAAACATTTTTTATGAATATTTCCGAAACTGATCACTCGATCTATCTGAAATTTAGCATCAAATTGTAGAATCATGACCCTTAAACGCATGTATTGTGTAGCTTTGTATTGACCATGTTACCACAAAGTGTCAAAAAAAATTTTGAAAATTTAAAAAAATTTTTTCTACAATAACTCTCGAACGGAATGAGCTAGGCAGTTGAAATTTTCAGAGTAGGTTAAGGAGATGAATATATCAGTTGAGTTCGTTATTAAGCTTAATAGGCGAGATGGTGTCGGAGTTACGAAAAAAAAAATTTTTTTTAAGTAAAAAATTTCAAATTCAAATTTCATTTAAGATGCAGTTTTACCATCAAAATTAATTGATAGCATTTTCAACTCCAACAAGCTAATACATTCGGAGTTATGATTTTTCGAAATTTCAATAAACAATCGTACTTCTATGTTTTCACAGAATGCTATAATTATTCTATGTAAGCTTTATTATATGATCTGTGTTCATACTCGTACATGTCATCCTGTTCTATAAGAGAGAGTCAAATTCATTTCAGCTATTTTAATTTGATTTCTTCCATGGTGCAGTTCTCATTCTCAGATTGCTCATTTAATCTTGATAAATAAACTCTTACTTGAATTGAATCTCTTTTATGATGCAGTTCTATCATAAGAATACATTGATACAATTCCCAACTCTAAGAAACCAATACTTTCGGAGATATAATTTTTCTGTTTGAACTAGAGCGCCAGAAAGCTCCTGTCCACAGGGCTTGAACCAATTTTTTCTAGATACATCTTTCTACATGAATTGGGGTTGTATGGTCAACAGATACTTTGAATAGGATAGACTTGAGGTACTGAAACTTCTATCTTAACTGGGGTTTTTACTGGATTACTGAAAAGTAAATATCTTCATAATCCCCTTCTATTAATAGAAAAACAACTTCGTTTTGTTGCTCCATATTTCAGGGTTATATTATTTTTGCGCGTATATTCTGGGGAAAATGACAGATTGTCAGTTGTCAGAGACAAGTGTAATATCAAGATCATGGAGGAATATAAAATTCTTGAAAGATAGATATATGAAGTACGTTACCAACTTCAGGATATAATTTAAAGTCGAAAATCAGAAACTGTTGGCTACTTGTGTACTCCAATCGTTGGAATATTTGGATATTTCGATAATATCTTCACCAATATAGATCCGATCGAGTTCAAATCTAGAACTTTACTGTGAAATAAGGTTTCGAAGGCTCTCGTAGACTTTCAACGATATCTGACGTATAGTTTTTGAGTTACAGAATTTTTTTCAATATTTTTAATTTCAAAGACATGCGATCCGTGCAAAATTTTGCATGACTCTTCGTGCCGGTATTTTTGAACTAATTACCGTGCTTTGATTCGATCAGATTAGTATTTTTCGAGTTATTGGGAAAACTAAAATCAAATGGCTATAATTCTGAAACCACTCCATCGATTTTGCCTATCAACGAACTCAGCCGGCGCATTCGAACTGCAAAGCTACCCTAAAAATTTCAACTATCTACCTCTTTGCGTTCGAGCGTAATCGGGCTGACGGCCGGAAGGCCTGCCGGCCGGACAGAATCAATTCTAACCTCAGATTCTTGATCCGTGAGTCGAAACTAATCGTTTAAGGCCATTGAATTGAATGGCCTTAAATTGAAGAATACAGTTAATGGGTAATGTGATAGTGGTGATAGCCTACAGTTTTTGTTTTGAAGATTATATGTTTTAAATTTTGGGTTTTGTTTCTACTGCACCGTGGTCCGCTTCTGTGGACACTAATGACATATGTCATATTTTCTGGCAGAGACTGGCTTGATGGAGTTGATGTTGAATTTAAGTTTAATTTTGTCCATTTAATCTTTAATCTGATGCCTCCGAATGTTAATGAATACTGTAATGGAAGATTTTCTCCTAAACTACTTAATCAAACTTTATATAGTCAATAACCTTATATTGAATGGGTAAGTGGCATGAAGGACATTGCAATACGTATTTTATTATCACATCAAAGAAGACATTTATATGTTTATCTTTAGATGCTCTGAAGAGGTTATCGAAATATCACTAAAGCTAAGATGTATCATTAAATAGTACACAGGACTAAGAATTGAATTACTCTGAAATACCCCGAATACACGTAGTTTGCTTGCATTTACGTCAGAGATGAATGACTACCTTATTTTATTTTTTTTTATTTGTTTTAAAGGGAAACAAAAAGTAACAAAAAAGTACATAAACTGAAGTAAAGAAATAACCACTGTATAAAAAGAAATTTTTTTTTCAAGATGTTTCATGAACATATTCTGATAGTCAGTACTTTCGGGATGTATGCAGTCTCATAGATAGACGAATACATCCCGAAAGCAGGATTACCTCTCTTCGGATGTTACACTAGTAGGATCAGGATAACATGGCATGAAAGTGCAATTTCACTTGCTTCATTAACTACCTACTTTTCCACTGTCATCCCGTGTATAGTCTTCATAATTGTTTTTTTTAAAGCTGAGACCCCATGTAAGGCTTCACTCTATGTTGGAACACGGATTATTCCATTCAATTCTACTGGGCCTTTTTAATTCCAAAAGATTTGCATCTATCATAAGGCAAATCGTTGAAGAATCCAAGTTAATCCATTTCCTATTTACTAACAAAAGTCATTTTTTTCTCAAATCACATAATGAGCGTCAAACTCGAGCGACATAAATCTTCATAATCACCCACCCTTTTCCTCTAACCTCAGGAAGCTACTCATTTGTTCGGTCCCTTTTCAGCTCGGCGAAGTTTTATCAATTTTCTCGTATGAGTCACGGCAGCAGGGTGGCGGACCGAACCCCGTACCAAAACGTCTGGGTATGCAGATATCTCTAATGGAATTACTGCGAACAAGAGATTACATTAGATGTGTATATCACGCAAGCCTTCCGTCACAATTCCCATTATGGAATCCAGTTCTAACAGCGCCAAATCTAGCATTAGGCAAAAGTTACTGCCTCCGGAATCCCTTTACGTACATTTAGTTACAGTTAGAGAGATTTTGGAACCAGGAATTCTTCTGATGAAGTGGAAAATATCATCTTTTAGCGTAATCGGATCAGCGCTCTGGCTATTTATACAAATGTCTGTACTTTTCAAATGCGCGATGTTCAGGTGAACAGATTGTCTCTCAATTCTTCTAAATGACTTTGTTTTCGAATTTTTGTCCGAGAATAGTAATAAACGATTAGTTTTGACTCAATGATGAAGAATCCGAGGTTAAACTGTCCAGCAGTCTAACTGTGTTCGGCTATCAGCATGATTACGCTCGAACGCAATGAGTTAAAAGTTTGCAAGTATGTTTGGAATCCAAATGTGCAGGCTATATTATTCGATAGATAAAATCCGTAGAATAGTTTCAGAATTATAGCCAACTGTTGTTTTCCCAACATCTCGAAATACTTATCTAGAGCGGAAAGCTGTACTTTCCAGCACGAGGTAGTAATCGATCGCGGGAAAGATACTTTATGCTCGAGATCCTCGAGGAACGATATTTTTTCTACAACCGTATTATAGAATAAAAACAAACGAATTCAAGCATTTATTCTTACAATATTTGACTTCGATTGTCCTATTAATATATGAGTAGGTGGTTGATTATTGGCTTCAGGACTGGGCAAATAAAACGATCAATTCCAGGAAGTCGACGTTTCGATCTTGGTTAAGATCATTAAGATCGTTTTATTTGCCCAGTCCTGAAGCCAATAATCAACCACCTACTCATTTATTCTCACATTCGCACCAGTTCAAATAATGGGCATATTGTTTCTCGTACCTTTCTTTAGATTTTTTTGGAAGTAAATCAAAACATGCTGCCTTAGCTGCTTCCAGAATGTCTTACGGTAGCTCTTCATTAGATGAATACATTTATTTTCTTATCTCGTTTTAATATTTAAAAAATTGGCCCTGTGGACAGGAACTTTGGCGCTCTTGTTCAAACTTTGACAAATCAAATCTTCGAAAGTATTGGTAAGAGTTGGGAAATATATCGATGGATTCTTATGATAGAACTTCATAATAGTAGAAATTAAATTCAAACATCATGAAAGAATTTAAATTAAACAAGATGCCAAAAATTATTAATCCAAAACCAATAGACCCATTCTACCCAACAACGTTCTAATCCGAGATATTCGTTCCTCAATTCTATGATGAACTATATACCTAATGCTTCCTCAAATCCACTCTGAAAATTATATTATATCAATTGAAACTTTAGCCAATATTTCAGTTTTGTTTTCATTGGAGATATTCTGAACTCAATATTATTAACTCACCATTACCTTTCCCATCACCATATGGATTAACCATGGGCATTAAATATCAAAATTTGACATATCATGTCTCAGGAAAATGAGTTGACATATATCAACACAGATCATATTCTAATAATTCATACATAGAATAATTATCGCATTCTGTGGAAACACAGAACTACGATTCATTATTGAAATTTTGACAAATCATGTCTCCAAAAGTATTATCTTGTTAGAGTTAAAAATGACATCAATGGATTCCTATGGTGAAGAAAACTTTATTTTGAAATTTGTAATGTAAACTCCGAAACCATCTGACCGATTTTGCCCAATAACGAACTAAGCCGAGATATTTATGTCCCAAACCTACTCTGAAAATTTCAATTGTCTAGCTCATTCCGTTCGAGAGTTATCGTGTTAAAGGCCGGACAGAATCGATTCCGACCACGGATTCTTGATCAGAGAGTCGAACCAAATAGTTTAAGGCCATTTTAAGCCAAAAATTCGAAAATTACAGACATTTGGGCAAATTGATAAGCACTCTGTTCCGAGGAACAAGAGCGCCAAAAATCATTCAATAAGGATAAATATCTTGACAGGTATTCGTTTTGACAATTTAATTAACTTAGTAACCAGTTGCTATGGAAAATCTTAGGACATGACATAGAAATAGATCAGATCCATGGGTACTATTGATAATTTTTGAAGGATGTCAAGTTTATAATTTTGAAAATTCGATCATTTTGAAATGAACAACTGCATTAATAATTATGCTAACATAGTTGAAATTGCATAATTCATAATTATGAACTAATTATATAAGTAAGCAGATAAATTGATCTACAAATTTAAAAAAATATTTACTTGTCCGAAAAGAGTGCGGGAAAGTAACTTTCCCGCACACGGTGTGGGAAAGTAATACTTTTGGCTACGAAAACAGTGCGGGAAAGTAGTTCTTCAGGCACGGTTCTAGGAGAAATACTAATATGATCGAATGAAAGCAAGATAGTTAGTTCAAAATTCCATCGCATGTCTTTGTAACGGTACAAAATCGTTACGCGGTTTTCATATTTATGCAACCCAAGATGCGTCAGGAGAATGAATAGTTGCGGTTATGGTTTGGCATTTAGAAACATATTCGGAGTCTAAATTAAATTGATTTAAATGTTTTTTTCATGAATCCTCGTTGATTTTCCTTGTTCAATTTTTCAGTATATTTTAGAAAACATTTCAGTATAATTCGTTTAATACCGTGAACTCACTCTTGTGATTATGTGGAACATAATTTTCTATGATTGGTGTGTTAAACTCCGGGGTAATCACAAGCTCTCTTTCTCTTTTACGATTGAACTCTTGAACGTGTTACTTCTCTGAGTTTTTCAATAGTTGAGATAGATTCAATGTGGTCTAAGATCTCACAGCAATTTGCGTGATATTTGTGAAATTAGACGTCAGATTTGGCCGTGAGTTGTTTCAAATATGTTTTTGTAATGCAAAATTGGTTTTGGTAAATTGTCTCACGTGATGAATTCAGATTAAAATCAGTTAATTCGCGCCATTTTTGTTAGAAAATAATGTAGAATACCTTGTTTTAATTCCTACAAATTTTTCTGGTATATATGGTTTTAGTATTTATATTGTTCTGAACGAATCATGGGAGAATTTTTTCAATTTTCGAGGGAATGTGTGCCTCGTGTTTTTATAGATATTAATGAATTCTGATGAATAAAGGGAAATATTGTATTTCAGTAGTGTGATATTTGTAATACTGTTTTTTTATATTTATCAATAGTTGTGGGCTGGGATCGAAGCTTAGAATCGAATCTATCTATATCCAGTGCAGTTTATGGCTTGCGTTGAAACCCTATCTTGTGAAATTTCTTGGCATGGGCTGAAGTAGAACCCTTGTAGAATTTTGTTGGAGTGAAAAATTCATTGCTACGTTTTTTTGAGATACTAGCTGTTTGAAATTACTATTAGATTGAGATCCCTATATCAACTACTTCGTGAGTACCAGTTCAAAGTTACCTGGAAGGATCTACGAAGAATACCTACAATTGTGTGTGGAACTTTTAAGCTCAGTGCTGCCCTTTGTGATGAAAGGAATTTATTTATTAAAAACCTTTAAAAACCAGTTTTTTGTTAGTATTTACCTATTATCCCAGGAAGCCTAATTGTATTTGTTGCCCCCCTAGCTAGTCGGGCAGATATTTTGAAAGGGGGACGTTACAACTTTTATTAAAAAAAATATATTTAACAAAATGTTGTATCCCAGAAATCATCCCTCCAATATCATTGACATTTTGCAAGAGCCTTCAAATCCTAATTTTACAGCAAAGTTATACAGGGTGTCATACAGGGAACATTTAACCTCAAGGTCACATTGCAACGTTACCCCATAAAACAATATATTATTAATCTTTTGAACATTGTACTGCTGATGAGTACAGCACTTGCCCTGCAAATCTCGACGTCGGCAAAAGATCAATCGAAAACAATCATATCGATTCCAATTCCGGAACGAATCCAGTTAACGGCAGACGGGAGTGCCGTTGTCGCCTCGTCTCCAGAAATAGCTATTGGTTTTTCCGCATTCGGGGTGAAATATTCAACCCCGTAGCTCCGGTAATGACGCTACATGGACAAACAAATTGCCGTTGAACGGCCATCAGGTCACCATTCCAAAATACGCCATCGTGTACCGAAATTGGAAATTGCCACGTCGGGCTCGACGCAGAGCGCCGGTCCCACCCAAATGTTAATTCCGATCCAGGTTGATAGGAATTATTGCGGATGACGCCACACGTCTGATAAAATTGTTTTCAGGTCTCCCCGGGCATCATTACGTGAAACTTTCCGAGAAAGAGGTTGTTCAGACTAATCAGGAGCCAAAGTGGAATGGCATCCAGACAACGGTTACTCACCTGCGTTACCGTTGTCTGGACTTTTTGTCAAGATGGAAAGCATTTGAAGCTTCATCGAAAGAAACAGTTGAGTTGAAACTAATTGAAGAGGTCTTTGATCATCTAGACACAAAATTCCTTTGAAACTTTCCGCTCTCTATCTTGATAGATGTTATTCGTGAAATGTAAGAATTTCTCGGAAATATTATTATGGAACAAATTGAAACCCTCCACCATTTTTGCCCGCATGATAGCGACTTGGAATTTTCAGGATCTTTGATGCGTGTTAATACGATGGACAAGTTTTTTAATTGGTATAATCGGCGAGCAGTAATTTTGTCTTCAGCCAATAAATATCCGATCAAATTGAAACTTGGTAGCTAGTTGTAGAATACTGATATAAAGACATTGTGTGAGTATCGAAACACTATAAAATTTTAAGAAAATTAATAAGAAATATTATTTATCTCTCTATAATTCGAGAACGGAAAGAGATAGCGGCTTTTAATTTTTTGTGTAGGTTGCGCATCCATATGCAACTGTTGAGTTTGTTAATAGGCCAAACAATTTCAGAGTTATACATATATGAAATTTTGTTCTTATTTCCACAATAACTCAAAAAATACGAAACCAATCCAATTCAAACATGGTTATTAGTTGTAAAATGCCAACGCGAAAATTCTTTGCAAAATTTTGAGAGGATGATATCAGTGAAAAATTCTACTACTAATTGGATAATATTTTTATCCAGCATGTCCATCATTTGTTCACAAAAGTAAGTTCTCCTATCAAAATCGTCTTCCATAAGCTTCTGGGTAGGTATAAATTTATAGGGATGCATTTTGTTTTGTTTTAATATGTTGAGAACCGATGTATGACTGACATTAAATGCTATGAAAGCATTTCTACTCGATTTATGTGGATTCTATTCAAAGTCAACTGCTTCTCTATTTTAGTTATTGTCCCTTGGGTTATAGGCGGCAATATAGCTGTCCCACTGCATTCCTACGAAGAAGAATGACAATTTAAAATCTGAATTCGAAATATTTTGTGATTATCCGTAGACATATACCAAGATAATTAATTTATTCCATTTGGCTTTTCACCACTGTATGTATATTGACGTGAAGCTATTGGGAAATAATAATAATATTGTTATCGATCCTTTCAGATTAACAAGTATGGGACAGCTCATGATAAAAAGGAAAATTCAACAAAGCTCTTAAAATTGAAACAAAAGAAAATTTGGAATTGACTGTGTTAAAGGTTTAAATCATTATCCTCCAGATATTCTCTTACAGGGTGAACAATCCCTTCTTTATGATTTCTTTGAATTCTTTTTTATTTCTACATTTGTTTAGAGACCGGCAGATGATTGTATATTATTATTGTACATTATTATTATTTTACTGATCCTCCTAGGTCTTCCCCAAAAAGAACCCTGATAAGCTCTCGAAGAGCTTGAGCAAGTAAGGACAACCAGTTCTGTTCTGTGTAGGCTTTGTTTATGTGCCCTTACGCCCCCATAGACACAGCACTGTTAATTTTTGACCCAAGAGTGATTGGAGGCGAATACCTTGACTAGATAATGTATTTCCTAGCCTCGGGATTGAACTTGGGGCTTTCGCTCCCAACTCAAACGCTCTAATTCTGAGCCAACCGTACTACTTGAACATAATAATTCCCTGAGATAACCAAGATATCATCGCTCCCCGTCGGGTATGAATGGTAATGCTTAGTAACATATATTTCTCAGGATTATGGAAATAAGTTAAAAATATTTCTCCACTATATCCAACAAAATATATCCGATAGAGGTGAAATCTAAAAGTGTAGCATGAGGTTTTGAAGGCCCTCACAGAATTTGAGCTGCATTTGATCCATAGTCTTTGAGATACAGAATATTTTTAATAATATATTTGAAAGTTTATAGTGATATGAGACCGAGAGAAGCAAGTTTGACAAGTAGGTTTCAAATTGAGCATATTCGATATAAAAATGTCTTATGGCAGTTGCTCAATTGAAAACCTGGACCCTCAGACATAGAACCTGTTGGATCCTGATTGTTTTACCAGGATGTTATGGTTCGGAGGATCAAATGTTGAGTCCTGATTCTTTTATCAGGATATAATGTTATTTCGAAAGACCAGAATTATACACACTAATAGTTTTATCAGAGGGATGAGTAAAGGGGTATAGTTTACTTTAAGCACCCAGTAGTAATCTCTTTGATTACGGCGTGAGTTGTTACTTGCAAAAAGATAACAATTATCAGCAACAGCTGATAGATAACTTTCACAGATTATGGGTTTCAGCATCTAGACAAAAAGAATACCAGCACTGGGCAATGTGTTAGAAAACTGATAAGTTTCTTACCACTCCAGTCGTTGAATGTATTTTAGCATTCTTTACAGGAAATAGGCAATAAATCGCTCTACAAAGGTATAAACTTAACAAGGAATTCTACTCGCAGTTATCTTTTCGTAAAAGTATTATTTTCAAGGGTGAGACCACATATGGTAAAGTAAAACCCAGTTGATGTTAACCTCGCTTTGCATGGAGCATAATATCTTTTCTTTCAACAATAAATATTATAAACAAACTTTCGGTACGGCCATGGGCAACCCCCTTTCCCCCTTTTCAGCTCATTTGTTCCTCAGTAAATTAGAACTTGGAATTAAAAAAAAGCACTGACGTGAAGTCAGTACTCTTTGGCGCGCGTGTTCACGGTGGCTAATTTGAATTGAATGATGAGTACATCAAGCTCAGTGGATAGAGCGAGCCGAAGATCTACCCAAAGGATAGTGGACACCATTCACTGTCGGTTCAAAAATTAACAGTGCTGTATCTAAGCTGCCATCAGGATACAGTAACAAAGTTGGAAAAGAACACAACTGACTCTCCTTAGTCGCACAAGCTCCTAGAAGATTTGGGAGGGTCAGTATAATCCTAATCATGTTTATAGCATGCGCGCCAAAGCAGATTGACTTTTTACACTTTTTATTTCATTGTTAAATCACTCTGCTTTTGCGCGCGTGCTATAAATATGATTAGGATTATACTGACCCTCCCAAATATTCTAGGAGCTTATGCGACTAAGGAGAGTCAGTTGTGTTCTTTTCCAACTTTGTTACTGTATCCTGATGGCAGCTTAGATACAGCACTGTTAATTTTTGAACCGACAGTGAATGGTGTCCACTATCTTCGGCAGGTCTTCGGCTCACTCTATCCACTGAGCTTGAAGTACTCATCATTCAATTCAAATTAGCCACCGTGAACACGCGCGCCAAAGAGTACTGACTTCACGTCAGTACTTTTTTTTTTTTCAAGTTCCTTTAACAAATATAGCTATCAATACAGTTTGGCTGTTAGCTTTACTGTAGATCAAAAAAAATTGCGGTTGTGGGACATCCGTTAGGAAAGCAATTGCCTGTTCTCCAAATCCGAACGTATTTTAATATAGATCTACCGAATATAGTTATTTATAAATTTGCCTCAGGGCTACCATACAGACATTTCAACTCGGAAACAACGCTATTTCCCCCAAACTGACGTCTGTCCGTGCACTGAATTGACATGAATATTCTTTTAAAACCTCACAATATCGGCTCATTACTCCCAACATAACCCAAACAACCCAAAACCATTCACTTCTCGATTGCGCATGCGCAATATACTCGTGGCTGCAAGTCCTCCCAAAATTACACACCTCACAAAAAACTCCAATTCTCCAACACTAGTGGTTCAGGAGATATCGCTTCTTGAATCCACGCATGCGCAGACCCTCACCAGGGGATTCTATAGAGGAATAGCATCCGCCACCTCAAAATCCCAATCCTCTCTGACGAAAGCACCAGCAGTTAAATCACTGATGGTCTGCTCATGCGCATAACGAAAAATGCCCGTAAGGGGTACATCAATTTCAAAATTAGCCCCAGGGCCACGGTACGAATACTTTAACTCGGAAACAACGCTACATCCCCCAAACTGACTTGTCCTTGAACTGAATTGCTATGAATATTCTTTTAAAACCTCACAATATCGACTCAGCACTCCCAACCTAACCCATCCAATTAAAAAACAGTCACTTCTCTTCTGCGCATGCGCAATCTACTCGCGGCAAAAAGTCCTCGCAAAATAACACACCTTACAAAAAACTCCGATTCTCCAACACTAGTGGTTCTGGAGATATCGCATCTTTAATCTACGCATGCGCAGACCCTCATCAGGTATCTGGATTCTATGAAGGAATAGCATCCGCCACCCCAAAACCCCAATCCTCTCTGAAAAAAAATACAGCAGTTAAATGACTTCTCATCGCACAACGAAAAATGCCCGGAAAAGGAAGCATGAACCTCAAAAAAAAAGGTTTCGGCATTTTAAGCAAAGTATTTCGCAAAATAGTAGTAATTTTTTGATTTTTTTCATGTCATGTGATCTTCAAGAAATTTTGCAAAAGTGTTTGCATTGGTCTTTTGCATCTAACTACCGAGTTAAAATTTAATCAGATCAGTATTTTTCGAGTTCTCGTAAAAACAAAATTTTAAAATTTTTGAAATTTTTTTTAGCCACTTTAGGGCCGTCCGGTCATAACAAAACTTCGCAGGCATATAAAGGTCATGATTCTACAATTTGGTGCCAAATTTCAGAAAGATCGAGTGGTCGGTTCAGGAAATATTCATAAAAAACGTTTTGACTAAAAACGGCCTTAACTCCGAAACCGCTCGGTGGATTTCGCCCGTTAACGAACTTGTCCGAGATATTTACGCTACAAAACTACCCTGCAAATTTCAACGCTCTAAGTCGTTCCGTTCGAGAGTTATCGTGCTGACGGCCGGCCGGCCGGACCGGACGGACAGAATTGAATTTGACCTCGAATTCTTCATCAGGGAGTCGAACCCAATCGTTTGATCATTTGATCATTTGATCATTTTCGAAAAAAACTTCGAAAAATACAGACATTGTGACGAAATGATAGCACGCTGTTCCTTGCGGAACACGCGCGCAATAAGAAAATAAATATTTTCCAAAATTTTGGGCTAGATACGTAGATGACAAATTTGCAAATGTTGATGAAAATTTTTATATTAACGAATTTACTATGGTCTTACAGTAAATACCCATCTATTTAGTTCACTTTCGAAATGGAAAAGGACGGCTACTTACCATTCTTAGAATTAAAAGTATCCAGAGATAACTCGAATTTAATTTTTTTGACATTTTTAGAAAACCTACTAATTCTGATATTTACATTTCGTCTAATTCGGTAGCTCCCTAGTCACATAAAACAGCCAGCTTACATTTCCTCGTTAACCGATTATTTAATATCCCGCTAAGCAATGTAAATTTCAAGAAAGAAAGAAAAATGATTCTCCAAATTGCCGAAAGAAACGGGTATAGTCATCAGCTAGTTCAGAAAATCATCAACAAACATAAACATAAACATCTCTTCGGTAACATAACCCTAACGAAAGAAATAAAAACAGTAAAAGGTTTCCACGCGTTCACGTTCCACCCAAAAACATACTTCAGAATATTTTCAAAAAGGTTCATATAAAACTGGCTTTCAAAACTTCCACGTTAATTAAACAACTTCTAGGATATACATTAGATAAAACTCCGGTCATGTTAAAATCGGGTAAATATGAAATTAAATGTTTAGATTGCAACAAGTGTTACATCGGCCAAACCACCAGAAACATTCTCACACGTAAGAACAGCATACGGGACACATTCGGAACAACAACGTCGATAAATCTGCGGTTGCAATTCACGTTTTAACAACTGGCCACTCATTTTCAGAAAATTGCGTAAAATTGTTGAAAAATTCCAGTAAAGCGTACCTAGGAACAATTGAAGGTATCGAAATGTATAAGAGAAAGGATAATTTACTCAATAATGACCCAACCCCTATTAACAATCCATTATTATAACTAAATGGTTTATGACTAAGGGTATAATGTCAACCCATACTGGAATGTAGAAATTGATTGCATGCTTTACTAACGCTTCGTCTTTGAAGATGGTAACTTTGTTTCCGAAACATATGTAAGACGACATAAATTTGTTTTGGACAAGAGTAACAAATAGAATGGACAAGAGTAACAAATAGAATATAAAACCCAATTAACTCAATAAACAAATATTCACGCGAGCTCCTTTGTTTAGAAAAACAAATCTACGTTTCTCAAAATGTGACGTCACGAGACGTAACAGAAACAAAGGTTGAAGTTATTTGATTCTTCGACGAATAAGCATCAAGCTAAAAATAAATATAAGAAATTCCCACCAGAAGTATCACCATGAACTTATAGTATTCATTCAAAAGGTTTGCCAATCAAATTGTGAAAACTAAAATACAGAAATGGCATGCAAATCAATTGTTTGATTGCTATTGTAACATTTTCATATTGAATTATGATACGCTGCCAACGAAAGCTTTGGTTCATTATCGGTGGAGTACCAAACCTAATCGAAAGCAGAAATTAGCGTTCAACGCAATTCGAGAAAATTCCTATTTCTGAGAGCAATTGGCTGGAGATCCTCAAACTACCGAAGAAGTGTCGAGAACCTTACAGCAAGATCCCTTTTGATCCGTCCTCTACATAAAACATGGAAATAAAGACGGAGCGAAATTCAATTTACCTTAAACGTTGTTAATCTTAAGTTAATTAAAAATTACATCTATAGAGCCAGTAGGCGATGGTGAAACCCAGAACTTTGATCCAGGGCCCATTTAATTATCAATGAAAGATTAAGTAATATCCAAGATAGCCTCTTCCTCTTCAAAGAGAATTTTATCAAAGTTAATTCATTTTATGACTTGATTGCAACCAAGATTGCAACTGAAGACCAGTTTGCTTTCAGATGATTTCGTAAGTTTCTGTGAAAAAAACGGAGTTGAAGTATCACCTTGTTCTCATCAAAATAGCATCTATGTTCGTAATCAGTAAGTATATTTTTTAATAGCAATAATAATTCCTCGACTAATTCTGTTCTACAATCCTATGAAATCCAGAATATTCGATACCTTCAAAACTGCACCGTCCTTTGATTGACTATAAAACTGAGAAATTAATTTATACATGCATACTCAGATATTAACAGCATTAAATATACATTTTTGTGGAGAATACGCGATTATACATCAAGGTTCTGAACTAATTAATAACATAAACTTTATGCGCTTATGTTCTGGGGAACATCGCGTTATTATTTTGCCCAAATGTATGTAATTTTCGCATTTTTCGCTGAAAATGGTGTCAAACGATTGAATTTGACTCCCTGATCAAGAATTCGAGGTCAAATTTGATTCTGTCCACCCGGCCAGCTGGCCGGCCGTTGCCACGATAACTTGAGAACGGCAAGAGATAGCGACTTGAAATGAAATTTTCAGGATAGGTGGCGCATCCCAATACGACGGAGATTTTCGTTAATGGGCATAATCGGCCCAACGATTTCCGTGTAATCATTTCGTATACAACCAATACTGATCCGATCGAATTGAAACTTGGTGAGTAGTTGTAGAATATAAACATAAGAACGTTTGTGAAATTTTGTAAAAATCACATAGCTAAAAAAATTTTTAAAAATTATTCAAAAATATTATTTACGTCACGATAATCTAAGAACGGAAAGAAATAGCGACTTCAAATTTTCAGGTTATGTTGAGAATCTGGATGCGCCATTTGAAATTGTTTATAGGCATAATCGGCAGAACGGTTTTGGAGTTATAACCATCTGAAATTTGGTTGTTATTTCCTCACTAACTCGAAAAGTACAAAACCGATCCAATTCAAACATGGTTATTAGTTGTAGAATGGAAACTCGAAAATTCATGCAAAATTTCTTGAGGATCTTATCACTAGAAAACGTGGAACGTTCCATTTTTAGGATAGGTTGCACATATGAATGGGTGAGTTAAGTTCGCTGTTGGCCATAATCGGCCCAAAGGTTTCGGAGTTATACCCATCTGGAATAATATTTCCCCGATAACTCAAAAAATATAGACTCTATCGAATTGAAGCTTGGTAACTAGTTGTAGAATATTGACATGAAGACGTGTGTAAAATTTTGTGAGGACCGTACCACTAGAAAATTGTTAAAAAATTACGCAAAAATATTATGTATCTCATGATTCCTTGAGAACGGAAAGAAATAGCGACTTGCCGTTTTCAGGGTAGATTGCGCATCTGAATGCAACATTTGAGTTCGTTAACGGGCTTAATCGGCCAAATGGTTTTGGAGTTATATCAATCTGAAATTTGGTTGTTATTTCCTCAATAACTCAAAAAATAGAAATCCGATCCAATTCAATCATGGTTATTAGTTTTTACAGTGACAACGCGAAAATTCTTTGCAAAAATTTGTGAGGATCGTAGAACTAGAACATATTCAAAAAATCATTGAAAAAAAAATTGTTCAAGCACTGACGTGAAGTCAGGAGCCTTTGCGCGTATGTTCTATTGTCCATTCACCTGTATTGGACACTCTTAATCAAATTTACCATGGTGAATTCTATTGTCTGTTCTCCTGTATTGGACACTCTTAATCAAATTTACCATGGTAAATTCCAGTGTCCAATACAGGAGAATGGACAATAGAACATACGCACAAAAGGTCCTGACTTCACGCCAGTGCTTGTTTAATTGTTAGTCAATGAATATATATCATACACGTTGGTATTAAGATTAACATGGTATATTCCGCTTCTCCTTACACATTGCACATAATTTTCCATTAAATCCACATTATTACCTGCCTATCTGTTTAGATTTTGTTTAAACTAACAATAGTTTAAAAGTACTGAAACACACGCTTTTTTAAATAACCGAACATAAACGTAGAAAAAATTTTTAAATAAATTTCAATTAAGAATAGTGCAATTAACAAAAAACTGTATTCTATTTAAAAAACGCTTGGGGTGCTTGATGTCAATTGTTTTGAGTATGTTATTGATAGATATTGGAAAAAGTGGAGTCATTTTGAATATAATTATCTTAAAAAGCACACCACGCTTTTTGGCGCGCTGTTCCATGAACAGAGTGCCTATCATTTCAAAAAAAATATTTTTTTTTCTTATTTGCAATATTTAAAATTCAAATTCAGTGAACATTCTTTCCTACTTTTGAGTAGGGTGGTCTACAGGAGCGTGTTTTTGCGCGTAGTTTCTAGGAAATGAGGTGCTATCATTTTGTCCAAATGCCAGCCGGCCGTTGCCACGATAAAAATTGAACGGAAAGAGATAGCGAATTGAAATGTTCATAGTAGGTTGCGCACCCAAATGCGGCGAAAAATCTCGCTGATGGTTTCCGAGTACTAATTTTGTTTTCGAACGATACATAACCGATTAAATTGAAACTTAGTAACTAGTTGTAAAATGCTGACACAAATACTTATCCGAACTTTCGTAAGGATCGTATCACACTGACCATTGATCCCACTTATCAATCGACAAAATCAAGAAAATTCGAATTCACATCCATACCATACACTGAACTCCAATAATATATTCAACAATATAGATCCAATCGTGTACAAATTTGGAACTTGTCTGTAAAGTTAGGTAACCGACATCAGACAGATAGTCTTAGATACCTCATCTTTTTCAATGATTTTTGAAAAATACGATCCTTACGAAATTTCGCAAAAATTTTCGCGTCGGCATTCTACAACTAATTACCATATTTGAATTGGATCCCATTCGTATTCTTTCAGTTATTGAGAAAATAACAAACAAATTTCAGATGGGCATAACTGCAAAACCGTTCGACCGATAATGCTTATAAACGAATTCAAATGTCGGGATACATAATATTTTTATAAAATTTTATTTTTAATTTTCCAGTGATACGGTCCTCACGGAATTTCAAATGAGCCTTTGTGTTGGTATGCAACAACTACTTACCTAGTTTCAATTTGATCCTTTCGCATTATGATATTCAAGCTATCCTAAAAAACACTCTTCGTTCGAAAATTATCTCGGTAACGGCTGGCCGAACGACATTTGAGCAAAAAGAACAATTATGATTTTATTTAATCTCAAATATTTTATACTAAAAGTCTTATGTGAGCGTATTGATTAATTACTGAATTAATTTTATGTTTATTTATACGGAAATATTTACCTGATTTCAATTTGATATTTACCTAGTTTCAATTTGATCCTTTCGCATTAGGATATTCAAGCTACCCTAAAAATCACTTTTCGTTCGAAAGATATCTCGGTAACGGCTGGCTGAACGACATTTGAGCAAAATGTACAAATATGATTTTATTTAATCTCAAATATTTTATACTAAAACTCTTAGGTATGTGAGTGTATTGATTTAAGGAACTTTAATCAATTTTTTCATTTCCGTTGGAATATTATCATCTGAATTAATTTTATGTTTATTTATACGGAAATATTTACCTAGTTTCAATATTATATTTTCCTAGGTTCAATTTGATTTACCTAGTTCCAATTTGATCCTTTCGCATTAGGATATTCAATAAGCTACCCTAAAAATTACTTTTCGTTCGAAAGTTTTCTAGGTAACGGCTGGCCGAACGACATTTGAGCAAAAAGTACAAATATGATTTTATTTATTCTCTAATATTTTATACTAAAAGTCTTATGTGAGCGTATTGATTTAAGGAACTGAAATCAATTTTTTCATTTCCGATGGTATATTATCATCTGAATTAATTTTATGTTTATTTATACGGAAATATTTACCTTTAAAATGCGTACACGGTAAAGGTATCATAAATTAGTGAAAAATATTAATCGTTAACAACTTTTTCGAAGTTCGATTTTTCGACAAATTAAAAAGAAACGTGCGGTGTCGATATGTAATTTGTTCAACACAGAATGCAATTTTGCAAATTAATCAATTATTGGAATTGGCAATATTTGGTTAAATATATTGGAACTTGGAAATTTCTATGCAAAGTCAAGCTATGTTACTATGATCTTCAAAGACTGTCAATTATTAAGAATAGCTATCAACAAAAAATAATTTTGAAGATTTTCGCTTGGTGTCTGACGAAGGAGTTCTGTCTGGTCTCCGAAACGTTACGAAATAGTTGTTTCACCATTAATATTGTTTCGCTATTGTTTGGTAGGCAACATTGTTCGATACATTGCTTCTGACAAATTTCTTGGGTTTCTAACGCAGAAACAATTCACAAAATGATAATTTTTGGCGCTCTTGTTCCTCGGAGCAGAGTGGTTATCAGTTTGCTCAAATATCTACAATTTTTGAATTTTTGACTAATAATGGTCTCAAACGTTTTCGTTCCACTCACTGATCAAGAATCCATGGTCAAAATCGATTCTGTCCTGCCGTCCGATCGTTAACACTATAACGCACAACGGAATGAGCAAGACACCTGAAATTTCAGAAAAGGTTTGGTAGGTAAATATCTCAGTTAAGTTCGTTATTGGGCAAAATCGGCCAGGTGGTTTCGGAGAAACGAAAAAAAAAAATGTTTACATTACTAATTCAAAACCCAATTTTTAAGACGCAGTTTTATCATAAGAATCCATCGATATTATCCATCAGACCGATATTTATGATTTCAAAGAATCCTCTAATTATAATATGCTGATGTATGTATATCCAACATATGAGGAGAATCGTAGACATGCGTTTTGAATGTAATCCTTTGTGATGCAGTTCTATCATATGAATCCATCGATATCATTCCCAACTATGAGAAACCAATACATTTGGAGTAATGATTTGTCAAAGTTTAAATAATTAGTTGCTGGTTTCGTTAAGCCAATATTTTTCACAGTTTGGGAGAGATAGCCCAGGAAGGAACCATATAATAGTATATTCTATAGTTTATAATAATTATATTATCATGAGAATATACTGATAGAGAGGGAATATCTAAACAATCAAAATATTTGTGATTTGACGAATTTTTAATCTCCAAATCACTGCTATCCGCTCTTAGGATATAGGATAAGAGCAAACCACTTCCTTCTTTCCTCGACAGAACAACCAATGATTCATATTCAGCCCACTCCGCAAAATCTCCATCAGATTCAATATTACAAGGTACAAAAAAGATATCTCCGACCCTTTATCCCGAAACATGTTGCTGCATCCTGCCAAAATTTCGCCTTCGCAAATTCTTGCAACGTTCAATATCGGAGTACCTTCTGGCTGTTTGCTTTTTTGCGGGGGCCTACATATTGATATCTTAGAGTGGCGCCCTCTCTTCGATATTGAGCTCATCAATAATACATGAGGAATGCGTAAGCATCGCGTAAATCGCGCCTACTACGATTCAATAAATTGCGGATTAGTTTGGTTCCCGTAGGAGTAAATACGGGAGGTCATATGGGCCGGAAAAGAGGTTCGCCGAGGGGTGATACGGGGTTCATAACTCTCCAGACTTGTGGGATTTCCGATACAAGAGTGTTAAGGTTGCTCGAGCATACGCTGGCGCGCTGGCAGTAGTACTGATAATGTGGTGGTGTCAGATATTTATGGGTTGAGCAGGGGGGTTTTTGGGATTTATCGGCAAGTGCAGTTTGCGCAGTAAAAATCATTGAATTGCTCGCGTACACTCAGATAATGAAGGAGTAGGATAGTGAGGTTTTTCGTGTCGTCACTTATGTTTACGATGTGTGATAAAAAAAAATACAATCGTTAATCTTTTATATCATTATAATGTGATTCATTTAATGGATCTCCAAATTTAATTCCATTTCCTCTAAAGTAATACACATTCTTCCAATGGTTTATCTTTGATATCAATAAATGGCAAGTTAATATACAGAGAGAGTATTTAATTGTTCATTGAATTTAACCATACAATCCTCTCAGCAAATGAAACACTTTTTTCATTTACCATTTTTCCAGATTCGGCACAAGAAAAAAGATAAAAGCTGTTGAAATTAAGAAAAAAACGGTTTTTGAACCGTCTGTGTACCATTTAATGAATTTTTTGCGCGTATGTTCTGGGGAACATCGCGTTATAATTTTGCCCAAATGTGAAATTTAATTCTCTGCTGGTAATCGAATTCACCATGGTAAATTCGATTAAGAGTGTTCAATACAGAAGAATGGACAATATAACATACCCGCAAAAGCTCCTGACTTCACGAAAAAAAAATGGTTTAAGCACTGACGTGAAGTGAAGAGCTTTTGCGCGTATTTTCTATTGTCCATTCTCCTGTATTGAACACTCTTAATCGAATTTACCATGTTGAATTCTATTGTCTTTTCTGCTGTATTGGACACTCATAATCGAATTTACCATGGTGAATTCGATTAAGAGTGTCCAATACAGGAGAATGGACAATAGGTTAATGCCAAGGTGTATGATATATATATATATATATATATATATATATATATATATATATAATATATATATATATATATATATATATATATATATATATGTATGGAATGCGTCAAGTTTGAGGTCGTTTTCGGTGGCTTTCTGTCAAGTTTGGAGACACTTGTCAAGTTTGAGGTCCGTCCTCAATCTTTTCTTATGACAAATGGTTAGTTTAGGGTCGTGACCCCAAACTTTTTCAGGAATTGGCTCATTGAATAGTTTGAGGTCATTTTTCAAAAAATTTTTATATTCTGGTAAATTCAACAATTTTCATCCTGAAATAACAATTATTACTTCTGTGTCATCATTTTTATACGCAAATTTATGGACTTTAGTATGAATTCACATACATTTCTACCAAATTAATTTCTACAAAATTATACGCAAATGTTTCATATTTGCGATCCAATTCTGAGGAAACGGAATACTTTCTTGGAAAGTAAAGGTGTTTGAAGCCCAATATTCTCTTTTTCGAACCTCATAAAGATTTAATGAGATTGATATAATTGTGAGGTTCTATGTTACCCCTCTGCACTACGTAATATCAATACAGGAGAATGGACAATAGAACATACGCGCAAAAGCTCCTGACTTCACGTAAGTGCTTGAACCGTTTTTTTTCGTAATTTTTTAAAAATTTTCTAGTGGTACGGTCCTCACAAAATTTTACACACGTTTTCCTGTCGATCTTCTTCTACTAGTTACCATGCTTCAATTCGATCGAGTCTATTTTTTTTTTGAGTAATCGAGGATACTATAATACGCAAAAAAAAATTTCGCGTTGGCATTCTACAACTAACAACCTTGTTTGAATTGGATCGGTTTTGAATGTTTCGAGACATTGAGAAAAAAACAACCAAATTTCAGATGGGTATAATTCCAGAACTGTTTGGCCAATTATCCCTATAAACAAACTCAAATGTCACATTCAAATGCACAATCTAACCTGAAAATTTGAAGTCACTATCTCTTTCCGTTCTCAGGTTATCGTGACATAAATAATATTTTTTAACATTTTTTTTAAGATTTTTTAGCGATACGATTCGCACAAAATTTCACAAAATTCCTTAGGTTTGTATTCTACAATTACTCACCAAGTTTCAATTCGATTAGATCAGTGATGGTTGAAAACAAAATTATTACTCGGAAACCGTTGGGCCGATTATGCCCATTAACGAACTTGTCGCTCGTATTGGGATGCGCCACCTACGCTGAAAATTATCCTGGCAACAGACGGCCGGACAGAATAGAATTTTATCTCAAATTCTTCATCAGTAAGTTGAACCTAGTCGTTTGAGACAATCCTCGGCAAAAAATTTGAAAATTACAGACATTTGGGCAAAATTATAACGCGATGTTCCCCAGAACATACGCGCAAAAACAATTCAATGTTATGAAAGCACTGACGCCGAGAAAGCAGCTTAATGGCACTAGTAATCTTATATTTATAAAAGAAAGTCGTGTAAGTTACTCCACTTATAACTCAAGAACGGCTCTACCGATTTGGCTGAAAATTGGTGGGGAGGTAGCTTAGAACCAGGAGACGGACATAGGATACTTTTTTGTGTTATACAGGGTGTTTTTCTTTTAACGTCAATTACTACTTGCTGTTTTTCCTGCCATAATCGTACAATTTTAGTCATGTGTGTTTAAAAATAAACTTTTGAGGCATACATCATTGAAAATAAACCATTACTATACAGGGTGTCTTTTTTCTCATGGCACAATTGTACGTGATTGAAGTGATTTGTGTCACAAACAAAGCTTTAACTAAATAGGTACCTTGGATGGATTCTCAAAATGTATTTGTCCGAAATATCCATACAGGGTGTTCTTCTTTTAACGTCAATTGCAACTTGCTGTTTTCCATGCCACAATCGTACAATTTCATTCATTTGTGTTAAAGAATAAACTTTAGAGGGATACATCATTGGAAATAAATAATTAGTATACAGGGTGTTCTTTTTATCATTGCACAATTGTACGCGATTGAAGTGATTTTTGTCACAAACAGAGCATTAACTAAATAGGTAGGTACCTTGGATGGATTCTCATAATGTATTTGTTCAAAATCTTCATACAGGGTGTTTTTCTAACGTCAATTTCAACTTGCTATTTTTCACGTCATCATCGTACAATTTCATTCATTTGTGTTAAAGAATATATTTTCGAGCCGTACATCGTTGAAAATAAACCATTACTGTACAGGGAGCAGTACACCATGCATTTAAGGCGGAACAGAGTTCGCTGGGTCAGCTAGTGATCAATATATTTGACCTATATAGAACACCATAAACTACTGAAATTTCTGGTTATAAGAGATTCGTTACATCAAGGAAACAATACTCAAGAGCCATTGATTATTCGAGTACCGTCCATTTTTATGTTTAATTTGTACCATAGTTGACAAGAATTCAAAATAAAACAGAAAAACTCTCTTAAATTAAGCATGATACATACATGTTCCGGATATTATGTCCTAATAAATCTCAAATAGAATGAATCTCTTAACATACGTTATTAACTTCATTATAACCCCATTCTAAGCAAATTCTTTCTTGAAGTATGCCTAATGTTTAATTATTTCCACTATAACTCAAAAAATATAAACTCGATCGAATTGAAGCTTGGTAACTAGTCACTAGTAACATGAAGACAAGTGTGAAATTTTGTGAGCACCCTGCACCTAAAAAATTCTTAAAAAATAACGAAAAACAAAATTGGTTCAAGCACTGACGTGAAGTCAGGAGCTTGTTCTGTTGTTCATTCTCCTGTATTGGACACTCTTAATGGAATTTACCATTGTAAACTCAATTAAGAGTGACCAATACAGAACAATGAACAATATAACAAACGTGCAAAAACCCCTAGACTTCACATCAGTGCCCGAATCAATTTTTATGGTTAACTTGTAACATATTTGAAAAGAATGTAAAATGAATCGGAAAAATTCTCTTAGATTAAGCATGATACATACGTTTTCTAGACCTAGAATTTGTTACTAACTTCATTGTAACATCATGCTGAGCAAAATCTTTCCTGAAATACGCATAATGACTACATATAAATTTCCTGAGGTTTGTCTGCATATAGTATTTCCCGATAACTATCAATTGAAAATTTTCTGATAGGGTTCGTGAAATGTCAGATGTACCCTGCGATTCATCGAATTCTTGATCAAATTCCACGTTTCTCTATATTTTCCAAAAGAAAAATATGTAATCCGTAATGTTTAGGGACGTATTCAGTGACGTAATGTCAAGTTTGGAGACACTTGTCAACTTTGAGGTCCGTCCTCAAACTTTTTCTGGAGTTGGCTTAATGAATAGTTTGAGGACATTTTTCAAAAATTTCTATATTCTATAGTAAAATCAACAATTTTCATCATGAAATGGCAATTGTTACTTCAAAGTGTCATTATTTGTATACGCAATTTATGGACTTTAGTATGAGTTGACACACATTTCTACCAAATTAATTTCTACAGAATTCTACGCAAATGTTTCACATTTGCGATCCAATTCTGAGGAAACGGAATACTTTCTTGGAAAGTGAAGCTGTTTGAAGCCCAATATTCTCTTTTCCAACCTCATAAAGATTTTATGAGATTGATCATCCAACTGTGAATTATTTGAAACAATTGGATTTGGGGGCGTCTATTATTCACGAGGTTATTAGCTCACATTTTTAGACCACCCCTTCCCCTCAATGATATAATTGTGAGCTTCTATGTTACCCCTCTGAATACGTAATATCAATACAGGAGAATGGACAATAGAACATACGCGCAAAAGGTCCTGACTTCACGTCAGTACTTGAACCGTTTCATATTAGCGATCCATTTCTGAGAAAACGGAATATCTTCTTTGAAGGTGAAGGTGCTTGAAGCCCAAATTTCTCTTTTTCAGATCTCATAAGGATTTTATAACATTTATCATTCAACAGTGAAATATATAATATTCCAGGGGGTATAACTAGACTCGACTCAAAAACAAACTTAACCTCCCCATTCGGATGTGCAGCCTACTCTAAAAATTGCAAGTCCCTATCTCCTTTCGTTCAAAAGTTATCAAGGCAACGGTCACCCATCCAGCTACTGAACTCACACAAGTCTGCTCGGATCTCCAACAATATAGATCCGATCGTGTTCAAACTTGAAACTCGGTAGTACAGTTAGGTTCTGAAGGCTCTCGCAAAATGTCAGCGATGTCGGACGAATAGTTTCTCATATATAGAATTTGATTCATTGATTTTTAAAAAAATTTCTAGTGATACGATCCTCACTACATTTTGCAAGAATTTTCGCATTGGTATTCTACAACTAATAACAATGTTTGAATTGTACCCGTCCTGTATTTTTCGAGTTATTGAAGAAATAACAACCAAATTTCAGATGGGTATAACTCCAAAACCGTTTGGCCGATTATGCTTATAAACTACCTCAACTGTCGCATTCAGATGCACAACTTAACCTGTAAATTTCAAGTAGCTGTCTTTTTCATTTTTCAGGTTATCGGGTTTTTTTAATTTTCTAGTGATACGTTTCGCTCGAAATTTCACAACCGTCCTTGGGTTTGCATTCTGCAACTCTCCAAGTGTCAATTCGATCGGATTTGTATTGGTTGAAAACAAAATTATCACTCGGAAACCGTTCGGCCGATTATGCCCATTAACGAACTGGTCCGTCGTATTAATTGGGATGTGGCACCAACCCAGAAAATTTGAATTCGCCAGCTCTTTCCGTTGTCAAGTTATCGTGGCAACGGCCGGCTGGCCTCGAATTCTTCATCGGGGAGTCGAGTCTAAACGTTCGAGATAGTTTTGGGCAAAAAATTCGAAAATTACAGACATTTGGGCAAAATGATGACGTTTCTACAGGATTGATCAGGATTTACTTAACTTTATTAGCATATAAGATACAAAATCTGAAAATATTGTACAAAAAATCGATCTAGTCTCAAAGGACGACGTATTGAGGCATTTTATAGTTTAAAGGAACTTGAGGCTTTAGCGTGATTTCAAAAATAGTTTAGAGGTCAAAATAGCCCTATCGAGTTTATGATGAATGAGCAAAATCCGCCCAATTATTTCGGAGATTTTGTTTTTCCAATATTTCGAACATCGGACGTTGAAAATTAATATCTCTAAAAATAACGACTCCAAGTTCCGAAGACAGAAGCGAACAAAAATTTGATCTCTCGTAAGATTATCGCTAGAGTTTGCTGAAATTTCTTATATAACTAAAGGGCAACGATAAGATGAGTTAAGTATACGATATATCAGATTCATAATGTTTCCATTATCGCAAAAAATAAGATTTTCCTAGAAGCTACGTAATCCAATGATTGTTTAGGAGTACCTATACGATTTATTCGTTGCAATGATTTTGATTCACTTTTCATCTCATTTCGAGACACTGAAGAATATCAAAAGACGACCTTACCTGATTCACTAAACCGGATCTAAAATCTACAGATTTTTATCGAAAAATTATGTTCTTCAAAATGTTTTTGCTTATTTATTCCAATGAATATTTTGAACAATTTCCTCCATATACCCAATACGGATTTTGTTTTCTCGATAAAACGGATATGTAATATTCAAAGATGAAAGATGTGAAATTGACCCACTTTTGAGAACCGTATGGAATAAGAAAACTTTTCAGCAGCACACATTTTTTTTTTCCGAAAATCGAAAGGTGTAGGGCCAATTTTACACACAATATTGAGAACGCTATAAAAACTTCTTTACGTTCGAATAATCTCACCTTGAAAAGACATGAAAAAAATTTGGCTTAGGACCTCAAATTTGTAATATTAGATTTCCAGGTAATGTTTAATATGAAAATATATACTAGAACACCGTAGTAATAAGGGTCATTATGAAATTACCCAATATGCGTAGGCAATACAGAATACGAGAGAGTTCAAATTGATCCCACATGTGCGATTTAATCCTTTAAATGAAGATATCAAAGGTGCCGCCCCATAACTTATTTCGACTAACGCATGCCAGTATGCCACCTGACATCGGTGATTCCCCGCTTTTTAACCCACATTCACAACTATGAGATAAGTTATAAAGTGCGGGAATTATATCTCAACAGGACGATGCCAAATATTGTGTAGTACGGGAGCACATTTCCAATATGATAATTTCTGATATAATATGTAATTAGATTAGAAATCCTCGCAGGCAGTAGTAGTAGCAGGCAAATTTTTTCGATGCATTATGATTCCCCGATATCTCCAAAAGAGAGGATTGTGTGAAATGAAATTTCGAATATTAATAGGAAAATTCACGAGGGTCGTATCGTAAGAATCTTAAGAAAATATTATTTGCCTGAAATATCGCAATCGAAATATATTGAGAAAAAAAAATTATGAGCAATATTTGAGTAGTTAATGTGAAATAACGAATTCAATTTCTGAAAATTATAAATCTGAATAACATTATGTACATAAGTATATTAGTGTCTCAAGAACAATCAACTAAATTCAGTTGAAAATTTAAGTTCACGTGCAAAGTATCGATTAAATATACGTAGGTTGATTTCAACTTTCAACGAAAGAATAATTGATCTGTGTATTTCTGTTTATGTTCTAGGAAACAGCATTTTGCCCGAATGACTGAGATTCTCGAATTTAGTACCGAAAATGAGTAGGGTCGACTCACTGGTGAAGAATTCGAGGTCAAATTCAATTATCTCCGGCCGGCTGTTACCACGTTAGCTTTCGAACGGAAAGAGTGAAAACAAAATTTTCAGGGTAGGTTGCTTATCCGAATGTGACGGTTAAGTTCGTTAAAGGGCATAATCGGCCAAACCGTTGCGGAGTTAAAATAACTCAAACAATATAGATCCGACCGAATTGAAACTTGGTATAGCTATTAGTGAAATGACAACACACTGCCAAGGTTCGTATCACTAGAAACTTTTGAAAAAATTCTTAAAAACCCCTGACGTGAAGTCAGGAGCTTTTGCGAACTTGTCCCGTTGTCTATTCATCCTCAAGAAGTCGATCGAGCTAAAATTCGGTACTCGATTGTAAAATGGTGAAGGAATTTCAGCTGATTCTGACTCATAAGAAATATGAAATTTTTGAAGAAAACATTTTTTTATATTTTTCTAGAGGCTCGATATTCACGAAATTTGCAGAATATGAGCGCGCCGGCATTAAACAATTAATTACTAAGTTTTAAATGAATTGGATATATATACATATTTTGGGTTATAGAGGAAATAACAAAATTCAAGATGGGTGTAACTCCGAAAGCGATAGGCCGACTTTGCCTATTGTCGAACTAACATCACTTGGATGCGCAACGCGCTGAAAATTGCAAATCGCTATCACCTTTCGTTCTCAAATTATCGTGAGATACATAATATTTTTCTGTAATTTTTTAGTGATACGATCCTCACGAAATTTTGTGTTTGTGTCGGCATTCTGCACCTAATTACGTAGTTTCTATCCGATCGGATCTGATCTGTTTGTAACAAAACTAGTACTCGGAAACCATTTGGCCGATTATGCCCATTAACGAACTTGTCCTTTGCATTTGAATGCGAAACCTATCCTGAACAATTCAAGTCGCTATATCTTTCTGTTCGAAAGTTATTGTGGCAACGGCCGGTCGAACGGCCAGAGAGAATCAAATTAGACCTCGAATTCATCATGGTTGGAGACCATTTTTGGCAAAAATTTCGAAAATTGCAGACATTTGGCGAAATGATAGCACGCTGTCCCCACGTGCAAAAAATTATTGAATATTATTCTGTATCTCAGAAACTATCCGTTTTGCAGCCAGGTTTCAAATTTGAACATGATCGGAGATATAGGGTTGGAGATATTGAAAAATTATTGGAAACTGAGCAGCGTTGGACGAGTTCAGTATCTGTTGAGACCGCTAGTATACTACATATATATTGGTAATTATATAGTTAACTAACGTATTCACTAAAATCGATGTCTAAATTCTGAATACGAGTATGTAAACAATACCCAAAAACAATAGCAATACTATGCATTCCTATTCCACTGAGAGAAATCTCTCTTTCTATACATGGCATTGTCTAGATTCCAGATTATAATAATTGTAGGAACTTGATCGAAAACGAAATTATACAAAACGAATGAATGAATAACTTTTGTATTTCACAGTTGTTCTGATTTTTTTAATATCTGGGCAGCATAGAATCCCCAGGAAAGACTCCGTCAGAAAAAACAACATAGATAACTTCTAGTCTAGGACATGCACGGTGTGTTATAAAGGGCAGCGGTGTGGAATCAAATCATTACATAGGACTAATGTTATTAGAGTTCCTGTGAATAATCTGCAGGATATTTGTATAATAATCTATTTTCGAAAGAAATATTAGTGGTAGTATTTATATGTTATGGGGAAGTTGCTTGTGGAATATACTATCCAATGTTTTGACGAATGATATTTTTACTTGATTATTGTCCTATTGATCGAATTTCTCTAATTTTGAAATATCCGGCATGTTTCTGGCGCTCTTGTTATTATAACCATGACATTAAGGTAGTCTCAATATTCCTTTGAAATATTCCAAGAAAATAAATATTGTGTGTTTCGACAGAAATATTTATTATCAATTCGATAGTATATTGCTTATTTTTTTCAATGATATAGTTAACCAACGTTCACTTTCATAGCAGATCGCATAGCGTAGCATCGCGCTTAGCATATAGCATCGCATCGCATAGTTCACCGGCTCGGGAGTTTCAAATGCAAAGTTAATTACGAAATTTAGAGAATAAATTGATGAAGATGAAAAATTCGTGATTCTTAGGACTCTTTATACGAATATATACCGAAGAACGGAAGATTGAACGAGAAAAATAGAAAATGAAAATGTCCCCAAACTTGATCGATGTGAGTTTTTTAGAATTTTCATGGTTTTTTCACTTTTATTTGCTAATGTATACCTATGTATGCAGGAAAAATCGAAGTTTGAAAATGACCCCAAACTTGACGGATTACAAACATATATATATATAATATATATATATATATATATATATATATATATATATATATATATATATATATTATTATGCAATATGTATCTTGGCATTCCTCAATATAGGAGTAAATGCCCTTAGTCTTAATTCAAGGCCTTCCTAGAAGCGCCGCTCGACTCTGAGTACTTTTGTGCAGTCAGCATTTTCATTCCAGTTTCCCGGCTTTCTGATTTAATAGAATATAATTCCAATTCATTATTGTATTAACCAGCTCAGAATAAACTTGCTTCTGAATAAATATTTGTTTTTTTAAAAAGGTGATTCAAAAGAGTAAATTTATAAATGGCGACGAGGATGGGATTGTTGCTAGTATAACGAAAAAAAAAATAAGTATACGTGAATTTCAATTCTTCGAGCAACATTCCAAAAAACCCGAGTTTCGAAAAGTGCGACGATAAGTTCGAAGTAAAGTTCCGACCACGAGAAGCTCAAACGACTGCAGTAGAGATAAGCCACGAAGGTGTGTTGAATTGAATCCCCGAAAACAGAGTAAGGAGAACCATTCCCGACTTGATCTCAACTGCAACCCTTGAGAATCACCCTGAGGAGGTTTGGAGGTAGCAGCCCGGACACCAGGTTTAAAACGAGAAGTAAGTTGAGGCTATCCCTTACAATAATCCCAGTTTTTCCTATCCCTGGCCCAAAGGATATTTTCAATTTAATTTGCAACTCATTTTTTCATATCACCGATAGTGTAAACAAGCACATCGAAATCTTTCAAAATAGAGTCCTTATTGGAAAAATTCAATTCATTGAATATCAACGTAAATAATAAAAACTTCAATATGACTTCTAATGGAGAACATTCCAATCGCATGGTAATAGATTTAAGCACAGTTAAATATTTCGGTGAGTTATTACCAAGATTTAATGGTAACTCACAAGAACTACAAACCTTTTTAATGGAAACTGAAAATTTCATAGATCGATTTGGCACAACTGATAATGATTTAATAAATCAATATTGCTTTGCAACAGTAAAATCGAAATTAATTGATCAAGCGAGAACTATCGTGTATTCTGGACCATGTTGCAATTCATGGCCTGAATTAAAAAGATTATTGAACAGCAAATTCGGTTTTAAAATTAACTTTGACGTTCTACAAAGTGAATATCAATATATGAGGAGAAAAACGAAGGAATCACTTTCTGAATTTATTGAAAGAATCAAAGAAACTAAATTACAATATGATTACCAAATACAATTATTAGGATTATCGCCCCCAGAACTGAATGTTTATCGAAACCTTTCAGAGAAAATTGGCATAACCGTCTTATATAATAATGTTGACGAAAATTCTAGGAATTTACTTGATCTCCAACCAAAATCTTTCGATGACACTTGTAAAATGCTAGAAAACCGAGAAATAAAGAGACAACAGCTTTATTTACAACCACCAACAATACCGACACCTAGGACAACGTACTCCCAAAATTTAAATTCCCAACCTACTGTTAGAAGAATTTATACAGACCCACAATTTCCATCAACTAGTAGACAATTTCCTGCAAACAGACAATTCAATTCGAATAGTGGAGAATTTCCTTCACAACCGGTACATTTGAAATTTAATAATAAAATACCAGAAACTAAATTTGCGACAAGCAGTCAAGTATTCGGAAAACCGCTAGACGTATTTAAGCCCAATCCAAATCATCGTTTGGTTCAACCCAAACCTGAACCTATGTCGGTCCGAACAAGAATACACCCTGTAAAAAGACCAGCTAGCCGTCAAATCCGACAAGAACCACCCAATATTAGACAAAATTACAGAAGAAACGGACCTAATGACTTTATATTTGAAGAACTCACTAATACAGAACAAATTGAACAAGAATTAGGAGAGGAAGAAGAATTTTATTATGAATCCGAAAATATAGATGACTCTAAATTAATTGAGGAATTTGATGAAAATTTTCAGAGAATCTCCGAAGACAAAGACATGACCTAAACTTTACACAGGAACATCTAGCATCATTACCATATATAGTATTAGATTATCCACCCTGCAAATTATTGATAGACAGCGGAAGTTCCATGAGCATTATTGATCCATCTGTAGCATATAATTTACTATCAGAAAACATTTACGAAGAAAAAACCTATTTTAAAACTGCACTAGGTAAAGATTTCAGCACGAATAAAGTTTCATTTCCCTTAAATTCTTTTGGCTATAATACAACATACCCCTTTGTGATCTATAAATTTCATACACAATATGATGGTGTAATAGGATCCAACCTTTTAAGATATTTAAAATTAAATTTCAATTGGGAAAGTCATGAATTAGGAAATACCATCAGAACACATAAATTCTTTTTACAAGAAACCAGTCCTAATGAACCCCTACCCATTAAATTAGACCATTTGGACAAAAATTTTCGAAACCAACTTACAAAAATTATTCAAAGTCACAAACAAGCCTTTCATCTATCAAATCAACCTTTGAATGCCTCAAACAGAGTTAAACATAATATTAGGACCATAGATGAAAATCCCGTGTATATTAGACGATACAGATATCCTGAGGTACACAAACAAGAGGTAAAGAATCAAGTACAAGATTTATTAAGTAAAAACATTATAAGACCAAGTATTTCTCCCTGGTCATTCCCAAAAAAACGGACCAATCAGGTAACAAAAAATGGAGAATAGCTATCGACTATAGAAAACTGAACGACAAAACAATTGATGACAAATTTCCGATCCCCAATATTGACGAACTTTTGGATCAACTGAATAAAGCAAAATATTTTAGCGCCCTTGATTTAGCAAGTGGTTTCCATCAAATAGAACTAGACGAGCAATCAATAGAAAAAACTGCTTTCGCAACCGACGAAGGACATTTCGAATTTTTAAGAATGCCCTTTGGATTGAAAAATGCCCCTTCAACATTCCAACGTTTCATGAATAGAGTCTTAAAACCGATCATTAATAAAATATGCATAGTATACATGGATGATATTCTCATTTTTTCAGAAACACCCGAAAAACATTTGGCAGACATTCAGACAGTTCTTCAACTCTTAGAAAAAGAAAATCTCAAAATTCAACTAGACAAGTCATACTTCTTTCAGACCGAAATTGTATTTTTAGGCTACAAAATATCTGAAAAAGGTATAGAACCGAATCCTGAAAAAATTGAAGTCGTAAAAAACTTTCCCATTCCTAAAACTATTAAAGAAATTAAATCTTATCTCGGAATGATAGGCTACTATAGAAAATTTATTCCTAATTTTTCAAAATTAACGAAACCCATGACTAAATACCTGAAAAAAGATGTTAAATTGAATATTAATGACAAAGAATATGTAGATGCATTTCATGCCAGCAGAAACATACTCATTAATTATCCGATTCTCCAACATCCGGACTTTAACAGACCATTCGTACTTACAACCGACGCATCACAATATGCTATAGGCGCAATTTTATCGCAAGGGACACCCCCATACGATCTACCTATCGCTTATGCGAGCCGAACATTGAACGAAGCTGAAATAAAATATTCAACTATCGAAAAAGAACTTCTAGCCGTTGTATGGGCTACAAAATATTTTAGACCTTACTTATTTGGTCAGAAATTTACGATCTACACGGATCATAGACCCTTGACGTGGTTATTTTCTTTGAAAGATGCATCATCTCGACTAATGAGATGGCGAATCAAATTAGAAGAGTTTAATTTCGAAATAAAATACAGGAAAGGAGCGTACAATAACGCAGATGCAGTATCCCGCATAAAATTTGACGAATTAAATTTAAATGAAAATTCAGATGACGATCTAGACTCAATAATTCCCCAAATTACTCATGAAGATCTGGAAATATCTCAAAAGGAACTAGAAGATATTACGAAATTACGGAAGAACAAGCAAATCCATCTTCTTCCCAAACTATTCATAGTAATGTCGAAAACCCTATATTAGAGATACCATATTCAGAACGCTCTCTGAACACATCAATCCATCAAATAATTTTCCAAAAAGCTAATGTGTTTAAAGTAGAAAAATTAAAACTACATAAGAACAGTCGATTTAGACTCATAGTTTCTATAAAAGAACCAGACGACTTCACAAAATTTTTAAAGGAATACGTCAAACCAAATAATCATTACGGCATATATTTCAAAAATAAAGATTTGGAAATACCATTTTTGAATCTATCACAGAATCTCTTCAAAGCTAACGCTTTTTCATTCAAAATTTCAAATACATTTTTAGAAGATATCGAAACGGAAGACGACCAACAACAGAAAATTAAATTATTTCACGAGACCAAGACCAGACACCGAGGTTTCCAGGAAAACTTAGAAAGTATTAAAAGACGTTTTTATTGGCCGAACATGAATAAACATATTCAGTCCTATATTAACTCCTGCGAAATTTGCCAGAGTCAAAAATATGAACGACAACCTACTAAATTAATATTTAAACCGAATCCAACAGGTGACAAACCATTTTCCCACTTGTATATCGATACAATAGTCATGAATAGAACACCCTGTTTGACTATAATTGACTCCTTCTCAAGACATGGACAATGTTACATTCTAAATAGTAAAACTTCAACAGAAATTGCAAATCAATTAACTCAATATTTTTCAAACCACGGTATACCACAAAAAATAAACTTCGATAATGGAACAGAGTTCAAAAATCAAATTATTCAAGATTTAGGCGATACCCATAAAATTTCCCTTCATTATATCACAAATTACAACCCTACCTCCAATGCACTAATGGAGAGATTCCACTCTACCCTTATTGAGCAAATTAGAGTAATTGATGACAAGAATATATCTTTGTCAGAAAAGATGAATAGAGCGCTTTTGAGTTATAATAACTCAATTCACTCGTCAACTTCCTACACACCCTTACAAGTTATAAAATCGGATCTAAATTACAATACGCCAGTCGAACAGTCTACTCATGAAAAAATTTCGCAATATATTAAAGAATATCGCGAAAACATGAAGGAAATCTCAGACCATCTAAATTCACAGAAGGAAAGACAAAAAGAGAAACTAGATAAACTCAATCAGACACGACAAGAAGACAAAAAACTCGACGAATCTAAACCATCTTATATTGCCATACCAAAAAAGGCAAAACTTGACCCAAAATTTAAGAAAACCAATATCAAAATTATAGATAATATATTGATAAGGAACCCTGACTCCCAAAAAGTATATCATAAAAATAAAATTAAACAGAGAAAGTAATAATCTTTAATTTTCTCTTTTCAGAACACAAAAAAAAAATGACGAGAATCCTATTGCTATTTCTCAATCTAATTTTCGTCCCAGCTTTGCATTCATTAAAATTTAAGGAGATCAATAGCTATTATTACAACTAGGGAAATATGAATAGTATATTTCCCGAGGTTGTCAAAGTTACATCCCGAGGGCGGAGCCCGAGGGATGTATAGACAACCGAGGGAAATGTATTCATATTTCCCGTGGTGTAATCAATAGTTTTTTTCTGATTGAAACAATCTGATATGGAGAAATTATTATTAGATTGTATATTTTTGTAATAATCAAATTTTTAACGTTGCTATGGGCCATGTTTCTGAGAATCTTGGTTGACTGGTTTCATTTTGACGTCTTGTCAAAAATAAAATTGTTGAAAAAATGTCGAACTACGTCAAAACTCAAGCGGCAAAGGCCCGGGAATCTTTGGTTCCGGCCAAATCTCAAGCTGCCTACAGTAAAGAGTACGAATGCTTTCAGGAGTGGAAAAGAAAAAATTTGGTGGACGGTGTGAGCGATAATATTTTGTTAGCATATTTCCAAGATTTGGTATGTTGCTCTGATTCTTGTTATTCTTGATGTATGATAAATTCATTCAATCCCCAGTCGCAGAAATATTCTCCAAACACGTTATGGCCGAAACTATCGATGTTAAGATCTATGCTGCATTTGAAGGAAAAAACAAATTATTCGATGAAGTCGAAGCATTTGTTGAGAACAAAAATAAAGGATACGTTCCTAAAAAAGCAGCTCTAGACATTCTTGAGTGAAGCTCCTAATGACGTTTTTTTGATGTATAAGGTAAAAGTTTCATTTTGATTTCCTCTGTTGATAAGATTTTTACATTCATAATTTTGAAGGTTGTTTTAATAATGGAGATCTTTGGCGCCTGCAGAACACAAGAGTTGGTGAATATGCTATCTTCAGATATCGAAGATCGTGGGTCGGTAATCATAATCAAAGTCTCAAAGACTAAGAATGATGTAAACAGAATATTCACTATAATTGATGAAGAAGATCTGGGTGCTGCTCGTTTGGTGAGGGAGTATTCGGCGTTGCGTCCGCACGGAATGTTCTCAAGAAAACTGTAGTCTCGTCGACGAATAATTATGAACAAGATATTTCTTCTTCCTTTGTTTCTGGTGGAAATACTATTAGTGGAAATTTCAACAATTGCAGTTTCCATTTTGTTACTAAATAAAGAAATAAAATATGATTTGACGTTTTGAAAGAAATATGATTTGACGTTTCATATTTCCCTAGGGAAATATGAACTGACGTTTCATATTTCCCTTGGGAAATATGAGTATGTTATGACACATGGTAACTAAGGCGATATAGCTCAATATTGGTTCGATCAGAAAAAAACACAATATTCTCCCCTTTTTCGTAGAGAAAACATACATCAGTGTATCAAAGCATGTATTGATGTACCACTATAATTTAACCGATATCGATAAAATTTTACATGATCATTTTGTTTTAGTTGATCAATTAAATTCGGTCAGTTCCAACGTTATGGTTTCAAACTATGTTGGATCGATCAAAATCCAATTGAGACAAAATGAAATGCTTCTCAATAACTTATACACTACCCGACAAAAACGAGGTTTATTAAATATAGGCGGACATATAGCAAAAACACTATTCGGAACTCTTGATAGTGAGGATGAAACACTTTACTTGAAATATTTTGAATCTTTTAAGAATGAAATGCAATCGGTAAAAACCGAACAAAATCAAATGATCAGTATCCTGAGATCTATGACATCAAAGTATTCCAATGTCACTAGTCACATTATACAAAATTATAATAAGTATCGATTGACACAAAATGATATTAATCGACTTATTCTTATAGAATTTGAACAGTTAACAATAAATAGAATTCTAAATGAAGTCAATACAGCCATCAGCTTTGCAAGGCTTCATCTTTTGCATGAAAGTATTTTACCCTTAAATATATTCCATGATTTTGTTAATAACACCGATTTCATGAAACACCTCTATCATTTAAAAGACTTTTATTCCATTTGCTACACTTCTGTAAAGTCCAGAAATAATGAGGTGATCTTAATCATTGAAGTACCCTTAACATCCCCAAATTCCCTAGACACATATTATGTCCACTATATCCCGTACCAAAACGTTACCCTCACCCAACAGCCCAAATACTTATTGGCTAAAGAAGAACAAATCTTGTGGTCCATTGATCAAGAATGCCCAAAGGTAGAAGATTGGTGGATCTGCCCACAGAATTTGCTACGACCAGCACCCAGCTGCATGAAGGACTTAATTTCCCACAAGAAAGAAAATTGTGAAAGACAAAGTGCACAGTGTAGTGACGATCTACTGAAACTATCATCGAGAAAATTTTTATCAATCGGTAGTGTACAAATTGGGGAACTATGTAATGACCATACAGAGTATTACAAACTCAATGGAATTTTCCTGATTGAAACCTTTTGTAACATTACCAATAGCTTTAAGTATTTTTATAAGGAAGAAATATCCACAATTTTTCATAATGTTCCTCTCCCGAATATGAAACCTGAAATAATTGAACACTTAACCATTTCCAATTTTTTACTTGATAATTTTACTGTTCAAGAAACAATCTTTAATTGGAAAATCCACCCTAACCATGTATCATCAATCTATTTTATACTAAGTCTCACCATTATAACCATATTTGCCTGTTTGTTGTATAAAATATTCATTTTAAAATTCACAAATATCGTGAAGAGTTATAAAAATAATTCAGCCTCTTCAGCCGAAGTTATTTCTTAAAAAATGGGGAGGTATTATGCAATATGTATCTTGGCATTCCTCAATATAGGAGTAAATGCCCTTAGTCTTAATTCAAGGCCTTCCTAGAAGCGCCGCTCGACTCTGAGTACTTTTGTGCAGTCAGCATTTTCATTCCAGTTTCCCGGCTTTCTGATTTAATAGAATATAATTCCAATTCATTATTGTATTAACCAGCTCAGAATAAACTTGCTTCTGAATAAATATTTGTTTTTTTAAAAAGGTTA